>OY979457.1:12127500-13327500 GCA_963855545.1 Ethmia dodecea | reverse complement strand
ATAATATGAAAGAGCTTTATTTGCATTTAGAAATGTTTTTTTCAATTGAATACTTGAAGGGGCCAAAAACCCAGAGCTCCAGATTCCGCATTGATCCTCATATTTCCATGTGACTGTTAACATTACATCTGGCACCAAATACTAATGTCAATAACCCGGCACCTGGAATCTCGCCAATCATCTGCAGCAGTTGAAATATTTATAAGTTAATACGTGTGTTCCGATCCAGAAGTTAGGATTTAGATGTTTTATTTTTATTGGCATTTTTGTCGGAAATTAAACCCGTGACCTCCTGACACAAAAGGAAAAAAGGCAAGACCAACTGAGATAACGGGCTTTTTGAAATTAAAAATAAATAAATAATCTCACGCCTTTTATCACGTTTTTTTCACGAGAATATTCGACCCCTACGTGATAGGTGAGTTACGTAATATGATATACGTAAGTTTTGAAAAAATCATTGGTACATGCCAGGCTTTGAACCCGAGCCTAACTGATTATCATCATGAGAAGCGGGCGTCTTAAACGCTAATCATTTAAGGCTATCACTTCTCTTTTTGAAATTAAATTGTCATAATCGACCTCTGAAGCTGCGTGAAGTTGTGCGCACGAGTGACCTCACAGCGCGATTGTTTGTGGAAGGTCTACCAAAGTTCATTCAATTTATTAGGTAACCAGTTTAATCCTAATATTATAAATTCGAGGAAACCCGCAGGTCTCAGAATTAATTCTGAGACATGTGTAAAAGACCTGGTCCAGCGATGGGCTCACCACCTATCACGTTTAAGGGTCCAAAGAAAATCTCGTGAAAAGTGGGTATATCCAGAAATGGAATACCTAATATAATAATTCTATCCAATCGGGGATAAAAGGCGTGAGTTTTTAGTCTTTTTTTTATTTATAATTTCAGGGGAACCTAAGCTAAATCAGAGTATTGAACTAGGTTTTATATTTAGGAGATTCCAAGTTTTTTCACAACTAAAACATCATAAAACTTGGAATGTCATATTTTTTTTTTATGTTATTGACATCCTACTAATATTATAAAAGCGAAAGCTTTTGAGTATGGATGTTCGTTGCTACTAAAACTACTGAACGGATTTTGATTAAACTTTACAGTTATATAGCTTATACATCAGCACACAACACAACACATAGGCTATATTTTGGAATCTCGATATTATTTAACCTAGTTCAATACTGTGTGTTTACTCTGCTTTAGCTTAGTATTCCTTTTCATTCCCTTTTCCAACAGTGTGTTGGTTTGTCGAAACGAGGGGATAGAGGATCGGGAAGAGAAATATGTAGGTTACTTTTTCTTGGACAGCAGACAAAATGGAGGGCAAAAGCTAGCGAGTCGAAGCGCAAGATTCCAGGGGCGGACGAAGACAATCTTGTTATGTCTGCAATTTGTTGTTTAAGCGGAAGTTCTACTAATAGTATGTAATATGGGAAGTAGGGATTGCTTATAACGTGTAATAGCAAAGCACACTATTATCGGAATGTCAGTCCGTGTGTATATAGCTCACTACAAAAACTATTTTAATAACCCACCCACGGCAAACGAGACCACTTTTTTGCACAGTACAATTACTAAAATCGCAAGCATACTACTAGTATGCTTTGTGTAGTCATAGTAGTCATACACATGCATATTAATTAATACTCAAAGAGAAGGAAGCGTTGAAATATACTTACGCCTTATTCCCAAGGGGTTCGGCTAGAGTTGTATTGCAAATTTTTTGAATATTAAATTTTTTAAATTTTCTGATTACGACCGGAAATATTTTAATTATTTAAAAAAATATTACCCAACACTCGGTTTGGCACCGCAGAGTAAGAGAATTCAGGTCTGTGATAGGCACGGAACTAATATTATAAACGCGAAAGTTTGTATGTATGGATGTTTGTTCCTCTTTCACGCAAAAACTACAGAACGGATTTTGATGAAACTTTACAATTATCTAGCTTATACATCGTAACAACGCATAGGCTATATTTTGTCCCCGTATTAACAGGAAGTATGCGGGAGAAACCGCGGGGCGCTGCTAGTATATTCTATTCGTAGAAATACCCAATTTTCATCTGAATATACTGGACCCTGAAAGTAACAGGTGGTGAGCCCATCGCCGGATTGCGGTGCGTGACACATGCCTCAACCGATTCCGGGGCCTGTGGTTTTCCTCACGCGATAATAATAGCGGAATATTTTCCAATCAGCGCAAAATCGTGTCTGGACCACAGCTAGATTGATCCCGTGACGTGGCACGAACTGTCACAAGTGAATGATGCTTTAACCCGAACTGGGTCAAGTTGTCTTTATGGTAATGCTGGTTTTACGGCGTCAATAAAACATATAAGGCACTCGGGAATTGTGTTTTGAATCGGATCAACCGTATAAGAGATATAAATAATATTGTTTATATATATATATTATAAATAGGAAAGATTTGTATTTTTGTATTCTTGTATGTTTGTAACGAATTAAAATAAAAAATAAAATCAAAATAAATAATCTCACGCCTTTTATACCCGAGGGGGTAGGCAGAGGTATTCCGTTACTGGATATATATACTTTTAACGAGATATATTATATTGGACCCCTAAACGTGATAGGTAGTGAGCCCATCGAAGGACCGGGTCAATTAACACATGTCTTAGAATTAATTCTGGGACCTGCGGGTTTATTCATGTTTTCCTTCACCGTCGAGCTAATGGTAAAAATGTACGTAAGTTTTTGAAAAACACAGACAAAAGCAACCGAATTAAAATCAAACAGAAATTGAATTAGTTTATCATCATTATCATAGAAGTAACGTCATTCTTCTTCCTATCCTCAAATATGAGGAGCTCTATAGGAACGATGGTAGGCTAGGCCACCTACGAATACAATTTTCCAAGGCACGCAATATCTGACGACTTTCATTCTATACACGCACGATGGAAATTGAACAGTTTAACATGCCTTCCGAAACGCTGAGAAATTTGAAGTCGCCAAAGTATAACCGTTTCAAAAATACGACCGGATCTCGACGCAAAACCTGCCGAAAACTCGACAAACTTGAATTCAAATGAATCAGCTGTTTCTTTCTATTCAAAACTTGTAATAGGATATCTGTGTATCCTCCAATCACAAATGCCAGAGGTCATTGGCCGTGCTCTCAATTTGCATTATAAAAATAATATTTATTTAGGCGAAACTTGCTTATATTATGACTATGACAATAAGCAATCCCGTTTACACAACTAATAACGGTTCTGCGCGGTTTCACCCGCGTAGTTCCCGTTCCCGTGGGAATACGGGAATAAATTATAGCCTATGTTACTCAGGGATATTTTAGCTTTCCATTGGTGAATGAGAATTTTTAAAATCGGTCCAGTAGTTTTTGAGATTATTCGTAACAAAGATACAAAAATACAAATCTTTCCTCTTTATAATATGTATTAGTATAGTATAGATACCAAAGGAATACTTTATTTTGTATTTATTTGTATTTTTACTAGGAAGGACATAGTATGTTAGTACCATTATATATTCTGTGACATAGGCTACCTATCTAGGCACAGGAAGAGCCAGTAAATAAAAAGACTAATGGGTAGGCAGGAGTGGATCTGAATTGTGGGGATCATCATCAACCCGTAACAACCCACTGCTGAGCTAAGGGTCTTTCCTCACACATGCATGAGGAAGTATGCTACAATCTCACACGCGAGCCCACCGCGGATTGAGAGATGGTGTTATAGCTAGTCGCCACGTAACAGTCGGAATTTTTCAAGCCACCCGAAACAGTAAAACAGCCACGCGGAAACAAAGAAAACCGGGACCAACAATTTAACGTGCCTTCCGAAACACGGAAGCGCTCGTGATATAAATGCTAGGCGGTCACCCACTGACTGATCACACCCAACATTGCTTAAGCAGTGTGATCGTTACAAACACACTGGTACCGCAGGGCTACAAGCGCTTCTTTCGAATTATGGAGGATTTAGGGATTTATTATTTATTTAAAGAAATTAATTGATTACCTTTTGCCCCCCCCATGAAGGATCATATCCAAAAGTGGGAGATAAGCTGATAATCAATTAATTACTAAAGATAAAAGAGAAGTGACAGATAAGACACAAATATACTATACCTTTAAAACAGTACAGCGACAGAATGACTGATATATGAAATTTAGAGGAAATATTTTCATAATACTTATAAATACACCCTTCTCACAAACCCGAAAAAAACAGCTAAATAATAAGGACATAACATTGAACTCTTAGAGTCAAAAACCAACTTCAACAAATTATACTAAAAACTACATTCGAATTGAGAACCTCTTCCTTTTTTGAAGTCGGTTAAAATTCTAGAAGTGCGTTAGGAGGGAGTTTTTGAAATTCCAAATAAGTTTGTATTTGAGATTAAAATATGCAGTGCACTCCTTGTTAAGTCATACATAGCGATTAGATTGCAATTACGATTGAGTAAGCGGACAAAGGAACCGGCACAGGCACGACTGCAAGCAATCATAGTCAATTTGAATAATTTACCATTAATTACTTCAGTTATAAAACATTGGTTAGAGTAAAAGGTATTTGTTTACTTTCATATGACTTCAAGACTTGATAAGTATTTTAAATGCGCACGCTGATAGCTAGCAATTACGTTTTTATATAAATAAATAAAAATAAATAAATAATCTCACGCCTTTTATCCCCGAGGGGGTAGGCAGAGGTATTCCATTACTGGATATAACCACATTTCACGAGATATATTGGACCCCTAAACGTGATAGGTGGTGAGCTCATCGCCGGACCGGGTCTATTGCACATGTCTCAGAATTAATTCTGAGACCTGCGGCTTTCCTCACGTTGTTTTCCTTCACCGTCGAGCTAGTGATAAATATTTACATAAGTTTTTAAAAACTTATTGGTACATGCCAGGATTCAAACCCGAGCCTCACTGATTTTCGGCCGGCTCTTTAAATGTAAGGCTACACTGCTCTGTATTTATATAATGCAGTATTATATAAGATTAGCTGGTGACCAGCTTGGATTCCGTTTTTTCATTCCCTTCATAATTTCCATAAATCTTTCTTGGATACTTCTAAAAGTTATCATTTTCAACCTGTGACTGCTGAGCTAAGGGATCGTCCCACAAGAGCCCACCGCAGATTAGAAGATGGTGTTAGGCTAGTGGCCAGTTAACTGTCAGAAGTTTTCGAGATACCCAAAGGTATCTGACAAAAAAATAGCTTCAGACAGTTGCTTTCCAGGTCCAGCGGTTGGCATAGCTTGATAGATTGGTCAGTCCACTAAATATGTAAGTGTGCACACAATATGAAGGCATACTTGAAATAAAAGTATATGTGGAAGGGATGGAGAGATGTGTATACTCACATCTATATTTACTATTTCTGTGATGGCAGTACCATGTCTCTGTATAAATTGCAGTGTCTAGATGATAGATTAGTGTTGAAAAAATAAATACAAAAAAAATATGTTCATTTGTTTCAGAAATATGTTAAAATGTTTCTGAAAATTCTGAAATAATAATTTAAAATTTTTAATATCAATAATTTATGTGGTCTGGTAACAATTCCTAGATGTAATAGGTTTATGTATTGTTTTCCTCTACCCGTGGCGTGGGAACCAGCTTGACTGGTCATTAAAATTCATTTGTCTTTATTTTATATCAAGTAATATTCTTCACTTCAGTTACCAAATAAAGTATGTGTATCTAAGCTATTCTACTTTCGATACAAAATTCTGAAGTAAGATTTCATTAATAAAAGATAGGAATCTTAAGTGACTGTGTTCTAACTCATAAATAAAGCATATGGCTCATAAATAAATGTATTTTGCTGTGAGAGACTGCACTACTCTGAGTTAGGTAGAATGAAGGACCAATTTTTTACAAAACCACATTTAACTTGTGTAAAACATACTTTTTTATGGCTAACAAGTTAAAAAAATTTTTAACCTGAACACAATTCACAATAATTATTTTTTCTAAATAATGACTAATCTCTAAACTATTATTATAACCAAATAAATGAATGAGTTTCATGATTTTTGTCCTTTGTGTTACGTTGTTGTGATTGTTCTTTGTTTCATAACAATCAGAAATATTTTCATATAAATTTCTTGAATAACTACCTATGTTAAGTTATATTGAAATGAATATGCTGTCGGCTTCATATTGAAGTATCAACTATATCAGTGACTGAAGAAGTTAAATAACAGCATAAGAATATGTATCCCAGAAAATGCCATAGACCTATGCAATACCTGACAGTAGTACAAAGTACAAGGGTGTTTAAAAAGATTTGCGGTCACATTAACATCAGTAATTACTGCTCGCTACTCGCCGTTTAACCTCTGAGTGCGGAGTATTACAAAAAAAAACATGTTAAAGCTGTACCTGAACTGAGACTCCGGTGCGTGCCACCAGTCATTGTCACTACTGCCTGAATGGTCACTTTGGTGCCTCAGGCGGCTCGCACACTCCGTTCCTCTCGGCCCAGCACCACAATCCAGGCAGCAATTATAAAAAGAACCCAGTTTCAATGTCACGAATGAAACACGAGGGTATCGACGGCAGCGAGCCCGCGGCCCCACAGAACGGCCTCCCGCACGACGCACTAACAACGCACGCGACTTACACAGAAATATTTCAACATTATTTACCTTCTCCGTCATCGTAATTCGTTTCACGGTATCCCTCGATATCAGCCATATTCAATTTATTTATTTCGAGAACTGACTTGACTGAACATAGCGACATGCAATTTTTCCAACACGACGCAAGTTGACAACTTGACAACTGTCCTTAAAAAAAATACGCGTCATCTGTCAAATATAGAGCTTAGAACCGGTAACTATCGAAGTAATTATATCCGAATATTGTAACAATATCATTGGATAAATTATTCTTTGGGACTACCAATAAATAGGTACTCTCAGATTCATATTATGAAATTAACAATACAACAACTAGATTGGGTTAAAAACTAGAGTCGGTTTTATTTTCAAAGGATCATTGATACCTCAAAATGAAAAAGCGCTCTACAGAAAAAATATGTTAGTTTCTTTTGTACATAGTTTTTATGCCATATCTCGCAAAAACAAAAACACAACACTAACGTTCTTGTAGGAAAATAGTTGTCATATAAAGCGGCCAATTCAATATCAAAAAAAGAGACAAAGCTATAGGTGAAAAAGAAAAGATGTAACCACTTACTTTCTTGCAAATAGCTCTGTCCCTTACGTGCCGGACTACATGCAGGCACATGAGTAAAGAAACGGAACAGAGACAAAGCTTCATACAACCGCGCTGTCGTAGGTACACTACTACAAGCATGCAATGCTTGTGTGCGTTTCTACTAGCGCTGCGTCACGTACGCGCCGCAACTGGATAAAACCGGCTCGGTCAGTAGAAATGCCGAGGGCCGCGCAATGGTTGCCGTATTTGTTTCGCGCTCCTGCTTAGTGAGAAATGGTTATTTTAAATTGTTTATGGTAGAATAAAGTATTAAACTAAAAAGTCAAGAAAGTGTAAATAATTAGATTCGGAGGTGTAAAATGGTTACCTACTGTACAGTTTGCATGAATGTCTCGAAAATCACATATGTGACGAAATAAAATTGTTTGTTAATAGACCTGAACAACCTATAAATATGGGCAAAGATTCTTTAATTACTCATTACAAAGAACTCGACGTAAACATTGTAAATATTGGTACCTAATGATATTCTGAATCGAGTGTAAGATTGTAAAAATATTATGCCATGTGGAAGCGTCCTTAATGATTATTTGAAAAAACTTTATATCCATTAGATTTAGAATTCATCATTAGATTAAAAGATTTAATAATTTATTAAAAATAAAAAGTTATAAAAAAATATTTAGAGTAGGTAATTTGTAAATAATCTAATGTACAAATAAAAGTCTAATAAACGTTTTGTTTATTTTATTCTCCTTTGCCAACCCTACTAAAATAGGTAAGAATTTTGCACGCTCCGTTTCTTTACTCATGTGATGCAGGATAGTGAGTGAATGTGTCAAACAAAGTAAGTAACTAATTTGGCTACAAAAACGCAGTTATTTGTCATCCTTCAGTGGTTTCAAATTTCTTTCGAAGTTTTTATTTACTAAATTGATGTTGAATTGATCTACAAGAAGCGCATCAACGAAAAAATGCAGGTAAGTTTCATCTGCATTCAATTTAGCCACTCAAGAAGTAGTCCGTTTATTTTAAAACAGGTTAAATATTTCGACGATTATTTTTAGAACCCAAACGAGGATACTGAATGGAACGATATCCTCCGCTCCAAGGGGATCCTGCCCGCCAAGGAGAAGGAGGTCTCCGAGGAGGAGATCGTGAACATGATCGAACAGACAATACAGCAGAAGCAGGCTGAGAGTATGTGTTATTTGTTTTTAGGTTAAGTGCTGAAGGTCCACCTGTTGCCTATTAGGATCATTTGAGAGGTTCCCGGGACTTATAGGCAGAAGGAGCGCATATTAAAATAATTTCTAAACTGAGAAAAATATTGTATGCTGTGTTTATCTTTTTGTAAGGATCCTTTTTAATATATTTAATGTAAAATTATTAGATCTGCTACAATGACCTGATGGAATAATGCCTAAAGTCATAGTAGTCTTAGTTTTTATTCTATTCACTAAGGCAGGGGTGGGTTATTAGATTGTTGTGGTAAATATATGTAGACTAAGTAGGTAAGTAAAGATAGTGTATATTGGAAAAAGATAAAAGCTACTTTTAATCCCAAAAAACACAACATTCATAGGGAACGCGATAACCAAAATACCATTTTATTTCTCCAATAAGGTAACTGTATTTTGTACTGTGACTGGAACCTTCACCTAGAATAAAAAAAATATACAAACATTTTCCAGAGGATAAACAACTGTCGGAGCTGGATCTGGACGGTCTAGATGAACTAGAAGACTCAGAAGACGAGGCAGTTTTAGAAGAGTACAGGAGGAAGCGGATAGCCGAGCTGAAGCAGCTGTCGGAGCGGGCACAGTTCAGAGAAGTGCGGGAGGTGTCTGGACAGGACTATGTTCAGGAGGTCAATAAGGCTGGCGAAGGGATCTGGGTCGTCATACATTTGTACAAGCAAGGGTGAGGCATTTGAATTGTGCAGATAATTTTTTTAAGTGTTCTCTGATGACTTTGTTCTGGTCCTGCAAACTATCTATTATGAAACCTCCACTAAATGTAAAAAAAAAGTCTTAAACGGGAGGACATACAGCCTCCAGAATGCTACAAACTACGAATCACGGTCATGCCTCTTGCACTTCATCCACAGCCATCTAAAAACTTATTTTTCAAACCTTCCAGTATCCAGCAGTGCGCCCTAATCAACCAGCACATGCGTCAGCTAGCAGCCAAGTTCCCATACACAAAGTTCCTGAAGGCTGTGGCTCAGACTTGCATCCCTAACTTCCCGGAGCGGAACCTACCAAGCATATTCGTCTACTTTGAGGGAGACATGAAAAAGCAGTTCATTGGACCCCATGAGTTGAGGGGGACGGCACTCACATGCGAAGGTGAGCATTGTGATGAGAATCTGTTACTTGTTAAAATACAGAAAGAGCAGTAATAGTCCAGCGGGTAAAGAGCCCGCCTCGCATGCGTGAGGTCTCGGGTTCGAATCCAGACATGTGTACCAATGAGTTTTTCATAACTTACGTACATCACTAGCTTGACGGTGAAGGAAAACCTCGTGAGGAAACCCTCAGGTCCCAGAATTAATTCTGATGTGTGTCGGCTCACCACGTATCACGTTTAGGGGTCCAAAGATTAGACTGGTGAAAAGTGGGTATTTCCTGAAATGGAATACCTCTGTCTACCCCCTCGGGATTAAAAGGAGTGAGATTATTTATATACAGAAACTGCTGCGAACTTTACTTGATCGCATCCCCAAGCAGCGTTGTTTTTTCTAGGATAAAAGTTGCGTATTACCTCAAAATATAATACGTGTTCTCCCACTGGTTTAGCCGTGAAACAGTAACAGACAGTTATTTTCGCAATTATAATATTAGTAAGGACTAGGGAAATTAGTAGTTCTTTTTATGTAAGTACATATTGTTTATTAAAATTGTAAATATCTATATAAAAAAAATATAAAAAAATAGTAGATTTCAAGAATGTAAAATAATACGCCATTTCACCTTCCCACTGCAACCATTGTACACTGTTGTCTGCAATTATATTTTTCATCTCCATGGATCTTTCCTCATTGTGCGTAAACACAACGAAAACCGGTACCAAAGTTTGTAAAGTGCCTTCTGAAAACGCATATTTTAACGCATTATACTTTAGTTTGATTATGTGGTACTCAACACAATTTATATTGTGAACGAGTAAATAACCTTACTTATTTATTTCATTTGCAACTTTACAGTTTAAAACCAAAGTCTAAATGAACTTTCTGCATTAAATAGTCATCTTCTCTTCCAGAATTGGAATACATCTTGGGCCAAGTTGGTGCGGTGGACACCAAAATAACAGAAGACCCGAAACCAAAGATTAAGGACAAGCTATTCCAGGACCTCGGCTCCAACGACTGGTGACGCCAACTAGGATAATAATATTAATAGGCACATGGTATAATAAATTAGGGCTACTCTTCCAGGGTGACTAAACACGTCATTGTTTTGGCAACCGTATGACGTAGGTTTAGGTGTCTGTCTGTATAGTATTTAATTCTACAATTGGTCAAATAATTGTTTTAAAAATAGACTTTACGAGCACTGCCTCGGAAATTTGCTGTAATAAAAAAGTCTTTAATTTAAAATGATTTAAAAGAAATTATTTCCATCCCTAAGCTAGGGCTACACTAGACGAGTGGTGTGTCGTGACGCCAGGAGCCTATCGGTTTCATACATTTAGTATGATTAGATTAGATTAGAAATTAGAAGATTTCGTAACCCAAGAAAATGTATTAAACAAATGTCCTAGCTTTATATTGTTCACGAAGGTATTCAGACGGACAAACTGAGCTGGCGAATATAGCAATATTAAACCATGTATAGTTTTAAGTGTTATTTTCAGCTTCAGTGCGGGTCTGCTTATTGCAAAGTATTTACAAATGCTATTTATTTTTGTTTTCGTAATAATAATTTGACTTATCCGAATGTATTATTTATTACAGATTTTTATACAAAAATTTAATAAACGAAGATATTAAATTCAGTTTTTTAATACCTATTTCAATAACATTTGGAAGAAACAGCGACTAATGTACAGTCAAGAGCACATGAAGATTTACACTTGTAGTGCGAGTCTGACCTCTAAGCCGATTGTAATAAGAACGTTATAAAGTCCAATGTGTGAAGCTCTGCACAATTCAAGCAAAGAGGTTGGAAGAAAATCATTCCCTTACTCTTTAGGAGAAACTTTTTCTTTAAACGTCTTTGAACTCAAGTTTTATCTGATAGTGCTTTTGATCAGTAAAGTCACACCCAATGTCAACAAAAGTTAAAGTACGGGCATAGTACGGGCCATAAAATAAAAGGTTATGTTTTAGATAAACATCATTTCAAACTTTATTTACACAAAGGTAAAATCTTATACTATATTTACAAATTCGAGGATGAATCCTAATCTGGGTAACTCCGTAGAAGTTCGAACAGTTCAGTCAGGCTTGCAGGCGCTAGAAATACTTCTATTTGAAATAGGTACACATATTATATTTGTTTTTCTTCTAGCCCAACCCAACCCACTATTTTGTCCGCGCCTGTCTCTTTGACAATTAAATTCTGACATCTGTTATGTAATTAATTTTTAACCGACGACAGGTGGAGAATGGAACTTCTCAACGGACATCTGCAAATCAGTTGCAATCAGTGTAATAGGTTTAGTAACAGTGGGTTATTGATTGTAATAGGTTTAGTAACAGTGGATTATTGATTTAGAGTATGCAAATAATAGTAGAGTCATAATAGTTTAACAAAGGACATTTTACAAAACCTTGTTTTCCTTTCAAGGGATTTCTTTTCTACCATGACTTTTGAATCGTCAGAATTCCATGGCTTTAAAAGTCAGACTTCAGCTGACAGAAATTTAGGGCTCAGATGGTCTCTCCACTGGGTACGTGATCAGGGGGGTGCTTTTTTCGACCCCCCACCTGTTGGCAGTTACCGTGAGATTTGGCTAGACCTCTCCCCTCCCTGACCCCCGTACCCCGACTTATAATAGAGGAGGCTTCAGCAACCGCGATGCAGGTTGATGGTGGCGACGCACTTCGAGATGCACTGCTCGACGGGGTGCCGTGAAGAGACTCCCAGCTCGAAGACCCTCAGCAGCAGCCTCGCCGCGTGCTCCTGCATGCCGGCCAGCAGCTCGGGCAGCTTCTCCAGCACAGACTGCGTGATCTCCGGCTGCGAGGAGTCCAGGCACTCCAGCACAGCTTGGAGACCTGGATGAGGATTGATTTGGTGTTATTTTTCTCTCACTGAAAGCAAAACTTGTAGTTTGTATTGTAATTGGGTAGTTGACAGCATCGAAATTAAATTGCGAGTAGTCATACATTAAAAATATTATCCCAAAACACCTCAAAATATCTATTTCGATTTTCAATTTACAATTATAGCAAATTTAAAAATAATAAAACAATCAAAAAAGTGCTGCAATTGAATACTACAAACTATGACGTCACGGTTCGCTATTCCAGTACATTTTCCATAGTAAAATTTCGTTTTGACAGATCGTAAAAAGTAACTGATTTGACTAGGTAGGACACAACCCTATTATTATTGGCCTAGGCGTTGTCCAGCCACAGACAACAGCGCCGTCTATCGGGTTCAATTGCGAATCTAAACCATCATGGGATCAACACAAAAAAGTCCTCAAAATCCGTCCAGCCATTTTCGAGTTTGCGAGACTAACTAACGGCAATTGATATTTAGATGACGATGATTTAAGATTACGAAATTATGATATACAATTATTTTTAGAATACAATAAACACGGTGGTTTTATCTAATTATTCGAAATATAATTTTATATTAATTTACATCTAACTTAACACTTTACACACCCCCTCCAACACGCTCCCATACACACCACACACCACATATGCACACGTAAACGCGCGCACATACACAAACATCACATCACATGCGTACTAATTAACAGATTTTAAATGTATACATTTTTAATATTATAAGTAATGGTTCAGAGGTGTAACTCGTAGTTATAAAGAAATCGTATCTACTGAAGAGCGCAAGCAAAATAATTGCTTATAAGGAGGCTCCAAAACGTTTACTGCAAGAATATTCCAAGAAACAGAAATAAATATTATTAATACTTTTTCAATTTCGTTAGTTTTGAATAAAGCTGTTGGATAGAAATGAAAAAGTATTTATTTCTTTAACTCATTCTAGGACAGTTTTTTGTGATTGGGACCTTCTTTTAACTGTAAAAACATCTGTGTCAGTTGGGTGTTTTCATCATCATCATCAACCCGTAACAGCCCACTGCTGAGCTAAGGGTATTTCCTCACACATGAGGAAGTATGGACTAGAATCTCCCACGCGAGCCCTATGCCGATTGGGAGATGGTGTTAAGCTAGTGGCCACATTCAGAATTTTTCAAGCCACCCAAGGGTATCTGACATGGCTTAACGACTTCCACTGTGCGGAAACACAACGAAAACCGGGACGTGCCTTCCGAAACACGGAAGCGCTCGTGATATAAATGCCATTAGACGGTCACCCCATCCACTGACTGACCGCACCGAACTTTGCTTAACCAGTGTGATCGTTACAAACACACTGGCACCGCAGGGCTACGAGCGCTTCTAATTGAAATGTAAAATTTAAGAAGCTATGCCTGGCTAAGGGTTGAATAGTGATCTTCACCTGGCGTGGTGTCTGGCACTGCGGGCAGCAGCTTGACGAGCAGCGAGAGCGCGGCCGTGCGCAGAGGCGCGTGCGGGGACGCGCATAATGGGGCAATGGCCGAGGCCAAAGCCAGGGCGCCCGAGGCCCCGCCCCAGGCCCCTCCGCGGCGGTTGCC
Source organism: Ethmia dodecea (assembly GCA_963855545.1). Classification (NCBI taxonomy): domain Eukaryota; kingdom Metazoa; phylum Arthropoda; class Insecta; order Lepidoptera; family Depressariidae; genus Ethmia; species Ethmia dodecea. The sequence goes on along the minus strand of OY979457.1, from coordinate 13,313,462 downwards.
CCACGCCTCCACCTCCTGGGGATACATACATTATAGTCTACTAGCGACCCGCCCCGGCTTCGCACGGGTGCAATGCTAACACTAAAACCTTCCTCTTGAATCACTCTATCTGTTAAAAATAAACCGCATCAAAATCCGTTGCGTAGTTTTAAAGATTTAAGCCTACATAGCGACATAGGGATATAGGGACAGAGAAAGCGACTTTGTTTTATACCAAAAAAAATATGATAGATTATCGAATCTACCAATCACTGCACACTTTTACAAACCCTTGCCACATAATACACTATTACTTTTTTAAACTCAAAACTTACAACAAAATGAAAATTTTACAAAAATATTACATCTTTTTTCGGATTCCCGCCAAAAAGCTTCGTAGTTTCAATCCCAATGAGTAAAAGTTCCGTTCCACACAATACGTATTTTATGTATCTTTTTTATCTGTTGTTTTTTATATTTGTCTTGATTTACAGTCTGAGATTTTTATTTAGAATTTTAGAGGCGACAATTGTTGTGTTTGAGCAATGACATAATAATAAATTGTTCATTACTTTTTAAACCATCTATGTTTCTTACTAGAAAGTTGTTTGCGTAAAAAGGAAAAATGTGAACTGTCACCGAACCCGAGCGGTGCGAAGTAGACTATAATGGGCAATTTACACGAGGCCATTCCATTGAGCCATTCCACTAAGCCAATCCACTAATGGCTTCGTGTAAATGGAGACAGCTACTGCAATGAATTATCCTCAAGCTTTTTTTGTATGCAGTTTGGATTGGTTTAGTGGAGTGGCTTCGTGTAAATTGCCCATAATAATAATCTCACGCCTTTCATCCCCGAGGGTGTAGGTGTTCCATTGCTGGATGAACCCACGTTTCACTAGTTTCTCAGGATTATTCTGCCAATTATGAATTGATTTTGATGTTTTTTTTTCAAAGACGGTTTTTAAGAAATCAAAAAATGACTAAAAATTTGATATATCGATGATACTTTTGCTGCTGCTGGCCGAAGGGGTAAAAGGAGTGAGATTTGTATCTACACTTCTATTAAAAAGAGGAAAGATTTGTAACTACTCAAAAACTACTAGCACGATTTCAAAAATTCTTTGACCATTTGAATCCTACACTATTTTATTTCCTTATTCCCCTGGGAACGAGAACTACGCGGGTGAGACCGGAACATCTAGTAGAAATATATGTTGTGTTGTGTGGTGTAACCTTACCTGCAGCAGCCAGAGCAGGTCTTCGGCGGCCCCGCTGCGCCTCTGCAGCGCCAGCAGCGCGTGCGCAGGAGGCCGCCACGACGACGGCTGGACAGCCTCCGCGCCCTGCAGGGAGCTCAAAGCGCCCACTGACCTTTTTGGGGAAAAACATACATGTCGAATTGAGAACCTTCCCTTTTTTGAAGGTGGTTGAAAAAAAACAAACGGTACTGTACTTGACTGCTCAGCTCAGCGCGCCTATGGATCTGCGATCGCGCACACAACTAAGTTTGCGTCGTTTTAAAGATCAATCAAACCATACCCAGGGACAGACTTGAAATAACAACTCTTTATTGTATAAAAATATACAATAAGTGACAAAATGGTTTAAAAAAAGTTACAACGAAAGATCTAATCGCATCAAGCTATTTTTTCCAGACAACCTTAGGATGGATACAACTAAGATAAACAGATGAAGGTAGGTGCACTAAAGTTACCAATGGACTAAGGTACTGTACTGTACATACTCGTAAACCGTTTCGTATAAATATCTACACTAATATTATACTGGATGTTTTTTTTTACCGTCTGGAAAAAAATATGACGTATGAGGTATCTAGAGCCGAAGTTATAGACGAGATTAATTGTTAAATATACTCATGTTTAGTGCAATTTACAAAATCTAGAAAACTACGCGCAGTACTACGCGCTGCTGGCGGTTTTAGGTAAATTGAGCATAAATGGAAGCTACGAGCCTGTTTCTTTATAAAATACTATTTCAAATGTCTCAGTGTGTATTATTGACTACAATTGAGTAATGTATATTATTAGTTTAAGAAAGAAAAAAAAATTTTGAGAAAGGTTTTAGGTAACATTGCCAAATGAATCTATTACACTTACCTATTACACCACATTTTTTTCCAGACGGTAAAAAAAGTCACCCTGTATATAGGAAATATTGCTATTTTTATAGGTTTGTAACGAATAAACTCAAAAACGACTGGACCGATTTTAAAAAATCTTCCATAATGGAAAGCTACAAGGCAAAAGCTATCCCTGAGTAATGGCTATATTTTATTCCCATATTAGAAACGGGAACTACGCGGGTGAAACCGCGCACAACCGCTAGTACAAAATAAAATACAGTAGATTTCCCTTTAGAAAACCGTGGTTATGGTACTGACTGTATGGTGTCCCGATGCTTGTGCAGCAACTGCTGCGCCCGCGCAGGTCGGCAGGCGAGGTAGCGGCGCAGGAGGGCGGCGATGCGATGCAGCAGCGAGCTGTCGCCGCCTCGGCCTCCGCTCTGCTGCTTCGCGATGTTCAGGAAGCACTCCAGGATGCTGTGCACTTCCTCGCTGCGTCAGACGATGGCAAATTGACATGGGCTCAAATTCAAAATCGTCAACGTATTTCCAAAGAACACATTAGTGTTTTCCCCTTAATAGAGACTATAAGAAAAGTGTTAATGGACACATCCTCAATTATAGTGAACTTAGATCAAATTTAAATTACTTATCAGTCTTAAGGTTAGATTGTAATTTAAATGAGGTAATATTTTATTACGTCACTAGCGGTTCTGCGCGGTTTCACCCGCGTAGTTCCCGTAAGATGAAATAATTTCTCCCGTTTTTTACACATTTACCACTATATCTTTGCTCCTATTGGTCGTAGCGTGATGTTATATAGCCTATAGCCTTCCTCGATAACTGGACTATCCAACACAAAAAGAATTATTCAATTCGAACCAGTAGTTTCGGAGATTAGCGCGTTCAAACAAACAAACAAACAAACAAACTCTTCAGCTTTATAATATTATTATACTACTATACTATATTATAGTATAGATTAAAAAAAATAACGTACTTAAAAAAAAGGAGGTATTCAATTCGAGTGTGTTTTTTGTATATGTGTATCTCAGAACTTACGACTGAGTAAATATATTTTGATAATTCTTTTTTTATTTGAAAGCTGGTGCTTCCAGTGTGGTTCCGTTCTAATTTGGTCCAGTTCTGACTATGGCATCCATGAGAAAACCATATAATTCTTAAATTTGCATTAAGTATGTGCGCGACAAATGAACAAATAACTTAATATCACGCCAACCGATATCGATTTTTTTTTCCGACTTCAAAAACAGAAGAGATTCTCAATTCGACTGTATTTTTTTAGTATAATTAGTTGAAGTCGGTTTTATACTTTTAGAATTTATGGAGGAGCGGAGGTGGAATGCTCCTCCATTGTAAAAAGGAGAATCTTCCTTTAGGCGAGGTGACCGTGCCTGGTCCGGTCCAACTGATGATGTTGGACAGTTGTATTTATACAAACTCATCAGAAAACTCATATCTGAGACATGTGTGAATAGGCCCGATCCGGCGATGGGCTCACCACCTATCACGTTTAGGGGTCCAATATATCTCGTGAAAAGTGGGTATATCCAGTAATCGAATACCTCTGCCTACCCTCTCGGGGATAAAAAGCGAGTTTTTTTTCATCAGAAAACTTCGATAGCGCGGTTTAGAATTCGGCCGCCTATCGGCGCGTTCTTCAAGTTGTATGTTATTACTTATTATAGTCAGTCGAGAAGCTCACCCGTGCCTGGTGGCGAAGAGGTCCTCGTCGGGCAGCATCTCTAGCGCGGCCAGCAGGTGGTGGTGGTGCTTGGCGTGGGGCAGCAAGGCGCCCCTCAGCAGGGCCCCCGCTAAGGGCAGAGCCCGGGCCCCCGCCCCGGACACGCGCGACCACACGCTGCGGATGCCCGCCTCCATGCGCCAGATCCTAAGGGGGATTATTTATTAAAGTCAAAGTCAGAAGTTCTTAATCAATATAGGGGCTTATAAGTAATTATATTATGGGCTTATATTCATTTTAAGGAACCTCCAGGTCTGTTGTCATACCTAACTTATTCTTTTACATGTTTGTATACGACTGTATGAGTTCTAAATAAATAAAATAAGTCATTGCGACTCCACCGCTTCTATTCTCAAACCTCTCAGACCATGAATCACAGACACAATAGATTTTTGATTGTGTCTCGGTTCCAATTGGAACCGGCGGTTCTTAACTAATTAAATTGGGTATTTGACTATATCGAAATTAAATTGCAAGTCATCATTTACTAATACGATTATTCCATAATACTTCTAAAAATATAAATTATATATGATGAAATTTTACAGCAATTTATAAAATAATAAAAAAACCAAAAAAGTAAAAAAAAACATTAAATTGCGAGTAATCATTAAATAAAACGCTTATTATCCTAAAACATCTCTTATAACGTTTTTAGTTTTTCATTTTAGAATTATATTAAATTTTTAAATGATAAAACAAAAAAAAAAGTAATGCAATTGGAATTATGACGTCACAACTCAGTGTAGTGATTAGATTTTTCGTAATAAATTTTCGTTTTGATAGATCTTGGCCTCACCGCCTATCACGTTTAGGGGTCTAAAGAATAGTGGGTATCGGGGATAAAAGGCCTGAGATTATTTATTATTTTTATTTGTTTAAAAAGTAACTGATTTGACTAGGCAGAACACTATCCTATCATATCTGAAACTCTGATTGGGGTGTATGTGTCACAGTTTGTATACAGGATGAATTTTTCAAATTGGCGCGGTACAGGTAATGCAGGTATGATTTAAGCATTACTTTAAAATCGTTCTGTATTAAAATCCAACATTTTCCTTAAATTTGCCGTATGTCATTTCTTCCCAGAATTCGATCTTTACTAGCGACACTATCGACGAATGGTGTAATAACTAATACAGGGTGTTTTTCTTTTCCAAAATCAACGTGTTCGATTCCTGGCTAGAAATATTGATTTTTCAAACATCCCGTCAGTTTTAGTTTTCATCAAAATCGGTCTCGAGACTCCTTTGAGTACTTTTCTCTATTCCTTATAGTTTCCGATTCAGCCATTCACGCCCACTTGAAAAATTCATCCTGTATCATTGCTGTTTATATCCAAGATACTTGTTCCATATACAACATGTAACAGAATAAGCGCAATTCCTGACATTAGTTTGTTCAGTATCGACTACTTATTCGATTTCAGATATTTTTAATGTGTTAAATTTTTCCAGTGATAGCCCTTACGGTTAAAGAGCCGGCCGAAAATCAGTGAGGCTCGGGTTCGAATCCTGGCATGTACCAATGAGTTTTTCAAAAACTTACGTACATATTTATCACTAGCTCGACGGTGAAGAAAAATATCGTGAGGAAACCCGCAGGTCTCAGAATTAATTCTGAGACATGTGTAAACAGACCCGGTCCGGCGATGGGCTCACCACCTATCACGTTTAGCGGTCCAATATATCTCGTGAAATGTGGGTGTATTCAGTAATGGAATGCCTCTGCCTACCCCCGGGATAGAAGGCGTGAGATTATATTATTATTATATTATGGTTAGACACAACTAAAGTTCGATTGCATCATATTTTTTTTATATTAATATACTAATTGGGGTGTATGAGGAATTGGGGTTTTTCTGTTACGCGTTGTATAGTACTGACTTCTGCGTGTTCTCCTTGCCCCCGCTATGTCCAGCTGCTCCCAATGCGGCCATGGCGGTGAGCAGCGAGTGCGACACCTGGTCAGTGGCGCTTGTGCTGGAAGCAGCTGCCCCGCGGGTCTCTTCGCCTACAGAAGAGAGGGGGGACTCCGCGGGGGGGCGCTGCTCGCACGACCGCAGCAGCTGGACTATCTTCGGGACCTGGGGGGGGGGGATGATAATAATAAGAATCTTTTCATACCTTCTATTCGAAAAGTGACGTTTTGGTCCTCAAAAAGAGGGAGCAAAGTAAGTCTTTTCCGATAGGGTTTTAAGTGCGAATAAAAGTGTTTTGAATTTGGAATTATAGTAGATTGTGTCATAAGGGAGCAAAACGATATTTTTAAGGCGAAATCGTTTTTTTAAATCACGGACATAGTAGGGCCCCATTAATAGTAGATTGTGTCATAAGGGAGCAAAACTATATTTTTACGGCGAGGGCGTTTTATTAAATCACGAACATAGTGAATGGTTCTAGGATAGAATCCCGAACGTAGTGAGTGATTCTGATGTAGAATCATGAACGAAGTGACGGGTTTAAAGTACGTAGCCCAAGGTAAAAATAATTTTGCGACCGAATGATACACTCTGCTTTTCATACTTCTCGATGAGAAAAATTGTTGATGACATTGTTTTGCTCCTTTTTTTAATATTTTCCGGTGTTTAACTATCACTGCAGTCACTGCTACTTAAATTCATTTTAAAATATAAAATACATAAACAATTTGACGTTGAAATTCGAAAATTTTGCATAAAATAAAATGTGAATAGTGAAAAATAACTACGAAAGCGCGCGCATTGCCATAGATTTTTTCTGACAGTACGGCACGACCATCGAACGCCATTCAGCCTTGTTAACCTAATGCGGCGAAAAATGGAACTAATATTTTGTTATACGTATATGTAAACTACAGTGTCACCACCCTTAGATGCAAAACTTATTTTACTAATCTCTTTGGCTAAGCAGGAACCATCTTAGCATATTTAAGAATATTTTTAATTCCAAATTCAAAACACTTTTATTCTCACTTATTGACCCTAAACCTATCGGAAAAGACTTACTTTGCTCCCTCTTTTTGAAGACCAAAACGTCACTTTTCAAATAGATGGTATGAACAGAATATTTTCATCCCAATTTCAAAATTTCAATTGAGAATATGTCGAGTTGCGTGTATGACACATTTTCGTACCTTCATGTACAGCAGCATGAGCAGCAGCGGATGCCTCCTCGCGGCCAGCGCGCAGGCCAGCAGCTGGTGGGGGGAGGGGCAGCAGCGGAGCACCAGGGGGAGGCGCGCCTCGATGCAGCGCCTCATCGCGTCGGAGTCACCGCCCAAGCCCGCCTCCTCTGCTTCCTCCACCACGTAGCGGATGAGAACGTCGATCTGGTTTGGGTTACGTAATGGGAATGTTTTTGCGGCAGCGATTGTCACTGCCACTGGGTGACGTCGAAGGCGATGAGGGTGGAATGAAAGATGTTGCTCGAGTCGAGATCGAATGTGATCGGTGATCGGATCTGACCTCCTTTAATGGGCTACCTCTATTTATACCAGATGTGTACATAAGTAAGGAGGGTAGACACATTTTACTAAACCCTGTAGGTGGGTACCTACAATGTATTGATTTACTGTTTCTACAAGGTTTCATATCATATACAGGGTGAATTTTTAAGGGGGTGTGGATGGCTAAATCAGAAACTATGAGGAACAGCGAAAAGTACTCAAAGGAGTCTCGGGCTCGATTTCGATGAAAACTAAAACTGCATCTTTGGATTTTTGTAAAATCAATACTCCTAGCCAGGAAACGAAGAAGTTGATTTTGAAAAAAACACCCACCCTGTATTATTACACGATTCGATACTATCACTAATAAGGATCGAATTTGGGAAGAAATTACATACAGTAATATTTTATCCCCGTATTCCCACGGGAACGGAAACTACGCAAGTGAAACCGCGCAGAACCGCTAGTCACTACATCACTACATAGTATAAAACAAAGTCGCTTTCTCTGTCCCTATATCCCTTTGTATGCTTAAATCTTTAAACTACGCAACGGATTTTGATGTGTTTTTTTTTAATAGATAGAGTAATTCAAGAGGAAGGTTTTAGTGTTAGCATTGCACCCGTGCGAAGCCGAGGCGGGTCGCTAGTTTATTAATAATTTCGATACAGCCTAATGCTCTATTGGTACACACCTGTTGGTGGTCTAGCCTGAGCGTGTCCGGCGGCGATTGGTGCTTGGGCGAGGCCTTGTCGCGGCCTTGCCACACTCGCGGGCTGCCCAGCAACGTGCTCGTGAACTCCAGCACTGCACTTGCTGCCCACTCGCTGCAACACGGCATCCATTTGTATTTTGTTTGGGTTCCGTAACAAATAGTACAAAACAGAATATAGTGTCCGACCGGAAGTCGAAGCCGAATGTTTACCTTAGTAAATTCAGTTCAAGATTGTCTAAAAGGGAACAATGGACTCGATTCTGCAAACCACCTAAAATTCCTTATTTTAAGTTAGCATATCCTTCTTTATAGAATACGGAACAAAAAGGACAGCAAAAAACCATTCCAATATGGAAAAACTAACTCATTTGATGTCTTTATCTGTCACTTTTATCCATGACCTCCTTACATCGTTGTTAAAATTGCTAAAAACGTGTATTTGAAATTGCGTACCTAGTGTTCAATTTTGATATTTTGACATTTGTGACATTATAAATTAGTATCGCGCTTATTTCTGTCCCTTTCCTTTCCAAAGCGGTGGACAACAATAGAGCTAGCTAAAAAAATATGAATTTTAGCTGGTCTGCAGAATCGAGTCCTATAATGAACAAACTATTTTCAGGAATTGCGCTTATTCTGTTACATATTGTATAAAAATCTGACCCTTTGGGCTGCAGCAGCGTGGTGAGGCAGGTGTGCAGGGTCCTCCAGGAGGCGCGATGGGCCAACAGGGTCACCAGCAAAGGCCGCCAAGAGGCGCAGCCCGCGCGGAACATCAGACGCATCTGTAAAAAAAAGCTCCTACATTCAATAAAAACATTTAAATTTTTAACCGACATCAAAAAGAGGAGGTTCTCAATTCGTCACGTATGTTTTTTTTTGGTATGTTCCCATTCCTACTCCGTCATCAAGCGATTTCAAAATATATTTTTTCGTTTGATCGGGTACACTTCAAGGTTGATTCTATATGAGTACGTAGGTACTTATTCATCATTAGATCGACAGCAAAAAAAATTGTGAAGAAACCCACAGGATTCAGAATTCAGAACAATTGTTCAAATGGTTAAAATGTTCCCATATCTATTCTTCTAATAAAAAGTAGCTGACCCGGCAAAGGTTGTTCTGCCATATAAATTATATAGATTTTTTAATGCAAAAAGTAAACAAAAATGTCTGGGTAGGAACACCCTAGTCACCTAACGGTATGAAATAAGTACTTTACAACTTGTTCTCATACCTACAAAATATATAAAAACATTCATTCAAATTGGTCGAGCCGTTTCGGAGGAGTTCGACCACAAACATAGTGACACGATATTTTTATAGTAAAAACCAAAATCACAAGATATAGTAAGCAACAATAAATAAAGCCAGCAGCCCGTAAGAGCCCAGTACTGGGCCCCTGTGGTCACCTGTCGCTGGGGCTGTGCGCCCAGCGTCTCCCTCTGCAGCTCGGACAGCCAGTCCCGCAGCAGCCATATAGAGTTAGCAACAAATGACAATAATAAAGCCAGCAGCCCGTAAGAGCCCAGTGCTGGGCCCCTGTGGTCACCTGTCGCTGGGGCTGTGCGCCCAGCGTCTCCCTCTGCAGCTCGGACAGCCAGTCCCGCAGCAGCCATATAGAGTTAGCAACAAATGACAATAATAAAGCCAGCAGCCCGTAAGAGCCCAGTGCTGGGCCCCTGTGGTCACCTGTCGCTGGGGCTGTGCGCCCAGCGTCTCCCTCTGCAGCTCGGACAGCCAGTCCCGCAGCAGCCATATAGAGTTAGCAACAAATGACAATAATAAAGCCAGCAGCCCGTAAGAGCCCAGTGCTGGGCCCCTGTGGTCACCTGTCGCTGGGGCTGTGCGCCCAGCGTCTCCCTCTGCAGCTCGGACAGCCAGTCCCGCAGCAGCCATATAGAGTTAGCAACAAATGACAATAATAAAGCCAGCAGCCCGTAAGAGCCCAGTGCTGGGCCCCTGTGGTCACCTGTCGCTGGGGCTGTGCGCCCAGCGTCTCCCTCTGCAGCTCGGACAGCCAGTCCCGCAGCAGCCATATAGAGTTAGCAACAAATGACAATAATAAAGCCAGCAGCCCGTAAGAGCCCAGTGCTGGGCCCCTGTGGTCACCTGTCGCTGGGGCTGTGCGCCCAGCGTCTCCCTCTGCAGCTCGGACAGCCAGTCCCGCAGCAGCCATATAGAGTTAGCAACAAATGACAATAATAAAGCCAGCAGCCCGTAAGAGCCCAGTGCTGGGCCCCTGTGGTCACCTGTCGCTGGGGCTGTGCGCCCAGCGTCTCCCTCTGCAGCTCGGACAGCCAGTCCAGCAGCAGCCATATAGAGTTGGCAACAAATGACAATAATAAAGCCAGCAGCCCGTAAGAGCCCAGTGCTGGGCCCCTGTGGTCACCTGTCGCTGGGGCTGTGCGCCCAGCGTCTCCCTCTGCAGCTCGGACAGCCAGTCCAGCAGCAGCCATATAGAGTTGGCAACAAATGACAATAATAAAGCCAGCAGCCCGTAAGAGCCCAGTGCTGGGCCCCTGTGGTCACCTGTCGCTGGGGCTGTGCGCCCAGCGTCTCCCTCTGCAGCTCGGACAGCCAGTCCAGCAGCAGCCATATAGAGTTGGCAACAAATGACAATAATAAAGCCAGCAGCCCGTAAGAGCCCAGTGCTGGGCCCCTGTGGTCACCTGTCGCTGGGGCTGTGCGCCCAGCGTCTCCCTCTGCAGCTCGGACAGCCAGTCCAGCAGCAGCCCACAGCCCAGCCCCAGGCGAGAGAACACGTGCTGGCTGACGGGCTGTTCTGCTTCGCACTTCACCTGCAAAGATATAGAGGGTGTCAGGGGAACTACGCTGGTGATTCTTGACACAATTACATAAAAAAACTCACGTTTTGTTTTCATCATCGTGAAATGAAACGATAATTTAATTTTGTTAAATTAAAATTACAACGTAAAAAATAATAACATTGTGGGAATCCATTCAGACACAGTTATTTAGTCCTAAGCTAATTGAAACGGTTTCAATAGCACATTGGATAGGCATAAGCATGTTTTCTGAATAGGGTAGTTGACATTATCAAAATTAAATATAAAATGATAAACTGACTGACTGATTGGTGGTGTATCAACGCACAGCCTGAACCGCTAGGTCTAGAGACTTGAATTTTTGCAACATAGATAGCGTATACAGTGGAGGCATCCACTAAGAAAGGATTTTGCTAAACTCAACCCCAAAGGGGGTGAAATAAACGTGCGCGTGCGAAGACGCGGATAAAAGCTATCCAAATTAAATTGCAAGTAGTTCATTAAAAAGGTTATCTTAAAACTAAACACGTATTTCGATTCTCAATTTACAATTATATCAAATTTCAAAAATAAAAAACCATTAAAAAAAAGTTAAATACTCGTGAAAAGTGGATATTTCCTGAAATGGAATACCTCTACCTTCCCCCTCGGGGATAAAATGCGTTTTTTTTTATTTTTACTCTCAGGTCTTTGTTATTATTGACACAAGTATCCGATAAATAACAACGTGATAACGAAACAGCTGTCCTCACCGGCAGGTCGTAGCGTCCCTCCTGGCTGCTCTCGAGCAGATGCGAGATGGCGTCCACGATCAGCTGCGTGTCCTGAGTCGCGATTATGCGGTTGCCCAGCGCCTCCAGGCTGCTGGGCGTGGCCGACTCCAGCGCTGGGACAGACGTTAATCTTAACTGACGAGCACTTGTCAATAGTGGGTGGTTTCTTTTATTTTGAACTTAAATGTCACTTCAGATGAAGCAAATGACTTAAAAATAACTTGTCCTATAACGTCAAAACCATCCACACGCATAATTTACATATAATTTTTATTTAATTAATTACCAACAAACTACCTACTAACTCAAAAACAATAATATCGTTCACAGACACTTTATTTCAAAGACGATAGACTGGGCACCAGCCTAACACCATCTCGCAACCCGCGGTGGGCTTGCGTGGGAGATTAAGTTTTATACTTCCTCATATATAAAGACAGACGCCTATCTCATCAGTGGGCTGTTACGGGTGGTTGATGATGATATTTATAGTGTATATGTAGATAGATAATAATAAAGAGTAAACAAGCATACTCGCAGGGCAGCGGTGGTGGGGGCGCTGGGGGCACTCTTCGTCGAAGAGCGTAGTCTGTTGTACCAGCAGTTGGTCTTTAATTGGTACCAAATCGAACCAGTACAATATTAAAAATAGTTTACCAGTGATCAGCTGTTCCTTGGTAGCCCTAGGTGGTAGAGTGGGCAGCGTGGGCTGGTCCGGTTCCCGCTTGGCCCTGGGGTCGGCCAGAGCCCTCAGAGCCGCCACCACGGGGCCCGAGAGGCACTTCAGCTGCTGCAGAATACTCTCCGCTGCCTGCACAATCATCTATACATTTAACAAAACTCTAGCGGGACCGTGTAGCCCAGCGCTCACATATTATGGCCAATAATAATGCTCTTATGGCCGCTTCGATAGGCTTCGCGTATTTATTATTTTCATGCAATTATTGACCATATGTCCAAGTAGTTAAGGCTTATATTAAATAATTGTGTTTAAATGCACTCCCCCGCGCTTCCAGCGGTGTGCGCTGGGCCTATTCTGTACATGAAATATTTTATGAAAATTTTAGTGATAATGTAGATAGTTATTGATTTAGATACCAAAACATATAAAAATATCTAATTTCCACAGGAAATTAAAAAAACTGGTTAAAAAGAGAAATACGTACTACTCCGAAACGATAACACCTGGAAACTTGAAATATGGTTTGTAGGTAGGTGTGGACGTGATAATTTTCTACGAACGGGAAGTATGTGAAATTCATAGAAAAGATCCTGCCCACGCCCCAGATGTGTGTGAACAGACCCTAAAGCAGGTGAAACCGCTAGTACACAATAAAGATGATGGATTGATGGTGCAACTCACGGTGGCCAAGGCCCGGTCCCCCTTGGCGTGCTGCAGGGCCAGCAGCAGAGGCGCCGCGTGCGCAGGCCTCCGCAGCAGCCCGCCCGACAGGCCTCCGCCCCCCGAACACAGCCACGAGACCACCTGCTCCGTGAACGGACGGTCGCCTACCCGGCGGTTCACTTCCTGCGTCACCAGCTGGACACCATCGTGGATATTAAAGTACGGCCGTCTTAACTTGTCAGCTCTGCGCAACAAGATTTTTGAGCGATCATTCGGCGGTACGAGGCAGTTTGCGCAGGCGGAACCTATGTTCAGAGCGGCCAAGTTAAAATGGCCGTACTGTACTTAGTTCAACTTTATAGTAATCTACACTAATATTATAAACGCTCCTAGCCATGCGGTACCAGTACGTTTGTAACGATCATATTGGTTAAGCAAAGTTATGGGCACGATCAGTCAGTTGATAAAATATTAAATGTATAAAGAGTTGTAAAAGCACAATATTTTTGTATCAACCTCCTCCGACTAAAAGGCTACAAAAATACCTTACCACGAAATTAACATCTATTTTTAAAACTTGTATCCATTATGGTCATGAACCCACGAACTACGATCTCCAAAAATGTTTGAAACTTGTATCCATGGTCATGAACCCATGAAGCAGAATAAAAAACCAGTCTCACATGGTTGAGCTGCGTGAAGGCCAAGTCAAGGTCCCCTTGGAACCGCCGCATTTCAAAACGGCCCTGGTTTTGATAACGGCTAGCCCTAATGTAATACGGCGGATTATACAATCCGACTGCGACATATCCATGGTCATGAAACCATAAAGTAGCATCAACAAAAGCAGCCTCACATGGTTGGCCTTGTATCCATGGTCATGAACCCAAACTTTTAGCAGCAGGATAAAAAAAACAATCTCACATGGTTGAGCTGCGTGAAGGCCAGATCCAGGTCCCCCTGGAAGGAGTCTTGTCCGGCGAAGGCGCTGGCCAGCAACGAGGCCACCTGCTGGGGCTGCAAGGCGGCCGGGGCTGCGGGCCCGCCCCACGAGCCCTCGGGCTCCTCTGGCAAAGGGTCCTCCTCGAACAGCGCCTCGTCTGAACATAGACAAAGATTAAAGGTGTCTGCTCACTACACCGTATCATACTATTTAAGTAATAGGAAGGTGTCAAGCAAAAAAATGGGACAAGAAGAGTCGGACTCGCGCACAAAGGGTTCCGTACCATTATCTATAAAAACAGCAAAAAATATGTTTGTTGTTTTGGAGCCCCCTTAAATATTTATTTTATTGTTTTTTAGTTTTTCTTGTTAACACGGTAACAGAAATACATAATCTGTGAAAATTTCAACTGTCTAACTACCACGGTTCTTGAGATACAGTCTGGTGACAGACGGACAGTCAGACGGACGGACGGACAGCGGAGTCTTAGTAATAGGGTCCCGTTTTATCCTTGTACGTAATCTAGATTTAGAAGAAGATATGGAACATAAATATTATTGAATTATTTATAAAAAGTTACTTACCTGAAAATCAAAAACAACCATTGACAAAGAAAACAGTTTTTTATGGGTGACTTTGGCATTCATAAAGAGAGATTTTAATTTAAAAGTTTATTGGAGACATGCCATGTTTTCTGATATATATCCAAGAATAACATATATTTTTAGTGCGATAAATTATCCAGAAACTAAAACAAAGTCTCAATGAGCTATCAGCCTAAACGGGAGGTAACCCGCAAAAGATTTCCCAGAGCCCACCTGTGGGGTACTGCGGCTGCTGCAGCCTGAGCGCGGAGGCGAAGGCGGCCCCCCCGGTGGCCCCCCTGGCCCTCTGCACGCGCAGCAGCTGGGCCATGTACGCGCGCTCCACGCCCAGGCGGACCACCGCGCCCGCCGGGCACGCGTCTAGCGCGCTCAGCAGCGAGCTAAGGGTCACATCAACACGTCACATCATATTAGGTGCTTACCTATGAAATTTACGTTCTGTATGGAGTTTTTAAAGCAGACATTTTATTGTTTATTTCTAATTTCTAACAAAATCTTTTGAGTCTGTTGGACAAATCTTTAAGTTTAATCAGTTTCATTTGTTTTTAAAATTGAAGAAGAGCTGTAAACAATAAAACAAATTTAAGCATCGAATCCGGCAGTACATGGCACGAACTCTTCAAAACATGTATAAAAAATAACTTTTGTAAATGTATAATTTTATTAATATAATAGTCAACTTTTCAATTAAATATTAATCTTTGAGGTACAGAAATTAGTCCAGTCATTATAGACATTCAAAATCGAAAATTTAATAATAATTCCAAAAGTTTTCAAACTTCGGTCAAGTGAATGATACATTGGGACGACAATAAATCTAATTTTGACATTAATCCCAAAATTAAACAGTCCCCTCGATTTGCAGAAATTTTGAAATTTTCTTGAAGGTGAAATAATAAAAAAAATACATTTTGGCAAATTGCATAAAGTTCCGGATCGCGTATGAGGTTGCAAATTTGTAAATGCATCAGAATAGATGTTTTCGAAGTTTGCAACCAAGTTTCAAAACTTTTGTAATTATTCCGAGACCACCTTACTCGAAAAAATGACCACGAATTGAAAATAATTATAAATAAACATGTTCCGGTCAACGAAAAAGGTTGCAAATTTATACAATCGTTCGGTATATTTTTCCGATATACAGTGGTGGTCAGATAATTAGAAACACTGCCAACGGTCCTTGACATTATGTAAGATACTTCTCCGCAATCGTTTTTATTTTGAAAATAAACAATAAATAGGACAACAATATGTTCAACGATTTATCATTGATTAGAAAAACAATATAAATTCCATTGCACAAGGGCAGTTTCAATATTACATTACGGACAAACATTTAAACCAATTTTAAGTTATAAACAATAATGGTCAACTAATTAGAAACAACAACAAAAAAGTATAATTTTTTTTTTTTAAAGTATTAGTAATTAGTATTGTTATTTAAGAAATAGCTACTATCCCAAACCTATCAATAGTTATAATTAATATTAAGTGGAGTATCCCTTAATGCCAATAACAGCACTGCAACGACGTGGCATTTTGATTCAATCAATTTCGTAAAATTTTCTAGGGGGACTTAATTCCATGCTCAAAAAATGCTTCATTTAGTTCGTTTTGACTGGTGTTACGTTTGTTTGAGACTTTCTTTTTAACAATAAACCAGAGATTTTCTATCGGGATTAAATCCGGACGATTTGCTGGCTAGTCTAAACTGGATATACGCTGTTTGCTAAGGAAACATTTGACGCTATTGGGCGTGTGTTTAAGGTCATTGTCATGCTGAAAGATCCAGGTTACAGGCAAATGATCGTCCGAGTATGGAATCATTGTGTGCTCTAAGATATTTTAGTATTGCCATTGATCCATTGTACCTTCAATCTTCCGAACGGGTCCAACTCCATATCCGGAAAAACACCCCCAAACTTTAATCTTACTGCCACCGTCCTTAACTATACTCCTTGTGTATTTATAATTAAAATCATTGTTTACAGGACGTCTAACATAGCGCTTTGCGTCGGAATTTACCATATTTATTTTTGTTTCATCTAAAAATAACACTTTTTTCCATTCTTGTACCGTTCAATTAACATATTTTTTTAGCGAATAATAATCGCTTCTCTCGGTGCTGCTTGGTAAGAAGCGGTACCTTTCGAAAGATTCTATCAAACAATTTAGCTTCTACTAATCTTCGGCGTATCAATCTTGGCGAGATGTTTCTCGGGTCATCAGGCGAAAAAAGTTCATTTATAATCTGGTTGGAGCCTTTAATTGGGTCTTTTTTAGAAACACTAACAACAACTTATCTTCTCTGGGAAATGTTTTTCTTTGCCGCGCCTTTCTAAGAACATTTTTTCAACAGTTCCATGTGTTTTGTAATGATCAATTGCATTAAAAACTTTCTTTACAGAACAATTTAAGTGCTCAGCTATTCTTCTGTACGCCCACATATGATCTATACGTAAATAAACAATGATTTGCCTAGTTGACGCGACACATCTTTTTTTTTTGGCCCATTTTGAACAAAATAAAATTCAGATTAAATTTTGAATTGCCGCTACAATAATAGAAAAAGCCAAGAAAAAAATGTTATTCTCCAATTTCTAAAAAAAGAATGAGTTATGGATACTTTTTTTAAATGTTTCTAATTATGCGTCCAAGCGGCAAGTTACAGAAAATAAACTCCTACATGTGTAAGACTCATTTTGTAATTAAAAATAACATATGTTTTATATTTTATGCATTTAATGAGTTTTTTATTTGAGTGGTTATATTATTGCATAATTATTAATTATTGAATGTGTATATTTTTTACGAACATTTGTACGTTGAAGTTATACTTTCCTTATTCATAAGAAGTGTTTCTAATTATCTGACCACCACTGTATGTGTCAAGTTTGCAGAACTTTTGGAACGTTTACATTCAGTTTAATAAAAAAAAACATTAATTTTCAATAACAAAAAATGTTCCGTACACTTAGATTGGTTGCAAATTTAATACGTGATATGAAATATTATATCGAAAACTTCCCCAAGTTTGCAGAACTTTTGGAATTTTTTTCACGACCATACAGCAAAAATTAATTTAATTGCAATTTTAACAATGTTCCGGACTGCGGACAAGGTTGCAAAATTAGATTTATTGTCGTCCCAATGTACCATTCACTTGACCGAAGTTTGAAAACTTTTGGAATTATTATGAATTAATTGTCTTGACTGACTGGACTAAATAGGAATAAAAAGTATTAGTTAGAATTTTTCACCAAATTCACGAGGAAGGACCCAATATATCACACCTTCATCCATGAGGGAATCTCAAGAGTTTTTGATGTGATAACGTCTTATAAATACATGAACGCTGACTGCACGCACGAAAAAGTGTTATGCTCCGCCTGAGGAGAGCGTGCAAGCGAGAGCGCGCAACAAGCGATAGAGAATCACGATCTTCATCAATGTTTTCTTAAAATGTTATCACGTAAAATTATCTTTCGTAAACCAACTTTACAGACAACCATTTATTTTTGTTGTTGTTTCTAACTTCTAACCCTTGTTTATAAATTCTAACAACCCAACTGACCTCATAGAACTGACGGGCATGCCGAAGGTCTGTATGAAGAGGGCCAGCTTGTGGGCGGGCAGGCCTCTTAAACCAGCCTCCAAGAGTGGGGGGCGGGCGGATCTGACGAGGTGCAGCCTCAGCCAATCGGGGAGCAGGATGGCCTCTTCAGCGGAATCGGCTATGAAGGCCTGGGGAGCATCGTTGCCCACCCAGATGGACTGGAGCCACGAGTACATCTCTTGGTTGGTGTCATCTATTGGAGTATTAATGTGGTTAATGAAAATTTGCTGCATGAGTTTAGATAAAACGTCAAAAATTATTGATTTTCTGTAAGTACAGTCAAGAGCACGCTGAGCTTGCCACTTTGAACCAGCCCTGTATTCTATGGCGCGCAGTATAAATCAGAGCTCAGCTTAAACTGGTAGTGTAAAGCTTGACTTGCTCTTGACTGTACAAAAGGTACACTTAGAAGGGTCAATAGTCTAATAACAGGTTTGTTCTTACTAGTTCGATCGTCGAATTAGCGAGATTTTTTTTTAAGCTATTGCATAGCTTCTATCGAGGGCCTTGAGCGCGGGGACCGAATCCAGAAATTCCGTAACGAAAAAAACCTCACGCTCCCCACTCCGACGGGCACGGAGGTGTGGCTTGAAGGCCGTGCATTGTCTAACGTTGTTTGTTTTCGGCAGTCTTGTTGATACAAAATGCTATGCAATAGCTTTACCGCGGCAGTCCCCAAGTGCCACACGTCTTTTTTTAAATTAAATTTGTTCTACCGTCGAACTACTGAGAATTAGTTTTCTTATTTGTTCGACCGTCGTATTTATTTAAATTGAGAAATAAATAATAATCAAATGGAGTTTAAAAAACACTTGCTTTGATTAAAAAGGTTTATATTTGTATATTTAAATTATAATCTTATTGGCACTTTAAGCTATTCCATGAAAATTGACTAAATGAAAACAGCAGCCCATCTCCACCGACGAGTTGCTGGTTCCAAATGCAGTACCCCGAGATGAACCAGCAAGAAACTCAAGGGCAGCTATTTTTAATCCCATGTCTTACTAGTCACTTATTGCATATTTTTATTGGTGTACAATCAAGAGTTGTTACTTACTTAATCCCTAAGACCTAAATCGCCGTCTAGTCAAGTACAGTGCCGTTACGGCGGTACGAAGCGGAGCTTATGTTCAGATAAGCCAAGTTAAAACGGCCGTACTGTATATTACACTATTTAGGGCTAATTGTGCAATAGTCAGTTAAGTATCTGAAGAATAAATATCACCTGTCACTTTTCCTTTCTATTGTGTTAGACAGTGACGGCATCAATATATTCTCCAGATAAGGTTTATCAGACGATTGACCAATCAGCCCTAAGAGAAGAGACTAGTGAAGTAATCTAGAATATATAAAATAAATAAAATTCGTAGTTCCCGTTCCCGTGGGAATTTAGGAATAAAATATAGCCTAGGTATGTCTAACGTACCGTAAACGTGCCAATTTAGTTCTAAAACGTATCGATAGATGGCGCGACGGTCTACTTAAAACGCGCTATGGTTTGGTTCCCGCTGTGCTGATAAATACCTTGCGATCGTGTATTCCACATAACGTAGTATACTATATAATAAAATATTCAAGAATTTTTGGCGCCGCCACCACCTGTTATTGCGGGAAGGATAAAGGCGGTAGTGTTTACCATCTAAACCTGAACAGCAGGTGTATTCACGGAGGCTCGATACCGTTTCCGTTCTATTCAGATCGAGTGAAAAATTTTCCGAATCCTTATGACACATATGACATTAGTTTTCGACACAAACATCAGCCCATCTCGAAAGAGTTCGACATATTTTCCGATTCCGAGTCGAATATCGAAGCTCCGTGAATACACCTGCCGGGTCCATTTATTGACAGACAGGACAGACAGACCCTGCCTTCTGAGTCGGAGGTCGCGGGTTCGAAACCGCTCGGGGCCAACATTTGTGTGCATGAACATGTCTATTGGCTCCGAGTCTGGGTGTTTAATATTTATTTAAGTATGATTTATCAGTTGTTTAGTACCCATAGTAGCACTGCCTAGTTTGGGACTAAATAACCGTGTGTAAATTGTGTACATACATACATTTTATACATATGGCTCACGCCCTCTTCCCACAGGGGTAGGCAGAGACGATGGATCGCCACTTTGCCCGATCTTCGCACACTTCCCTCGCTTCCTTCACATTCATAAGCCTTTTCATGCACGCTCTTTTATTCTTCTCACTCCGGACCCCAGCTTTTTGAAGGACGTCACTAATTTGATCAGCAAACGTCCTTCTGGGGCGTCCTCTTGCCTTGTATCCTTCAACATTCGCACCATAAATCTCTTTCGTTACTCTTCTTTCATCCATACGTTCTAAATGACCAAACCAAAATCTATATCCAACGTGTAACAGAAAATGCGCAATTCCTCATACACCCCAATTAATATATTAATATAAAAAAAATATGATGCAATCAAACTTTAGTTGTGTCTAACCAATTTTCTTAACTATGAATTAATAATAGCACGATTTCCATAGAAAGCACTAAATTCAGCTACGATAATTCATTTTTTTGAAAAATTTAACACATATTAAAAATAGATGAAATCGAATAAGTAGTCGATACTGAACAAACTAATTTCAGGAATTGCGCTTATTCTGTTACATGTTGTATGTCAAAATCAATGCCACTTTTCGTTGTTATTTTATAACTCAAGAACGGGCTCACCTATCCAAACCAAATTTTAGGCTTTATTCGGACTATTTAGCAGATGGTCTATGTGAAGTTTTGCTTAGAATCTTTCGTGTGGTTCTTCAATCACATTTCTGTGACTGACCGGGCCGCTAGTTATTTATAAACTGTGTATGTATGGTTCCGACTGACACATGGATGGTCCGTAGCAGAGCAGCTTGAGGTTGGCGTGGGCCACGATCACGTGCAGCTGCGCCTGGCGGCCGCTGGGCCAGTGCAGGGACACGCGCTCCGCCCCCGCCCAGCCGCCCTCCGGCAGGGGGGACTCCGCCCCACCATCAGAACGGACCTGCAATACCAAAAAAATACTTGAGAGGCGTCAAGGGACACCCGGATGGAACGTAGTTCCTTTCGATTAATTAGCGAAGAAATTGTAATAATATATACAACACGTAATAGAAAAAGCGCAATTCCTCATACACCCCAATTAGTATATTAATATAATAAAAATATTATGCAATCGAACTTTAGTTGCGTCTAACCAATTTTCTTAAATATCGATTATTAATAGCACAATTTCCATAGAAAGCACTAAATTCAGCTACTATATATATATTTTTTAAATGTAACATATTAAAAATAGCTGAAATCGAATAAGTAGTCGATACTGAGCAAACTAATTTCAGGAATTGCGCTTATTCTATTACAGGTTGTACAATAACAATAAGGTTGTGTCCTACCTAGTCAAATCAGTTACTTTTTACGATCTGTCAAAACGAAAGTTTACTATGGAAAATGTACTGAAATAGCAAACCGTGACGTCATAGTTTGTAGTACTCAATTGCAGCACTTTTTTTGATTGTTTTATTATTTTTAAATTTGCTATAATTGTAAATTGAAAATCGAAATACATATTTTGAGGTGTTTTGGAATAATCTTTTTAATGTATGACTACTCGCAATTTAATTTCGATGCTGTCAACTACCCAATTGTGGGACACAAGTCACACACGGTTATTTAGTCCCAAACTAGGCAGGGCCTGTGCTATGGGTACAACAGACATGTTCATGCACACAAATGTTGGCCCCGAGCGGGGATCGAACCCGCGACCTCCGACTCAGAAGGCAGGGTCACTACTAACTGAGCCAACGGGCCCGTCATATCACATAGATGGCGCTTAAATCGATTTACGGACGATAATTTTAAATGATAACGTCATAAGAAAACATTGATGAGAAATTGCATACTTTTATAGATGCGTAACAAGCCGAACGCTTAGGCCGATCGTGCCCTCTCTATCGCTTGTTCCTCAGGTTCCGGCGGAACGTGAAACTTTTTCGTGCGTGCAGCCGGCGTTCATCGATTTACAAGATGTTATCACGTCAAAAAGAAAATTTAAGACCACCAAAGTGCCGCTATCACTGCTGCTAAACTGCGTAAACAAACTCTTGTCAAATCTTCAATAGCGCGCAACTTGTGACGTCACGTGCTTGCCGCATATGGCACTTAATTTCTTCTAAGGATCGTTAGATGTCGCTACTGTACCTTGTGCATGTGCGCGTAGAGTATGGATGTGAGCGCGTGCAGCGTGGCGTGCTGGGTGGTGCACGGCGAGGCATCACGCATCTCCGCCGGGGGCAGAGCAGAGCCCATCACCGTGGTGCGCTCCATCAGCACTTGGCTCAGGTCCTGGAGACATACGGTGATGATGGACACGACAGGGAAATAGGGAAAGAAAATAAATATGGAGTTGTTAGCAGAATAAAAAAATATATCTGTAGGTACTAAAAGTACTTAGAAATGTCAATAGGCTAATAACAAGGCACTCCAAACTCGTCCATGAAGATTGGCTGAAAACAGTAGCCCATCTCCACCGACAAGTTGCCGGTTCCAAATATAGTACAGTACCCCGAGACGAACCAGCAACAAACTCAACTCATGGGGATTTCAGCAGAGGTATTATAATCCAAGAAATACAGACTTCCAACTTGGTGGGCCCAACGTCAAACCTGGATGCTATTACGCCTGTCCCAGTCAATTCTTGGTTCTGTAGGTTTCCATATCGAAGATGCTCCTAGTTTCCAGTGGCTCAGTTCTCATCAACCGGCTCCCAAATGGCCGTCGCCCAGGTGCCTAGTCCCTCTGGCGCAGATAGTTTAATCCAGTGTCTCAACTCCCACTGGCAAGATCTTCGCGCTATAGTATGGGTTCCCAAGTCTCCCAACTCCCAGTACCCAGATCCTAACACACAAATTGACCCAGTCTCCATAAACAGGCTCATAGATCACTGTGCGACCCAGTTTCCTAGCTCCCAGTGGCCCATGTCCCTTCAACCGACTCCCAAATCATAGAATACCACTTCAAAGGTTCCTAACGACGATTTCCCAGTGTCCCAGTTCCCAGTGGAACAACTCCCAAAACTCCCAAAAGCTCCCAGCGTCAAAAATGATAGCACTCACCAGCACGATGTCGGTGTGGTCCTGGTCAGGCGTGCTGGCCACGTACTTAGCCAGGAAGGAGATGTAGGCGGCCACGTGGCGAGGCACGCACTCGACGAGGCAGGCGGCCCTCACGAGGCCAACCACCTCCTCGCGGACCGCCTCCCAGTGCCGGAGCTCCCACAGGAGGTCCAGCCACTCGCTGCGGGTGATATAATATGTACCATAGTATTTTTCAAATAATTAATTAAAAGTAAAAAAACTGCATGATTCCACCCGAACAAACATGTTTTGCAAACGTAAATAAAAGCTTTTAAAAAAATATAAATACTAGGTATATTACATACGTAGGAAAGTAAAATAAGAAATATCTCAGATCACATGTAATTGTCGAACGAGGCGAAGCCGCGGTCTTAGAACATACACGGTACTTAAGGAGGTGTGTATAGTTTTTTTCTGCTCGTTGGAGGCGGAAAGCGGCAACTTCGTTTATCGCGCTGCGATAAACGAAGTGGCCAAAAATTTACTCTTCCGCCCGCCGCTTGTCATCAAGCATTAATTTGTGCAATGGACTCTAAATAGGATTCGGCCATCAAAACTCGGGCACACTTCCAAAAAAGTTATTAAAGCTTAAGGAAACATCAAAATTATAATATACTATAATATGTTTTTACATTATAATATTTGCGCCAAACTGTAAATAACAGTTTGTTAGCGCATTGAGCTCTTTACTTTACAATGAACCTTATTACACTACAATTTTCCGTTAAAGTTACGTGAGTTGGTCTAACAGATATTTGATATGACATTTGCTTACTCCGGACTGACGTCAGCGTTGTAGTCCATCTCTAAGGTTTCATCAGTCGTCTGCGTAAGAACCAGCTTTAGACCCTAGAATGAGGTAAGAATACAGTTTTAAAATGCAGTATGAAATCTATAAGTATGTCCACCGATTATTTCAATAATTACATAGTACAATATTCCATGGTAAGTACAGTCAAGAGCACGCTAAGCTTGACACTTTGGACTTTGAACCGGGCCTGTATTCTGTGGCAATATCAGAGCTCAGCTTAAACTGGTAGTGTAAAGCTTGACTTGCTCTTGACTGTACCATACTACTGTATCGCAATAAAATTTCACGTGATCATTCATTACCGTTTAAAAATGTGTTTAATTTTAGTTTTCCAATTATAGAAAGATTTTAAAATTAGGAAATTGACGCTATTAAATACCAAAAAGGCTACTTTTGAGGGTTCCATACCCAAAGGGTGCCAACGGGACCTTATTACTAAGCCTTAACTCTGTCTGACAGTGGGCTGTATCTTTTAAAACGTAATAAGAAGACATTTAAAATTTTCACAGAGTTTGAATAAAAATAAATAATTGAGGTACAATACCAGAAATTTTTCTTTCGTTTCGTCACCCAGTTATAAACAAACAAAAATCATTTATTTTCCGTAGGTACAAAAGGTACACACACTTAGAAACGTCAATAGTCTAAAACAAGGCACTCTAAACTCATCGATAAAATGGCTAAATGAAAACAGCAGCCCATCTCCACCGACGAGTTGCGAGGTCACTGACCCTGCTGGCCATGGCCCTGGTGTGCCTCTGGTCGTGCGCCAGTCGTTGCGCGTAGTAGTGCAGCACTGCCCTCGCTCCCTGCTCGCTGTCGGCCAAAGTGCGCCGTAGATGCGCGCACAGCTCGCCCGCTTTGCCCGCCTCCCCTCCAGCCGCCCCCGCTGAGAGGAACTCGCAGAGGCATTGCACGGGCAGCACGCTACGGGGAAACGTTACAGTTGGTGCCGGGACCAGGATCTCGATACACTATAGCAATAGGGTTATTTTTTGAGTAACTTTTAAAGTAGTTTATATATTTTTAATAATTTTAAAATACATTGAGAAACCTACATCGACCAGATCGGCGATGTGTTAAAGAAAAGCCAGATAAAGAATACCCGAAACCGACGAGCACGCATGAGTCGTTTGATGGATATGGATGAAGCACGAGAGATCTGCCAGGTTCGTAGCAAGTGGCAGTCTATTGTCTCTGCCTACCGTATTTAAGTATTTGGATTTTAGTTTTACAACTATGGGAAATTTTAAAATTATAATCAACCAAAAAGTGTAGTGTTAGAGTAATAAAAATGATAACGTAACAAGTGCTCATCTCAGTACATATTACATTATTTTTTGAGTGATCATAATAAGTAACATATACTTCTGAAGCCAACTACCCTAATGGAGCTTAATTCATGTTTGAGACCCTTGGGTGACATGAGAAATTCTGACAGTTAGGTGGCCACTAGCTTAACACTATGTGTGAAGAAATGTAGCTCAGCAGTGGGCCGTACCTGAGCTCCAGCTGTTCGTGCCTCAGCAGCTGGTGCAGCCAGGGCATGGCCCTTCTGGTGCCGTGCCTCTCCACCAGCTCCAGCAATAGAGCCGGCTGCCGGCACAGCAGCTTGCCCAGGCGCATCTGCGTGCTGAGCTGCTGCAAAGTCTCCAGGTACGCCTGCGGAGGCTTCCGGGCTGGGCCCATGGGGTCCAAGGTTGTAAGCTGGAAGGGAGAACAGTGATAAATAAAATAAAAAATAAATAGTCTCACGACTTTTATCTCCGAGGACAGGTATTCCATTTCTGGATATACCTACATTTCACGAGATATATTGGACCCCTAAACGTGATAGGTGGTGAGCCCATCGCCGGACCGGGTCTGTTACACATGTCTCAGAATTAATTCTGAGACCTGCGGGTTTCCTCACAATGTTTTCCTTCACCGTCGAGCTAGTGATGAATATAGTTTTTTTAAAAAACTCATTGGTACATGCCAGGATTTGAAATCCAGCTTCACCGATTATCATCACGAGAAGCAGGCTCTTTAACCGTAAGGCTATCACTAATTATTAAAATGAACATGGATGTAGCACTGTTTTGGCTAGTTTATATTACTTTACTTAAAAAATCCGGAAATGAATACCGATTTTTAATATTAATGGGGTAGTTGACTGCATCAAAATTAAATTAAGAGTGGTAATTCATTTAAGATTATCCCAAAACACCTTTAAACATGTATTTCAGTTTTCACTTTACAATTATAAAAAAAAGTGTTGCAATTGAGTACTAAAAACTATGACGTCACACCGTGCTATTTCAGTACATTCTCCATAGTAAAATTTCGTTTTGACAGATCATAAAAAGTAACTGATTTGACTAGACAGGACACTACCCTATTATATTGAACACTTAAACCGGTGAAACGGTTTTTCTTACTTAAGTCGGAAATAAAACCGGTTTTAAATTTTTCTTCTTTCTGTCACCCACCTGGCTGATGAGCCTGGAGTTGTGCTCGGTGACGGGCAGCTTCCCGCTGCTGGCCGCGGCCAGGTGCGTCTCCAGCTGCAGCACGGCGACGCGCTCCGCCTCCACGCGCTCCGCCTCGCCCAAGGGACTGCCCGACCACTCGATGCTCGGCTTGCTGGGGGAACCGCGTATTATGCATGGTCATTTTAAATTAAGATTTTTTTCATACTACTTTACTAGATAACGTCGATTAGTAAAAAAAAATTAAAAAAAACAAAAACACATTTTGTACAAATTGCGTGAAAATAAAATAATCTCACGCCTTTTTACCCTCGAGAGGGTAGGCAGAGGTGTTCCATATATAAAGTTGGTCATTGTTATTTAAAAGAGCGCTTCGGCATCAAACGTTAAAGTTTGGCAAGGTTCTGTATAGTATTTCAATAAAAAAAATATACAGGGTGGAGTTGCAAATTGAAAAAGAGTTAATCCAGAATGAAGGGGGCTCCTATTTCCTCGTACACTGTACTAAAAATAGCTCAATGAACACTATAGTATATTACAAACATATGTGATCTGAAGCTTTCTTATTTACTTTCCGAGGTGTGTATATTTTTTTCTTTTCGACGGAGGCGGAAAGCGGCAACTTGCGGAGAGATGAAAACACCGTAATATACTATTCCATGTATAAATTATTGCCGTGAGAAAGCCCATCGGCCACTCACCCGGTGATGCATGTCTCGATGATGGCCCTCAGCGTGGGGTAGGCAGAGGCGGCGCGTTCGGCGAACGAGTGCGGGTTGTGAGCCGCCACCATGGCCAGCAGGATCCAGCCGCGCCAGTACAGGGACGTGATCGCCAGGGGGGGCGCCGTGTACCTGCGGGGGGGATATACTCTATTTCACATAGCATGATGGTGACAGGGATGTGCCTCACGAATTTTAAAGTATCGAGTAAGTTAGCAAAGGAAACAAAATCGATTTTTAATTTATTGTTGTAATTTTTCCCGGCAAAAAACTTCGATTCATTCAATATATTACCTATGAAATTATGAAACTATAATATGAAAATATAATACGAAACTTTTACCCATAGAGGCAAAAGTTTCATTCCACGCATTACGTATTTTTGACAATGCGGCGTGTGTTTCTCTGTCTGTCTCTCTCTCTCTCTCTCTCATAGAAAGCAAGCCAGTGTCCCTTGACACCTCTCAAGTTTTTTATATTTTTGCAATGATCTATATATATAAAAGGAGAAGCTAAATCTAAAAATCAAGGCCCAGCCCAAACCGCTGAACACAGAAACATGAAATTTTGTGTGTAGGTTATGTTTATAGTGTAGATGCTCGCTAAGAAAGGATTTTACGAAATTCAACCCTTGAGGGGGTGAAAGAGGGGGTTGAAGTTTGTATGAGATAGTGTGATTTCTGCGTGTATCAACTTTAAACTTGGCACAAATACTCTTCAAAACACACTATGAAATATTAGTTCTAGGATTTTTTGAAAATCATCCTCCTAGGGGGTGAAAGTAGGGGATGAAATTTATATGGAAAACCTTCATTTTTGAGTGCATCAATTCGAAACTTTGTAAAAATACTCCTCAAAACAATCAACAAGACACGTATTTCCGGATTTTTCAAAAACCATCTCCTAAGGGGGTGAAACAGGGGAGTGGAGTTTGTATGGAGACGTGTTGTTTTTTACGTCTATTAACTTCAAACTTTACATAAATACTCTTAGAAATAAATTATGAGACTCATATTTTTGGATTTTTCGAAAATCATCCCCTAAGCGGATGAAAGTAGGGGTTGAAGTTGATACGAAGAAGTTTATTTTTTTTGCGTACATCAACTTGAAACTTGGTACAAATGTTTCTGAAAACAAACTATGAGATATTAGTTCTAGGATTTTTCAAAAATCTTTCTCCAAGGGGGTGAAAGTGGGGGTTGAAGTTTGTATGTAAAACCTTCATTTTTGGATGTATCGATTCGAAACTTTGTAAAAATACTCCTCCAAAAGAATAATAAGATACGTATTTCTGGATTTTTCGAAAATCACCCCTTAAGGGGGTGAAACAGGGGGTTGGAGTTTGTATTGAGACGTGTTTGATTTTTACGTCTATCAACTTCAAACTTGGCACAAATACTCTTAAAAATTAATCATGAGACCCGTGTTTTAGGAATTTTCGAAAATCATCCCCTAAGGGGGTGAAAGTAGCGTTTGGAGTTTGTATGGAGACGTGTTGTTTTTTACGTCTTATCAACTTGAAACTGGGCACATATACTTTTAGAAATAAATGATGAGACACGTGTTTTTGGATTTTTTGAAAATCATCTCTTAAAGGGGTGAAAGAGGGGGATAAAGTTTGTATGGGATAGTGTGATTTCTGCGTGTATCAACTTTAAACTTTTTACAAATATTCTTGAAAATAAACTTGATATATTAGTTCTAGGATTTATCGAAAACCATCCTCCAAGGGGTTTCATCCCCTTGGGGGTTGAAGTTTGCATGAATACCTTCATTTTTGGATGTATCAATTCGAATTTTTTTAAAAATACTCCTCAAAACAAACAACAAGACAAGTAGGTTTATCTCGATTTTTCAAAACTTACGGGGGAAACGTGGTTGGAGATTGTATGGAAACGTGTGGTTTTTTTACTTCTATCAACTTGAAACTTATCACAAATACTCTTAAAAATAAATGATGAGAAACGTATTTTTGTATTATTTTAAAATCATTCCCTAAAAGGGTGAAATTAGGGGTTGAAGTTGGTATAGAGAAGAGGGGTTTTTTGCGTCTATCAACTTGAAACTTGGCACAAACATTCTTTAAAAGTCTCCATACAAAGTCTAATATTTTTTGATAATTTACTACTTACTATTGGTTGCTAGGAGAAATTTGTTTGTGCATCCCAAAATGTTGAAAAAATAAATGTCCACCCGTGCGAAGCCGGGGCGGGCCGCTAGTGTAATTATAAAATATTAATTATGTTTAATCAAATATTTTTATTACTCGAAAGATAGTATGCATAAAAACTGAACTACTAGACCTGTCACCGAACTCATGCTGCGTGGAATAGACCATAATATCACATATCTTTGATATTCGCGGTCCCTATCACGGAAATTTAGATATCCTACTAAGCGAGCAGCCAATGATCGAAGGGACCTGCCACTTAGACATATTTTATCTCGAGCTCAGTGCTTCGGAAGGTCACTAACCCGGCGGGCAGCGTGATGTTGTCCGGCGGATGGAACTGGCTCAGCTGGAAGATGTAGTCGGCTATCTCCAGCTTGTCCACCTGCAGCGGGTTGTCCTCGGGGGGCAGCGCGCATGCGCGGCGGACCAGCTGTTCCACCAGCTCGAACACGTCTGCCGGGGCCACTGGGATGTCCTGCGATAGCGTGAACTTATTTATTTACGGTTAAAGATTTCATACCATCTATTCGAAAAGTGACGTTTTGGTCCTCAATAACAGGGATCAAAGTAAGTCTTTTCCGATAGGATTTTAATAAGTGCGAATAAAATTGTTTTGAATTTGGAATTAGGAATATTTTTCAACATTCTTAGCCAAAAAGATTAGCAAAATAAGTTTGCATCTAAGGTTGGCGCCACTGTAGCTTAAGTACTATAACAAAAAGTGTGCGTGATTTAAAGTGATTTACAAAAACGCCTTCGCCATAAAAAATATCGTTTCGCTCCCTTATGACACAATCTATTATTATTCTCATTAAGGACACAGGTTCGCTTATAATGAGATTTTACATTTAAATCTTAAAAGCTAATTAGTCTGGTACACAAAGTTATATTAGGCAGGAAATATATTTTTATACACATATGCCGTTTAGTTTTAAATATGTTTGTATTTTCACATTCTTTATTATGCTAGGTATGTTATTTATTATACATGCATACATATAACTTAGGGTTATTTAATCTTACTGCAGTCTTACTTTTTATTTGCTTCTTACAAGTATGTTTTTAACTGCGAACTTCTATTAGTTACCTTGGAAATACCGGAATGAAACATAGCCTATGTTACTCAGTGATAATGTAGCATTCCATTAGTAAAATAATTTTTGAAATCGGTCCAGCGTAAAAAACATACAAATCTTTCCTCTTTATAATATTAGTATAGAAGTATAGATAAAAATGTGGAAGTATAAAACCTTGGAGAGGCCGATGTAGCAGATGCGGAGCAGCGTGCTCTGAGGCAAAGGCGCCTCGCAGCAGAGGCGCAATGTGAGCGCGCGCTCAGACTCCGGCGGCCAGTTGTCCGGCTTGCTGTACGCCTCTGCCGGCTCCACGAACATCACCTGCGAGGTCATACCGACGGGCCGTGGTTGGGGGTCATCATAATAATCATATCTTTCATTTCAGACACAAGTCCATATACAATAGAGTTAAAAACCCGACTTCAACGAATAACACTAAAAATATAGTAGATGTATACTAGTTTTAGACTTTTTAATAACATCTCGAACGATTTCGATAAAAGATTCAAATGGGACCACCTCTGAAATATGATCTACCAAAAAACAAAAATAATCAAAATCGGTTCATAATTGGCGGAGTAATCGCGTAACATACATGCCGTCGAAAAGGTTTTTTTAAAAATTTTTCGGAATTGCTTTTATTATGAAGATTGACTCTTGTTTACCATAAAAAAAAATTATTCAAAAATGTAAGTATTTTCGATTAGAAAATATACCAAAATAAAGTAATTTTGAATTTTCCCGCTAAAACACTAACAACTGTCAAATGACTGACATGACGTCACTAACCGCAAAATATTGGTCGCGATTGCAGAAAGAAAGAAATAAAATGCAGAGAAGTAAACAGTCTTTGACAGCTTGTTTTGCGGTTAGTGACTTCATTGGCTCTTATTGGTGTTTGCAGTCAGGTAATAGTACATTATGGTACAAGTGAGTAAAGTTGGTGATTACCGCTGAGGCGCCATTGAGACCCGAGCCGTAGGCGAGGGTCATAAGAGAGCCGAGGACGGTAATCATCAATACACACGTGTATCATACGACGTTTTTCAACACACTTGTGAATAAATAATACTAAAAAATCATTTTAAAATAATCATTCGCAATGGCGGGGAAAATTAATTGGTTTTCCAATTTTTTATTTATATAATTTGGAAAAGGCAAAAGGATCTAGGCCCATACAGCCTCGTTTTCCTATGCGCTCGCATCTTACAATGGCGATCGGCCATGGACTAAAAAAATTAGGTTTCTTTTTCTTTGGTTTGTCGTGGATAGCGTTTTAGCCACGTACAAAATGGGGTATTTAAAGTTTTTACAGAGAAAACCAAAGTTATATTTGAGTGAAAGTTTTGTTTATTAAACACGTACAAGTTGAAATGATCTATTTAAATACGAAGTTGCATGAAATGAGCAAGCCATATTTGTGTATTAATTTATTAGTACGATTGAATACGATCTTTTTTGTATCGAAACTTTTTTAAGAACAAAGCAACTCTAG
Source organism: Ethmia dodecea (assembly GCA_963855545.1). Classification (NCBI taxonomy): domain Eukaryota; kingdom Metazoa; phylum Arthropoda; class Insecta; order Lepidoptera; family Depressariidae; genus Ethmia; species Ethmia dodecea. The sequence goes on along the minus strand of OY979457.1, from coordinate 13,281,540 downwards.
CAACAAAATTGAAAAAAAAAATCTATAACTCACTAGTGAATAATAGCAAACAAAAAGTCTCAGTTTGATTATAGGTGTCATTATGTGCCTAATTGCAGTGAAATTAGAGCCACTTTATGAGCAAGTGTGTTGAAAAATATAATAATATATATAATCTCACGCCTTTTATCCCCGAGGGGGCAGGCAGAGGTATTCCATTACTGGATATACCCACATTTCACGAGATATATTTGCAGTCAGGTAAAAACAGACTATAAATATAACATTTAAAATCATTTGTAATAAAATTATTAAGTAATATTAAATAATAAAAATGAGATTTTCGATATTCTAATAATACAAACTATCATAAAATTAACACTAAACATTGATTTGTGATTAGTGTTAACATCCCTATTGAGAACCTCCTTTTTCAAATCGGTTGAAAATGAAAATACAGAAATAAAATACAAAAGCAACTTTACACTACAAATACCCTACTTATACACTACACGTACCCCTATCACACACACTGTACACTACATATACCCCACTTATACACTACACATACCCGTAATTCACACACACTTCACACCACAGCTACCCCAGTTATACACTAGACCGACCTTGTTGAGGGCCTGCTGGAAGTCGTGCCTGGTGGGCCGGTAGACCTGAAAGAAAGAATGAAAATGTATTTTATTCTGTAGGTAATAAGAGTTACACTTAGAACAATCAATAGTCTAATAACTGTTAAAGAGGTTGCATACCCGATACATTGCAGTGTAGGTTTAGTTTATCTATTAATGTCATATGTTTGATGTTCTGTGATTGTGTTATGTTTTTGTTGTGTCAACTCTGTTGAAAGAAAAGACTGCGAATATTCTATTAAGCAATTTTCAATCTTTACAAATCTACTGACTAGCTTTATTTGGCGCATGTTTCCAACAATAACAACCTGCATGGCGGTGTTCTGGAGCCAGCCCACGGCGCAGCCCTGGATGACGCAGAGCTGCTGCTTGTACTCGGGCAAGTGCTTGCTGTGAGAGGCCGTCACCATGCAGCAGCAGCTGAACAGGTCCGCCAGGGAGGCGAACGCGCGCTCGCGGACCTGGAAGGCGAAAACAATTAACTGGGGTACATTTTTTTTTGTAAAGAAAATGTTAAAAATTTATAAATATTTAAAGATTGTATGTATGTATACTGTACACCATTATGTACCAAAAAGTTTTTTACATATTTATCACTAACTCGACATGGTGAGGATACCCGAAGATCCCAGAATTAATTCCAGATCCAAAGAATATGACGAAGCCATAATCTTCCATCATTTTATTGACGATTACGGAGTGAAATGTTCAAGCAAGACACTATATCTTTGTGTGTGGACTTTTTATCAGGGCCAAAACAAAAGATTACCAAACTATCATCTATGTTTCGGACTGAAGAACTTGTATCCTGGGTCATGAATTAGTATTTTTAACCGTATACCTCTTTGGGGATCACGACTTGTATCCAAAGTCATGAATTAGATTTTTTCAACCGTATACCTCTTGGGGGGATGACTTGTATCCAAGGTCATGAATTAGTATTTCTTAAACCGTGTACCTCCTGAGGAGGGTCGTGAGGCGGGGCCAGTGCGAGTGCCCTGGCGAGCACTTGGAGCGCGTTGGCGTCGGCCCTTGCTGCGCGCACGCACTCGCGGGTCAACGCCCGAAGAGGCCTCAGGTAGTCTTCGGGGCGCAACAGCAATTCCTGGCGGATGAGACAGAGCAGGGTTCCTCAAATTAATAGCCCTGTTAAAAATCCCAAATGAGCCTTCAATTTTAGGGTAGGAGGGGACCACACAAAAAAAAAATTTCAAGTGTTTAAGAAAATAACTAATTTTTATTTTGAAAAATGATAATAAGTCGAGACCATATTATAGCTAACACTGTCAAAAAAATATCAAATCTCATGATGACCTTAGCTTCTAACTCGACGCGCCCTAACTTCACAAATTCTACACCGTAATCAAAATATGTGGCTTGGCCCTACGAATAAGGAATTTGGCCATACGGAAATTACGGAAGACCAACAGCTATAAGACCAAAGAGATTAAAATATAAAAGGGCATCGAGGGGACAAAGCGAGGAAAATTTTAAGCCAAAAGTTGTTTCAAGTGGAATAAGTCTAGTACAATTTCGACCGAATGACAGCTCGCGTTCAAACTAACTGACATGACGCTTGAGCTTCAAACATGATTCAAAGTTTTGTATGAAAATATTCCCAATGCCCCCTCTATGTCCTATTATATTTTAATCTCTTTGTATAAGACAGATCTAAACGCTTAATTAAGTAGAAACGAAGCCAATGACAAGTCTTCACAGATAACAATACAATAGAGAAAAAAAAACACATTTTTGCACAGTGAATGCACATTCTTATCGTGTACGTACTTATCAAGTATTAGATAAAAATAAGAACAGAAAGCCGCCTCACCTGGTATGTGTGCGCCATGGCGGCGGGCACTTGCTGCGGCTGGGCCTGGATGAGCGCGCACAGCACGGCCATGTTGTTGGGCGAGCGCACGTTCGACAGCTCGTTGTAGATCGTGTGCGTCACCACGCTGCGCAGCAGGGCCGGGCTCTCCGACACCATCTCCCTTCAACCCGAGGGGGTTCAATTCGATTCAATGTGTTGAAAACCAACAGCCACATTAAACATTATAGTTAAGAGTAATAAAAACATATAGACCAATTACAGGTTTTCACAGATAAAACAAAAATATTATATAAGACACTGAAGACAGAAAGTTAACACACGCACAACAAGAAAGAGTATAGTTTACATTAATATTTACATATTATACTAGTAGTATTTTTTATTAATTCATACTTTATTATTTTACAAAACAAATTCATAAAAAAACGGTGGCAGAAAGCTGTCACAGCTCCGACATATTTATTTTATTTTTTCATCTATGTGCCAAGAGCCCGAGCCACAAGCATGATAGGTACCTAAAAGGAGACCGGGTACGTGGCTTGGTTTGAGGTGTATGCACCAACTCTAGGAGACAAGCACCCATTACGAGAAGCGTTCCTCCAACCTGAGGCAATCCTAGAAGGTGGCCTGCTGTGTCTTGGCTTTGAGGTGCATATACCCACTCTAGGATTCAAGCACCCACTAAGAGAAGGTCCCGGCTCTCACCCGAGGTAATCCTGGAAAGCGGCCTGCAGCGGCTTGCCCTTGAGGCGCATGCACCCAATCTAGGAGACAAGCACCCAATAAGAGAAGGTCCCGGCTCTCACCTGAGGCAGGCCTGGTAGGCGGCCTGCAGTGGCTTGGTCTTGAGCCGCATTCGCGCCAGTACAGCCAGCACCTCGTGGTCGCGCGCCGCCGTCGGTCCACTGGCGTCTGCGTTTGCGCACACGCATGCTAAAAGCTCTTGAGCGCATCGCCACAGCTTGCCCGAATGCAACCACGCTTCCAGTCGCGACGCCGCTATCATGCGGATCTAGGGACGATTAATAAATTGTAAATTATAATGATTAGTATGACATGAAGAGTGTATTTTGATTTTTTTATTCTCCGAGGTTGTAAAATTAAAAACAAAATGGATTTTTAGAGGTGGTTAAGCATTACTTTTTTGATGAGTGATTTGATTACTCGCAATTTAATTTTGTTACAGTCAAATACCCGATTGATTTTTTTATAAAAATTAACTATAAGTTATGCTTAACACTACATTTGTAAATAATCTGAGTCAAATAGCCCATAATAATAATAATATAATAATAATCTCACGCCTTTCACCCCCAAGGGGGTAGGCAAGGCAGAGGTATTCCATTACTGGATATACCCACACTTCACGAGATACATTGGACCCCTAAACGTGATAAGTGGTGAGCCCATCGACCGAAAGAACCGAAAGGCCGGGTCTATTTATTTACACATGCCTCAGAATTAATTCTGAGACCTGCGGGTTTCCTCACGATGTTTTCCTTCACCGTCGAGCTAGTGATAAATATGTACGTAAGTTTTTGAAAAACTCATTGGTACGGTGGGGTCCATTGGACCCCAATGATCCTCTAACTTTATGTTGGTTTATCTATGAAACCATAATGTATATCCATGATTTTTTATTGTTTATAAAAATATTGTCTATATAGGAAATAAAAACACTAATAAGATGATTCGATTTTCTTTATTCTTAAAAAAAAAATGAAAACCAAAATAGGTATTCCTAAGCACAGAGAAAAGTTATTTGAATTATTGAAAATATGAAAAAAATACAATTGTCATTTTGTATGCTTGTATACCTGAAAAAGAAAATCAATTGTATTATATACATACAAACACGCATCCTCCCTCACACACATACATACATATTATATATATCTATACATATAATAAAACTCTAACGGGTCGTGGTACATGAAATATTTTTTGAAAATTTTAACGGTAGTGTATATAGTTATCGATATAGATAACGAAACATCAATTTTTGAAATTTTTGTCTGTCTGTCTGTCTGTCTGGTATATAATAAAATATATAATTAAACTCTAACGGGCCCGTGTCTGTACATGAAATATTTTTAAAAATTTTAATAATAGTGTATATAGTTATCGATATACGTAGATACCATACACCAATTTTTTAAATTTTTGTCTGTCTGTCTGTCTGGTCAGGAACGCATCACGCAAAAACTATTGGACGGATTTTGATGAAATTTGGTATGGAGATAATTGAGTGCCTGGATCAACATTTAGGGTGCTTTTTATTCCAGAAAAATATCTCATTCCCACGGGAAAATATAAAGACTGGGCAAAAAGAGAAATACGTATTCCGAAACGATAACACCTAGAAACTTGAAATATGGTATGGAGGTGCCATATATGTCGTATGAAGGGATTTTTGGAAATTCCCACGGGAACTGGAATTTATAAACTGGATTGAGGAATGATTAGAATTTTTGTTTGTTTTTTTTTTGTATTGAAAAGGATACTACCGGTTTTACCGATTTTTTTTTGACAATGGAAAGCGTCCTTTTCTGGAAGTAACATGGGCTATAATTTTCCCATGGGAAAATTAATATATATATTATATATATATAAATATATTAGCCTAGATGGCATATTTTTTAATGTAAGAATCCTTACATTCAAAAATGAGTCATCTTTAAAAGGATCTGCCAATCAGTATTCCTATGTCTACTGATTGCCCAGGAGACGCCGCATGCAAAATAAAAAAATAAAATTAAAAAAATTGCATGACTCGAGGAGGTTCCTTTCATGCACCACATATTATTTAGTAGTAAAGCCACATTATAACATAGCAAAACAAATTATTAATTATATAATAACGATAGAAATATAAAAAAAAGTACTTACCTTTTTGACTACGCCGTGTACGACGTGGGGTCCAATGGACCCCAGGTTACAATTTCTTGAGTTCCACTGCAGATTATGCAAAAACCGTAATGCTATTAAATTCAGCTTTATAAATACTGAGATTACCTGAAACTAGAACTTCTTGGGCCAAAAGACATCAAAGTAAACCTCAAAAAACTGAGGCTGGGGTCTGTGAGACCCCACCTCGTACACCAAGGGTTAACCGTAAAGGCTATCACTGCTCTATATATATAGCCCATCATTATATTAATTTTTCTAGGACTCGGCAACTTGCCTCTGGGAATCCGCAGGTGGCCGACAGGAGCTTAAGGAAGCCTTTCCCGATCGCGTCGGGGGCGGCTCTGCGCTGGATCTGGTCCTTGATGGCTTCCAGCACTAGACCTTCAACCGTTTCGTAGCTGCTTGAGTACCTGTTTTAGTGGTAGAATATATTTATAGTGTGTTGGGCCCTTAAGAAGGAGGATGAAAGGAGACTGCATGCAGCGGATATTAGAATATTGAGGTGGATGTGAGGAGTGACAAGAATGGATAAAATTTGAAATGAGTACATAAGAGGAAGTCTAAAATGGATAAAATTATGGACCCTGAAGGGCACATCAAAAGTACATTAAGGGGATAACAATAGGTACATAAACTATTATCACACATTTTCTTATATAAGTCTTGGTACCTGGGAAACACCGAGTACTCCAGCTCCGTGTCTGCTGGGTCCTCGTCGGTGCTGCCCATCAGCGGAGAGCCAGACCCTGACGGCGACATAGTGCCTGCGGGCACAAAGTAAATAAATAAACAATAACACAAAACCTCAGAACGCCGTCTATGGTGAGTTCTAAGGAGAAGCGGTAGATGTCACTACAAGTCTACACTTAATATTATAAAGAGGAAAGATTTGTTTTTTTGTAACGAATAAACTCTAAAACTACTGGCTAGATTTTAAAAATACTTTCACCACTGGAAATCTACAATATCCCTGAGTAACATAGGCTATATTTTATTCCCATATTCCCTGGGGAACTGCTGTACATAATAAAATCATAATGAATGATTAGGCTCTCACCGAGAGTGGTGTCTGTGGGCACGAGGTGCGCGGGCGGCTGTTTCGTGTTGAATGCCGTCACGATATTCTCCACCAGGCATCGGCACCACGAGCACTCCACCCACCAGCGCTCGTTCAAAGCGTCCTCTATGTACACCTGAATAGATAATTGTACATCTGTATGCAGGGTAAAACACCCAATTGTTGACACCGCAACAGCTTTATTCGAAATTACGATACACAATTGTATTTAGAATAGTCAAATAGACGCGGTGGTTTCTAAATATAATTGTATATCGTAATTTAGTTAATATTTAAAAAATCTGTTCGGGTGTCAATTAATTAGTAGGGTGAATTAGGGTGTCAATAATTGGGTGTTTTCCCCTATAAAAGAAGAAAGTGACTGGCTGAATATTATATAAATTTGACTGATATAAGTCATTGATCAACACACAGCCGATACCACTGGGTGTCATATGATCACCTTATATGATGGAAATTCCCAAGGGAACGGAAATAAAAAGGATCCTGTATTTGTACTAATTGGTATAAGGCAACACAACACGAAGAGAAGTTTAAACATATAATTTTGAAGCAAAATAAAATGATAGACTAACAAACATCCAAACATACTAGCTTTCACATTTTTATTAGTAGGATACATGTGAAAAGTTAATATTTCCTCTTCCAACCCTGAACAGCATAAGGCGTCAGCATGTACTTATAAAATCTTTGAATTTAAGATTATAATAGTACATTATGATACAAGTGTGCTAAGTTGACCATTATATACAAGGCGATATTGTGTGCGCACGAGTGAAAGCGAGTGAGCCATAAGAAAGCCGCGCATATTATGGTCACAGGCACACGTGTTTCATACGCCGTTTTTCAACACACTTGCTCAAAACAACGTTTTTCTGAAAAAGAATGAGCGTTCTTGCCGGTTTTCCATTTAAAAAATTTTTCATAGGCCGCTAAATTCATTTCACTCGATTTTAATGGCAAAAGACTATCGCACGCGTTTTTCGCCTATGTAATAGGTTTTCTTCATTTTCTTTACTTGAAGCTTGAAGTAGACATTTTCGTTAATATTAAACTTCACAATTAATCCAAACTTCGTCAAAGCCGACAATTATTTACGAAAAATGGCGCGTTGTTTTTTTTTCTTGCCGCGATACCGATGCGCGCGCAAGGCTAAGGTGCGAACTAGATCGGCCAACAGCCAAGATTAAAAATATAATTAAATTTAAATGTAATGTTTAAAACAGAAATTACAGAAAATTTTAAATAAATTTAAGTAATTTTTTAATAATAAAGCTGGATTTACCATTTACTGTTATTTTTCGCATAAATACTGTTTGTTGCTAAAATAAAGAGTTATAACCCAACTAAATTATATCGCTTCTTCTTCTTCTTACTTACGACTTGGTACTAGGGTACAAATGTAAATTGGTCGGGTTAATAAACTAAAGGCACTCGTTCAATAATATACTGAAAAAGCACGAGTATTTAATATCTAGGATTATGAGCCAAAAATCGGTGGAATAAAAACGTCGTTTTGAGCAAGTGTGTTGAAAATTCCTTTACTATAAAGCTCTACACATTTTTTTATAACAAACCTTTATAAAAGTGTCCGGCCAATTCGTATTATCCCTATGTCCAGCGTACAGCATATTGCAAGCCAGCACGAAAACCAGCGGGTTCCCTTTACTCTTAAACGCAGCACCCTGCTCCCTCTTCAGCAGCGTGCAGAGGCTCTGAGTTACGGTCTCGTGTGCAAACATGTTTGGACGTATCTTGGTTAAGTAGAGCATACTCATGCAGAGGATTGGGTCTGGTTTGGAGCGTTGAGACTTGAGGAGACGAATGGAGCCAGTTAACAGGCCCAGCTGGAAAAGCAGATTTGTGTTCGGTATGAGTTTATTTGCAATGAGGATCATACACATACTAAAAACCTGATATTTATGTTGTTTGATGCATGGAATTGGTTTTCATGAGTATCCCACTATTTAAACTATTTAAATTATCCAGCAATGCATTGCATTGTATTATCATTTTACTGTTGATATTTTTATATTTAACTTGATTATAATCAAGCAAGTCTCTGTATACAGCCACTTAAAAATATAGTAATGAAAAGTAGGCATTTCCAGGAATGGAATAAAATGCAACTACAGTTTAGGTACACATCAGTGCTTTTTTTATACAAACCAACTTATCAGAGTTAAGTGTGTCCAAGGCCTGCAGCACATTTGGTACCAAATCCACCGGGTCTACATCAAGAGAAGTTCCCCCCACAGCTTCTGCTGGAGACCCGATCCTGGAGCGCTTACTAGGGGGCTGGCTGGCAAACCCTGAGGTCTCACGTTTGCGTTCAACACCTGAACATAAGAAAAAAAAATCTGATGAAAACTCTAACTGTAAGAGATAAACAAAAGATTGTTGTTTTTTTCTACAGAATAAGAAATTACTAAAACTGCCCCAACTATTCTTACTGCTGCCCTTGAGTTTCTTGCTAGTTCTTCTCAGGGTACTGCATTTGGAACCAGCAACTCGTCAGTGGAGACGGGCTGCTGTTTAGATTTAGCCAATCTTCATGGAAGAGTTTAGAGTGCCTTGTTATTAGACTATTGACGTTTCTAAGTGTACCTTTTGTACCTACAGAATATAAATGATTTTTGACTTTGACTTTGATTCAGTAAAGTTAAGAAAACAGTTCAGTGAAACCCTTCGCAGGTTAGAAAGGATATTTCATAGTTCTACTGGAGTTTTCTTGGATTCTCTATTGAAACAGTCAAGACTGGACAGGAATGTAAACAAACATTTCAAGTGTTCCAACACAAAAGTCATAACCTTAAAACACAATTTACTTACCACTAGTAGAAGGCTTATGTATAGTCCTCTTCTCCGAGCTGGAGACAACCACAGTAGACTTGCTGCCGAGGGCGAATATGTCCTGCGGGTGTTGTGGAGCCTTGCTTTTGGCTCCGCGGCCAGTTGACGACATTTTACCCCGCTCCATGACTACACACCTCTAACTTGACCTTTCTATACAACTACTAGATGGTTCATTTCGTTAACTAGCCAGTAAATACAGTTAAGAATTATGATTTTGTGTAAAATACGAAAGAATAACAACGACAGCAGCACAAAATGCCGTGCAGAGGCGACAGACAACCACAGATGCACAGATTAATATAAACAACAACTGCTGTCAGTGTCAGTTGCACATAGCCCGATTTTTAATCATACTTTTTTAGGCATTGGCTGTTATGCCATCTGTATCATTCAGTGCACAGAATTTACAATCGGCTCATGATCAAAATCGGTCAAGCAGCGGTTTCATGAGGGCGCATTATAACAATACATAAACTACTATCTCGCAGAATTGTTAAGAGACCGGACATGAGGGCTTGCATACTCAATCAGCAGTTTTTTTGGGTTATTCCCAGTCCTCCGATCGAAACTCCGATTTTATCGTAATGATTACATTACTATAGTACGGCCATCATCATCATCTTAAGTCGTCCCGTCACACACGTCAGTAATGCTATGCCACTTGCTCCTATTACGCACTCACTAAGGCGCTCCATATGCGTAGCAACTTCGAACGAGACGTTTTGGTTTAATATTCAAAGAGCGAGACAAACTTAATAGAAAAGATTTATGACCAGACGACTCAGATGATAACGGCCGTACTATAGGTAGTTACCTATATGCCTTGAATACACAGAAGTATGCTTACCTTATATTTCTGTGTTTCAGCACAAAGACGGTATTTTTTACCATTAATGGGAACAATTAAAACAACATAAAAACAAGTGAAACTATTTAATTAAAACTACAGTAACAAAATCAAAACACCATAGGCCAGTGGGCGGCGCGGAATGGGTAAGAAATTAATAGTAACTTTTAAAAAATTGCACAAAACAAAGAAACGAAAAGCTAACAATAACATTGAAAATTACTGGAACTGTTTGGCTTTTTTAATTTTACTATCTTGGCGCTTGCTCTTGAAAAATGAGCGTTCCTTGTTCTTGATATCTTCCTTCACTTGCGACAGGGAAATTCCAGTCTAGAAAGAAAAATATACCTGTAGACTTTTTGGAACCAAACCGAACTCGAAACGTATGATTCTGCATGGGAGTTTGGGTGATTGCAACTGTGTTGAGGGAGGATTGCGTGTAGGAGTGCTGCGGATTGTATGTAGGAACGTCGAGAATTGCGTGTAGGAGTATCGAGCATATCATGGGAGTGTGTAGGAGAGCAATATGAGAATGTTCCTGGAGGATGTACTGTGTATGTGCAGTCTTTCATAAGTCAAAAAAACATTTATTTTCTGTAGGTACAAAAAGTACGTCAATAGTCTAATAACAAGGCACTCTAAACCCGTCCATGAAGATTGGCCAAATGTAAACAGCGGCCTATCTCCACCAACAAGTTGAGTTCCAAGTGCAGACTGCAAAAAGAAGGAAGTTATCAATTCGTCAGTTTTTTTGTTACCTCAGAACTCTCGACTGGGTGAACCGATTTGAATTCTTTTTTTATTTGAAAGCTGTTGCTTTCAGATTGGTCCTTCATTGGTCGTTTTAATTTCGTCTAGTTCTGACCAAGGCATCCATGAGAAAACCATGTAAGTTGATGTCGGTTTTTTTACTCTTTAGAGTTCTAAGTTAACAAGTAATGCTAATGTCATATTATTATCTCTTGACTGAGCAGTGATAGCCCTTACGGTTAAAGAGCCGGCCGAAAATCAGTGAGGTTCGGGTTCGAATCCTGGCATGTACCAATGAGTTTTTCAAAAACTTACGTACATATTTATCACTATAGTCTATTTCGCACCAAGTGGGTTCGGTGACAGTTCACATTTTTCCTTTTTACGCATACAACTTTCTAGTAAGAAAAATGGGTGGTTCCAAAAATAATGAATAATTTATTATTATGTAATTGCTAAAATACAATAATTGTCGCCTCTAAAATTCTAAATTAAAATCTCAGACTATAAATCAAGAAACATATGAAAAACAATAGATAAAAAAGATATCCTAAAAATACGTATTGCGTGGAACGGAACTTTTACTCATAGGGATTGACACTACTTAATCTACATTAAATCGATGAATCGAAGCTTTTTGGCGGGAATCCGAAAAAAGATGCAATGTTTTCGTAAAATTTTCATTTTGTTGTATCTTTTGGGTTTAAAATAGTAATAGTGTATTATGTGGCAGGGCTCTGTGAAAGTGTGCAGTGATTTGTAGATTCGATAATGTATGATATTTTCGTATTGCATCAAAAAGTCGATGACATTTTTTTTTTATTTTACAATGTTTTTCCCTTATATAACCTGTGAAATTTAAACATATTCAATTAAAAGTAATCTTGAAAAATCATTCTATCAATAAAGTATAAAATCGATTCCATTTCCTTTACAAACTTACTCGAAACTTTAAAAAAATCGATTGGATTTCATTAGGACACATCACTTTAATTGTCAACAGTGAACTGTCACCGAACCCACTTGGTGCGAAATAGACTATAGCTCGACGGTGAAGGAAAACATTGTGAGGAAACCCGCAGGTCTCAGAATTAATTCTGAGACATGTGTAAACAGACCCGGTCCGGCGATGGGCTCACCACATCACGTTCAGGGGTCCAATGTATCTCGTGAAATTTGGGTATATGCAGTAATGGAATACCTCTGCCTACCCCTCGGGGATGAAAGGCGTGCGATTTTTTTTTATTTATATCTCCTGACCTCGCGGTGGGCTTGTTTGGGTCGCAAGCCGCTCTGGGCGAATGGTGTGGGCGCGCGGTGCCGCTTGAGAGCAGCCAGAGGCACGCGCGGGAGTCGTTCCCCGCGGGACAACGCCTCGAAGCGCCGGTTCACTTCTATTGGCTGTAGACATTGACATTTTATTGACGTGATAAGGTCTTATAAATCGATTAAAGCTGGCTGTACGAAAGTGTCACGTTCCGCCTGATCCGAGGGTGCAGAGAGAGAGCGCAGAACGAGTGAAAGAGAAGCACGATCGGCCTAAGCGTTCGGCTTGTGAAGCATCTATCTCTGCCACTCCAGTATGCAATTTTTCATCAATATTTTCTTATGACGTTATCACGTAAAATGATCGTCCGTAAACCGACTTTTCAGACAACCAAATTTTTTTGGAAAACAACTAAACAAAAGCCATCAAATTAAGAGATAGTATTTCACGAAATTTTAATATAAATCAGTGCTCTTATTTTAGAAAAGGCTAGAAAAGTATGGTGATGAGGGATTGACTAGAAACTTTAATCACAGTATAAATTTTACAGTAACAACATTGTTTATACCTATTCGATAAAATTAGCAAAACATAACATGTAGACATCATTTCTTCATTTTTACATCTGTAATGAAACTGTAATGAAAGGACAGGAATAGTATACCAAATACCTATGCTTGACCACAGACATTAGAATGCTTGATAGACATGAAAAGATCTTCACATATCATCATCATCATCAACCCGTAACAGCCCACTGCTGAGCTAAGGGTCTTTCCTCACACATGAGGAAGTATGGGCTATTATCTCCCACGCGAGCCCACCGCGGATTGGGAGATGGTGTTAAGCTAGTGGCCACTTAACAGTCAGAATTTTTCAAGCCACCCAAGGGTATCTGACATGGCTTAACGACTTTCATTGTGCGTAAACACAACGAAAACCGGGACCAACGATTTAACGTGCCTTCCGAAACACGAAAGCGCTCGTAATTTAAATGCCACTAGGCGGTCACCCATCCACTGACTGACCGCGCCCAACTTTGCTTAACCACCAGTATGATCGTTACAAACACACTGGCACCGCAGGGCTACGAGCGCTTCTCACACTTATATCCTTCTTGAAGTATATTTATGGTGGAGCGGAGATGGAATGCTCCTACATCGTGAAAAGGGAAGATCTTCATGTAGGCGAGGTGCTCGTGTGTAGGATCGCGATCCAACAGTTGATGTTTATACAAACTTGTGAAGACACTTCGATAGCGCGGTTTAGAACTTACCGCCTCTTTAGTTAGTTAAATGTAGAACCGCTAGGTGTCGCTACAGATTCTCCTCACTGTCCTCGGTGTCTGTCCGTCCATCTATCCCGACCATATCCCTATCATAACCCTTCAAATATAAGTTACTCTATGATACTAACTTACCGTCTCTTTAGTTAGTTAAATGTAGAACCAATTGGTGTCGCTACAGATTCACCTCACAGTCCCCGGTGTCTGTCCGTCCATCTGTCTCAACCATATCCCTATCATAGCCCTTCAAATATAAGTTACTCTATGATACTAACTTACCGTCTCTTTAGTTAGTTAAATGTAGAACCAATAGGTGTCGCTACAGATTCACCTCACAGTCCCCGGTGTCTGTCCGTCCATCTGTCCCAACCATATCCCTATCATAGCCCTTCAAATATAAGTTACTCTATGATACTAACTTACCGTCTCTTTAGTTAGTTAAATGTAGAACCAATAGGTGTCGCTACAGATTCACCTCACAGTCCCCGGTGTCTGTCCGTCCATCTGTCCATACCATATCCCTATCATAGCCCTTCAAATATAAGTTACTCTATGATACTAACTTACCGTCTCTTTAGTTAGTTAAATGTAGAACCAATAGGTGTCGCTACAGATTCACCTCACAGTCCCCGGTGTCTGTCCGTCCATCTGTCCATACCATATCCCTATCATAGCCCTTCAAATATAAGTTACTCTATGATACTAACTTACCGTCTCTTGAGTTAGTTAAATGTAGAACCAATAGGTGTCGCTACAGATTCACCTCACAGTCCCCGGTGTCTGTCCGTCCATCTGTCCATACCATATCCCTATCATAGCCCTTCAAATATAAGTTACTCTATGATACTAACTTACCGTCTCTTTAGTTAGTTAAATGTAGAACCAATAGGTGTCGCTACAGATTCACCTCACAGTCCCCGGTGTCTGTCCGTCCATCTGTCCATACCATATCCCTATCATAGCCCTTCAAATATAAGTTACTCTATGATACTAACTTACCGTCTCTTTAGTTAGTTAAATGTAGAACCAATAGGTGTCGCTACAGATTCACCTCACAGTCCCCGGTGTCTGTCCGTCCATCTGTCCATACCATATCCCTATCATAGCCCTTCAAATATAAGTTACTCTATGATACTAACTTACCGTCTCTTTAGTTAGTTAAATGTAGAACCAATAGGTGTCGCTACAGATTCACCTCACAGTCCCCGGTGTCTGTCCGTCCATCTGTCCATACCATATCCCTATCATAGCCCTTCAAATATAAGTTACTCTATGATACTAACTTACCGTCTCTTTAGTTAGTTAAATGTAGAACCAATAGGTGTCGCTACAGATTCACCTCACAGTCCCCGGTGTCAGTCCATCCATCTGTCCCAACCATATCCCTATCATAGCCCTTCAAATATAAGTTACTCTACGATACTAATTTTGCCGCCTCTTTCTTTTGTTAATTCTAAGTAGAACCGCTAGGTGTCGCTACAGATTCTCCTCACTCACAGTCCTCGGTGTCTGTCCGTCCATCATCATAGCCATATGCATATCAAAGCCATTCAAATACTCACGTCCAAAGTGTTGTCTCCGTCGAGGCTGCTGTCGCTGAGGAAGTTGAACATCAGGTCTGTTGGCTTAGGATCCGAGCGGGGTACCGCGAACTCGCACCTCTCGTTTACTCCGTGCTTCTAAATGTACAATATTCATTCAATCAATTCTTATGACGTTATCACGTAAAATTATCGTCTATAAACCGACTTTAAAGACAACAAAATTTTTGAAATAATAAAATGAATCATGCTTTTTATTCCCGAGGCGGTAGACAGATGTATTCCATTTCTGAAAATACCCACTTTTGGTGGTGAACCCATCGCTGGACGATTATCATTATGAGAAGCGATCGTTTGTATTTCTGGATGGGTAAAGGCGAGAGTATGTCAGAATTAATTCTGAGACATGTGTAAAAGACTCGGTCCGGCGATGGGCTCACCATCTATCACGTTTAGGGGTCAAAAGAATATCTCGTGAAAAGTCTGTATATCCAGAAATGGAATACCTCTGCCTACTCGGGGATTATTTATTTATGTTATTATTTTGACCTTGTTCCCCGGCGTGAGGCAGACGGCATTGTCGTCCTGGTCGGGCTGCAGCCTCGGCTCTCGGGTGCTCGGCCCCGTCAGCTCCTTCTGGATGTTGTCGATCTTGCCCTGCATCGACGAGATCTTCTCCTGGAGACGCTCCTGCAATACGCCCTCACAGATAAATCAATACACCTTCCTACTTCATTGTCAATACTGGATTTAGGGGAAAGGATATAGTGCCCATGGCGGAAAATTTCCAGGGGTAGAAATATTCAAAGTGGAAAAAAATAGGGTTTTGTTTTTTCGTTATATATACATTGATCGATCATGTTAAGAGCATTTAGACGAGCTTGTTGGCTCAGTTGGTAGTAAACCTGCCTTCTGAGTGCGGGTTTGATCCCCGCTCGGGGCCAACATTTGTCTGCTTGAACATTTGTTTCGTGTCTGGGTGTTAAATAAATATTATAATGTTGAGCATTTTTAGGAGATAAAAATACCAACTATATTTTGTGTGTTAAGATTTCGTTATATACCATTAGAATAGTTATTCTATATAAGTACTCGACTCTTTGTACCTTGTCATTTCTCAACTCCAGAATCACGTTCATTTGCTTGGACAGTTCATCCTCCTTGCTCTGGAAGCAAAGTTTCAGTTTTAAATTTAAACATATTGTATGTACTTACATATTGGCGTAGCTTGTAGTTGAAACGATTTTACGGATTTTTAAGGGTGGTTTCGACCGCTAGATTCGTATACGAGTACCTATCATAGGTATTTTTTTAAAGAGATGGCGCTATATGAGCCGCATAAAGCTGTTCCCTTCTTATTAGTGCTCACTTAACGTTTTGTGTAATGTTCTATTTAATACCTTGTAGCAACATCTAGCGATTCTACATAGAACTAACTAAAGCACACGCGCGCTTTAGTTAATCTTGTTTTCTCTTCGACTTGAACTTGTCGTCTCTCCGTTCTATATAGTACCGCTAGATGTCGCTTTTTTAAAAAGTTGTAGATGCGTGAGGAGCATGCACGAAGTAACTATTATCGATATATTGTGTGGAAAAATATAGATATTTTTGCCCATCCCTACGTAAAACCCCAACTCACCCTGACAACAGCCTCCAGCTGTTCCACCTTCCCCAAAGTCACCCTGTCCCTCTCCCTGGCGGCTTCCCTCTCGGCCTCCGCCTCCCCCCTCACCCTCTCGAGGCAGCCCTCCACCTTGGACTTGGCCTCCGTCAAGTTGCGGACCTCAGACATCAGCTGGGAGATGGTAGAGGCCTTGGAGTCCAGCTCGCCGTCTTTCGCCTTTATTGCGGCGGTTAGCTCTTGGCGCTGCTTTTCGGAGGATTCTCTGTGGTGGGTATAATAATAATAATATAATCTCACGCCTTTTATCCCCGAGGGGGTAGGCAGAGGTATTCCATTACTGGATATACCCACATTTCACGAGATACATTGGACCCCTAAACGAGATATGTGGTGAGCCCATCGCCGGACCGGGGCTATTTACACATGTCTCAGAATTAATTCTGCGACCTGCGGGTTTCCTCACGATGTTTTCCTTCCCCGTCGAGCTAGTGATAAATATGTACGTAAGTTTTTGAAAAACTCATTGGTACATGCCAGGATTCGAACCCGAGCCTCACTGATTTTCGGCCGGCTCTTTAACCGTCCGGGCTATCACTGCTATTACTAGAATAATATAAAAATATAGCCATGTAAATACAGGTGTTAATTCGGAGGCACTTTTAGGCCCAACACACACCGCTGGAAGCGCGAATATACGGTCATTTCATGCAATTATTGACCGTATGTCTAAGTCATTAAGGCTTATATTAAATTTTGTCTTCAAATGCGCTCCGTCACCCTTCCAGCGGTGTGCGCTGGGCCTTACAGATATTGACTTAAATTCTCTAACACAGTTATCTACAAAAACGACAATAACGTCCTCCCCACTCACCTTGTCTCCTTCAAAACATCCCCTATCTCCTCAAGTCTCTTCTCCAGGTCTTCTCCAGCTGCCTTGAGCTGCTGCACCGTATCACCCAAGCCTCCTGCCTCCAGAGTAAGCTGGTCCAAAGCTGCTGCAAGACTTGACTTCTCCTCTTCCAGCTCCAACAGCTGGCTTTTCAACGCCTGCAGTTCTGCTTCTTTGGTTGAGAGGAGCTGTGGGTGTGACGTCATTTCGCATTATTTGGGGTTGCTAGAAATCGGGATGTGATAATATTATTTTCATTATTTTCATTAGACGGGGCATGATGGTTCAGTTGGTAGTGACCCTGCCTTCTGAGTCAGAGGTCGCGGGTTCGATCCCCGCTCGGAGCCAACATTTGTGTGCATGAACATGTCTGTTGGCTTCGTGTCTGGTCGTTTAATATTTATTTAAGTATGTTTATCAGTTGTTTAGTACCCATAGTACAGGCCCTGCCTAATTTGGGACTATCCGTGTGTGAATTGTGTCCTACAATTTATTTATTTATTTATCTCTCCGGGCGGAAAGCATCAATTTTCGGCCCGCGGCGATAAGTTGACGCTTTCCGCTTCCGTCGAGCGGAAGGCCTCAGATCACATGTTTTTAGACCTCAGCTTCGCCTCGGTAGACAATTACATGTGCTCTGAGACATGTTATTTTACTTCTATTGGTGCGTAATATAGGTACTATCTATTCTTATTAGCTTTTTGACATGACTTGTCCTATACTGTATGTAGGGTAAAACACCCAATTATTGACACCCTAGTTCACCCTATATGACCCTATAGTACCAGCTTTTAAGTTAAATAATACAACTGTGAAAACCGCAACCAATTTCGTATAGTAGTTTTTTTTTTAATGATAAAAAAGGGGGCAAACGAGCAGACGGGTCACCTGATGGTAAGTGACGTCCGTCGCCCATGGACACCTGCAACTCAAGAGTCACAACTGCGTTAATATTTTTACCTGGAGCTTGTCGTTGAGCTCATTCCTCAAACTGTCTTCCTTCTCGACCAGAGTCGCTATTTCGTTCGTTTTATTTTCGTTGTTCTGTGAAGCTATCTGGAAAAAATATATACTTTTATGCTATAGCTGTTGGAAAATGAAACTGTATTTATTTCCGTAGGTAATTGATAATTACACTTAGAAAATTCAATAGTCTAATAATAAGGCACTTTGAACTTATCCATGAAGATTGGCTAAATGTAAACAGCAGCCCATCTCCACCGACGAGTTGCTGGTTCCAAATGCAATACCCCGAGAAGAACCAGCAAGAAACTTTATGAAGAGGCAAATAAGTGAACTTATAAGCCCCTACATTAGATAGAATAATTTTGACTTTGACAATTCGACCCTACCTGCAGCCTGGTCTCCAGGTCCTCAACCAGCTTGCCAGCAGCCACGTGGTCGTCTTCCAGAGCAGCGATCTTCTCCAGCAGCTGGTTGTTCTGCTCGCAGACACTCTTCGTGAACGACTCCTGGTTGGCCAGAGCTTGCTTCAACGTCTCGTTAGAGGTAGTGGCTTCCTTCAAACTGGGAAAATAAAGTGTTAGCAGAAGGCAAGAAATGCTGGACTGCTCTGATTAGAATGAATTGAAATAATATAAATTAAATAGTTTAGAAAAACTAAATTGTACTAAAAAAAATTGCTACACGAAAAAGTCACAAAAACCTATTGTTCAATCTATTGAACAGTAGTTCATAAAGATCTCTTCAGGAAAAAAATATTATTATTACTTATATATTTTTTTAAAATTTATTTCAAAGTCAAAAGTCAAAATGTTTTATTCAAAATAGGAACTTACAAGTCCACTTATTGAACGTCATTTCAACTCCTATTAAAAGAAAAAAACTTTTTTAAAACAAGCCATTGGATTTAAATTGACGTTACTTCATTTTTCGAGTTCTCTATATATTTTTCATAAGGAATTTATATAATATGGGTGTATAAAAATATTTTTTTATGTTATTCTTCCCATATCACTACCTACTACAGGAGTGCATTCAAAATATCTGGTCAGCCATGTTGGGTGTTCCGCCATTTTGGATTTTGAATGACGTTACACAGCTGACCATTCCATTCCTGGATATACCCACGTTTCACCAGTATACTTTGACGTGATAATAGCGTCTTAAAAATCGATGAACGCCGCCTGCACTCACGAAAAAGCACAACTCATTGTCACGTTCCGCCTGAGGCGAGCGTGCAAGCGAGAGCGCGGAACAACCGATAAAGAGGCACGATCGGCTCGGATCGAATGTTTTGGCGTTATCACGTAAAATTATTTTCCGTAAACCAACTTTACAGACAATCAAATTCTTTTGGACCCCTGATCGTAACAAGTGTAAGCCCATGGACAGTGAAGCGTGTTACACACGCACACAAAGGCATATAATATATTGTGACTATCCTATAATTAACATTCTCTGTTACTTGGGCAAGCCTTAAATGGTTAAAATTGTGAACCCACTCTTTCTCCTGCCTGTGCAAAGTGTTCTTCATCTCGCCCGCCTGAGAGTTGAACTCTTGGAGCAGCTGCTTGATGTCGCGCTGAAGAGCGGCCACGGCCTCCTCTTTCTGAACCAACATACAACATTTACACTTCTACACTAATATTATAAAGAGGAAAAATTTATATTTTTGTGCGTTTGTTTTGGTAACGAATAAACTCAAAAATTACTGGACCGATTTAAAAAATTCTTTCACCAATCCCAGGTAGCAATTTCAGACGCCAACCTTAAAATGACGTCTTTTACCAGTCATTATAAGGTCAGTCCGGCGACGGTCGTGGATGTATGTCCTACTGATGTACGGTTGTCGACGGCAACAAGTTATTCCAGATGCAGTCTTTGGTGCACGTACCAACGACGTACTTACATGACGTCTTTTGGATCCTTTGGTTAGTACCAGAAAAGAACGTTTCTAGAACATGAATCTGTAAACGTCTATAAGACGTACGCAACAGATCATTCTGGAACCATCCGAAAAAGTAAAGAATACTGTAAAACTAACCATTACCGTTCGAGTAACCGAATGAATTGTATAAGTTAGTCTGTGATGCTAATAAAAAATGTAACGTAGGATGATTAATTATCTAAAAAGTTAATCCGATAACCAACACAACTTGAACTAGGTACCTACACTTTATACAATTTTCAATTAATAGGAGTTCTACTTATATTAGTCAAATTCAGCCCTCAGTTGCTTGTGAGTGCTGTCCTGCACCAGAAGAATGAATTCGGCGGATATCATAACATTAAAAAAACAATTATTATAAGTTGAATAAGCTTGAACTGGTTAAAACTGGGAAAAACTCGTTTAAATTAGATTGTTTTTAATTTATTGATGCCATCAGGCAGGCGTCATTTTAAGGTAATTTTGACAGTCTAATCTTAGTTTCAAGAAGACGTCCTACCGACACTTACATGAGACGTTCTACTGACGTTTATGGTATGACGTGTAGCGACACTACATAGAACGCGCCAATAGACGGCCGAGTTCTAAACCGCGCTATCGGAGTTTTCTAATGAGTTTGTATAAATACAACTGTCCAACATCAACCGTTGGACCGCGGTCCCCAGGCACGATCACCTCGCCTTGCGGAAGATCTTCCTTTTCACGATGGAGGAGCATTCCACCTCCGCTTCTCCATACTGGTGACCCCTCAACACCTGGACTTCAGCGCAAACTTCAGAAGCATCATCACATCGTCATCACTCATCACACCCACAACAACCTTCACTCAAGGTCAGCAGCAGCAGCAGTCGCACAGCAAGCCAGAATCCGCCCAAACAGGTCCATACGCAGCCGACGCACCGTGCTATCTGGTCCTGCAGGCTCATCGCATGAGGAGCATTCCACCTCCGCTCCTCCAGAGACGTGTCACAGACGTTTATGGTGTGACGTGTCACCAACGTCTCGATAAGACGACATTGGGATAAGACAAATCCACGTCACTATAAGATCCTACAGACGTCAAATTTTGACGTCATCTATTTCAAGATGGACCTTAATTGGCCGTCGCTTCTACGTCATTTTGCTACCTGGGATGGAAAGCTAGCATATCCCTGAGTAACATAAGCTAAGATATTTTATTTCTACGGGAATGGGAACTATGTGGGCGAATGAATACTAGTCGATACTAATATTATAAATAGGAAAGATTTGTATTTTTTTATGTTTGTTATGAATACTACTGATCCGATTTTAAAAATTCTTTCACCAATGGAAAGCTATATTATCACTGAGTAACATAGGCTTCCTGTATTCCCACGGGAACGGGAACTATGCGGGTGAAAACAGCAGTAGGATAAAACAAAAACCAACAACCCAATACTTTAACCCTTTAACGGGCACAGGCAGTTTACATTTTTCATCGGTTTTGAATTTTATTTCAATTACATAGAGTAACTATTTGCCCGCTGCCCGTTAAAGTGTTAACCCTCAGCTCTACAGCATCCCACCTGACGCAGATCCCTCTGGCACTGGTCCAGCTGGCTTTTCAGCTCTCGGCCAGCGCCTACTAACTCCTCCTTCCGCATCAGCGCCTCCCCCAACTGTCTCTTCACTTCCACCAGCTCAGCATCAGCTCGCTGCTTGTCCGCCGAGAAGAATTGCTGCAATTGTAGTTGGTGCTCTTCAGCTGCTTTCACTGGAAACAACATCAATAATAATAAATTGTAGTCCTTAACTAGGCAAGGCCTGTACTATGGGTACTAAACAACGGATAAATAAATATTAAACGACCAGACACGAAGCCAATAGACATGATGTTGGCCCCGAGCGGGGATCGAACCCGCTACCTCCGAGTCAGAAGGCATTGTCACGACCAAGTGAGCCATCAAGCCCGTCAACATTCTTTGGTAACTTGGCAGAATGGGCAATTCAGATGAGACACTATTACAGCCGGTCATTTAATTGGGTAGTTGACAGCATCGAAATTAAATTGCGAGTAGTCATACATTAAAAAGATTATCCCAAAAAACCTCAAAATATGTATTTCGATTTTCAATTTACAATTATAGCAAATTTAAAAATAATAAAACAATCAAAAAAAGTGCTGCAATTGAGTACTACAAACTATGACGTCACGGTTTGCTATTTCAGTACATTTTCCATAGTAAAATTTCGTTTTGACAGATCGCAAATAGTGACTGATTTGACTAGGTAGGACACAACCCTATTATAAATTAGGCAGAGCTTGGGATCACCCACCCGAAACATATCAAACACTGAATGAATTATCATAACTGAATTTAGGGCTACCTATGGAAAGCTTACCATTATTGCTCTTTATTTAATAAATTTGGTTAGACAAAACTAAAGTACGAATGCATCATATTTTTAAGTCCCAACTCACGCTTGTCCCTCAGGCCTTCAATCTCCTGCCTCGAACGAAGTTCAGCCTGGGCCTGCCTTGCCTTGAGGTCCCTCACCAGCCCCGCGGACTGGTGGAAGGCTTCTTGCAGCGCGCCCTGGTCCTTTTGGCTGCGGGCCAAGGTGCCTCGCAGCCGCTCGCTGTACTCCTCGAGGACAGAGCAGATCTCACGGGTGCTACCTAGTCTGTGTTAACAGTTCTAAGTGACTATAGTTCTTGCAAACTAAAAAAAAGGCCAAGTGCGAAAAGAACTCGCGCATTAAGGGTTCCGTAGGGAATTTAATACAATTCAAATAATTTATTTCAGATCATAAATCCATATATTAGTAACAGAATACTTAGCCCCCTTAGTATTCTGTTACTACTAGTAAATATTATTTTATTATAATACAATACAATACAATAACTCTTTATTGTACACCAAAAACAACCCAATATGGATACCAACATTAACTAAAGTACAATGGGCGGTCTTATCGCTTTATATAATTTAAATTAAGTAATTAAATTCAGTCTTGCTCCGGGCTGAGTGTACGACGTGTGCAGACTATAAAAAAGGCAAAAAAATCACCTTTGTTGTAGTAGAGTAAGAAAAGGGAGTATATTGTTGGACTTCTTAAGGATTTTATTTCAAACACAATGTTATTATTGTTAATGAATAAATTTGATTTGATTTGATTTCTACACATGACAGGTATTTAGTCCCATTGCTGGACCCGGGTGCTGTTACACATGCCAGAAACTATTCCGGGAACTGCGGGTTTCCTCACGATGTTTTCCTTCACCATCAAGCTAGTTATAAATAAGTACAGTACGACCGTTTTAACTTCTCAGCTATGAAGTTGCGCAAATGGCTGCGCAATAACATTTTTAGCAACAATTTGGCGGTACGAACTACGAGGGGGTTTGCGCAGTTCAGAGAAGCCATGTTAAAACGGCCGTACTGTAGTACCTATCTATTCAGTAGCTAAAAGTATTGGGGTGGTTTCAAATATGAAGGAAAATCAAACTTATTCAAGGTCTCCGGACGCAGTCGCAGTTCGTCCTGGTACTGCCCGGAGACGGTCTCGAACTGCATCTGCAGCTCCACCATGTTCTGCTGGAGCTTCTCATGGTTGGTCTCCACCTGGCGCAGCTGTTCCTTCAAGTCCCAGTATGCGGTGTCTTGGGACACCTACAACATAAGAAATAAGGAGAAAATCGAACGCGGTAAAAAATATGTACTTACCTAGTTACTTAAATATTGGTGTTTTTATTTGTTCACTCATTTCTTTATGATTTATCAGTATTTCAAGAAACAATAGTATCATAATTCACAGAGTTCTTTTTAAAGATGAAAGGGGTCATTTCTGTGGCAAATAGGTATCAAAATCGGTTCAACAATTTAAATATGACAAACAAACAAACCTACTTTGTTAGTGGAATAGACACATAAAAAAATCTGGAGATAGCTCGACTCGATGTTCTTACCTTCAATTTTATAATTTTCTTGTTTTCACGAGAAACTTTTTCCCGCAGTTTCTCTACGTCCTCGCTCATTCTCTTTCTGCTTGCAAACTTGTGTACGTCCGTTATATCCATGTTTACTACTTATTACAAGAATACTTGAAGAAAACAATATGAAATAAAAATATTTTGAACTACGAAAGTGCGGCCGCGTCTGAAAAATGGCGGGAAAGGAAAGGCATGTTTTTTTTTGTGTGGTAAAGCTGCCAGCTACAAATACAAAAAACATGACAGTCCTTTTCGGATTCCTGGATCCTTTATAACAGGATTGATAAATTAAGGAAAAAATCAGAAAAATATAGTCTTTTTTTCTAATCTTCGATCTTCTACATTGCAATAAAAGAGTATTGCAACACCACGTACAGCTGTCATTGTCAATAAAAAGTTCCGTACACAGTCGATAAAAATAAAAGGTAAATTTTGGTCTAATTATCCTCTAAATCTGGCTTATTGTTACATTTCACTTTAAGTTAGTATATAATACGTTGATATAGTGAGTGTTTCTAGCGTACTTTGTTGATTTTTGTTTAGTTATGTAACTGGTATTAGAGGTTATGTTCCTTTGCTGCAGATGCTGCGATCCTCCCTAATCGCTGGCCTGCGGACCGCCCGCGCACAGGTCGTGGTCACCAGGAACCTGGCGGCCGCCCAGAAAGTCTCAGACCCCATCCAGCAACTCTTCCTTGACAAAATTAGGGAATACAAGAGCAAGAGTGCGTAAGTAATCAGTTTTTTGACCTTCAGACATGTTACTAACTAAGAAACAGTTTATTAGATTTCATTTAATACCTTATACTATACTACTATATTTGCCTTATCTTGAAGGTTTAGCTGAAGTATTCCATTTCTGGAAAATGCTATCTTTCAAAAAATACTGGCTCCTCAAAATTATGTAGGTACTTATTGGAATAATAAAAAATTACCAGTTGTCTAAGCTATAATAAAAAATTACAACAGATTTTTAGTAATAAGAAATATTAAAAACCTTTGCTTTCGGTCTTGTCCGTAGAGAGATTGCCTTTCATCTGAGTATGTGTGTATATATAAGATGTGTTGTATTCATAGCACTTGAATGTTATTGTAGCTGACGCGATAAAAATAAACTCAACATTAAATATAGCTATATGCCATCTAAATAATGTAATGCATGAATACCTTGTGCCCATGGTCATGGAAATAGCAAGGCAGCACACGGCTAAATTTTGCCAGCTCACAATTAATTCTGGGGCTGTGAAGAAACCCATGTTTTCCTTCACCGTCAAGCTAGTGATGAATATTTATACATAATGTATATACTTTTCTCCCTCTCCTTGAACACCCATGGCCCAGCTTGACGGGTATTGAAGTTTTCTCATGGTGTTTTTTTTATTTCACTATGCTGAAGGAAACTTAACTTGTCAAGTGATAAAAACAAGACACAATAGGATTAGGTATCTATTATCCTTGTTCACCTGTGGGCTTAGTTGACTGGCTAAATCCCAAATATTCTTTTCAGAGGCGGCAAACTCGTGGAACCCAGCCCGGAAATCGAAAGAGAAATGAAGACAGAACTGGACAAGTTAGAGAAACAGTATGGAGGTGGTTCCGGAGTAGACATGACCGCATTCCCCTCTTTCAAGTTCGATGAACCCAAGCTTGACCCAATCGATGAGCAGGCTGTCCAGAAAAAGTGAACGGATGGACATAGCTATTAGTTAATCAAATCATGTTTGTCAGTTGCAGCGTGTCAGGTGTTTAATAAATTATCTTCGTCTTAGATTATTATGTTATTTGTCTTGCATCCCTCACTAAAATAATTACTAGAATAGTAATGAATAAGAAACTAATAAAAAGAAGCTTACATCCTTATCCCTAAGAGGGTCTTGGTCAGCAGAGGTATTTCATTCTTCGAATATCCTCGTTTTAACCGACTTCGAAAAAGGAGGAGGTTCTCAATTCAATACGTAAGTTTTTTTTGTTTATCTCAGAACTTTCGACTGGGTGAACCGATTGGGATGTTTTTTTTTTTATTTCTAAGCTGGTGCTTCCTGTGAGTCCCATTTGAATTTCCATTCTAGTCACATTTTAAATAATTGTCCAGTTCTGACAATGGCATCCATAAGAAAACCATATTTAAGTATGTGCGCGACAAATGGACGAATAACTCAAATCACGCCAACCGATTTCGATTATCCTTTTTTTAACAGACTTCAAAAAAGGAAGAGGTTCTCAATTCTACTTTTTTTTTAGTATAATTCTTTGAAGTCGGTTTTGTACTCTTTATCATCAGAATATTTTTAAAACGGAACTCCACATGTTTCATTTTCAACTACCTATAACTTGTCTCCAAATGTCTTGTTGGTTTATTCCAATGAATCGAAATAGGAGGCGGATATACACACCATTTGCTATCTCAAGTAACCGTAACATGAGAGGGACTTAACATAAACACTGCCGTATGTTAGGGACGTCCCCGAGTTGCGTTCTGCAACAACGTTGCGTCGAAACGACACGCAGAATAAATGACACACAGGCGGGAAACCAATCGCTACTGGGGACGAGAATTTTTTGTAGTTTATTTCTTGGAAAACTTGCAGGTAAATAAAAGTGGAAGTATTTTCTATAATTTTTTTATAATGTAATTTTTTATTTATTTATGTAGGAGTATGTTTAAAAATTATACGTATTATATACTTTGATCCACCGCACCGTCTACCCTAGTTCTAATCTTTCAGTTTCATCCATCCCAAGATGGTCTGTGTTCATAGTTCATACCATATAGGCTCCTGGGGCGCGACATGACAATACATGTAGTGACCCCATTCAGATAATATAATGTAGCTCTAGCTTATGAGCCTGCCCAGACAAGGGACTTTTATCCGCGGACTTTTTTGTCCGCCAAAATAGATCGCTTACAACTGCATCGAGTAACGCACACGATCGAGGGATTAGAAAAGTCCCGAATCATACAGAAAATAGAACTAATGTGACTACTACTTTTTGTCCTCCGCGGACAAAGTCCCTCGTCTGCGCAGGCCCTTCTGACTTTTTTTAGGTCTGCAATCGCGTGGCAATCGGTGATCCCCGGCGTTGAACTGAACGCCCGGCCCACACTGTCTTGAGTCATTCTCATTCAAGCCATTCAGTAAGCGTTTGACAGTGGATTCTGTAAGTTACTTACTGCTGTTCATTGCGCGCGTCCGGTTGTATAGTTTATACTCATGTTATCAATTATTATAGCCACATAATTGTAGGTTCAATTGTTTCAAGTTTTCATGTTATAGTAGGTAAATTGTTTGTGAATGGAAAAGTAATAAGGTAAGTGGGGTTTTGCGTAATTTGTACCTATTGTACATAAGTGTATAGGTTTTACTTATAACGTTAGTGAGATTTCTTACAACTTACGTAGGTACAGTCAAGAGCAGATGAAGCTTTACACTTGTAGTGCGAATCTGACCTCTAAGGCGATTGTAACAAGTCTAATGTTTCAAGCTCCACGTGCTCTTCACTGTACATTTATCACCCCTCACGCAGACTCCTAGCTACCCGGGTCCGGCGATAGGCTTTGTCACGTTTCAGGGTATGAAAATTACACTGGTGAAGACTGGGTACTTCTAGAACTTGAATACGTCTACCTACTTGTGGGTAGTAGTTACACTGTACCCATATTGTTATATCAATCTTGACAGTCTTCTCGATATAATAGGTAGTAGGTAAACTTACTCGTAGTTTAACACTAATATTATAAAGAGGAACGATTTGTAAGTTTGTAATGAATAAACAGCTCAAAAATGACTGGACCGATTTCAAAAATTATTTCACCTTCAGAATGTTACAATATCCCTGAGTAACATAGACTATATTTTATTCCCGTATTCCCACGGGAACGGGAACTACGCGGGTGAGAGCAGTGATAGCCCATCGGTTAAAGAGCCCGCTTCTCATGCGTGAGGCTCGGGTTTGAATCCTGGCGCGGTCATGTAGGTACCTACCATAGATAACTACCATACCAATGAGTTTTTCATAAACTTACGCAGATACATATTATATATCACTAGCTCGACGGTGAAGAAAAACAACGTTATTAAACTCGTTGAATGAATTCTGAGGCATGTGTAACATATTATACCCGTTCTAGCGAAGTCATCACCAGTTGTAAGGGGTCCAAAGAATATACTCGTGAAACGTGTGGGTACTTTACTTTAAAAAAATAATGGCCTCTGCTTACCCTCGGGGTTAAAAGACGAGACGGGGCTGTTGGCTCAGTTGATAATGACCCAGCCTTCTGAGTCGGAGGTCGCGGGTTCGATCCCCGCTCGGGTCCAACATTTGTGTGCGTGAACATTGTCTGTTGGCTTCGTGTCTGGTTATTTAATATTTATTTAAGTATGTTTATACGTTGTTTAGTACTCATAGTCAGACCCTGCCTAAGTAGTTTGGGAATAAATAACCGTGTGAGAATTGTGTCCCACAATTTATTTATTTTTAATTGTTATTACTGGAGAGCTGGGCGAGTATATCACCAAGAACAATAGGTACGACAATGTAACTAGCATTAGCGACAACCCAATGTTAATAGGCACGTTGTTTCTTGGAATTACAGAGCCAGTATGGCCGACGCATTTGAGACAAACGCGGGGAATCCCACAGACGAGTGGAGCAACACAAAATGTATAGAACTGGCGTTTAAGGACAATTTCCCGGCGGCGGCTGTGGAAGATCTAACTATTCAAAAGGCTATTATCGAGAGATTCCTCAACTTCTATCTCGGAGCGCGGATCCAAAAAGGGCTCAACGTCAAAGATATTGTCTTCGCTGCAATCTCCATAATGCCCTTGAACAACTACACTGAACAATTCATATTTGAAAAGATACACTTTATGAAAGACGGTACTTTGTTCTTTTTGACCCCTGAAGATAAACTTTCCGATGATGCCAAAGCAAAAGATGATGCGGATAATAGCCCATCAACTTCAAAAGAAAACAAAGCTTTTAATAAAGATAATGCATCTTATGAAAGTTATAAAATGAACAATAATTATCAGACCAAGGCTAGGCAAATACACCACGAGCACACGTCATACGAGCTACCTTTAGAGCATGAGGACACTAACGATGACAATGTAACCCCGTCTGATACCGAAGAACCGAGGGACCAGGAGTCAAATGCATCAAATGAATCAGAAGAGGCGATTCCTAAATTGCCAACCAACATCAGATGGTCCGGTGGGAAAAGATTAAGGCCAGTAGATACGAGCACCCAGCCCCAGTATGGTCCCACAGAGAATTCAGCATTTACCACCTCCTGCAACAGGTTGTTATCAAAATGGGAGACAAATAAAGAAATAAGGATCATTCTGAAATACTTCTTCGGCATCATAGCTCTGACACTGATGAGAGCAACCACCAAAACTTACAGTCATCTAGTGAAGACGTTCTCAGGTAATAAGTTTCGTCAGACAATTGCCTTTGTTCCCCACAAACGATGCGTCAAGAGTTGTGCCCGAACCTTCAGTAGAAGGGCTGGCAATACTCCAATTATGTTCGCAAAGATCGTCGTCACTTCATTTTACATCGACGCCTTGAGACGGCAGAAAGATTTCAACCTATCGTTAAATATTTTTAAAGTAACAGTCTTGGCGCACACTGCAGACTACGGTTTCGGTTTAGTAAGTCTGCTGGAGACAATTGTCCGAAAGGTAGGAAAGGAAGCGCTGAATGATGTCCTCGAATGCACTTATTGTGCAGAGACAGCTGCATCGTGGGGTGCAATTAAGAGCTTGTTCGATAAGTACATGGTCGTCAGTTCGAGAGAGAAAACATACCGATGGGCCCGAGTTATCGACAATGATTACTTTAAGACCCTGAGCTGTAATAACAATTACGTGTTATCAGTAATCTTTGGAGTGTTCATTGAAGATTTGACGAAAGATTCGGGTATCTGGAAATCCACTTGGGTGGAAACTGGAAATGCAACAGCCTACAAGGAGCTTGGTCTTTCGATGTACAAGAAATTCAAGGAGTCGTTAAGAAAAAAGTCGACGAGTGTACAAAAAGTTTTTATGACCTTTAAAGATTTGGTAAAGAAACTAAATGCCGGTACTCCTCATTTTGATGATGTTAGTTGTGATGAGTCGTCTAATGAAGAAGAAGATCATTTTGATGATTATTTCATGTTTTGATACGTTAGTAAATAAGTCCTAAGGCTCGTATTTCAGAATGACCCTCAAACATGAAACTCTGCTTGAGCACAATTGGGTATTTGACTGCATCAAAATTAATCATTAATTAAAAAAATATCCTAAAACACTTCTAAAAATGTTTTATTTTCATTTTACAACTATACCAAATTTTAAAGTAATAAAACAATCAATAAAGTGTTTATTGATTGTTTTATTTTATTTAGTACTAAAAATAATGACGTCACAACTCAGTATTCAGTACATTTTCCATAGCAAATTTTCGTTTTGACAGATCATAAAAAGTACCTCATTTGACTAGGTATAGACCTTAGAGGTATATATTAGAGGTAAATTAGCGCCATCTCTTTTGAGGGTCAAGTCAAAGTCAAAAGTTTTTATTCAATGTAGGGGCTTTTCGACTCCACTGCTTCGGTATGTATAGTTGGGGAGAAGAAGGTTGTTCTATGATACGAGCATAAGTAACTGTTCTTCATCGGATCGAAGTTTTAGCCTTATCAATACCTATTTGGATGTAAGTGTATTAAAAACATAGTGAGAGAGCATGACATGTTTTATATTTATTGCAGTTACCTACATTGTTGAAGTACTACTGTTCGTTACCGATGGAGCCTCCATAGGACACCGACTGGAGATTGTAAACAAGAATTTATTTTAATTCAACGTAACTACCTAGTTCAGTGTATTATGCGTATGGCCATAATGCGGACATACATCTCTTTCCTAAGACGGTAATATAATAATGATTATAACACCTAATCTTTATTGTTAATAAAATAGTGATACAAATACAGTGAGACCCTAGGTAACTAGACTAAGTACTTAGCGTACCTGTATTCTAGTGCCCAGTTCCCTCCCAAAAATACTCTAGAATAAAGTTAGAACTCTTAGTTAGAAAAATAAAATTTTCATATCTCATACTCGGAAAGTAGTGTATGTTTGATCTGAGTACTGGGTCGGAAGCGATGATTCCCACCGCAGAGAGATTCAGGGCTGTGATTCCCGCCCTCGGTCGGGAAAGACTCATAGTAATTGCTTCCGGCCTTAGGGCGGGAATGAATTAAAAAAAAATAGTACTACATTTGGCAAATATGTTTAAAGAAAAAGTTTCTCTATGAAAGAGAATGACTTTCTTCCAACCTCTTTGGGTACTTAGTAGGGATACGAAACTTTTTACATCAATTAGAATAAGAAAAAAAGGTGCGGCCTTGTGTTGTGAGTGTATGTATAAACAACAGAAAATAGCCCACGCGCGGGGCAGTACGCGTTCCATATTTAAAATTAAAAAAAGAGTAATAATTTGATAAGCTGTTCCGAAATTCAAAATCTTGTTTTTCATCGACACTAATAAGCACAGAACACTATTACTCGGCTAAAAGTACATATTATTACAAAGAGGAAGGATTTGTATATTATTTTTGTAATGTTATTTAGGTTAGGTACTTTATTTTATTTTATTTTTATTATGTTCGGGAAGCTAACAGCTAAGTATTACAATATAGTAAACATAGTATATGTCCAAACGCTAATTATAAGCTTCCACATGTAAACAGTAATATAAATTAAAAAGTACTATGTGTCATAAGGGATACAAAATAAATACGTAATTGAACAGTGAACCAGTTAACTCCTCTGCTCGACAGTATATTTATCAAAAAAATTCTTTGCTAATGATTTTTTAATTACATTATTGCTACTGCAGAATACTCTATTGTTAGATGCAACCCGAGAACTATGGTGGGGCGAGCGATACGTCAATCCGCTCCCCGACCAAAACTATATAAACGGAGCGTGCCTTGACAACACGCTCATTCATCTCTCATTCTTCGTTCTAGACGGTCGTACTGACCGGACGTAATTCTTGCTGTCTTGCTCATATTATTGAGTTGTGTTTGTTGTTGTCAGAGTTCGCTCCATTTCTGATCATAGTCGAGGCATAATAATTGTTTACATAATTGACAAATAGATTTAAGATTATTAAAGTTCTATAAGTTTAATATTTAGTTTTGAATTAAAGTCGTTAAGCATTTGAATATTCTTTTTTTAAATGGAAATCTATTATCCTCGCTAATACTATGATGCAGTATTCAAAGACGTTTATAAGAAAAAGTTTTTCTTTCTTCCAACCTCTGGTTGTATTGTTGACAATTTAGTTTTTTTTTGTAGGCATTATTGCGTTTTTGCATGTTTTAATTTTTGTAAAATTGTAATTTTTCTTGTTTACTTTCCTTGAAATCGAAATGAAAAGTAGAGTGTTTAACGCGGGTGGAAGTTATCAATTCCTACTCGGACTATATCCGCCCTCGCTGCGCTCGGGCGTCTAAATACCTCGTATGGGAATTGATTCCTTCCGACCCTTGTATAACAATCTACTATTGTACAAAATAAAAGAGTAAGTATAAAAAAAGGAACATTTTAAGTATATAAGAGTGTGTTAGTTTTAAGTAAGCAGGAAAGTTTTACTTACTTAGGTATTTTTGGGAACTGAAAAACTGTGTTTACTAGATTCGTGTATGTTTTAGTAATATGGTGCTCTCCTTTGCCCTAGGTTTTGCCTTCACCAACCTACTATAAATACGAAATAATAAAAACGCTAGTGATAATCAAAGAGCAATAAATTATAAACTCATTCCAGTTTCTTGCTATTACATTATTCGCAGGCGTTTGCATAATTTACCAAAACTGAACTTTAATTATGACTGTGCCTATGCCTATGCCTCTAATCCTGCATTTTATATCCTCCAAGAGAGGGTCCTTATATTCAAGTAGAATCTTAGTAGTAAATAATCGTGTCGCGACCGTCGCGTGAGGCTGAAAACGCAATAAAACCAGGTTCTCGCGGCAGGCAAACACTTCGTTCGCTTTTATAGTAGCCGCAGTCGCCTCACACCTTTCATTGGATGTAGAGCTGCGCTGTGTTCCGTCGCGATGTCCGCCGACTTTGTCGGCTCCACAAAGAGCTTCCCGTTTTCCTTCGATGTGGACGTTGAAGAGGAAGGCAGAAGCACTCCCCATCGCAATAAACGAATAGGTCAGTGGTCTAAGAGTTGACACTCAATTGTTTTGACCGGTGTTTGTTTTGCGATCATGTTCTGGAACACGATCTTGCCGCATTGTGTAGGACATTGATATCATGTTCAGTTTTATGAAGGTGTATTTTTCTGGTGTCGGCGAGGTATTGTTAAAATTGTGACACAGTAAATGTTAATTAAGATTAATTGACAATTTAGATTATTTGTAAACCATTTCCATTCCCAATTACGAGTTTAGTATTTACTTTATACGAGTAAAAACCTTGGAAGCGAATGCGTCGTATTCAATTAACTATAAAAAAACCACAATACCTATATTTTCAAAAACATACCCAAAAGCGATCTTTTACTAAACGCTAAAGCCTGAACATACAACGACATAATTATATAAACAAACATTGAACCTATACATTACAAACATAGTTATCTCAAACCGTGAAAAACGGCGTCCAATGCGTCGTTTTGCGTGGTAACCCGACTAAACTACATGGCTAGCCTTTTGAGTGCTTAGCTGGTCGTTAGGGGCCCTCCCCTACTCCTCGGGTTAACCCGATCGATATCCTCACATCAGCTGACCGGAGACTAGTCTACATGTTATATTACTAAGCATGTTTAGAGATGTTTTTGCAGCTGTTTTGTGCTGTACAAGAAAAAGTACAGAGAAAACTAAGTAGATACCATTTTCGTATAGAATGATAGGTTTAAAAGTACGGTATATTGTGTCCAATTGTACAGTCAAGAGCACGTGGAGCTTGACACGTTGGACTTTGTAAGGTTCTTATTACAATCGCTTTAGAGGTCAGATTTACCCGACACGTGTAAAGCTTAATGTGCTCTTGACTGTACAAGAAAATTACTATAACATACATATTAGTTAGATTTCTAGCGGATGGTACCTAGATAGTAATATTAATAATAATAATCTTTATTTAATAGCCACAGTTTAACAAGTTACAGTAATACAGAGGTCCCCACACTAGGCCGAGCCTGTACCTATCGTGGGGACCAGTAGCTATAAAATTTAACTTTCAGTTTATCTAAACCGTTGCCTACTTATATTTACCTACAGCATCTCTGACCACTGTCAGTGTTGTGACCGAAATGCGCATTGCTGAAGAAAATGCTAGCAAAGACTGTTTTAACACTGATCTTTTAATGAGTTTATGGGGATATGGCATGTTCTTTTAAGTAAGACAGGACGTTGTTAGGTCGTTCCAATAAACAGAGTTACACAAAAAACTGTATCTAAACATGAGTTCCTAATTTACATGACGCTAAAAGCAATTCGCTCATTTTAATTATAGGAAACATACCTACTTATACCTCGAAACTTTTTCTAAAATAAAATCATTATCGAAAAATACTATTATTTACATATTCAACATCAATTACCTATACTGTTACTAAATCTATTAGGTACGCTGATAGCGAGTGATTTGAAGAGTTCCGTTCTCTACCTGAAGTTCTTCGTCAGATTTTCACTAAACTTATATGGGACTACCCTTGAGGTAATAAGTATCTATAACGAAAAAACAAATTCGAAATCGCTTTAGAATTGACGGAAATATGGATTAACATACTTACAAAAGAAAACATAAACGATTTGAGTACCTCCCCTTTTGTGAAGTCTGTTATAAATAGGTAAGTACCTACCTACATAATAATTCAGAGAGGAGGCTCTAAACATTTTGTCACCTGCCCGAACGGTTTCCGCCGACGAGATTGTTTCCAGCCAGCGAATTAGGTCACGAATAAAATAGGCCATCTAATAAACAACAACGTTGAATTCAGATCTAAAAAAAATATATATAATAGTCTGTTTTTGAGACAAAAGCAAAGTAGGTACAAATAAAGAATTTACCAACAAAATTAATTTTCTTTAGGTAGGTAGGTAGGTACTTTTTATTTGAAATAGAAGTTGATTCATGAAAAACTACGAAGAATGCAAGATCATAAAACGCCCATAGTAGGTCTATTTGTTGAAAATCTATATAAATAAAAATGAATTGATGTTCGTTAGTCTGATTAAAACTCCAGAACGGCTGGACAGATTTTGATGAAACTTTTTGTGTGGGTTCTAACCCACCATCCCTGGACCCACTCTAGTGGGTCCAGGGATGGTTTATACGGTGGCAGAACGACGTCTGCCCGGGCCACTAGTTATTGATAAAAATAATATGAAAGCTGATGTGGCATCCGGCACCACTCCAACAAGGCTCATGTGTTATCTTATCGTTATCAGCTGCTATCAAGTATTTGCAGACCCATATGTTGTTGCTAGTGCGGGTTATAGCGAATACATTAGGTAAGTATGTTTTTGAATCCCCATATCTTCCTATCGTAGATTTAAAGATTCACCATTTGATTTCTCACATTACTTTGATCAATAAAGACAAAAGTTTATCCGCAAAAATATTACGTTGGACAGAAACGGACGGCGCGGCGGGCGTTCTAGAATTTAAGTTGAAAATTATCGAAATAAAATTGCGAGTGGTAATTCATTAAAAAGATTAGCCTAAAATATCTCTAATCATGTATTTCGATTTTAACTTTACAATGACAGCAAATTTTAAAATTTATTTATTGTTCGGAATGTTTAAAATTAAAAACAATTAAAACTACTAGAAACTATGACGTCACACTTTGCTATTTCCATACATACATTTTCCATAATAATTATAAGTAACTCATTTGACTAGGCACGACCACAGACTTACAATCGCGATGGGCAGGACACCACCCTATTATCTAGCAGGCGAAGGAAAACATCGTAAGGAAACCCGTTGGCGCCATAATTGGTCTTGAGGCGCTAGTAGGTAGATAGATAGATAGATAGATAGATAGATAACCATTTTATTATACTGTTTATTATTACTATTTATTAGACTGTGCTTGAGGCACAGATATTAGAATCTTGAGGTAAGCAGCACTCCGGCAGGCGTACCTATTCACGGAGGCTCGACACCGTTTCCGTTCGATTCAGATCGAGTGAAAAATTTTCCGAAGTCGAATCTATCGACTTGCGTTGCTCAGCGTGCGTTTGCTAATTACTGATGACTAGTTGTCCCCCGCGGTCACCCGCGTAGTTCCCGTTCCCGCGGGAATACGGGAATAAAGTATAGCCTATGTTACTCAGTAATAATGTAGCTTTCCATTGGTGAAAGAATTTTTGAAATCGGTCCATCGGAGCCAAATATTTTTTTTTCAATTCAAACACAAATCTGTCCACTTTATAATATTAGTACAGAAGTACTATCACCATACCACGTCAATCTTGCGTAGGTACACAATTACCTTGTCTGTTAACGTCGTCATACCAATCTTCCGGCTTCGTCTGCCTGTCACCCCAAGTTCATCGCTCTCTACTAAAAGCCGTTAACCTTCGGAGGGTTGGTAATTGGGGTATATAGATTCGTAATACGAATTGTATAGTAAACGTTGTTGTAACCAGTTTTTATGAGTTTAATGACGAGACAACCTTGAGACAGAATAATGGAATACATTTGTACACGAACTTTCCCTGGTCACGTTTGTTCTTGAATAGGGTTGTGTCCTACCTAGTCAAATGAGTTACTTTTTACGATCTGTCAAAACTAAATTTTATTATGGAAAATGTACTGAAATAGCAAACCGTGACGTCATAGGAGTCGTATAGAATCAAAGGCGGCCATCTGCTATTTTTGGTAAATTTGAAGTATGAATGTAGCAACACTGGAAATTTTAAATGAAATAACCTTGTCTAACTTGTTAGTTTCAAATATGGCTATCTTGCCCTATATTTTCATATAAAGTTGCAGCTTAGAATCAAATGTGGCCATCTGTAAATGTATAGATTCAAACCTGGCCATCTTTTGACATCAGCCAATCACGAGTCTTCATTTTGACCTGTGGTTAATGGCGTCTCTGAGCATTTTGTTAGTGTTTCGCGGCTCGTGTTTTATTGATTAATTAGGATTTTGGCGAAGATAATTTCGATATTTGCTGCAAAACATAATAATGGAGATCAACCCAACACAAGCTACTAATCGGTTTTCAAGAAAACGCCAAAACGATCCCGCTAGCTGGAAAAGAAATGTGGAGAAAAGATTGAGGTTAGTACACGTACAAGGGCTGTCACCTTAGTCATGCGAAACCTAATAACGGATTATCACATTACCCTCGATTCCCTTAGCTGATTCTTACAGCATGCACGGGAGGAGATGCAGCTGGCACATTATGTTTTTCTATCACTCCCAGTCCAGCATGGAAGATAAAAACTTAGAAAATTTCGGGACTTAGTTTTTTTTACCCAAAAATGCTACTTTTTACAATGAGTTTAGCAAGATTACACGGTGGGGGACGGTAGGGGGGATGGTGGAGGACGGTGGAAGAAGGTGGGGAAAAAAATAGGGTCGCTTCTGGCACTTCGCCGCACGTTCGCTGCGTTCACTCGGCTCGTGCGTTGTGGTAAAAACGCCAGGTTAGGTTAAATTATACCTAACGAAGCTATTTTCTGCCCCCCCCCCCTCCGCCGTCCCCCCCCCCCCCCAACGTAACCCAACCAAACCCAACCGTCCCCCCACCGTCACTCCACCGTCCCCCACCGTCCCGCACCGTCTCCCAACCGTCCCCCCACCCGTCACCCCACCGTTAAGGTCGTTAATTTAAGTAATCTTTTTCAGGTATTCTTCAAAAAGTTTACCACAACGAGTATGCAGTCATGATACCAACGCATTGCAGTGTTCTTATGTGACTATGCATAAAATGAAATTACTCCACGAAAGATTTTATTCTCGCCCAAGCAAACAGGTCCAAGATGCCATGATTTTGAAAATGTGTTCAATAGTACCCACTCAACACAGAATTGGCTTTAAGGGCAAAAAACAAACGACTATGAAATTTTCAGTATATATACATAATAAAAAAATACCGGTCTGCAAAAAGCTTTGAGTATTTTTCAAATTACAAAGCATAGAATAGCATATGTGATGCAGCGATACTTTTATCTTGGACAGGTTGCAGACGAAAGACGCGGGGGAA
The DNA here is from genome assembly GCA_963855545.1 of Ethmia dodecea. Classification (NCBI taxonomy): domain Eukaryota; kingdom Metazoa; phylum Arthropoda; class Insecta; order Lepidoptera; family Depressariidae; genus Ethmia; species Ethmia dodecea. The sequence continues at coordinate 13,242,925 of OY979457.1, read as the reverse complement.
ACCATAAAATTCGAAAATATGCTGATCAAAAACAATCCATTCACAATTTTATACAAAAACTTAAATGCGTCGAATCTCATTATTGCCGAAAGAGTAAGACCGCTGAGCGAAAGTATCTCCCATCAGAACTAAACATTGCAAAACTTTTCAAAGTTTATAAACTGAGTGAGTATTCACACCCTGATGTGAAGAAGTCGTACTTCCGAAGTATTTTCAATAATTCATATAATCTTGGATTTGGCAGTCCGAGGACCGACGTTTGTTCGAAGTGCTTAGAGCTAACTGAAAAGATTAAGAATGAAACAGACCCCGAAAAGAAAACTACATTAATGACTGAAAAGAGGGTTCACTCGTTAAGGGCAAAAGCCTTTTTTGAGAAGTTAAGAGAAGTATCCGACGGACTTAAAATTATTTCATTTGACTGCCAAAAAAATTTGCCCTTACCAAAGCTACCCGATCAGGTATGCTACTATAGTAGGCAGTTATATTATTACAACTTTACCATGGTGGAGGGTTCTTCCCAACTTCCACTTGCAAAAAAACGAATTTTTGCTTATATATGCACTTTGCTAAAGACTCGAATCTAGTAGCATCAGCTGTATTTCATCGTCTTACCGCAACTGATAAAACTGGAATACGTACCATTCGTTTGGTCGCCGACGGCTGTGGCGGCCAAAATAAAAACAGTATTGTGGTTGGTACTTGCGCTAAGTGGCTATTAAACAATCCAACCATCAATACGATTGAAATTGTCTTTCCAGTGACGGGCCACTCGTATATGCCAGCAGATAGAACATTTGGAATCATAGAAAAAAAACTTAAGAAGTTGGAAGTTATTTTACATCCTAACGAGATATCTGAAATTATATCGGAAACGTCTACGATTATAAAATTTGGCGATGAGTGTCCAGTAATGGATTGGCGAAGCAGTGTAAAAAGTATTCTGAAAACAACAACTAGCTGGCCATTAAAATTTAAGGAGTGCAAAAGATTTATTTTAAGAAGAACAAAGGGATCAGGCAATGTGCTTATCAGAGGCGAACTACATTATAAAAGCGATCTTGCTTCACCGGCAAACGTGTGTCAGCGTGGAAAAACAATATCAATGATTGATCCAGATCCATTACCAAACGTCGTGTCTGTAAACAAAAACAAATTACAAGATGTAAAGACTCTGCTGTCTAAGCATTTTGGTGAATGGGAAAATCTACCGTTTTTACATTTTTACAAAGATATTTTGCAATCCCAAGAGACACTGGCTTCACCAAATGAAGAAATTCAAGAAGGTTACTGCGACGAATTAATGGAAGATACTGGTGACCTACGAGTTTAAATAACCTTTTTGATTAATAAACTATTCAGTATTATTGTAAGTAAAAACAAATAAAAGGCTGTTCAATGATATTTTTTTTATTTGACTTATGCCTAGCCTACAAATTTTCTACACAGAACTTAAACGAATTAATTGAATTATCAATAAAACCCCCGCCGTCCCTCCACGGTCCCCTACCGTCCCACGCCATCCCCCACCGTCTCTCCACGGTTCCCCACCGTCTCCCACCGTCCCCTCACCGTCCCTCCACCTTCCCTCGCCGACTTTGACAACCCTATTATCAATTCGGATCAAATACGGCTATTCTGTCAATTTCTTAGTTTCAAATATGGCTATCTGTGGTAAGCTTGGGATCAAATGTGGCTATCTTCAATATTCAGAATCAAATGTGGATATCTACATAAATTAAACGGCTATTATATTGTTTTAATGCTATCATATTCCAATTATTCTGTATTCATTTTAATTTAAAATATAATATTAATAATATTGTGGAGAAAATATAGTTGAATGATATTTTACAGCTTTAAAAACGTTTTACCTCATTTACCAAAAAACAGTCCAAGTACAGATGGCCGCCTTTGTTTTTATACGACTCATTATTTATTTAGTTTCTAGTACTCAATTGCAGCACTTTTTTTGATTGTTTTATTATTTTTAAATTTGCTATAATTGTAAATTGAAATTCAAAATACATATTTTGAGGTGTTTTGGGATAATCTTTTTAAAGTATTTTTCTGCTCGCAATTTAATTTCGATGCTGTCAACTACCCAATTCTCGCAGGGCTCCTAGTAGGTAATCGGTTCCGCCGAAAATTTACTTACTAAGTACTATTAACTGAATTTTCAAAATGATTTTAAGATTAATTCTTGTTTCGACTACGAATTCGCTATCAACGTGTTTACACTATGAATATAGTTGATTTTGAATAAGAAATGCGTAAGTAAGTAGGTATAGGGATTTTACCTTTAAGCTGGATTGAGGACACAAAGTTTGGGTCGATATATTCTACAGGAAGTTCCTACAAAATTAAATATTGTTCCAATGAATAGTCCTTCAAACCGGATTTCCTGTAATAACGTGAACGTCAAGTTATCTTAAAAAAAAACTACTTGTTTTATCGACCAAACATTTACTGTTTTACTTAAGTAACAAAGCAAGCTGAGGCACATATTATTACTTAACAGTTAAGAGGCCCCGAAGATAACACTGACTAATATTTGGCCATTTCTGTATAACTTGTAGCATATTTGCTATATAATTTTTAATACTAATAGCTACTACATTATTACGTGCGGCAGCCTTTGTCAAACTGTTCGTAGTAAGAGTTAACAATAAAGATAGATCGTCGGTGACGTCCCCGGCTGTGATTGTGCGAAAATACAATGCCGTGGCGCACCGTGCCAGCTCGCGCGCGCTCAGTCGCTTCCTAAACACTCAACCACAACATGCTCTCTACAATATTGTCAAAATAAAACGAAATTGTGCCGTAAAAAGTGAAAATTCAACTTTGAGGTTATAGTTTTGGCGCGCGATTTGACGTTTCGACGTTCGATGTGAGTGCCCACTCGCGTTCGGAAATCTGGGACGCTCCAGATATATGTTCCAGCAGGTGCTAATTTGCTCTGTTACTTGCCCGACGGATATTGCGTGAGTGGTTTGCAGATGCAGTTGAATTATTGAAGCTACGTCAACGCAATACTATTTCCAAGCAAAACTGACCACGCGACTAATTGAAACTGAATAGGTCTATCTAACTGCGAAACATTCAGTCACGTGGTTCTAACTTCATGGCCATTTCATTTTGTCGCTACTATGCCATAGCATTGTTAATTGTTCATAATAATGTTTGACTGTTGTTTTCACTAATCTCTACTATTATTTAAATAGAGAAAACCTGACTGTGGACTCATCTCGATTTAGGCGTCGGACAAGAAATAGTTATTCGAAATTCCTACGGGAGCGGGGGAAAACGGTACCTATCTGAGCCTTCTTTTTTCCTTCGTTTTTTCATGATCACAAGCAATGTACTATACCTACTTACCTATGAGTCTGTTATATTGTATTCGTAATTTTGTAGTTATAACATAACATAAGCAAAAACTTCAAGTGCTCATCAATATTTACTACCTACAGTTACAATAGATACTCTTACGAAAATTGATAGCTTGAATGACAGTTGTTGCAATATTGGACTGTGGCCTAGAACGTGTCAAAAGCTGCTGCTGCCAATGGACGACTGACTGATGATCCTGACTCTATTTATCGCAATTTTATATTTAACGTCATCGATTAATCGTATTAAACTTTATTTGAGTCACAAAGAAAGTGCTGCAGCATGGTTCTCGATCAACACAGTCCGGAATAATCCGTAATTTATAGGTCTTTGACTTGCAATGTTAGGTACTCTGGTGAACCGGTGGGCGTTTGGCAGGCGGGTCGCTCCCGAAATAAACTACTGAGTAGTTTCCGCGATTCGTAGGAGGTAATCGGGTTTTTTTAATGTAGGTACTTACTATTTTTTGACTTCGTGCGAGGGTGCAACTCGCATTTGGCCGGTTTTTTTAATATGGTTAACAGTCCTTCTTTTGGATAAAGTTACAATAAAGTAAAATGGTCCTTTTTGAAAAGTACATGCCATTTAATAAAGTCTGTAACTAGTATGCGCCGCCTGAGCCCAAAATATACGGCGATTTTGTTTGATTTCAAATATTATTATTATTCCAGAGTGAGTAATCTTGATTAATCTAAACATATTATTGATTTCGGTCAGCTATTTCGGTACAAGGTCGTGGGCGTGGATATAGGCCAGCAGGACTGCCTCGATGATAAACAGATGCATTTGATGATATTCCTCGTGATAAAAGAAAGTTGACACCGGGGTTAAACTGCACAGTTAGTCCAAATTGGAAACTATCAGTGGACATCTAAGATAAAAGCAAAAAATTGTGAACATTCATTAAAAAAAAACACAGGTACACACTAACATATAACCTGCTTCTTAATTGAAGTGGATTAAACAATACAGTACAGTAGGTTACTTATAGAAAAACAAATAAACTACAATCGACAGACTTGTCGCTTTTAGTGAAATGTGTGTGATGAAAAGTGTGTAAGGTAAAAGTCATGGACTTTTCTTTTACTGAAAAGAATAGGTATTATACAGAATATTTTTGTGCATAGACTCGATTAGAAGGGCCTACCTACACATTAAAGAGCACGTGTGGAGCTTGGCGCATTGGACTTTGTAACGGTTCTTATTACAATCGCCTTAGAGGTCAGTCTCGCACTACAAGTTTAGTGTAAAGCTTCATGTGCTTTTGACTGTAAGACGTAGGTATAGTATGATGAAGTATTGTGAAAAAAATCTCTTTAAAAAAACAAATACCTAAGTATGTAGATAGGTACATTTTTTTCAATTCTTTTAAGCTATTGCATAGCTTCTATCGCGGGCCTTGAGCGCGGGGACCGAATCCTGAAATTCCGTAACGAAAAAAACCTCACGCTCCCCACTCCGACGGGCACGGAGGTCCGAGTCCGAGTCCGACTCCGAGTCCGAATCCAAGTCCGAGTCCGAGTCCGAGTCCTAGTCCGAGTCCGAGTCCGAGTCCGAGTCCGAGTCCGAGTCCGAGTCCGAGTCCGAGTCCGAGTCCGAGTCCGAGTCCAAGTCCGAGTCCGAGTCCGAGTCCGAGTCCGGGTCCCGGTCTCAGTCCCACTCCCACTCTGACTCCCACTCCCACCCCACCCCCAACCCCACTTCCACCCCCACTCCCACGCCAACTCCCACTCCCACCCTACACCCACCCCCACTCCCACTCACACACCCTCACTACAACCACCACCACTCCCACTTCCACTACCACCACAGTCACTACCACCACCACCACCACCACCACCATAATCCAAAGTCCTTCTTAATCTTTGTAAGGAATGCGCCCATTTTGCGCATGACAAGTTTGCTAAGATTATTTTTGCTACTTTTATATGCAGCTCAAAAAATATTTTTTGGCTTCCCCTCTGAGTGCATACCAAAATTTTATTAAGCAGTAGCAGCTCATTGCAGCTCAAAAATAATTACAGCAATCCAGAATGACATAAAATACTGATAGGTTTTGTAATATTTGCTGGCCATGAGTTGCTGACCAATTAGCTATTTCTGCTTACAGATTATATTTTTCTGCTTACAAAAATACGAATACTCTGCTAACCATTTAAATAACACCCGTGTGGCTTGAGTCTTGAAGGCCGTGCATTGTCTAACGTCGTTTCTTTTCGGCAGTCTTGTTGATACAAAATGCTATGCAATAGCTTTACCGCGGCAGTCCCCGAGTGCCACACGTCTTTTTTTTTTTATATTTGAGTAAATATGTACTCAAACCTCTTTTGCTTTTGTCTAAGACTCACACATAATCTAAAGACTCATTAATTTCGCCTTTTAGTAGGTTTCATTTTATACAGCTATTTTTTTTTAAATCACGCCAAGGTTCTCGCAACGAACGTCAAATTAAAATTATAAAAAATTAAACAATATTTTATTAGAGAGCAATATGCGGTGAGTGTACTAAGGTAGTACAGAATACCTTTATGATCAGTAACAGTAAAAACTTTTTTTAAAGCCAAAAATGTCAATAAGAGGTGTTCCGGATGGATCAAGATCTCCGAGGATACTGACGGATTCATTCTTCGATGATGGCGGTAAGAAAAAAATATTTTTTATTTACAAAAAGATTCCTTCGAGCCGGATTTGAACCAGCGACCTATGGATATCAATCGTTTTACCTCTACAGTCCACCGCTCTACCAACTGAGCTATCGAAGGTATGAGTGGAATGACGAAATTTATAAACACATTCGCAAGTTCAAGTTTAGGGTGACTATTACTTTTGGAAAGTGAACGGATATTTTTGTTGTTGTAACTTTAATATTCGTGTTGTAATTTCAAAATTATGATAATTTATTTTTTAAATGAAATGTATTGACTACAGTAGTTATTGAAGTTGTTTAATAGATTATGATGATGACGATTACATCCTAAGACTTTTAAACTTGGTGTTATTTATTTAATTATTGGCTGATAAATTAGTCATTGTTAGTGAGTAAAATAAAACTTAAATCTTGATACTTTACAAGTTTCTTGTGTGGTTTTGGAGATACTATTCAAAATAGGATAGTAGACTACTGTCTACAGTAAACCTAGATTTCGCGGTGATCACATTTTATTATCAATATGTCATGTTGCGAGGCGGTTTTTGTTTCAATAGCTTGGCCAATCTTTTTTAATTGTGTTGATAAAATACTTCTATTGTGGGCTCGAATAATTGATTGATAATTTACTACATTCATACTGTCATCTACTTAGGTATTTTACAGTATTTAAGCGGCTTATTCGCTCTAACACAAACGAGTCATTCACTAATTGTGCGCACTTATTGACATGTTGATTGACCTATTTAGTATTTTAAGAGTTAGTAAGTGAGTAGGTACCTCCATAAAATTGTCTGAATACTCTTAATTTGTATAATTTTTGTGCAGTAGGTATACTCTTGTTGATTGCATTATTTAATTTATAAGGATTAATTTAGCTGTACCAAAATAATATCTAGATCAATTTCTTTTTATTTAGTCTTTCCGTTTTATTTGTTTTGTTAGTCTGTTGATTGTCATAACCAGAATGAGAAATACGCATTAAAGTGTCCCGGGTCCGGTTGCTAGAATGAGAATCTCGCTAGCTATCTGGATTACCTACTGTAAATCGAACTGTATTTTAATACAGTTTATATTCTATTGTGCTGTTGTTAATTCATAGCGCCTATTGAAAAGGCTCAGGGTTTTCGATAGTACTCAAATATTGAATGGGTGAGGAGGGTCGACAGTTGAGACTTTTGAGCTCGTCAGCAGTTTGATAGGGCTGCGAAAACCATACAACTCGGAGTCTCTCTCACTTGCCGCCAGCCAGTCGTCGTGTGGCTGTCGAGGGCCACAGACTGCATCGATATCACATATCGACACTCGTGCGCGTGGCGTTCCATTTTGGAAAATAATCGTGCGGTTTTCCTTTTAATTTTTATGGCACTGTGACTTAAGGATCTATGTTTTTTAAAATTAATGTTCTCATTTTTTATCTGTGTTCTTGTACAGTTACTGGGTTAACTTGCTTATTATGCGAAATAGCTCAGCGTGCAGCGTAAACAGCTGTTTGAGTGTACACGAGTTGGTTATTTTGTTCACGTTGAGCTTTATGAAGGACTACATTTTAAATTTGCATTTGATGTATGTACTTCTTATTTTTCATAACCTTTGGTATTCAAAGTAAACCTAAGCTCTTAGAAAATCTTACTTACCTATTATTAATATTGAAACATGACTAAAATATTCATGTTTGGTGGTTTAATACTTATTTAAGTATGTTTATAAAAACTGGCCCTCCCTAGTTTGGGACTAAATAGGTAACTAACCATGTTTGAATCGTGTCTCACAATTTTTTAATATCATTATATTTGGAAAAAAAATGCAATTCATAAAAAAAGGTAATCATTTCTATTAGCGATACTAATTACCACGAGGTGGTAATGATTTTTAAATCTTAGCTTACAATGAGGCAATGCTGATAACAGACGTCTCATTATCACTGACCCTTGGCCTTTATTGCATGGCTGTTTCCAAGCTGAATACTGAATATTTTATTATTGCGTCATGTTTCTGGAGCATTATACCAAAAATAGAATGTATGATATTAACTGGTTTTAATATTGTAATATTTCTGTTGGAATTTACTCTTGAACCACTTTCAAATAAATTGTGAAATATTTTGGATTAGGTAGGTATATAATCTCTAGTGTGTGTTTTTAGAGCACATAAATTTTTCATTCAAATACTAGTTAGTTTGCTATTTTATCTTTGTTACTAATTTATTTATTATTTTTATTTTATTACATTTTTATTTGTTTATTCTGCACTACTCGTCTACGTTCGCCCATATCTGAATGTATTAATTTATAAATGAACAGGTTTTAATAGTAATCCGAACTTTGAATACCAAAGAACCCTAAAATTAATACAGAATATGCAACTAACATGCTAACGATACCATAAGTTGGCGTTTCTGATAAAGATAAATCTTACAGTGATTTTAGGTACCTATCTAGGCTTCGCTGATTCATTAAGGAATTAATTATGGCCTTGGTAGGTTGGTATGTTGTACATGCACACGACTTATAAGACTTATAAGAGTTATAAGATGTGGCACTGATAAGATAAGTAATTTGATGAGATAATAGGGCAGGAAGACCATTAATTAGGTATGCATCCACGAAATGAGGTTTACCTCATAAATCAATCTCCATTCGGAGTAATGCCACTTGAAGTTAATAATGTATAGGTAAATAAGTTCATATTATATTGGATGAGTGGTCACCCACTCCACTCCCCACTCTGGGCCAATGACGTACCTACAGACCATAACTTTTCCCAATAATGAGTTATTGGATCGAGCCGCGCCTCGAACCCATGGGCTTGTCACTTGTCAGACTATAGGCACAGATATTAGAATACTATAGCTATAGGTAATGTACCTAATTAACGTACTTACCGAGGGAAGTAGATTGAAGTAATGAACTATGTCTAGGTAAATAAGTACTCAAATTTAAATGATGATACCTGAAATAGAAAATGTAGGTCCGTAAAATATAATTTATAGGTTAGTAAAATGATAATGCAACAGGTTAAAAACATGGGACGTACACTGCCGAATAAAATTGAGCAATCACATAAATGATGGATGATGTTTCCTAAACTGTTGTGGTCAAAACTGAAGAAGAGTTTTATATCACACTAGCGGATTCCCAGCGGCGTTGCCCGTTCCCGTGGGAATTTCCGAAAATCCCTTCATAGTGGTTGCCTACGACATATTTAAGACACCTACATACCATATTTCAAATAGCGGGTGCCCAGCGGCGTTGCCCGCGTGGATCCAGTTTATTCCCGTTCCCGTGGGAATTTCCAAAAATCCCTTTATAGTGGTTGCCTATGACATATCTACATTACATACCAATATTTCAAATAGCGGGTGCCCATAGCGACGTTGCCCGCGCGCATCCCGTTTATTCCCGTTCCCGTGGGAATTTACGAATATCCCTTCATATGGGTTGGCTACGATGTATAAGACACCTTCACACCATATTTCAAGATTCTAGGTGTTATCGTTTCGGAGTAGTACGTATTTTTCTTTTTACCCAGTTTTTATATTTTCCCGTGGGAATGAGATATTTTTCTGGAATAAAAAGTACCCTAGATGTTGACCCGGGTACTCAGCTATCACCACACCAAATTTCATCAAAATCCGTCCAGTAGTTTTTGCGTGATGCGTGCACAACCAGACAGACAGACAGACAGACAGACAAAAATTCCAAAAATTTGTGTTTTGGTATCTATATCGATAACTATATACGCTACCGTTAAAATTTTCAAAAAATATTTAATGTACAGACACGGCCCCGTTAGAGTTTTATTATATGTATAGATTAATTATTCTTATTATGCGTCAGTAATCAAATGCTTTATTATCACTTTTTACTAAGGGCTTAGGAAATCGTCACTTAGGTGACTACTGACTTTTGCTATGTTTCTAGTAATATTATCATAGGTAGGTAAGTACCTATACTGTCAACAGGTGTTGGCCTACCTTTATTTGCTCATACTCATGATGAGTCATCTGCGCTTTGTGTAGAAAACAATGTGCTTCTTTATGCCAAGTAAAACTCTTTTTCCTATTTTATTCAAATATTATAGTTACTGCATAATAAAAAAAAAATATAAAAAAAATTTATTTATTTTCAGACAAAAATAGTCGACTAATATACTTCTACTAAGACGTAAGTCGATACTATAAAAGATGATAAAAACGAGGCTAATGAGGAAATAAGGACAAATATAGTTTCAATGGCAAAATAACCTGAAAACCAGACTCCGCTGAAAAAGTAATAACGGAAATTATAGGTATAATACACTCGTGCTTTATCTGCGATATAATTAGATTAGGTTAGGAAACATATTCTGTTTGAGAAAGTAGGTACCTACCCCATATTTGTAAGTGTAACAAAAATGACTAAATGATCTGCATACAATATTCTTTTGTAATGCGTGACTGTGACGTCATAGCCGAACACGTTCATTGTTTGAGGCTAAGGCCGAACGTAGTGGTGCTAATACCAAATATTGACGTTTTATGCCCTGCATACGCTACATACCATCTGCATACCCAATATTTACATACTTACATACATACCTAAGCAGTCACACAAAGGTGTTTCGATTTCTCCATATTATGTTGGACTATGATCATGACAAAGGTTTGTTAAAAATAATTGTAGGTATACTATAGGTACCTATTCTACTGTTAACTTTTTATCTCAGTTACTTATACGTAAGTAGTAAGTACAGAGCAGTGAGTGATAGCCTTACGGTTAAAGAGCCAGCTTATCATGATGATAATCAATGACCGAACTACTGGACCGATTTTAAAAATTCTTTCACCAATATAAAGCTACACTATCCTGAGTAACATAGGCTACGCGGGTGTAACCGCGAACAGCTAGTAAATAAACAAGTAAAAGTAAAAGAGTCCAAACCATGTGTTCATAAAATATATATAAAAAAAACAAAAATAGCGAAATGCTACATAACGATGACGTCATACTTTTGGTAAAATCACCTAAAATTTGCAGGTTTTATCAACTTTACCTAACCAAAATATTTTTGTGTCACACTAGGTCACAGTGCCATAACAAAATAATATGAAAACATGCCATAACATTATACTTTATTTTTCTTTGATAACTTTTACAGATAAGAATATATTATTTTACGCAAAATATTTATGAATAAGTTACCAGTGTTATAAATAATACACTGACTATGTATAAGTTTATCAAAGTGGTGGTTTTATAAATTGTGAATTTATAATTAAATTATACAATGTATAGTTTTGACAAGGACATTTGGCATGTGCGCCGGCCGTCGGAGACACAAGAGGAGGTTGCACCAGACACACGTAATTACTTTTTTTTATAGCCAGCCATTCTATCGCCATTTTATGTTATTGCTACCGAAAGTAAGAAGAAACTACTGGAGAATTTAGTTTCTGTCCTTGTTTTTACCCTAATAATGGACACCCTAATTTAATGTTGTACTTTATTTTCGTTCTGCTTCAAATATTGCAATAGAATGCTAATATTATTAGAAACAAGTTGTACTAACTACTTACCCATTTCAAAGTTTTGTTTCAAGAATGTCTGAGTTACAAGAGATTTTAGGTATTATTTTAGGTATTATTTTCTATACTATCTTTGTACACTAATACTTACTATAAAGAAGAAAGAGATCTTGACTGTCTAGAATACCTAATCATTGCCCAGACTGCTTACAATGAATGAGTCAATGTTCCCGATGCGCAATGCGTAACTTGGCAACAAGGTAGGTAGGTCTATGTTTTCGTCGTTTAAATGTTTTATGAACTCTTAATTGAGTTCAGAGAGAGGGGTGCCGAGACAAATTGCTTTAAATTAACATGAAATCATTTTTGAATCTTATTTCTCCGTTGTTGTGATGTGACTGCAGAAGGTTTAGTTGACATTCCTTCTCTCAATGGCCCAATAAAAATTGTAAGGATCTTTCTCATAATAGCCGTTACCGTCGAATACTCGAATATTCGTAGTAAGGGAACGTTGAAAATAATTTTATATTTTTTCAAAGTTAATAATAATTTTTATAACACATTTGCTCGTAAAAGTTGTCTTATTTCACCAATTTTAATATCGTTACCTATCTCATTACGCCCAAGTGCGGTAAGTGTAAAGTAAAACGGACGGTTTATCAAGATGCTCTGTCTTAAAACGAACAGTACTTTTTAAAATCTCAGCAAAGAGTTTTTATGTCAAAAAAGTTGTCAACATTTTATGATTAAAATTAACTTTGGGAGATAAAATACACACACCGGCACAATTAGCGGAACAGAAAAAAAAGGGAGTATTTACGCATTTTTGCGTGTTACTGGCCAGCTAAACAAGCTTTTTTTAAATTTGGGTTTTAATTTAAAAATGGAATACTAAGCGACTGCCCTTTTTTTCATTCTTTTGTTTTAATTTTCATTGATTCATTTTTTCCACCGCTTGTCCGTTTTTAGAAGGTTCGTGAATTCCATTTGAAAAGCTTTGAATTGCAGTTTTTGAGGCTTTTGAGTTTTTTCGCATATTGATAATTTACGAGCATCTAATTATGCCTGATTTAACGCCATCAGAAATCATTAGGGCAGATCAAATGAGGAGAAATGGTCAAACCTACAGATCGATTGCCAGAAGCCTTCGTCGATCGTTATCAACGATTTATCGTAGCATCCAACGATACAGATTGACGAATGCTCTAGTGAGAAGGAGAGGACAAGGCCGGAAAAGGTGTACTTCAAGGAGGGATGACCGTTTTCTCCAACTTCAAGTCCGACGGAACACGAGACTAACGGCGGTGCAGGCTCGAAATTTACTGGAAGAGGTACGAGCAGTAAGGATGAGTGAGCGGACAGTTCGTAGAAGATTCGAAGAAGTGGGTATAGGCTCGTATGTGCCCGCCAAAGCCCCAAAACTTGAGAGACATCATCGCACAAACCGTCTACACTTTGGTCGTGAACATCGTGATTGGGACTTCGACGACTGGGGACAGGTTCTTTTTACTGATGAATGCAGAGTTATGTTAAATCAAATTGATGGAAGGCAGCGAGTATGGAGACGCAAAGGAGAACGGTATATCCAGTCTAATTTTGAAAATACAGTTGCATATGGCGGCGGTTCAATTATGGTCTGGGGAGGAATATGTTTAGGAGCTCGTACGGAGTTAGTAGTGGTCGATGGCGGGAATCTGAATGCTGATCGGTATATCAGGGAGATTTTAGAAGAACATGTTGTGCCATTTGCCCCCTTTATTGGTAACAACTTCATTCTAATGCAGGATAATGCTCGGGCTCACAGTGCTCGCACAGTACAGACATACCTAAACCATGTTGGTATAACGGTGATGGAGTGGCCAGCACGGTCCCCCGATATGAACCCTATAGAACACGTCTGGGACTTGCTAAAGAGGAGTGTAAAGTCAAGAATGCCCCCTCCCAATAATCTCAACGAGTTGCGAAACGCATTACTTGAAGAATGGTAGAGTTTGCCCCAAGAAACCATTGATAACATCATCCGCAGCATGCCCAGACGGATGGAAACCCTCATCAGAGCACGAGGAGGAAACACTCGATATTGAACAGTCATTGAAATTGTTGTTAAACTTTGGAAAATCTTGAATTTTCTGCTGTTTCTCTATAATTAAAAATCGAAGAAAAATGCATTTTGTTTAATTTAATTTTTATTTTTATAAAATTTTAAGTATGGTGTTACAAATGAATGTCAAAACATGTTAATTTAATTGTTGTTTCATTTTAAATAATATATTGTTTAAAAATTACATTCATTGTTCTAAATTCCCTCTTTTTTCTCCTTTTTTTTTCTGTTCCGCTAATTGTGCCGGTGTGTGTATATTAAAGAAATATTTATGTACATAATTATTTAATTTAATTAATTTTGACAGTAAATTACAACCAATCTGTAACAAAAACACAAAAATATTATTTTACTTTATTAGTAATAAGTACTGGCTGTTTTTTGTGCCTTTTCCTAAAAAAAAAATGATGATGCGCGCTGCGCGCTTTTTCTTAACGCTGTATTGTTTTCATTCGTTTACCATAGTCGGAGTTTTATTTTATTTCCTCGCAAATGTATTATAAAACGTCGTATGACATACGTGCGCTTTGATAATTACAGCCTCTGCTTACTTGTAGCCCTCGCCTACGGCTCGGGCTAGCAATATCGCCTCGGCTGTAATTTTCAACCTACCGCACTTATATCATAATGTACTAGTAGTGTATACATCTAATTGGAAACGTTTGTGTTTCGGCTTTCTCAGAATCTGAAGTTTAGCCTTTTAAAAATAAAGTTAGGATAAACAATATTCCGTGAGATTACGGGTTCAACTCCAGCTCAGCAGTACCACATCATGTAGACTTGCCTGTTAAAAAAAAAATATATTGCGTGTTCTGTTACATTTATGTTCTGTCTAATAAAAACAAAACTCTCTGACTCGTGTTGCAATAAAGTCACTGACACACGAATGTGTGAATCCCTCCCTTTTTGCTTTATTAGTGTGAGTGCGAAAAATTCTGACTAATGGTTTTGTTTCCATTTAGGTAAAAATTATACTTACATGCACAGAAAAATACCTACTTACTTTAATTTGAGTTGAATGCTTGTAAAGTTCTCCTGGTGCTACCTATGTGTTGGCCAATAGTACGATGCTCAGATTAGTTTGTTCCATAAGTTGTACCTACGAGTACCTATACTAACAATTTTTACAATTACTTATTTACTTATTAAAATCAATTATTTTCTCTAAAGTATGAACGTTCTCTCGTGGTTCAATTAATTTTGCTGGATATGGATATCTCAATCCCGAAAAATAGGTGATTGAAATTACTTTTCTTAACTTTAATTTTATACTTAGGTGAAGAAATATCCAATACTCGTAACCCAGAATAAACAATCAGAAGTAAATAAGTTGTAAGTTCCCAATTAAGATTTTATAAAAATATATAAAATACGACGCTCGACGGTGAAGGAAAACATCGTGAGGAAACCCGCAGGTCTCAGAATTAATTCTGTCCAGAGAGATTTAAATACTAGGGCATAGAGGGGGCATTGGGAATATTTTCATACAAAACTTTGAAGCCTAAGCGTCAGTGCTGGTATCTAGATTTCAATAGCTGAAACAAGTATTCAAACAATTAGAAGTTGTTTCAGCTATCGACCGGTAGAGGTCACGCTGATTAAAAGGGATGTTACTATTTCATACCAAGGTATCGATAATATCAGTTTATTGACAAAGTATAGGTATATACAACAAAATCAATTTCAATTATACCTACTACACTCCCGGACACATCTATCGGGCCACCTAGTTTTTTTTAAGTTTTGATGGTCCCTAGCTAAAAACGTTGTCACACGAGATCGCGGTTTCCTTTCCAGATTCCTTGACAACAAACGAAGCCGCCAGTCTCTAAGTACCTTTAATAAACTCTTCGGACAGAAGTACGGCTTAAATTTAGTTGTGCACTCACATTTCTTTGGCTATGCCCGGCCTGCAGAAGTGCCACAGCTTTGGCGGCAATTTCAGGCCGAGTATCCATAATAAATAATGATTTTCTATTATAATATTATAAAAGATAGCTTCGGTATATAAGAACATAGTAATAATAAACAAAATAAACAAAATACACAGGAATTTCCTGTTATTTACACTTTTATTTATATTTTGTTTAAATCATATATGAAGGAAAATACATCGGCATATTGTCCTGCTGTTCCATTTTTGGAACGGTACTGTAATAAAAAAAATAAAAATCATGATTTTTTTTATCGATATTTTTTTGTTCTTTATGCTGTTTGTATGCCCTTCTATGTGTTTGATACAAATCAGATGAAAATAGACAGGCTTGGGATGATACGAGTTAAAAACAGTATGCCTATATTTTCTACCTAATAAATAAATATCGATAACAAAAGTCGATAAACAGCACCACATCACTAATTAGTAGTGAAGTAGTGGTATAAGCTACTCAACAGCAGAGGGCGTTAATTTACAAGATCAGCAGAATGTTCTAGAACGAATATAAGAAAATTATTAATTTTGTTCTTTTTTCTGAGTAAATATGAAAAATACTTACGAAAATAAACTAAAATCCCTTCCAGGCGTTTTGCCGTAGCGTGATTTGCAACTTAGCAAGGCGCATCTCGGCATATTTATTTATTTTGGCGAGATACGAACGAGAGTTGTTATTCGGACGAGTTATTCCACTGTGGAATAAGTTTTGACTTCAATTTTTTCGGGCTTTGTCCCCTCTATGCCCTAATATTTAAATCTCTTTGATTCTGTCATATTATTATGTGTAAACAGACCCGGTCCGGCGATGGGCTCACCACCTATCACGTTTAAGGGTCCAATATATCTAGTGAAATGTGGGTATATCCAGTAATGGAATACCTCTGCCTACCCCCTCGGGGATAAAAAAGGCGTGAGATTATATTATTATTATTATTATATAAAATACTCACGCCTCTTATCCCCGAGGTGGTAGGCAGAGGTATTCCATTTCGGGAAATATCCACGTTTCACTAGTATAATAGGTGTTGAGCCCATCGCCGGACCGGGTCTGTTAATGCCTCAGAATTAATTCTGGGACGTTTCGTCACGATGTTTTCCTTCACCGTCGAGTTAGTGATGAAAATGTACGTAAGCTTTTTTGGTTTTCAAAACAGCTTACTTACAGGATTCGGACTCGAGCTTCACGAATGAGAAACGAGCAGCAGTTAGTGACGTTGTAAAAGAACGATTTGCATGGCATTGGACTTGACCTCTATTCCGTGACGCGTCGCCCGTGCCTCGCCTCGCCAGACGCTTTCGGAATGTATAATGAGGCCGACACAAAATCACAATTAATTTTTATTACTCCCGGAAGAGTTGCTGCAGCGAATATCTAATCTCGGCACATCGCTAAAGTTAAAGTCAAAAGTTTTTATTCAATGTTTATAAGTAAGTACTCTTATTGAAAGTCATTGCGACTCCACCGCTTCGGTGTGTTAAAGTTGAGGAGAAAAATCGGTACCCAAAGAGTGGTAGAAAATAGAGAGAGAAAAGACAAACTTTTTTTTAAACTTCTTTGTCGATACCAGTTGTATTGCAATACTTACTTGAAATTAAGTAGTTTGTTTTAAAAAAGGACTGGAATTGACGGTTAAACACCTCATTAATGAATTTATGAATAAATTACCTTCCAAAATCACGACGTAAGGTTTTGCGATTGGTTTGACAAGGTAGTTCATCTGGTCACTTCGCAGATTCGTATCAGACTATTATAAGAAAAGGTAGGTATAATTTTTAACAAAAAAAAACTACTTCAAACAGGAAACTAAAAAAATATAAAAAAGCACTAGTCGTAGGATTTTCGAAGGTTCCCCTCGATTTCTCTGAGATGCCATCAACAGATCCTGATTTCCTTATCATGGTTCCACCTTTGGGATATCTCCTTTCCAACAAAAAAGAATCACTAAAATCGGTTCATAAACGACGAAGTTATCCGCGAACATACATAAATGAAAAAAATATATTACGGTCGAATTGAAAAACCTCCTTCTTTTTTTAAGTCGGTTTAAAATAGAATATCATTTGTTACTCGTATTTGTATCTGGGTAGATAAAAACTGTTTCATGGCGGTTATCAACAAGATTATGATCAATAAAACGTTACGTTTGGTCTAGTGGAGCATATATTCGATCTTTATCATTTCCTAGGCTTATCGATGTTTGACAAGTCCGATCTAGGATTTTATTTAGGACTAGCAGACACGCGGATCTAGATTTTTCAGATTTTGTGAAGAAATTTCAAATTTGTTTGCATTGATGAATGAAAATGCTGATGTTAACTTTCTAAAAGCTACATTCCAAGCTTCCTGTATCTAACGGTAGAGGCTATACCTGGGGAGTCTGTCACTTACTTTATTACCCGAATATTGCAGAGACAAAAGGAAGGGTTACGTATTAAGCAGTCCATGTAGTTATGTCTATATTTACATTCCGCCCTGGCAAAAACTACTCTTCCAATTTTCGTGTCGTTTCGTTATTATAGGCCGGGTGACGTCTGAGCTACATTGTTTCGCAGTCGGCTTTTAGTTTCATTTACTTCAACATCTACCATTAAAATCTTGTTCTTAAACAGATTAATTACCTATTATAAAATACAGTTTTCATTGATTTGACTACACTGTAGCGAGCTGCACTCACGGCAGTCACGGCCCTGGCTCATTCAAAAAAGAAGTAGATCTTTGTAGATGATCCTTAATTCTACTAATAGACTTACTACCTACTTACTTTCTATTTTAATGTAAACAGTTGAGGAAGAAAACTGTGTTGTCGTGCCAGCAAAAAGTTTTCCACGTATCCTATTTACCTAAGAATAGGCATTCGCAGAACATTCTATTGAACTCATAATTGGCAGGAAAACTTCGCGTGTATTGTGCTTGCGATTCGAGTCAATTAGCGTAGATCCATTGCGCGTGGTTAGTATACTTATACTATTTATTATTCTCTGGCGTGGGGTCGTGTCGTGACCTTGTCGCCAGCTGTAAACACGTCAAAGTGTGTTCTGTCTGCGGCAAATACAAGCAGGGTCAGCGGAGATGACTCAGTTTTTCGAACTGAGACATGAATTCATAATTTGTATAGAGTATTGCTATGACACAGCCCCTCTGGTGAAGAAACGTTCAACTCTACAAAACTATGACCAAACCTGGTCACATCATTTGGATAGTTAGCAGACCACCACTGTGCGGTTCTCACGAAACTTTTTGCCTCGTACAACCGATCTGTGGACCAATTTGTCAGCCGCTATTTCAGGACCGATGCGACCTTGAAACCTTGAAGAAAAGAGCGTACTTCCACCTCAAAGGCAATGCACTTGTGATTCTCGAGTTGCAGGTGTCTATAGGCAACGTAGTCACTTACCGGTCTGCTCGTTTTCCCCCTATACCTACCTACTAATCTTCTACTATATAAAAATAAGTCGGGTTTTCCTTCCTGACGATTTAATTCCAGAACTGACGAACCGATTTCCATGGTTTTGCATTCGTTGGAAAGGTCTCGGGCTCTGCAAGGTTTATAGCAAAGAAAATTCAGCATTGCACCCGTGCGAAGCCGGGGCGGGTCGCTAGTTGTATATAAATTAATAGATTTTTCACAAAAAGGTTTTTATTAAAAAGAGATTCGAACCAACACTGACATCGCTCGTGAATCGCGTGACGAGTTCCTAACTTGTTAGTAGTTCCGCAGCTCGAAACTTCGTGAAGTTTACGGCACAGGCTTGATATTTTACTTCTTTAACAGGTAGCGAGAGCCCGACCAACACAGTTGGGGCGGAGACGCCCCGGGAGCTACCCAACGAGCTGTCGGCGCCCTACGAGGTGCCCCAGTTCCCCATCGAGCAAATCGAGAAGAAGCTGCTCATACAACGCCAGCTGAATGTCAAGTGAGTGTTCATCATGGGCGATGGACGTACACGTACCTACTGCTTTAAACACAATGAAAACTGGGACCAACTGTTTAACGTGCCCAATCAATCAATTCACAAGCATGAAGCATGCGAAAGGTGGATATTTTGCGAAAAATTAGGTTTTAACGACCCCTAAATTACTGGAATGTTACGAACTCTTTGCTTTTTATGTCATTTTTATGATCTTTTATATTTGAATTTTGATACGTTTTGTTTTTGTCTGTCAGTGTTTACTAGTAAAGCGAGGTTTGAAGAAAACTAAGGGGTCAACTTAGCCCGCGGGCTAAGAGGTCTGTGGGCTCATTTGACCACAAAGCCTTTCTTTCATTATAGCATACAGTCCATTACAATATTTCGTCTGCTTCATTTTATTTCGCAAAATATACACCTTTCGCATGCTTCATGATTATGAATTGATTGATTGGGCACGTTAAACAGTTGGTCCCAGTTTTCATTGTGTTTCAGCAGTCTTGTCAGATACCCTTGGGTGGCTTAAAAACTGTGGCTTCTGACAGTTAGGTGGCCACTAGTCTTACACCATCTCCCAATCCGCAGTGGGCTCGCTTGTGAGATTATAGCCCATACCTACTTCAGAGGAAAACTATTAAGCCTTTGTGGGAAATGAACCCCACCCCATGTAAAATCTATAGCTACATCCATGGACATAGTATATTTGCATGCTACATCTACTCTTAGGTAAGACAGAACGAAACTCAAGCACGCTTAAGGATAGTCAGAAAGAGATGCCGCTATATAAATAGCATAAAGCTGTCCCCTTCTGACTGTGCTCAAGCGGAGTTTCAGACTCAAGATCTTCAGTAATACGGGCATTGGATGCAAGGGATGGATATGGGCCTTATTAGAGCAACCTCAGTCCCGATTAAGTGAAAATAATGACTCCTTGTATGGGCTATGTATAGAAACATACCAGAGACGTTTGAAGAAAAAGTTTCTTCAAGAATTTTCTTCTTCCAACCTCTGGTACATTTTATAAAAAAAATCTTTATCGAATAGTACTCTTCTTTCTTCTAAACATAACTTTGAATGACAATGATTCTTGGAGGGCTTCGTTTTTACGATTTTGATACAAAACCATGAAAAGTCTGCTCACACAGTACCTATTGGTCTGCATTAAATTGACGTGCATATAAATATCCGCTTATGTCACTACCCTCTGGCCGCTAGACGTAAGTAATTTGATTTGTACACGGCCTTGAACTTCACCATACATCCACATTTTATTTGCCGCATTGGAGTGACTCGGTTATTGAATAAGCAAAGTTAGTTTTTGCTATTCCTAAGACCATTAAAATACAACAGCGTTACGTCTTTTTGAAAGTAGGCTTTAGTAGTCAATAGCAATTAATTATCATTTTGTCTGGAATTACGAACGGGTTATGAAGGATACTATGAAACTGAGAATTTGTAGAATATCGTTAAAGCAAATAGTTACACTGCTTCAAATGCACGGAGTTTAAATGTGATTATAAGGTGATTAAATTACACTAAGGACGTCATAACATAAGTAAATAGTCTTTAGGTTGTATCTCGTAATGAGTCGATTTAAAATTTTATCAGGTATTCTATCTAGGATATTAAAATTATATTTAATTATAAGTATAAGAACTAAGATATAACCACAGAAAATTAAAAATAATAATCATAATGCATGATAGTTGTAGGTAACAAAATGATTTCTCGCTTCTGAAACTATTCATAAATAATAAAGGCGTGAGATTATATTATTATTTATTTATTATTAAACTACTTATTCATGTTTCACTCTAGCGTAAGTTTCTTACACGATATAGCGCCCTCTTAGAAACGGTTTTAAGAAATTCCCGCGGGAACTACTTTACGTGTATTTTATGTTTTTCTGCTAGGTTTTGCGTAAGTATAAGTTGACTGATAGTACAAATTACATTATTACTACGTAGTAGGTGTACTCCTTTATCGACATTGACCAAGATATTGATAAAGTTCAATGGTCTCTTTGTTTACTTTTGTTCAGCTGTCTGTCGTATTGCTTAAGGATTTATACTATTATTAAAAAAGACAAATGAATAAAAAATACAAATCGTACTCTGATGATAGGTAAGTGATCGTTCGATATGACGTTCTAAAACACATTGGCAGATGCTTCGTCGGCTCGTTTACCACTTTTGAAATATAAAAAATAAAAAAGTGTTAATATTGTTTTTTTTTTAAATCCAAATAAGCGTGTGACCATCTGATTGGTCTATCAAAGGGCAGATAACATTTTAAATATATTGAAATGTAGAGTAAGAAAGGGCATTAATGGAAACAAGATCAAACAGAACTTATGAGTTCTTAGTTTCATCCTGCCTCTCGCGGAGGAGATCAATAATAAAAAACCTATATATGAGATATAGAGACGAGTAATTCGATATAATTCGACTTTTACGATCAATTTGATCGAGTCTAGCTTATTAGCTAGCTAGATCGCAGTCATAAAAACTATCAATGACTCAATGTGATGATAGGTAATTGAAAGTGTTGCCATAATATCAACGATAAAGCTACCACTGCCGATAATATTGCCACTATTGCCAGTACAGCTCCACAAACATTCAAGTGCGGTCGGAAATCGAGCTATACAGTAATATTGTAGAGCCAAAACCAAATGTCTGCGTGAATGGTTAAGTTTGTGTTGTAATTGGATCAACCTTGACGCGACAGTAGCTCTTACCACAGGGGATGATCGTGCCAGTGACGTGGTTGCATTCATGATCGCAGACTGGCTGTTTGCGGTAGTGCATTGCCGCGGATTGATTTTAAAAAGTTAATTTTGGGCGCGCTTGAAAATTGCGGGATTTTTATAACTTCGATATTTTTTGTGAATGGTGATAGTAAAATTATGGTTCACTAAAGACAATGTTTGGAAGTAAAGTTGAGTTGAAAAGGTGGACGTCGTCACGAAATAATTGGTGGGTAAATTACGCTGAAATATATTTTAGTACTTTTTAAAATTCGTCTAAATAAATAAAAATAAAATTAATAATCTCACGCTTTTTATCTCCGAGGGGTAGGCAGACGTATTCCATTTCTGGAAATACCCACGTTCTACCACTACCTACACTCTTTGGACCCTTAGATGTGATAGGTGGTGAGCCCATCACCGAACCGGGTCTATAACACATGCCTCAGTATTAATTCCTGCGGGTTTCCTTACGATGTTTTCCTTCATCGTCAAGCTAGTGATAAATATGTACTTACCTACGAAAACTCATCGTACCCGAGCCTCACGAATTAGAACCGGGCTCTTTAACCACTAGGCTATCACCACTGTTCGTGTAGGTAAGTACTACAATATTTATACTAAAAAGTGACCAAATTTATTTTAAGATACATATCGTAATTTTCCAACCCAGTGCAGTGATTTGTCAATTCTTAATGATTGTAACAACAAAAATATTTTCGTGATCTTATGGCAGCCGCAAGTAAGGAGACCATATTAAGCCCAGTAAATCGGGATATAGAGAGTGGTCTGTATTGTCCGTGGGCAGACATTCAAATTTGTCATAAGCTTTCTTTCTTATAACTTTCCTTTCACCGCTCATCATCCCAAAATCTCGCTTACGAAATCCAGTGATAGTCCTAAATTCCAGCTCTCATACATGAAGCCCGTTTTTTGAAATTGTAGGACACCATTCACACGGTTATTTTTACTGATAAACCTGCATGAATAAATATACACCCATACTGAAAACCAACATACATCTTCAGCCAAGAGAACGTGGAGCTTGACACATTGGACTTTGTAACGTTCTTATTATTATTTTTATATTTTTTTTATTTTAAAGGTCTAAATACTAACAGAGTTTTGAAGCTTATAGCTAAGAGCTGTAAAAACCAGCGAAGGCTTGTGAACAGCTAGTGAGTCCGGAATTATAGTCCGGCACTTATAAAGTAAGTAGGTACATATGCACAATATCAATGCTTATTCGAGAATATAATTTAAGTTCGTATCGTTTATGTAATACTTTTTAATATTTTTGACTGCTTTAGAGCTGGCGAGGTATATTTCTTGTATTTGGAAGGCAATTTATTATCCTAGGTAAAATATAGTTATATGTTTCAATTGCTTTAGAGGTCAGACTCGCACTACAGGTGTAAAGCTTCATGTGCTCTTGAACTTCGATTCAGAAGGCAGAGTCACTACCATCTAAGCCAGTACAGGTTCGTCAACCTCATTAAAAAAATTGTGGGTATCTGGGTACGTCTACTTGCAGACTCACTTTACCTACAAATATATTATACTAGCGGTTACGCGCGGCTTCACCTGCGTAGTTCCCGTTCCCGTGGGAATACGGGAATAAAATAGAGTCTATGTTACTCAGGGATCTTCTTAGCATTCCATTGGTAAAAGAATTTTTAAAATCGGTCCAGTAGTTTTAGAGTTTATTCGTTACAAACATACAAAAATACAAATCTTTCCTCGATAATATTAGTATAGATTTATACTTGATCCTAAACTTACTGGTTGATGATGTGATGTGATACTTGAGTCTATAAGTTTCCTAATGACATTGCATTTTGCAGTGCACCCACCCACGCACAGGGATGCTCGCAGCATTCGCGATATTTTAATAAGCATTCTAGAGAGTTCGATAAAATAACGGTATCAGCTTATCAGAGCAAAATTCCGCTTATCTCATATCCTGAGTTCATGACAATGACGTCATCTTTGCAAGGATTTGTTAAAAAGTCTATTTGGCTAAGTGCTTAGTCCTGTCAAGCCATTTTAGTGGCTATTTTTTATACGTATAAGTATTTTCTTTCCGAATCAATGTGTTTAATAAAAGCACGTTTTACCCGTGGTCCCGGTGAGTTGACCCATTACCGGGTCCACGGGGAATTTTAATTACCCGTGGTTCCATGGCACTAGGGATTACAATTTGCTGAATATTCCGACTTCTGATTATATCGATATAACACAAGTCGCATCACAAGTTGATAACACCGCAAAACTTACAGGAGAATCTCTACATACATACATACGCCACGCCTTTTTCCCGAAGGGGTAGGCAGAGACAACAGCATCTGAGAATCTCTAAATACGAGAAATTACTGTTTTATTAATTTTATTATAGGTACTAAAGATACCAGGCAACTATAATTTACCATTTTCGGAGGTCAATAAACAATAAAAAAAACTTTTCTGTCACAAGCAGTGCAAGCAGGTCACAAGTCCAGTCTGCTATTTGTCAGACACGCATGGTACACGCATCACTCAACAACGATTTGTAGGAGTTTGAAGGGGTGTTCACGCTTTGAAAACATATTTTATTTTATTTAGTAATTTTAGGGAGACCTACAGTTTTTTTTGTTAGCCTATATGTTGTCCCACTGCTGAGCAAAGGCCTCTGCTATCCCTCCACTTATCCCTATCCTGTGCCTCCTCCGCCCATGTCCTCGAGAAGGCGTCAAGTTCATCCCGCCATCTCCTTCGGGTCCTGCCTCGGCGTAGACTGCCATAACAGCTATTATATAATAATGAGCAATGAATTTATACATCAGGAAGACAATTAAAGCAAATTAATTAAATATGATCCACTTGGACAGTAAATTCAATCAAGCATTAGATCTATATTATGACGTCTGTGCAATCAGCCGTAAATATCGCAGCCAATATCACTATCAATATCGCTCGCGAGCTCCTCATTAATCATTGGAAGCAAACAGTAGACTTATATAATAAAGTGAACACCCTATGGCGTGAAGAGAGCGAAGTTATGATTAAATAAATAAAATGGCGCGAGGTTATTTAGTCCCAAAGAAAACAATTCAACAGCGGTTATTTAGTCCCAAAGTACGTAAAGCTATTATGGGTACTAAGCAACTGATAACCGAGACACGAAACCAACAACGGATCATAAGTCTATAACAGAGTTGGCCAACCGGAGTATTAGTCTAGTCGATCATCAAGGCAAAAATAATCTATATCCGTTGCGTAGTTTTAAAGATCTAAGCATACATAGGGACAGACAGATGGGAAACGACTTAGACGATACTATGTACTCGTAGTTGTAGTGATAATAGGCCTGCAGGTCTTGGCTATTGTGACGTCATCTCAAACGACCTCATCTCCAGGGCAGCAGAATGCGGACAGTCGGTGCGCTCGTTCGCGGGCAGCGAGGCGGGAGGCGCGGCCGCAGTGTTCGAGGAGGCGGCGCGCCTGCGCATACCAGATGATGACGAGCCGGACGTTGTGCTACCTCACTTCCAGAGAGTCGCCATTTCCGGGGAGGATACTTCAGGGGTAGGTTATAGTCGCCTTTTTTAGTGCAGTTATTCCAATGTTGTAGGTCTTAATTAGTTGCAAACAATGATAACCTTAAATTAGAGACAGCATTGATTGATGAGCCCAAAATTAGAGTTTCCAAGAGCGGATCATTAAACTATTATGAATTTCATTCCCAATGTCAAACTACAAAACTTATGTAACTACAATCTCTACTATGTATATCGATGATCAAGTTATCGAAACCTTTAATTTTTTTTGGAGCAGCAAGATGGTTAATAGCTTTTACACTGCAGTCTTTTCTCTGGGTCACGCTGAGCTCGCATTGTAGATACCTATGCGAGCCTAGCAGGGTGCTATAGCCCAATTGAGTCCCACTAAACTCAAGTCTGACATCGTGTCAATAGGTCCCTCTGGAAGACCTGCAGCTAGCCTCCTCATACCTGGTGCAAGCGCTGGAGATCAGGAAGAAGTACATGGAGATGTCGCAGCAGAGTTTGTCGACCATCACGGCGCGGTTTATCCGCAGCATGGATGCGGAGGCGATGGCCAATCACACCCCTAGCGCTGCGGCACCCCAGAGGCATATAGCCGGTAAGTTACAGAGTTTAAAGTCTTTCGTGCAGGTCAATTATCATCCTGTTTTTTTAAGTTCCTCGATATTGTAATGAAAGTTATAGCTAAGATGCGGCTGTGACTGTGATAATAGCAATAGCGGTGGGCCGGCTGCAAAGAGATTAAAATATAATAGGACATAGGCATTGGGAATATTTTCATACAAAACTTTGAAGCATGTTTGAAGCTCAAGCGTCATGTCAGTTATTATGAACGCGAGCTGTCATTCGGTCGAAATTGTACTAGACCTATTCCACTTGGAATAAGTTTTGGCTTCAAATTTTCCTCGCTTTGTCCCCTTTATGCCCTATTATATTTTGATCTCTTTGGCCGGCTGCCATCTTAGAACCTAATATCTCATTCTATTCTTACACACATGGTATTCAGTCCCAAATTAGGCAGAGCCTGGTCTATGGGTACTAAACAACTGGCAAATATACTTACTTAAAATAAATATTAAACAGACACGAAGCAAGCAGACATGTTCATGCACACAAATGTCGGCCCCGAGAGGCTATCGAACCCACGGCCTCCGACTCAGAAGGCAGGGTACTACCAACTGAGCCAACAAGCCCATCGAGATTAATTTCACCTTCATTTCAGCCACTTACACCTATTGCAATTATAGAAATCTCCTTCCTTGCAAAATAAATCGTCAACTTTGGTATTAGTATTTCTTTCTTCAACTAGTTGGTGACTTTTATTGATAAGGAGAAAGTATATTCACAAGTCAACAATACTTCAGCCCTTAAGCCAGCTTTTTACAATACTGCGATAATCAACTAGCTATTGTTCTCCCACCCTCAGATCACATGGTCCACCCGCCGTTCAGGAGGGACAAAGACCCCTGGGAGAGGCACAACCCCGCCCCAAAGGGCTACACCATCCGCTCAGTCAAAGGAGTGTTTAACCTCTACCAAACGGTGGACGGCAAGGAGACCCGGGTGCCGTACGAGTACATCTCGCTGAGTCAGTACCTCCAGGACATGAACACTATGTGCAGCATGATCGCTGATGGACCCCTGTGAGTATAGAAGTTGAGAAGACATGATGATTTCTTTGAATGAGAGGTATTACTTATCTCAGCGCTAACGGAGGTGTCCTTTAGTTGCCTTTTAAAACAGGCAGAGGTGCCCTGACCCTGTTCTTATCCCGGGACAGAGTCTGATACATCCATCTGAGATCCTGTGGAAACATGGTAAATGTGATTCTCTTTTCCATTCGAAAGAGGCTTTAATCCAGCAGTGGATGCGATGTGATGGTTGATATAGCCGTATCTTGATTTTAATTCTTTGCAGCTATAAATACAAATGTTAACGAAAAGTTGCAAATTAGCCACAGTAATGTTTCCACTTCAAAAGTTAATGCTCATACTATAATCCACAGCAAATCCTTCTGCTACCGCCGTTTGAGCTACTTGTCCTCAAAGTTCCAACTCCACGTGCTTCTCAACGAGCTCAGAGAGCTGGCCTCGCAGAAGGCTGTGCCTCACAGAGACTTCTACAATATCAGGTGAGTTGCTTCATCAATTCTCCCTAACTTATTTTAAACCCTGAACCTTACAAAGACATCATTTTACAGGAAAGTGGACACTCACATTCACGCGGCTTCCTGCATGAACCAGAAACATTTGCTGCGGTTTATCAAGAAAACCCTAAAAAACCACGCTGACGAGGTAACGTTATTTCGTCTTTGAATTTAGCGAAATTTTTGTGGACCCAGCTTTGACCCTTGTGAGACTCCTATCTTGGTGCAGGTGGTGACTCTACACAAGGGCACCCCGATGACCCTGAAAGCTGTCTTCCAGTCCATGAACCTCAGCACTTACGACCTGACAGTGGACATGCTGGATGTGCATGCGGTAAGTCACTTCACAGGTCACAACCTTATTGCATACTTTTCTTGAAACTTTAAATTCATAGTTGCTTCTTTGTTAATAGATGATATATTATTGATTCATCATAACTCTAACCTATCAATGTTATGTACCTAATGTTAATCATTTTGTCCTTACCCGATTATAAGGCCAAAAGGAAGAGCTATGTATTTATGTGAGACGGTTTGTTGCCTCGAAAAGTCTTGACTATTGAACCGATTTCAGGAAACGAGGTCTCGTTGACCCCGAATTGTCTTAGACCATAACAATTATTATTAAAAGTGAGAAACTTTAATACATCCGATTTTAGATGAAATGATACTTTTGATATAAACAAATATGAAGGTGGTTTAATGTAAAATTCAGGACCGCAACACGTTCCACCGCTTCGACAAGTTCAACGCCAAGTACAATCCTATTGGAGAGAGCAGGCTGCGCGAAGTGTTCCTCAAAACTGACAACTACATGAACGGGAAATACTTTGCCAGGATCATCAAGGTAAGAAACCATGGGATCCGGGGTCACAAAGGACACCGTATCCCAGAAGATGGGTACTGTACAAATATATAACCTTCAGACGATTTTAAGGGGTTTTCTAAATTTGAAATCAACCATTTTAAATGTTACCTATTTCTTGTTCTCTGGACTTGGTCATGCAAAAAGTTATTGAGATGACTAAACTCTTGATAAAAAATAACACAGATATCTAGAAAGAGAAACAATTGATATATAGTCTTGATAATGTCAGTTGTTTCTTACGTCATTATTGGGTAAGGTTAGGTTATAATCGATATTTCATCACGTAGATCAAAATGTTTAATCCAAAAACTTATTAAACCATAACCTCAATGTCACAGGAAGTGGCTTCAGACTTGGAAGAGAGCAAGTACCAGAACGCAGAGCTAAGGCTGTCGATCTACGGGAAGAGCCCCACTGAGTGGGCCAAGCTGGCCAAATGGGCCGTGCAGTACAACGTGTACTCGGACAACGTGCGCTGGCTCATCCAGATCCCTCGGCTATAGTGAGTAATATAGCAGGTGCCCAGCGGCGTTACCAGCACGGAAGCCGTTTTTACTTGTTTCCGTTGAAATTTCTCCTTTAATTTATATTGCAGTATTAGGCTTAGTGTATGGAGGAACGGAGGTGGAATGCTCCTCCATCGTGAAAAGAGAAGATCTTCCGCCAGGCGAGGTGATCGTGCCTGGGGACCGCGGTCCAGCGGTTAATGCTGGACAGTTGTATTTATACAAACTCATTAGAAAACTCCGATAGCGCGGTTTAGAACTCGGCCGTCTATTGGCGCGTTCTATGTAGTGTCGCTACAAGTGCATTCATCAAAATTATTACAAACAACTTAACTTGTAACAACTCAGATCTTTTCTTAGTTTACCCACACATGAGAAAATTCGGTTCAAGTTAGACTTGTTTTTCTAGCCACCCGAATATAACGAATTCCATTGTTCATGAAAACAACGAAAACTGGGACAAACGATTTAAAGTGCCATCCTCCTAAAGTGAAAATTATAAATAC
Source organism: Ethmia dodecea (assembly GCA_963855545.1). Taxonomy (NCBI): domain Eukaryota; kingdom Metazoa; phylum Arthropoda; class Insecta; order Lepidoptera; family Depressariidae; genus Ethmia; species Ethmia dodecea. The sequence continues at coordinate 13,213,122 of OY979457.1, read as the reverse complement.
GGTTGTCATTATTTATGACCCATTCTCTGATGTTGCTGCTGTGTTCTACCCACATACCTTTTTTAATTGTTTGTTTCAATCTTTTATCATAATCTGTTCTTTTTAAAAGATTTTTTTCTTTTTACTGAACTCATAACTTCTGTTTGTTCCAGTGATATCTTCAAGTCGAATCAGCTGATGAAGAACTTCCAGGAGATCTTGAACAACATCTTCCTGCCGCTGTTCGAGGTCACCAATGACCCCAGCTGTAACCCTGAGCTGCACAAATTCCTTACTGTGAGTCTTGATGCCTTCATCGGTGTATGAATAACAAAATTAAAAATGTTTTCTTCGTTTGTATGAATAAAACAGCACTTACTCCATATTGTAATATGTTATGTTGATAAAGAACGGTTATGTTGTGTTTATAGTGTTGAGGAGTGTCGTGTCACGAAAAGATGGCTTTATGTTGATAAACGGCCGTTATTTTAGTGGGTGGGTTATGTTATCAATGTTGGAGATTTTTCGTATTACAATACAACTGCTTTTATATTGATAAAGGGCCTTTATGTTGGTGGATGGGCATGTTGGAGAGTGTATTAAAAATTACTGTTACAAAATGAAATGCGCTTTATATTGGATGGCTGATGACAAGATCCATGAAAATGTCCTCATCATATAAAAATTTTCTTCACATCATCTAGAGGCCTTATTTTGTTACAGCACGTAGTCGGCTTCGATAGCGTTGACGACGAGTCGAAGCCAGAGAACCCAATGATGGACGCAGATGTGAAGTCGCCAGAAGAATGGGACGACGAAGAGAATCCCCCATACGCTTACTACCTCTACTACATGTACGCCAACATGGTCACCCTCAACCATTTCCGGGCGTGAGTATATGGATTATATCAGGGAATGGTTTCTCAACACACAAATTACATCTTCTGTGGATTACAAAGGTTTATTTGCTAGTTACACACTTACGCATATATTTTTTTTCCATTCGAAGAAAGCAAAGACAGTAGATTTCGATTCAAGTTTCATAATTTCAATTACCTATTAGTTTTGTAGCTAACAATTTAGCAGCAACGCGGACCATAACAACGAATCGATTTACACGTCATACATCAAAATTAGATGAATAGTTTAAGCACTGCGGTGGAACATACATAAATACAAACATACATACCTAGCCAGTTAAAGAACCCTCTTCATTTTGGCTTTGCTGTATTTGGGGAAAAAGAGACTTTATACTAGGTAGTAAATGTTATTTTCAGAGAGCAAGGCCTGAATACTTTCGTGCTACGACCACATTGTGGAGAAGCTGGTGCAGTACAGCATCTCGTCTGCGGGTTCATGCTGGCTGAGAATATATCCCACGGACTCTTACTGAGGAAGGTGAGTGTACAGCATCCCTTTTTACTAAAGAAACTGAGTTCACGACTTATTCACCTGACCCCCTTTTACTGAGGAAGATGAGTTTACAACATTCTGATCCCTTTTACTGAGTAAGATGGGTTTCTAATATTTAGTGTGATCCGTTTTACTGACGTAGGTTGGTCTACGATATAGTGATCCCCTTTTACACAGTGAGAATCTTGTTTTTTTACTGAGGATGTCAAGTCCCTTTTTACTGATAGTGATGACTGTTTAAGTCATCAACATCGTGATATAAGTAATCTTCTTTAATTTTATTTGATGAAGGTTGATTTTTAGTTGCAACGTCAACACTAGTAACTTTAACAGTTTTGTGGTTTGCGCTGTACAGCACCCCAGTCCAACGATGGACTCACCATCTCTCACGTTTAGAAGTCCAAATGTAAGGGCGTGTTTTTGACGTGATAACGTCTTATAAATCGATGAACGCCGGCGGCACGCACGAAAGTGTCACGTTCCGCCTGAGCAGATCATGGAAGCGAGAGCGCGGAGCAAGCGATAGAGAGGCACGATCGACCTAAGTGTTCGGTTTGTGACGCATCTATCTCTCTTCCACTCCAGTATGCAATTTCTCATCAATGTTTTTTATGACGTTATCACGTAAGATTATCGTCCATAAGCCGACTTTAAAGAAAACCAATTTTTTCTTCTCGGTTTCTTCTTAGGTGCCAGTGCTCCAGTACCTGTACTACCTGGCCCAGATCTCCATAGCGATGTCTCCGCTCAGCAACAACTCCTTGTTCCTCAACTACCACAGGAATCCGCTGCCCGAGTTCCTGGCTAGGGGTCTGTGTATCACCCTTAGTACTGATGACCCTCTGCAGTTCCACTTCACCAAGGTGAGTTTCGCTATCCTACCTTTAAATAATAGTTCTCCGAACAGAAACCATGTGGGACACTCAGTATCCAGAAGACTAGCATCTAGCCGCTTACCCTATCTGGATAGTCAGGCTGATCCTATGATAGAGACAACTACCAGCTCTCTAGTCACCTGAAGCCACGACCAAACGCACTGACAGCTCTTTGATCCCTGGTCTCTGCCATAAACGGCACAAACATACAGCACAACTTGGATGCTCTGAACATGGGCTCAGCTTGCTCAAACCGTATCATAGCCATTTGCACAAAATCAGAGCTGCCAAGTTAAAACGGCTGTACTGTACATGTAGCCCTCATTGAAGTCGGTATCACGTCAGCTCCCATAAGGGATGGAGTTAATGTATCAGGACATGTATTCAGCGACTCTCTCCTTGGGTCAGTGTTTGAAAAACGTCTTCCATTTGTTGAATTAATACAAGCGCTTGTAGTCCAGATACAGCAAGTTGCTCCGTGTGTTTCAAGGCACTTTCAACTGTAGATCCCATTTTTCAATTTAGATACATTTTGTGGCTTGAAAAATTCTGATTTGTGAGTTAATATTTTAGGAACCCCTGATGGAGGAATACAGTATCGCAGCTCAAGTGTGGAAGCTGAGCTCCTGCGACATGTGCGAGCTGGCTCGCAACTCTGTGCTCATGTCTGGCTTCCCGCACGAGGTAATTTTCAAGAAGTTAATGTTAATGTATTTTTTAAGTAAAGTGTTTATAATTTTCTTGCCCTTTTTCCATTATCTAGGGTCTTCTTCATCATTTTATCCCAATTAACCCTTTTATAATTCATCTATTTTCTTCTTGCTATCATCCTTCACGTTTACCATATTTTCCTTGGTCTTGCCCTCTTCCATGTCAAAACTTTTTTTTCAAAGTTTCTCTTTCTAAGGCCCATGTGTTGGGTATTAGCAATTGGACGTGGTTATTTAAAAGAATATTAATGTTCGGTTATCCAGTATGGCATCCAGAGTGTGCCTATCTAACATGAGCGTCGTGACAAAAAATTTGGATTATCTCGGAGATTAAAAAGCGCGAGATACAATATCATTGTAAAATTTTGTCACGGCGGCGCTTATGTTTGCCAGCGTAACCTTCGATAGAAATGATCACCAATCCCTAATCCAGATGAAGCAGTACTGGCTGGGCCCCAACTACATGAAGGAGGGCGTCGCGGGCAACGACATCACAAGGACCAACGTGCCCGACATCCGCATCTCGTTCCGCTACGAGACGCTGCTCGACGAACTGACTAATATCTTCAAGGTATTGTGCTTCTAGATTATTCTATCGAGCTTTCATACTCCTAGAGTTTGCTATCGATTCCAAGGACCATATTCCAGAACGATGAAGCATAGAACTGACTACTTCAAGGTATTCTGATTCTAAATTCTTGTGTCAAGTTTTCTTACTTCTGGAGTGCTTGATCGATTCTAAGGTTCATATTGCAAGATGACCCTCAAGCAAAGAACTGAGCATGAACTGACTAATATGTTCATGGATGGTGATTCTAGATCATTCTACATTCTTCTATCAACCTTTCTTACCTCTAGAGTTTTCTAGATCGATTATCTTCGCATATTAGCTGTCCAATTCTAATTGTGCTTAATCAGAGTTTCATGCTTAAGAATCGTTCAGTAATATGGGCCTAAGTCTTCTTTCTAAGTCCTTCTACAATATATGTACCTATACATCTCTTCTGTTCTACTTTTAGGTTTTGTGTGAAGCTATGATAGGTTAATTATTTTATCTTAATCTTCTGAATAAATGATAATTAATGAATGAATGATAAATGTCCTGACTGACTGACCTATTAACACCCAGCCTAAAGCATATAAGAAGCAAAATTATTTAACGAATATAGCATTTAGGCTATAGATATCTACAAGAAAGTATTTTTCAAAATTTCCAACTAATGGGGAAATACGAGATCCGCTAGTCGCCTGCAAGCATTGAAACCATTTTAATAAGAATTACGATTTGCAATCATTTACGTGAGCCTTATTGTTTTAAACAGAAGGCAAAGGCATATAAAGGCGGTGGCAAATAGTTCCATCGATGCATCCAGCTAAGTTTATGGCTAGTTCTTATCGATAATAAGAGCAATTCAATGAGCACAATAGTTTTTCATCTAAGAATAATGTAGTTCCACGTAGAGGGTATTAAAAATCCAAAATTTGGTAGTAAAGTATAGAGATATAACATTTATTCTATATTAGTTAGTAGTACATAAATAATGTTAGTTCTATATTGTTGGTAAAGTAGAATTTTCACATCGCATGGATTACGTAGGTCGTATGTAGGCAATATTGAATTATTACACATCGAAGAAGCTTCAAGATCATCTTTGACTATCTACTTATACTCTTTCGATTTCAATCTCAGTGTAGTAATCAGACTGACAATATTAGACCTTATATGAAGGAGATAGGTTCGAGTCTCATTTGTTCTATAGACTGCTTTTATTACTTTGTTTACGACGTACAGCTATTTTTACTTATTTTTAAGGAAATGATTTAGCATTAACATAACACCAGGCTGTCCTAAAATAAAATTGTACATGTGCAATAATGTTGTGATTAATATTTGATTTGCAAGTGTTGTGTGTATATGTTTTGTTGTGTTGAGGTGTTAACTCATCAACTAAGAGTGGCGGGCGACTCATGTAGTGTGCGACTGTTTTTATTGGTACTCTGTTGGGTGATATTTAGGTCGCAGTTGATCACACATGAAAATGATCAACTTTAATTATCCGATGTTCATTAATTTCCTTACACGGCTTTCTTTCTATGAATTCTCAGTTGGCTCTTTAGTGAAATTTTATCAGATTCATGTAGTTAGGTAGGAAACAGTCTGTAGACAATAAAATGAATAAATTATGGGACAGAACTTATATATGGCTAAAACTAATCCCAAAGTAGGCTGAGCCTGTACTAAACAACTGATAAACATAGGTAAATACAGGTAATTTCTTAAATAGATGTTAACATTTTTAAACACAGAACCAACAGATGTGTTTCCACACAAATGTTGGTCCAAAGCAAAGAGATTTAAGTATAATAGGGCATAGAGGGGGCATTGGGAATATTTTCATACAAAACTTTGAAGCCTAAGCGTCATGTCCTTGTCATGTCAGTTAGTATGAACGCGAGCTGTCATTCGGTCGAAATTGTACCACTATTCCACTTGGAATAACTTTTGACTTCAAATTTTCCTCTCTTTGTCCCCTCTATGCCTTATTATATTTTAATCTCTTTGGTCCAAAGTAAGTCAATTGTAGTATCAGTTGTTTAGTACCTACTCATAGTACAGGCTCTACCGTTTGAGACTAAATAACCGTAGGTTTAATAATAATGATTTTATTTGCAAGAAAACAGTAAAAAAAAGGTCTGAATAATCAATAATTAGTACAATGTTTTCAGCTAGAAGTACAAGCATGCAATAGGGATTGTGTCCTACAATTTATTATTTAACACAACGCCAAAGCATAACTAACGTATCCTTATAACCGATAACTAAACATTGGCAATTGGTTCAAAAAACACATAGCACTTTAAAATTAGAAGCTTCTGATTGTAGGTGGCACAATATGCACTTTAATATGGACTGGAGACAAACTAAAAATGATAATAAAATAAACTTTCAGGAAGGGATGTCTACTTGCAGCTAAACATTCACGCGCAGACCGGTGGATGAATCGACGACTAATACATTTAATATTTAATTTATAAAATCGGGTTAGGCCTGAGTTCCACGCTAAAATAAAACCAGCAAGACTGCTCCGTCCAACGGTACAGCAGGCGTATTCACGGAGGCTCGATACCGTTTCCGTTCGATTCAGATGGAGTGAAATTTTTTCCGAATCCTTATGTCACATAGGTATGACATTAGTTTTCGACACCAACATCAGCCCATCTCGAAAGTTTTCGACAGATGATACAGTTTCCGTACGATTTAGATCGAGTGAAAAAATTTCCGAATCCTTATGTCACATATGACGTTAGTTTTCGACACCAACATCAGCCCATCTTGAAAGTGTTCGACAGATTTTCCGATTACGAGTCGAATATAGAATATCGAAGCTCACGCATACGCCTGCTGTACATGCGATTCGTCAAATGTACCTAGGTACCTACATACAATGTCGCCCATTTCGTTTCCTTCGTTTTGGAGGAATCCAGCCCTTACTCTGAAGAGAATTTGCCCCCAAAATGATGACGGATAAGGCTAGAACTCAGGCCTCAGTTCTACAAATTAATCATTCAATCTATGTTATATACCTATCTAAGTTTTATGCAGGGTTAACGCCCCAAGTTAATATATATTCGTTTTCTAGCGTTAAGATTCAAATGGTAGGTACCCCTCAATGTGATATCGAATTTTAAAGAACGAAAGTGCCATTTCATATTTACCTAAATATATCTTGGTTATAAATTCTTATCTCAAGTGCTTGAAAACTACTGTAGGAAAGGTGCTACCTAATATATCCTTAGGATCGTTTTAAAACTATAATTTTGAAACTGGTTTCTGGTAGATAGGTGGTAAGCAAATTGAAAGAATTATATAATTTGGTTGAGTAGTTTGATAATGTTTGAAACTAGTTTTGAGATTATGGCTATAAAACAATTCTTGATCCTCGAAATTACCTTATAATTACCTTATAATCTTCATAATTTATAGATATAGACAATCGTTTAATACTTACATGTAAAACCATATTCCAAAAAACCTTCATTTCACAAGACGACACCCACATTTTAACACACGATTCTTCGCATTTTTTTCTTTATGTTGGTGAGACATTACTTATGTTGGAAAAATATATCACTAGATATTTTTTTCTTCTTGACCTTCGTCTCTAGAGTAATAACATCTACAATTAAAAATACTGAGCCGTGATCGTGATGTGGAATTGAAGAATGGACTTTATGTTGTGTTCGTGGACGTTACCTTGTAAGATGATGGCTAACTACCAACTGACTAATGTCTAACGCTTATGTTGTGATTGTTTAACTTGTGTTAACATTTAAAAATATGTTGTGTTTATGTTGTTAATATTTTTATGTTGTACTTTACAAATTATGAAAATTATATTAATATTTTAAATCCAATTTTGTATCAAAAATCTCACATTTTAGAAAAACTAAGACCATCTAGTACTTAATTCTAAGGGTTACATTTCTAGAGTAAGCTTGCAACTGGTGGGTATGTTAAAGATGTTTATAATGATCTTTAGAACCTTATATATAACGAAGAGAGTGGATGTTATTATGTTGTTGGAAATAAAATTGCTCATACAAATTGGTTTTAATTATCTTTCCTATTTGTTCATAGGATACTAATTTTTAAGGTAAAATGTACTCGCTGTTTTACAAGTCTAAAAATGTGTCAACTTATATGTTGGTGTTGGTTTTAATTTTATGTTGTAAATAAAATGGTAACTGATGTAATTCTTACGAGCCTGGAAAGAATGGATAAATAGCGCAACATGACAAAAAAACTTTAGTACTTAGTTTTTTGTAAATAATTTTAATTTTACAATAGGTAGTTTCCTAAAACCTATTGTAAAATAAAACATTATTAACATTCGATTCTAATGCATCCTGTTTTTTGGGATAGATTCATCGGTGTGACATCCCCCACTCCTCATAAGGTATCGAATAGTTTGAGCATGATATCATTAAATTAAAAACCCACTACCTAAATAACACCTTCGTGGCGGTTTTATTGCAATTAAAAAGCGTCAATGGTAAGTATTACAAATGCTGTTTGCTGTTTGGAACAAGTCTTTTGACGAAATGCCATAACGTAAGTTCGATCAGCTTATTCATTAAATAAACTAATATTTCGTGCTAAAGCTATATAACTCATAGAACCTGCCCTCTAGGGGCTTGGTTGAATGTCAAATTAGAATGTCTTTCAAATGTAAAAAAATATATTTCAATCCCTATGGGAAGTAAGCACACCTCTCACGCTTGAGGCCCCTGGTTCGATTCCAGGTCAGGGCATGTACAGTCAAGAGCACGTAGAGCTTGACACATTATATTTTCTAACGTTCTTATTACAATCGCTCATACGAATTGGTTTCAACATGGCTCATACTATTGGTAGAACGTATGGATGAAAGAAGAGTAACGAAAGAGATTTATGGTGCGAATGTTGAAGGATGCAAGGAAAGAGGACGCCCCAAAAGGACGTTCATGGATCAAATAAGTGACGTCCTTCAGAAAGCTGGGGTCCGGAGTGCGAAGAATAAAAGAGCGTGCATGAAAAGGCTAATGGATGTGAAGGAAGCGAAAGAAGTATGCAGAGATCGATTGAAGTGGCGATCCATCGTCTCTGCCTACCCCTGCGTGAGCCTTATGTATGTATAAGTATTACAATCGCCTTATAAGTCTACAAGCTTCTTGTGTTTTTCAAAAACTTACCTAGTTACTAACTCAGTGAACTGAAGCATACGTATAAGAACAGGTAAAGATGGTGCAATAATAATATAACATGTAAGGCGATGTTGCACCATGCTCTATGGTCAAAGGCAGAATAATGACATGTATTCTTGCAAATAAATATTACTTACTTACTTAATGAAATCACAAGATATTATTTGCTAGAAAATGTTGTAGGTATGTTATAAGTAGTATAGTATAGTGTTTTATTCGACTGTGTGAAAATAGGTGACAATAGGTACATATTTATATCACTAGCTCGACGGTGAAGGAAAACATCGTGAGGAAACCCGCAGGTCTCAGAATTAATTCTGAGACATGTGTAAACAGACCCGGTCCGGCGATGGGCTCACCACCTATCACGTTTAGGGGTCCAATATATCTCGTGAAATGTGGGTATATCCAGTAATGGAATACCTCTGCCTACCCCCTCGGGGATAAAAGGTGTGAGATTATATTATTATTATATTTACAATAGGTGACGTGTTTATCGATTCACATCCCAAAGTACCTACGTATAGTTTACTTCAGCGCCTGTGGAATCAGCGTTATTTTTCATTGCATCATGTCTAGAAGGTATAGATAGGGCACATCGTCCTGTCTACGAGGCACAGGCTGTTATTTTCTCTGGCTTCGCAGGTGCTCCACTACTACCCGAGCTACGCCAACGGTGACGCCGACGCTGGTGTGTCCTCAACGCCGCCGCCTGCAGACTTCTCTGCGCCTATCGTCAGTCTGAAGCGACCGTCGTTGGTTTAATTCAACATCTAAATAATAAGATCTCTCTGCCGCCAATTTTTAAAAACAGATTAAAGATCTATTACCTTGGCTTGGAATCTTTAATAATAAATCGAATCTTGTGTGTACATTGTATATCTATTCTCATGTAGGTAATTGTAATATGATATGGTACCTATGTATATATTTATTTTATATATTACCTATATAATATGTACTGTTTATTTTTATATTTTTAAATATAGAAATCGGTTTATGTATATAAGTAGGTAGGTACCTTAATCCATTGTTAACTTTAGTGCACCACCTACCTTAATGTGTTTATCTCAGTTACATACATCTTATCAGGTTGTCTAAGAAATCGCTTAAAGCGATAAGACTGCCCATTGTACTTTTTATATATCTATAAAAAAAGATGCCTTTTATACCCGAGGGGGTAGGCAGAGGTATTCTATTTCTGGATATACCCATATATATTTTATGTATCTCTTTGTTACTTATTGCATATTTTTATTGGTGTCCTAAATGTTTATCAAGTTTTAGGATTTCAGGTTGCCCAAGATATAGATACCTACATATTATTAGACTATAAATGTCGTAGCATAATATTGCAAAGGTAGGTACAGCTATGCCTATAGCATATTTTAAACGAAATTATATAAATATATTAATATTCTATTGACTTTGATTTATTTCTACTATCTACATATTTAGATACTTATTCACAAAATTTTCAAAAAAAAAATGAATAATATTAATAAATTGTGGGACACAACTCACACACGGTTATTCACTCCCAAAATAGGCAACTGATAAAAATACTATATAAAAATACTCTATGCTGATAAACATACTTAAATAAATAGGCAAAGAGGTTGGAAGAAAATAATAGAAACTTTTTCTTAACTTAAAAAAACTTTTTCTTTATACGTCTTTGTAAATAGGTATGTTTCATTAATTGAAAACTCTTTCTGACTCAGTTCGTCCAAAGAGAAGAAAAACCCTGTAATAGATATCTACTTACGTTACACCTTTTTTACAGAAATGAAACGAGCCGTCAAAAATGGCCTAGTTTTTTTTATAAAAGCATTACTGGTATGAATAATTAGAAATTATGTATGTACCGTAAAAATATACAACCAGGGTTAAAACTGGACAAATAGAAGTGAGTACCTACCTTTAACAGAGTTAAATAAATTCATTCACAAAGAAAAACTCATTTTTTCATCAATATTTATTGATATTCCTTTAAAGAGGAACTAGGTAGGTATATGGAACAATTCCCAGAAGACTGGTGGCGTTTGTCTTTTGGAAATGTATGAACTGATCACAGACAGAATATTAAATAATTCATTCTATACTAATTTAACTTTGTAGGGATCATTCTATTACAAACTAGTGTGTAATGTTATTATGCACGCAGAGGTATTCCATTAGTGGATATAATATACCGACTTTTCACGAGAATATTCGACCCCTAAACGTGATGGGTGGTTAGCCCATCGCCGGATCGGGTCTGTTTACTACACATGTCTCAGAATAAATTCTGGGACCTGCAGGTTTCCTCACTTCGGTTTTCCTTCACCGTCGAGCTAGTGATAAATAAATATGTAGTTAAGTACGTAAGTTTTGAAAAACTCATTGGTAGGTAGGTAATGCCAGGATTCGAACCCAAGCCTCACTGATTTTCATCGTGTGAAGCAGGCTCTTTAACCGTAAGGCTGTCACCTACCGTAGGTGATAGCCTTACGGTTAAAGAGCCTGCTTCACGCTGTCACTGACTTAGTAGGTAGACAAGCAAATATACTGTAACTATCTTAAAGCATTGTTATAGAACTTCGGTCTGCTATCTGACGCGGCATTTCACATAACTCACCATGGCAGATGCGCGCATGTATACAAGGCTAAGGTATGTACACATCACCTATTTACTTATAAGAGAAATATCCGGGAAAAAAAGGGATCACGGACAATATTGCCTTCGGTAAGAAAATGCGTAAAACTTAACCAGTCAAGCCACGTAATCGGGAAACAATAGGATTATCTATTGTAACAGATCGCCCGTAGTAGGCTGCTGCTTGATAGGCTAGATAAAAATTTGAAAAGCCGGCGACACGAAGAGACACCTTTAGAAAGAGTTTAGAATGAAATAAAAATATACTTATAGGTACTCACATTTTATTCCCCGATACTAAGGGTAGGCAGAGGTAGGTACTCCATTCCCGGATGTACCTACCCACTTACAGAGTATATTTTTTAAACCCCTAATCGTGACAGGTGGTGAGCCTATCGTCGTACCGGGGAGCTGCTACATACGAGTATGCTTCAAATCATTCTGAGACTTCGGTTTTCCTTACGATGTTGACCTTCACCGTCAAGCTAGGGATAATATCCGTTTTATATAAGCAGCCTAAACGTTCCACGAAGGAGTGTAAATTATGATATTGCAAGCAATGTGTTATGCAAGCAGGACCTAAGCGTCATCTGTCGCGATTTGTGATCCCCACGATTTGTGTCGAGTTGTGTCGACCAGCAACTTTTGTTACCGCTTCTAGCTTTAGGCGGCAGAGTTTGTGGCTGTCACGTGTGGCAGTGTCAATGCCTTTTAGCACAGTCCGTTTCGTTGTTTTTCTTATTCATGAATGTAGGTAGGCTTATAATTTGAAGTTTTTCGGCCCTTCCATGCCTCAGTCAGACCAAGAGGCAGCTGCGTGGAGGGACTCGCACTTACATTCGCTCTGGTGGCGAGAGTCAGCCGAGGCCAGGAGACAGCGGCGCTGCCGTCGCCAACACCGTCCCCTACCAGCGAGTCTCCGTCATCGGCATCCACACCACCGGGGTGAGTAACACAAAGAAACTGCCCCATACAGGGTCCATAACTTGATCTCACTTAGTTAATGTGTAGAGAAGCGTAGGTGGAATGGTCTTCCATCGTGAGGTAGATCTTCCGCGATGTGATCGTGCCTGGGGACTACAGTCCAACGGTTGATGTTGGACAGTTGTATATATACCTACAAACTCAAAAGAACTTCGATAGCGCGGTTTAGACCTTGCCGTCTATAGGCGCTTAACTTAGTTTTACCTATGTAGTGTTGCTACAAATACTTTCAGTAAACTTAATGCATATAATAAACTAGCTGATGCCCGCGACAGCGTCCGCGTAGAATTTGTTATTCCTCTGCCTTTCAAAAATATATCAAGAAGGATAATCTACACTATCTATCTATCAACACTAATATAAAAATATGGTAATGCATTCGTACTTTAGTTTTGTCTAACAAAATTTCTTATATAAAGAGCGATAAACAGTACGGTTTCCACAGGTAGCCCTAACTAAATTCAGTTCTATGGTAATTCGTTTTTCTGAAAAAAATTTACACATCCTAAAAATAATACTGATTACGTATTGTATAGCCTAGGACAATCTCTGGTTTATGATTTTTGAATTAGTTTTTGATACCAAAGGCTATGCATGTGCTCATTATACTATACCAAACAAATTCCCTCAAGGAACCCATAGTGAATTATCAGAAAAAGAAGTGGACTTTGTACAGAGACTTTTGAAGAGTATTTGTGCCAAGTTTCAAGTTGATAGTAGAAAAAAAACACACTTTTTCATACCAACTTCAACCCCTGCTTTCACTCCTTTAGGGAATAGTTTTCGAAAAATCCAAAAACACGTGTCTCATCATTTATTTGTAAAAGTATTTGTGCTAAGTTTCAAGTTATGAGACGTAGAAACAACACGTCTCCATACAAACTCCAACGACCTGTTTCACCCCCTAAGGGGGGTTGTTTTTAGAAAATCCAGAAATACGTGTCTTGTTATTTGTTTTGAGGAGTATTTTTACAAAGTTTCGAATTGATACACCAAAAATTTGGGTTTTCCATACATACATGAACGTGGGAGAGCCATGCTTCGACCGGAGTGATACCACGGCCTCACAGAAAACCTGCGTAAAGCAATGCATTGCGTTTTGTTGAGTGAGTGAGGTAACCGGAGGCCCCAATCCCACTCCCCCTCCCCTCCTCTCCCCCTAATCCCACCTCAAAGGTCGGCAACGCAGTTGTGACTTTTGAGTTGCAGGTGTCTATGGGCGACGGACGTCCCTTACCATCAGGTGAATCGTCTGCCCGTTTGCCCCCTTTTATATCATAAAAAAAATACCAACTTTATCCTTCTACTTTCACCCCTTTTGGGTACGATTTTCGAAAAATCCAAAAACATGTGTCTACTCATTTATTTTCAAAAGTATTTGTACCAAGTTTCAAGTTGATAGACGTAAAAAACAACATGTCTCCATACAAACTCCAACCCCCTGTTTCACGACTTTAGGGGGTGTTTTTTGCAAATCCCGAAGTACGTGTCTTGTGGTTTGTTTTGAGGAGTATTTGTACAAAGTTTCGACTTGATACACCCAAAAGTGAAGGTTTTCCATACATTACAAACTCAACCCCTACTTTCACCCCGTTAGGGGACGACTTTCGAAAAATCCAAAAACACATATCTACTAATTTATTTCTAAAAGTATTTGTGCCAAGTTTCAAGTAGATACACGTCAAAAACAACACATCTCCATACAAAATCCCACCCCCTGTTTCAACCCCTTAGGGGATGTTTTTTGCAAAACTCAGAAATACGTGTCTTGTTGTTTGTTTTGAGGAATATTTCTAGAAAGATTCGAATTGATACACCCAAAAATGAGAGTTTTCCATACATACCAAGTTCAACCCCTACTTTCAGGCCGTTAGGGGTAGATTTTCGGAAAATCCAAAAACACGTTTGTCATCATTTATTTCTAAAAGTATTTGTGCCAAGTTTCAAGTCAATACACGTCAAAAACAACACATCTCCATACAAAATCCCACCCCCTGTTTCGCCCCCTTTTGGGGTGTTTTTTACAAAACCCAGAAATACGTATCTTTTTGTTTGTTTTGAGGAGTATTTCTAGTAAGATTCGAATTGATACACCCAAAATGAGGGTTTCCCATACATACCAAGTTCAACCCCTACTTTCAGGCCGTTAGGGGTCGATTTTCGGAAAATCCAAAAACACGTTTGTCATCATTTATTTCTAAAAGTATTTGTGCCAAGTTTCAAGTTGATAGACGTAAAAAACAACACGTCTATACAAAATCCCACCCCCTGTTTCGCCCCCCTAGGGGGTGTTTTTTACAAAACCCAGAAATACGTGTCTTGTTGTTTGTTTTGAGGAGTATTTCTAGAAAGATTCGAATTGATACACCTAAAAATGAAGGTTTTCGGTACATTCCAAACTCAACCCCTACTTTCACCCCGTTAGGGGACGATTTTCGAAAAATCCAAAAACACGTATCTACTCATTTATTTCTTAAAGTATTTGTGCCAAGTTTCAAGTTGATAGACGTAAAAAACAACACGTCTCCATACAAACTCCATCCCCCTCTTTCACCCCCTTATGGGGTGTTTTTTGAAAAATTAAGAAATACGTTTCTTGTCGTTTGTTTTATAGAGTATTTTTACATTGCTATTTATAGTTTTTATAAATGATCTTGTTAAACATATTCGGAATGACTGTCTCATGTATGCAGATGATCTCAAAATATTTAGAATTGTCACAGATAGACAAGATTGCTATTCACTACAGCAAGATCTGGACGCTATTGCTAACTGGTGCTTGGCGAACCATATGTCCCTGAATGAGAACAAATGTAATATTATATCGTTTACTACAAAGAAAAACAAAATCATATTTGACTACAGAATTAATGCTCACATCCTAGAAAGAAAAAGTACAGTTAAAGACCTTGGAGTATTCATAGATAGTAAGCTTTCATTCAGGGACCATTATGACTATATGGTAAACAGGGCTAATAAAGTACTAGGTTTCATTTTGCGTAACTCTCGAGATTTTAGAAAGCCCCAAACTACGCTATACCTATTCTACAGCCTTGCGAGGAGCATTCTTGAGTATGCCTCAGTCATCTGGTCCCCATTTTATAAAATTCACTCTGATCGAATAGAGAGCATACAGAGACGTTGCCTGAAGGTGTTAAGCTGGCGCTTGGGTCGATCTCGTCTTCTTCATGATTACTCCAGCCGTCTAGAATTCTTTAAGGCGGAACCTCTTCACGTGAGACGTGACAAATCTCTATTGACGCATCTCCATAAGATTTTGCACTCATCTATTGATTCCCCCTCCTTGTTAGCCTCAATTGATATCAACACCAGGCATAGATATCGGTTTCCAAGAACTTTTATTCTCGGAGTTTATAGGAACAACACATCTTTCTACAACCCCCTTATAAGAATGTGTAGAATGTATAACGAAAAAAGTTCTGATTGCAGTGATCTAGATGTATTCAATCCACGAAGAGCTACATTCTTAAGGCAAGTAGATGAATGTTTTGAATCCAAAAAATAATATTAATAACACTAAAAGCAAATTCTGGAGTTTTATGTCGTTATATATTTGTATATCTAATTTAAAAAGTTAAAAAATATTGTTTACTTAATTATTTTACTATTCTTTTTGTATTTTTCAATCAACTTGTAAAAATAGATTACTACTTAATTCCTTTTTCAAATGTTGTTTTGAGCTGCTTATGTTGTAATGTTGTATGCACATGTTTTGGTTTTAGTGACTAGATCTTTTAATTTTACTTTTGTTTGAACTGTTATGTCACTAACTGTTTTGTGCGTCTAAATAAATAAAATAAAATAAATAAAATAAAAAATAAAACAAAGTTTTGAATTGATACACTCAAAAATGAAGGTTTTCCATACAAACGTTCAACCCCTTTTTCACCCCCTTAAGGGTTGAATTTCGAAAAATCCTTTCTTAGTGCTAACTTACGTCTTAAAAACAATAGCTGTAAAAAAAACAGCTTTCTAGGTCTAAGGGTTTGGGCTGGGCGTTGATGAGTCAGTCAGTCAGGACTTCTCTCTTTATATATATAGATGATTGAGTATTGAGTAATGAAGGTGTGAGTGAGAAGACCCTTACTTCAGCAAAATGGCTGTTACGGGTTGATGATGATGAACACTGGTGACCCAGAACAGAACAGTCCATGTAAATATTCGCTCTATTAGCAGGGATGGTAGGGATCTACCATATGGCAATCGGAGCGACTGCTTTTCAAACATAAGGGGCTGCCACACGTCGAAGATTTCAGATAAATCTTTTTTTGTTTTTTTATAGATTTTTCATCAAAAGTCTGCTCCGATCTTTTAAATCCACCAATATGACAACAGGTACCTCTAGAAGACCTCGTCCGCTCAGCTGCGTTTCTGGTGGAGGCCTTGAACATGCGTCGGCGTTACATGGAGATTTGCGACCAGGAATTCCCCTTGGAACTGCTCCCGTATATGAACAGTCGCCGGCCGCCGCACCATCGCAACGTCGAGTACGACCAATCTCGGATGTTCAACGAAGCCATGCTGAACATAGATAGTACTCCGCTTTTTGCTTTATCAGTATCTTATGTCACGCCAAGGCCGTAGCCAGGATTTTGGCGAGATAGGTTAGAGCTACAGCCACCTCTCGTTCTTGTAACGATTTGGCCCGCTCTTAGTTACTATATTCTGTAGGGAAAGCAATATCCGAAACGTCCTCGGCTCATGCCTTACTTGGAAGCACAGGGATAAGTCAAGTCAAAGGTATGTATCGTGCCTGTAGGTCCCGAGTGGGGCTAGAACTGAGTAGGTATGTATGTGACCAGAGTTTTTTAAGATACCTTCCTTCTCTATAGTCTACCGATCCGTCATAGGGACAGATATATCACTTCTGTCGTGCTTGTTGGTCCTGGGTGGAACTTGACTTGACTCATTAGGAACTTAGCTTGTATGTGGTCTCAGTTTTGTAAGAACAGAGATTATGCAATATGCAATCATTTTGGCCTACAACTCGATATAGGGATGGAGAACAATGAAACTCTGGTATAGTCAAGAGCAGATGAAGCTTTACACTTGTAGTGCGAGTCTGACGTCTAAGGCGAGAGCAATCAATGTGTCAAGCTCCACGTGCTCTTGACCGTACCTACATATTTTATTGATGAACCCTTTTCGTTTTCAGCGGAAGCCGCAGAGCAGTACCTGCAGCTGACGGGATGCACCTCAGAGGAGATACTGCCCCGCTTGCCACAAATCCCTGAGTCTTATCCGATGTCCCCCACTAGACGTAATTATCGCTTAACCTTACAGTACATAATCTTTAAAGTGACAAACATGTTTTGTATAACGTACGGTCCATCATTCAATGTCTCTTCAGTATCTCGTAGCATGGATCAAACGAAGTCGAATAATGAAATTGGATAGTGTGATGGCAGTCGAAAAGGACTTATAGCTATGCAAACTCTGGTTGATCCTATTTCCTATAGAAATGGTTGTCTCACACAATATCAACTCGGAAACATCAGCACCGCCTCAACTCTAGCCGTTTAGTGCTCTTTGCATAAAATTCTCTACTACAACGCATTATTAAAAATCGTAATGGGATCGCCTTGTTTTAACAATTTGTTTCCGAGTTGATATGTATGCTAGGTATAACCTACACTGAATAACATGAATATGAAAATCTCCGCAGCGCCAACGTCGATATCCCAGTCGATGTACGCGATCAGACCAGCAGACCAGATGAGGATCTCCTTCGAGAGCCAGGACGACTTGATGGACCTCGCAGCTCCAGGTGCGTTGCTTGACCATTACTTATAAGTAGGTACACATATACAATGATCTTAGGCACAACGCCCGTTGTAACTGTTTTCTCTTAACTATTTTCCTGTGATCAGAAAAGTGCTCTCAAATACTATCAACTATTAAGTCCCATATACATGTTTATGTAATTGTTTATTTGTTTTTACTTTACACTCCCTAGACTTCGAATAGTGTCACTCATACTTCCATGGGCGTAGCTAGGGATTTTTCCTAGGGGGGGCCATGGCGCGGCAAGATGGTATGAAGGAATCACAGATCTTAATGATCTGTGGTAGGAATCAAGTATGGATTTCAGTTATCCTATCCTATTATACTAATTCTTTTTATTTTATCGGTGTCCTGGCCAAAACTGGCTGTAGTTTAAGTCGTTAATATATATAGCTAAGTATACACTGGCAAGAGCTCCGCTCTTAAATTACCAACAACGAGGTAAATCAAATCAACATTGAAGTAAGGAAAAAAGAAACCAAAAATATATAAATAGATCATGTACATCTGGATAGAGGGACCTTTTTTCAAATTATTGAGAAACGAAATGACCCTTACAGGGCCTGTAGTAAAAATTTGGTAAAACTTGAAGCAAAGATACTTAAATTTCTTAAACGTGAAACAAAAGAGTTATGGTCAAATAACTTGAGCCCTCAATCCTGACTCCTTCATAAAGCGGCATAGCCTAATCTCAGAAAGTACTATCCCTGGGATAATAATTTTTATTTGAGAATTTAGTTAAGATTTTCTTAAATACATAAAGAAATTCCCAAATCTTAGGAATGCGATAATACAGATTTATGGCGGTTTAGCTTGGGCCCTCAATTCGTGAATATCTGTACTGATTAATTAGTAAAACATGAGTTTATCTAACGAAAGAGATTAATACGACTTTAATATATTTTAGTTCAATATCGCTTAATATCGTTGGTAAATTAGTTATAAAGAAATAACACAAAATTTAATTGTTAAAAAGTAAATAAAAATCGAATTTTCTTAGAACGTCTGAACTGAGGGCCCAACATTTTCGGCAGTATTGTATTAAGTATTGTATTAAGCCTTAAGTATTTTAACCAATTTTTAATTAAAATGCAACAAAGCGTCCATTCTTCTAAATGCCATACTTTAAAAGAAAATTGATTTAGAATTTTATAAAGGAGAAATTCTGTAGGGTGACCATAACATATAATAGAGCACTCTTGAATTAAAACTCAGTAACCAATCATAAATTCCTGATGATGAATTAGCAACAACATAAACATAGGAAAAATAGGTAATACATGACATGTTATTCTTAACTAAAATAGACAAAATCAAACTGGTCTAGGTACTTAGTTTGATATGACAAAACAGAAACACTAATAATAATAATATATTTTAAGCTGCACTAAGGTAAACGCAGCTATTACCGACCCCCTTAAGCAAGTTTTGAAATTGATTATTAGAATTAAGGGTAGTGGTTGCAAACACACCAGATTTTTTTATTTTATATTTAAATATGGATTGTATATTTTATATTTATATTTTCATTTGTTTATAAATATCATGTTTTCATTGAAAAAATAATCAAAGGATTGTTGAAGTCAATTGTTTCTATTACCGACCCACCCGAAACGCTTTGAAGCTATTACCGATTTTTATGAATCTAACACCGACCCTTAATTAAATAAAGCATACTTTTTTTACAGAATACCTACCTACACGTTCGATTCTCAAAATAATTATTAATTTGAGCGAAATATCGCTTTCCCAAAACATCCCGTTTTCGAAATGTCCCGTTTACTTTTATTTGCTTCTCATTTTTGTACTTGATTCATTACATTAATTATAGTTACTAAAATAATCTGAAAATTTAGATAAACTTGATTTTAAACTTTTTGGCGGGAATCCGAAGATCTCTGGAAATCATCGTCATGTTTTTTGTATAATTTTCATTTTGCTGTGTATTTCGGGTTTTGACTCATCATAATAGTGATAGTTATTTATGTGGCAAGTGTCCCTGAAAGTGTGCAGTGAATGGGAAATTCGATAAAATGCGAGATATGGACATTTTTGTATAGCCTCAAGAAGTCACAATGAAGTCTTCAGTAAAAATGCTATTATTTTACTGTTGATAACCAAGTTAGGGATGTAGAAAGTGTTGAAGACACTGCATTTTTGTGCATGGACTCTGAAGCAGAGCCATTTACTCCAGGATATCATTAACTAATGACGAGGCTGCATGGCGTAATGCCTTTGCCTACCCTGTAAGGGGTGAAAAAAAATGAATACCAACCAAACCAACATGATATTCATTGTTATGTAGATTTCTTCTTCTAGTGCCCATGCTTTCCAACTAATCGCAGTGAAGCTCGGAATGCTTGTAGATTCTTTAAAAGATTGTTTTCACATTTGGACCTCAATAAAAATAAAGGTATTGATTTCTCGGTGGACATAAATGAAATTTTAGTAATATAAGAAAATTGACTTTAATAGAAATGGTAAATAGAATAACATTCATTAAATCAAATTGAGAACATAGGTCGTGTATTGTTATCTTGCGCCCCAGGAAACCTGCTGCTTGGCCAGCTAGTGCAAACCATAGCCTTTCTTTGTAATTGATTAGCCTGCTTAATAGTAATTACTTCTTAAAACAATGTCAATGCTGTTACTTCACAATGCAGTTCCATGTAGTGCCGTTAAAGGGAATTGGTCCTAGTGTCATTTGTGTTTGACACAGGGGATCACTGAATCACCTGAAACATAAATATTCACTATCAAAATTCAGAGACAATTTTGTAAATGTGTAGATGTTAATAAAATAAAAACACACTGTTTTATTTTCAGCACAGATTTTTTCAAGTTGGGATAGCGGCTGGTGCTT
Source organism: Ethmia dodecea (assembly GCA_963855545.1). NCBI lineage: Eukaryota > Metazoa > Arthropoda > Insecta > Lepidoptera > Depressariidae > Ethmia > Ethmia dodecea. The sequence goes on along the minus strand of OY979457.1, from coordinate 13,192,110 downwards.
CTATACACACATGAATCATGATTTGCTCCACCGTGGCTAGCACTAATACTTTATACTATTTAAGTCCGAGTGACAAACCTGAAAATAAAAGTAAAAACTATTATAAATATATAATTTACATGTTTTGAATAAAAATAATTAGACAATTTTATTTCAAAATAACTTAAACCCTTTTTTTTTTTATTTGCCAAAAAGCCTATAATTTTTTTTCGAACTTCCCAAGTTTAGCGCAGCCGAAGGTGAGGGTTGACTGTCGGAACAAGTTGCAATGACGGTTCCGCACGCGTACTTAATAACTATTTTTAATACAGTTGCGAAAAAATTAAGCAATTTAATAAAATAATAAAAATACAATAAACTCAACTAACATTTTTGGAAAATCGCGCCAACCGTAAAAGATTAAAAGCAGAGGTTTTTTTGTTTTCTTCACCCATTCTGGGTAGGTAAAGGGAACTATAAATATAGCCAAGTCTTCAGTAGACTTTTTTTATGGATATGAAATGAAAATGAAATTTAATGACATTAAATTAAATTAAATCTAACCTAACTCATTGAATCAAATCATTATATTAAAACATATTAGTAGCTTTACTTTTAGACATTACATACCGTTAATCAAAAAATACCAATTAATCGGTATAGAATCGGTGATAGCTTCTCTTTGTTGCAATTTCCGATTCATATGGATCGTTAATTAGTGTTAAATAAAAAAATGAACAAATCTTTTACCGAGCCACGAAAAATAATCGATATTTATTGTAATATATTTCCCCATCCATTATAATACAATAATTTATTGATTTAGTCCTAAACTATAAAAAAATACACCATTTTCATATAAATGCGAAGAAAACTCCAAGTAGTTTCTTTCATACCCCATATCTAAATGTTTAATAATGCGTGGCAGTTTATCGCGGAAAAACAAGTTTATAGTATAATATGGAGTATGTCGCTAATAGATGCTTATAATTTTGGAATACTTAAGATTGAAATGGTGTTATAAAAACTTATTTAATTATTATAAGCATTAACGAAAAAGGGAAAAAATAAAGAATAACCTCTCAGCCATTGCCGATCCATGGGTCGGTAATGACTGCACTACTAAAATGCACTGCAGCTATTGCCGTTCTATTTTAATTTCAAAAATACTTTTTGAAATCCCTTAAAACACAATAATTTAGTTGCGAAATGTGGAATATACAAATAAAGGAATATGTTGAGTTATTCAGAATAAACTTAACGTAAATATTTATATATAAAATATCTTAAGCAAAAAAATTGAGTACTTACCTGAGGAAGTAAGGGTTAGTATGACACGTTCGGCGCACTCGCTACGTTCACAGAAACTAACGTATTTGGTCACATTCCCGTGTACCTACGTACACTAACACCAGTAAATTAATTAGGAAACATACAAACATGTGTGTATATTATACTCTCTTGTGACTCAAATCGTTCCAAACCGATAAAAATAAGAATAAGCTGAATGGGTCGGCAATACCTGCAGATTTTCGATGGGTCGTTGATAGCTGCGTTTACCTTATTTATTTATTAAAATTATTGGATCACACAAAACGTAAGCGCTTCCGACAACAACTATTCGCTAATGAAATAGCTTCTATGGGGTACATGCTAAATAGTAGTATCAAAAAAGTAACAAAAACATAACTACCCTACAGAATTTTCTCATATGAAACATTGTAAATCAATTTTCTCTTAAAGTATGGCATTTAGAAGAATGGACGCTTTGTTGCATAAAAAATTGGTTAAAATACTTAACCTAAAGTGCGGTAGTGTAGAAGGCTTAGCCTAGTCAATACTGCCGAAAATATTGGGCCCTCGGTTCAGACGGTTTAAGAAAATTTGAATTTTATTTAGTTTTTTACAATCGACTTTTGTGACGTTATTTGTATTAACTAATTTACCAACGATATTAAGCGATATTGAACTAAAATATATTAAAGTCGTATTAATCTCTTTCTTTAGATAAACTCCTTTGTTTGGCTGATTCCTCAGTACAGATATTCACGAATTGAGGGCCCAAGCTAAACCGCCATAAATCTGTATTATCGCATTCTTAAGATTTGGGAATTTCTCAATGTATTTAAGAAAATCTTAACTGAATTCTCAAATTAAATTTATTATCCCAGGGATAGTACCTACTTTCTGAGATTAGGCTATGCCGCTTTATGCAGGCGTCAGGATTGAGGGCCCAAGTTATTTGACCATAACTCTTTTGTTTCAAGTTTAAGAATCTTTAATTCAAGTTTTGCCAAATTTTTACTAAATGCCTTGTAAGTGTCATTTCGTTTCGCAATATTTTGGAAAATGCCCTCAATCAAACGACCTTGAAATTAGAAAAATATGTTAAATTTTCAAACTATTTTATGTTTTCTGTGTTTAGCTTTTTGAATATGGTTTTCGATTTCGGTAGTTGAGGATGAAGTTATTTTATGTATGAGGAAGGGTATTTTTCTAGGGTGGGCCCATAGCTTTCTAGGGTGGGCCCGGCCCACCCTGGCCCCCCCCTAGCTACGCCCATGCATACTTCCACTCGTAAAATTGCCCTAAGATTTGTATAAGCCGAATGACTCCAAGGAGAGTCATGAATAGCGTCCATCTGCAACGGCTCCAGATTGTAGCCGACCAAGGCCCCAACGTCTCTTCCTTGAAAGTTTTAAAGGTTCGGGTCGGTTTTAGTGTTACAGCATTGACTAATTTAACAGAAATTCGTGACTAAATACGACCGCTCTATTGGGTACATACACCTACTTGTCAGCAACATGTGACATGTCTTGCTTGACTGATGGCGACTGTGCACATTTTCTGTTTGACGCTGCTTGCCAAGATCATGCTCTCTTGTTAGGATCCCAGTATAACCTGGCGTAATTGACAGAACCATGTTACAGCAATAGTGAGGGCTTCAATTGGCCTCTCTGGGCAAGTGCCCAGAGCCCTTCCTGACTACACTCTTGGTGCTTAGGAGCTCAGCATGACCCGTGGGCCTGCCCAAACCCCCCCAATCGGCACTACACGTTCATCTGGTGCAACGGCCTAGTCTCCGTTTACCGAACTAAAGAAGATGCAGATGAAAACCGCCCGCTGCCTTACCGTACAGTCTCGTACAACCAATACGTGGAGGACTTGAACCGGATAGAAGGGATGGTTGATGATGGACCTCTGTAAGTTTTCACTATAATCTTACATGGTTATTTATTACCAAACTAGGCAGGGTCTGCATTTGTACTAGAAAACTGTTAGACATGTTCAATGTTCTTGTAGACCACTCGAGCTAGAGATAAAATAGTAGGTAAGTAAATTTTTTTTAAACTCCTTTGTACATGTCCTTACCACTGTCCAAACAAATATCACAATCTAGTGACTCCAATTTAAGTCCAGTGTTAGTCTCCTTAATAACATTGCCAGGAATATATCTGCAGGAAATCCTTCTGCTACCGGCGCCTGAGTTACTTGACATCCAAGTTCAAGATGCACGTGCTTCTAAATGAGCTGCATGAGCTGGCGCTGCAGAAGGCTGTACCCCACAGGGACTTCTATAATGTCAAGTATGTAGCAAGCTACCTTCTCATCGATGGCCCCAATGATACCCTCAACTTTACTCCAATATGTCTAAGTTCAAACCATGGTTTCGTGTGTCTCTTTTACTATGATATGACGTAATAACTCCCGATGTAGGATAATGAAGAGGTGGAGAATACTTCTGCCTGCCTCCTCGGGGATAAAAGGCGTTTTTATTTAAATACTGCCTGTACCAGGTGCTGCTTTGGCGTTGGCTTTCTTCAAGAACATAAAACCAGTAATCAATCAAAAATCGTTTATTTTCTATAGGTATTAAATGTACACTTAGAAACGTCAATATTTTATAATAACAAGGCACTCTAAACTCGTCCATGAAGATTGGCTAAATGCAAACAGCAGCCCATCTCCACCGACGAGTTGCTGGTTCCGAATGCAGTTCCCCGAGAAGAGCCAGCAAGAAACTCAACGGCAGCTCTTTTTAATCTCATGTCTTACTAATACATATCGTTTACAATAATAATTATAATTAATAGCCTTACATCGTCGAGTCGGTTAATCCCATGCATGTTGGTCTACTAAGTAGTCTGTAATTTTATTGTAGCCTTTTTTATGTAATTTTTGCTTAACTACTTATTATTTTAAATTTGTCAAGAGGCAAATTTTGTAATTCAATGGGAATCTTATTGTAAAAACGTATACATTGACCCTTAAAGGATTTGGTAACTTTAGATAATCGACTAACATAAGCAGCCAGTTCATTCTTATTTCTAGTGTTTATAAAATGTCTGTCACTATTTTTGTTGTAAAGTGATATATTCTTTTTAACATACAATACGTTTTCGTAAATATACTGTGACGCCAGTGTCAGTATATTAATTTCTTTGAATTTTTCTTTTAGAGACATCCTCGACCCCATTTTATAAATTGCACGAATGGCTCGTTTCTGCAAAATAAATATTCTCTGGACTTCAGCAGCATCCCCCCCACTAGAGTAGAATGCCATATGACATCAAGCTGTGGAAGTAGCTGAAATAGACAAGTCTAGCTGTTTCTAAGCTTCAGTCATTCGTTTATGTAAAACTTCACAGGAAAGTAGACACTCACATTCACGCTGCCTCCTGCATGAACCAGAAGCATCTTCTGAGGTTTATCAAGCGGGCGTTGAGACAGCATCCTGACGAGGTTGTGGCCATGCACAACGGGGCCCCCAAGACGCTTCGGTCGGTCTTCGAGGATATGCAGCTCGACGCTTATGATTTGAACGTGGATATCTTGGATGTCCATGCGGTAAATACCATACTTTAGTGTCGTCACAAGTTTTAAACTCAAGTTTCAGAGGCTCGGAAAGATCCTGTAGTGGTGAGTAAGGCTCAACACTAGTTTTTTTTTTACTTTAACTCTTTATATTAACTAGCGTTTGTGTGCAAGTACGTAGGTATCTTTGGAGTAGCCTGTAGCTTAAATTGTTTCACAGATTTTGAAGTCTTCATCTCCAGAGTAGGTATCATAAAAGGGTGACGTACTAGAATGATTTGAAAAAAACAACATTTGTGTCTTTTACATGTAGTCGGGTTTTTGCAGGTTTCTGTTATCACTACTGATCACGTTCTGCCATTACCTATGTCACTATTGACAATACCAATAACCAAATTATTTGACGTAGATAATATGGATAATCAAAATATTTGCCGTAACATGAAACTTGCAGACTTTAATAATGTAGGCACCCCCCATAAAAAATACTCTAAGGACATTTGATTCTGTTTAATCTCCTGTTGATCATTGCAGGACCGCAACACGTTCCAGCGCTTCGACAAGTTCAATTCCAAATACAACCCAGTGGGTGAGAGTAGGCTGCGAGAGGTCTTCCTCAAGACCGACAACTATATGAACGGGACTTACTTCGCTAGGATGATCAAGGTGAGATATATATTTATTGATATCTCTACTACACACTCCAAGATATGTTTTAAGGAGGATATCACACTCCATCGCATTCTGCTCCAAAATAATGTAACAATATTAGATATCCTCTTCTATAGTTACTGTACTCACCAAAATATTATACCACTTCACTGACTGCATTTAAACCAAGGGCAGCGTTTGTCGTTTGACGCTACCTGCACTTCGCATTTGCAGTCGCTTTAGTCTTATCTAATTTTTAGTTAGTTTTGTTTAGATACATTCGGAAAAATTGCTCATCCAGAAGTAGCTTTGGTGTCCACTATAAAAATAGGACCTTCTAACTCATATGGCATTTATTTATAATATCTTCAGGAAGTGTTGGCTGACTTAGACGACAACAAGACCACATACTTGGAGCCCCGAATTTCGATTTACTGCAAGAATGAGAACGAGTGGACCAAGCTGGCGACGTGGGCGCTTCGCAACGACGTCCACTCGCCTCACGTGCGCTGGCTCGTTCAAGTACCACGACTCTAGTAAGGAAACTACCTATTCCTTTTACAACATTCCATAGAAATGAATGATCCTTTAGACTGATCGACCGCATAAACAGACAATTCAAATCCTGGAAAACTCATTTATATGTAGATGTAGGAACGTGGAATTCACTTATTGAATAATATAGATAGGTATCGCTTTGGAAAATTGACAAGAAGCAGCGCAAGAAATTCCACTTCATATATAATCTAATTCACCATTCCATCCAATCTAATAGACAAATCAATCTTGTAGAATCTTCCTCCATTCTATCTAATAGCCTAGTCGATACTCGTATATCCTGTAGAATATTCTACCATTCCATCGAATAGATCACTCCATCCAGAATTTTCCACAAGTAGGGGTTCCGTTGAGTAAACTGATCCATCGCTTGAACATTTCCCATATGCAGTGACATCTACCGCATCAACAAGCTGCTGAAGAACTTCCAGGAGTTCCTAAACAACCTGTTCAACCCACTGTTCGAGGTCACCATCAACCCCAACTGCAATCCTGAACTGCACAAATTCCTCACGGTACATCTTTTCTGATACTCTTTAACATAAATTAGTGAGAAACAATTTCGTATTATAAAAGAAAGTATTCACGGTAATCGAGGCAAGTGGCGACCCGAGGATAGATAGGTTGTGTAGGTAGTAAAGTGCTCTCCCTCAACTAGAGCATTCGCCTGGAATGGGACATTCAGATTCGATTTTGAGCATTACGTTACAATACTGCCTCCCTGACTGATGAGCATTCGGTTGTAATGTAACATATGTTCTCCTCCCTGACTGACGTAATGTAACGTTACATTACAGGCGAATGCTCTCAGTGAGGGAGCCCCTGTACAAAAACACCTTTTGAAATTTCTCACCTCTCATTTGCTAACAATGATGAGGTGAGGTTTCACGTCAATTGGTTGTCGATGACGTGATAATAGCATGCGGACTTGCCGCAACAGTCTGCTTGGTCATTTTCCAGCACTTGATCGGGTTTGACAGCGTGGACGATGAGTCCAAGCCAGAGAACTCCCACTTGTCCGTGGGCATGAAGACCCCAGAGAACTGGGATCACGAAGAGAACCCACCGTACGCGTACTACCTCTACTACATGTATGCCAACATTGCGATCCTCAACCAGCTGCGCAAGTGAGAATATTAATACGCTTTTTTTGACAGGCATAGCTTTAAAAAGAGCTGCCCTTGAGTTTCTTGCTGGTTCTTGTCGGGGTACTGCATTAGGAACCGGCGACTCGCCGGTGGAGATAGGCTGCTGTTTACATTCAGCCAACCTTGATGGACGAGTTTATAATGCCTTGTTATTAGTCTGTTGACGTTTCTAAGTTAGTTTTGATTTACTTAAAATATATTTGTCTTCTCAAGAGATAAGTTACAAAATTATTTTAGTGCCTTTTGTTTTTCCAGGGGCCAAGGCCTGAATACATTCGTATTACGTCCTCACTGCGGAGAAGCAGGTCCTTCTGTCCACCTCAGCTGTGGTTTCCTGGTTGCACAGAACATCTCCCATGGACTCATGCTACGGAAGGTAATCTTTTTTAAATAATCATTTACACACAGGGTTAGATATCTATCATCAGTCTATCGAAGCCTACATCGCGTGAATACATTTCCATATTGGTTGCCACAAATACAAATTAGCACGAATGGTATTCCGACCTCACTCCAACTCCTCAGATACCGGTGCTCCAGTACATGTACTACCTGGCGCAAATCTACATCGCGATGTCCCCACTGAGCAACAATTCTCTTTTCTTGCGCTACCACCGGAATCCGCTGCCAGAGTACTTCGGGCGCGGGCTCAGGGTCACACTTAGTACTGACGATCCGCTCCAGTTTCATTATACCAAGGTATTGTATGCGAGATACGTGGAGAATCTAGTTTATAATACTCTGACATTGATAGACTGACTGACAGACAATGCACAGCCTAAACCGATGGGTTTATAAGCATAAAATCTTGAACAATAATAGTTTCTTTAGTATAAGTAGGTGATCAGAGTCCTTTCTCAATGAGTCTTTTGCAAAGTAGATGATGAAAGTTTTACGGGACTTCTGCATCATCTAATACTTACAACTCTACCCGTGTGTGTTGTAATTGTAAGAGGCAACTTAGAGACTTATTTGACCCAGATGTTTACTACCTCGTGATCCGAAAGGTGATAGGTTAACCACGACAACCACCATTCCCAGGGACGGTTCTCAATATTGGCATCCGGCTGTCGACCGGTCGGTTAAGTCTTGATATGAGCCCAATACGAGTTAGCTTTTGTCTTCTACATACCCTTAACCCTGGGACCCAGAGTTAAGGCAAGACTGTCTTTTAACCGCCTGACTTCGTCATAAACATCGTCTCCAGTAGAACCAAGGGTTGTGTGGACTGGTTGACGTACCTGTTTTGCCGCCAGGAACCCCTGATGGAGGAGTACAGCATCGCGGCGCAAGCGTGGAAGTTGAGCTCCTGTGACATGTGCGAGCTTGCTCGCAACTCTGTGCTCATGTCTGGCTTCCCGCATGAGGTACAAATTCCAGGACACAAATGTTCTCGAGGGTAGCTTTGGAATTGTATAAATATATGCGCCATACGTATTTTATTCCTGGGAATTCCCTCTTTTTAGAATCTCAAACTAAACATGTCTAGCCTGTGATGCCTTTACACAAAGTCCTTTCCTTCACCGTCGATGTGATTGACAAATGTTTAGTATGTACAGCTAATTGCAAACAACAATAAATCAGTTCAACATCAACCGTTGGACAGTTCCCAATTACAAACGACTCGTTTGGCGGAAGTTCTTCTCTTTAAGATGGAGGAGCATTTCACCTCCGAATCTCGGCACCTACTTTGCAGGAATACTAAGGTGGTTTGGTCATATTTAGAGGATGAATGAAAGGCGCTTAACGAGACAAATATGGAGGGGTATTGTGAATGAGCGTGTCAGTAGAGTCTAGGCGTACGTACTACCAGATTCACGACGTTATGAAAGAGTACCCGAAACCGATGAGCATGCATGAGTCGCTTGATTGATGTGAATCTGCCAGACACATAGCAAGTGGCAGCCTTAATGATACAGGAAAATTGCTAGATACGCCTTCCCTGTTTCCAGATGAAGCAGCACTGGCTGGGCCCAGATTACCTGCAAGAAGGCCCGCTGGGTAACGACATCACGCGCTCCAATATTCCCGATGTCCGAATCGCGTACCGCCACGAGACGCTGCTCGGCGAGCTGGACAACCTCTTCTATGTGGGCCATTAGTTTAGAGGTCTGGGTCACGCAAAGAGATTAAAATATAATAAGGCATAGAGGGGACAAAGAGAGGAAAATTTGAAGTCAAAAGTTATTCCAAGTGGAATAAGTCTAGTACAATTTCGACCGAATGACAGCTCGCGTTCATACTAACTGACATGACAAGGACATGACGCTTAGGCTTCAAAGTTTTGTATGAAAATATTCCCAATGCCCCCTCTATGCCCTATTATATTTAAATCTTTTTGGGGTCACGCCATCTTGACACACTGCAACTCTATCCGCATCCAAAATGAAGCTACATACGGAACATACTAGACTGTCTTCATGTTTGGGCACAAAATCTATCACTCTTAAATCATTCGGAATGGAGAGTTGTTTTCGGTGAGTGAAATCCAAAATTTGCAGAACTTTTAAAGCTTTACAGCGGTACAAATGGCGACGAAAATTTTTGAACTAAGCGGGATCCAGTAGGAGTGAACGTACGTTCATCTTTGGCGCATTTTGTCATAACATATTATTTGAGTGCTAGAACAACCATAAATAATCCAAGTGCAGAATTATCGGAAAACTAAATAAAATACTCTCTACATCATTTTAATATGTGTTTTTTTTGTAGGTCACTACGTAGAGTAACACTGGGCCGAGTTCGGGTCATCTTTCATGCAAATCCATTCCCCATTGTGAGGTGAGTGCAACTCAGATGCCGCGTTCAACTTCATTGCAGAAACGATCTTAAAAAAATAACGAATTGTTTTCCACTTATCGGGCATAGACAGTTTAAATTTTTCATTGGTTTTGAATCTTATTTCAATTGAATAGAGTTCAATATTTGGTGGTAACTATTTGTCCTCCGTTTAATTTCATTTCCCATTACAAATAAAAGCAGTATTTTCTTTTTCATGGTTTTATTTCAAGTTAAAATCGCAAATACCGCAGGTCACAATGTTGTCTTTTATTTCTCCTTTCTGGTTCTTAATTTCTTAATCTAATTCTGACTACATTTTTAATTTATAATCTCAACGCCTACGTTTTAACACGAATAAATGATTTTTTATTCCATTTTGTTACAGAGAACTGAAGAAGCAACATACAAGTTACATTTACATAAATCTGCAAAAAAATTTAGTAAATTAAGTATTTTGTACGTACGTTATGTTCGCAATAAATAAATAAATAAACGGTCTATACAAGTTTTAGGTTTACTTAAGAAATTATATATCCACCGAATCCACAGCAAAGTCTGAACGCCGTGACAAAATTTCGTCTACTGTTTTGTCTCGCTCTTTCTCGTGCAAATACGAGACGAATGCACGAGACAAAGAGGTTGGAAGAAAATCATTCTAGAGAAACTTTTTCTTTAAACGTTTATGGCACGAGATATGCGACGAAAAAATTTTTTTACAGCACTTATTAGATAGGCTTACAAACTTTTACGTTTATAATACTATAGCAGGATTAAAAGGTATATAGATATAAGTGAATATAATTCTTTGGGATGTCGCGTCAATGGGGGGTTTTTCTTTTTGTTTTTTTTTTACTCTTCCCTGTTCTCTGGATAGATGGCGCTGAACTTGCTAAGTTACTGCTAGGAACGGAACGTCACATATTTTTTTTGATATCGTAAAACGAAACGTATATAAAAGTAAATGTCACTGTCACACACAAAACAAAACAAAGATAAAACAACAAAACCAAAACTTAACGAAAACAACGAACAAAAAAAACTGAATTTTAACAAAGCGCGAGAAAACTATGTTACATTCAGAAGCAAGCAGCAAACGAAAGTGTCGTAATCACAGATTATAAAGATTAGGTCGTTCGAGGAAGTCGCGGTTATAAGTTACTCTATGGTGACGTGCCGCATTTAGTAGTAACGTAGTCAATTCAACGCCATCTACAGAGTTCTTGCAAACTATGTTTTTTTTTAATTCTCAAAAAAAAAAACCTCTCACTTGCTCGAATTTTATATTTTGCTAGCTAGTAACTACTCTTTATTGTACACCAATAAAAATATACAATAAGTGATACAATGATTTAAAAAAGTAAAATGGGCGGTGTTATTTCTTTACCCGTACTGAACCAGATTAAAAAACTACTATCTACTATATAAAAATAAGTCGGGTTTTCCTTCCTGACGATATAACTCGAGAACGGCTGGACCGATTTCCACGGTTTTGCATTCGTTGGAAAGGTCTCGGGCTGCGTGAGGTTTATAGCAAAGAAAATTCAGCATTGCACCCGTGCGAAGCCGGGGCGGGTCGCTAGTGTATGTATGGATCAAAGAGATTTAAATATAATAGGGCATAGAGGGGGCATTGGGAATATTTTCATACTAAACTTTGAAGCCTAAGCGTCATGTCCTTGTCATGTCACTTAGTATGAACGCGAGCTGTCATTTGGTCGAAATTGTAATAGACTTATTCCACTTGGAATAACTTTTGACTTCAAATTTTCCTCGCTTTGTCTCCTCTATGCTCTATTATATTTAAATCTCTTTGGTATAGATACTTGTTTCGCCTCTAAAAGAGACATCCACAGGATAATTTGCTCTAATAACGATAAGTAAAAAAAACTTTTATCCGGGCATTACAGAATTCATCAAAATCTGTCGTGTCATATTAGTTTTTACGAGACTAAGTCCACGGTTTCATGGTACTACGGCGCTCGGACCTAGTCTACTCGGACTCCACTCGTATCATGTACACTCTGATCACGTATTTATCAGGAACGCGAACATTTCTTTGAGGTTAGAAACCGGTGACGTTTCTTACGGCTTGCTCCTCAACGTGCGGCGCCATCTGTCGGTGCGAGTGGAACTCCATGGTGAAGGAAGCGAGCCCCGAGCTGAGCGAGCGCAGCGTGCTCGAGTACCCGAGCAGCTCCGACAATGGAGCTAGGCACTCTATTACCTGCGGAGAGAGTTCAATTTTGAAATGCAGTTTCACACCTCCTATATGTAAAATTTTACCCATAGATAGAAAATAGAATATTTCGTAGGTCTGGAATATTATTATAATGATGAATTTAAAGTTAATGTTAAGAACAAGTACAACACACGTAGGGTTAGAAAAAACAAACTTGTTCAACCAAAGACAACAAACTATTATGGTAAGAGAACATCTAAATATATGGTACCTAAAGTGTTTAATAAAATAGATCTATTAAGAGAAAAAGTCAAAATTAGTAAAGGATCACTTAAGACAAAATTAAAAAACATTATTCAAGATTACAAAACCTATAGATAAGAAGTAGATAAGTACATATAAGGTGGTTCACTGTTATGTAAAAGAGCGCTTCTCGCCATCAAACGTAAAAGTTTTTCGAGGTTATTATTAAGTAACACCACTGCATATTAAAAACTTATTTAGATAAATAAAAAAACACGCGAATTTGACATTCTGCGAATTGAGACAATTTGCGCCTGGTTTCGGTATGTAAATAAGTATTTGATGATACAATAAATTTCTAAAATGTGTTTTTATAGCATAACACATTATATTATGAGAGGGTTAACCTTATACATTTCGGTACATAAAAAAATTGATGATCTGATTTAGAGACCATTCGGAGATATTAGAGTTATAACTCAAAATATTATGAGACGGTGTTTATGTTAAGAAAATCTGTTTTGACTACTAAATGACGTCACAAAGCCGGCTGATTTAGCTACACTGGGTTATAAAAATAAATAAACAAATTTTCAGAGTGTATTACAAATAATAAAAATTAAGGGGCAAGCTCGGCCCATCGTAGGCCCCGTCTTGCCTTCAGGCAAGCCTGGGGTACAGAGTAAGCCCATTACCAGTAAAAAAAAACTAGATTTTTTGATTTTTTTGCCACTAGGCAGTCACCCATCTACTGCCTCACTGCACCCAACTTTGCTTAAATAGCGTGATCGCTTCAAACACACTTGTATCGCAGGGCTACGGCTTTTCGATTTTTATTCATATAGATTAATACAGGGGTCTCCAATTAGTTTCGCTCAGGGTCGGTTTTAAGAAATGAAATGACCATCGTGGTCCGCACATTTTATTTATAAGAAAAAATATTTATTAAACAAATGTAATTAAGGAAATAACAAATAGTCTAGGCAATAAAGGTAGTGGACCCCAACATTAATTCCTCAGTCGATGAAACTTTGCAGGATTGTAGTATAGTATGAGACAATACTTGCATAAAAAAATTAAAAAAAATAAACTTAACCGAAGTTAGGTTTTTATACTAAAAAAATTTTTTTTTTTTGGTCGATAATTTGGTAATTTCTGAAAATAATATAGCGAAATGGTTTTATTTTAGATTTTCCTATTGTAAGTCCACAGCGACTATTAAATGACATTCCAGTTAAAAAAATGGACTGAGCAATTTTCCCGTGCAAGGTACATAATATGTCTGAGTTTTGTTGTTTCTACCATGAGATTTTTTTGGATATTTCGCATATAGCTTTCTTAACACACATGAATATTGATGGCGAAGAAAATGTTGACTGAGCATTTTTCCCAACAAAGATATCAAATAAATAAGTATTTCAGTAAAAAATACCTAACTTCGGTTAGGTTTTTTTTTGGATTTTTTTATGCAAGTATTGTCTCATACTATACAACAATCCTGCAAAGTTTCATCGATTGAGGAATTAATGTCGGGGTCTTCATACAAAAATTCGCTTCATTGCCTGGATTAAAAGGCATTTTGTTACACAGGTATACATTTTTATTAAATTACTTACAGCTCGCGTCAATCTTTTTGGCGCCACGGAAGTTATTTATATCGGTGGCAGTCTTTAGTGTAAGTTACTGTGTTCTTGCGGTCCGCACAAAATGGGTCTTCGGACCGCGGTCCGCCATTTGGCGACCCCTGGATTAATATATTGTGAATAAACTTGATCCACGTATAGAAATAACGAAACTAACCTTGTTCTGGTGGCGCACTTGTATGTTCTGCACGGCGGCGCGACGCTGCAGCAGGTCGGCTAGAACCCGGGCCGAGTGGCTCTCTGGGCAGACCACCTGCAACGCCATCACCGGCTCCAGCAGCACCGCCTCGGCCTGCTGGAACACCTGGAATTAAAGGATCATGATCATCATTCAGCCAATGGCTTTCTACTGCTGGACGAAAGCCTCCCCCAAGGAGCGTACCATTCCGGTGTTGGGCAGCCCTTGTCTCGGTCTTGGGCGATGAAAGGAATACTCTTACGTAAAATAATAACTAATGAGAGCAGTGATAGCCCGGACGGTTAAAGAGCCGGCCGAAAATCAGTGAGGCTCGGGTTCGAATCCTGGCATGTACCAATGAGTTTTTCAAAAACTTACGGACATTATTATCACTAGCTCGACGGTGAAGGAAAACATCGTGAGGAAACCCGCAGGTCTCAGAATTAATTCTGAGACATGTGTAAACAGACCCGGTCCGGCGATGGGCTCACCACCTATCACGTTTAGGGGTCCAATATTTCTCGTGAAATGTGGGTATATCCAGTAATGGAATACCTCTGCCTACCCCCTCGGGGATAAAAAAGGCGTGAGATTATATTTATATTTATTTATATAAAATAAAAACTTTAAAGAAAAAAATAAAAAATAAAAAAAAGTTAATAAGCACTAGTCGCCACTACGATTTTCGAAGGTTCCCCTCGATTTCTCTGGGATGCCATCATCAGATCCTGGTTTCCTTATCATGACATGAGATTAAAAAGAACTGCCCTTGAGTTTCTTGCTGGTTCTTCTCGGGTACTGCATTTAGAACCAGCAACTCGTCGGTGGAGATGGGCTGCAGTTTACATTTAGCCAATCTTCATGGACGAGTTTAGAGTGCCTTGTTATTAGACTATTGAAGTTTCTAAGTGTACCCATATTTACAGAACCCCTGACAAAATGTTCGGATGTTGTGGTTGAAACTTCGCTACAACTTTATACATGTGAAAATGTCTTCACGTGTCAAAATATACCTACCTAAGAAGGAATAGGGTAGGTATTTGACTGTATCGAAATTAATATATAATAATACTAGCGACCTGCCCCGGCTTCGCACGGGTGCAATGCTGAATTTTCTTTGCTATAAACCTTGCGGAGCCCGAGACCTTTCCAATGAATGCAAAACCATGGAAATCGGTTCGTCAGTTCTGGAGTTAAATCGTCAGGAAGGAAAACCCGACTTATTTTTATATAGTAGATAAGATAATAAGTGTACCTACAGAAAACAAATTATTTTTGACTTTGACTATGGGACCACCCTTGAAATATCTCCTTTCCAACCACAGAAAAAGAATCATTTAATATCCGTTCAAAATCCTCCGGTTACCTCACTCACTCAACGAAATGCAATGCAAGCATTGCTTTACGGTGGTTTTCTGTAAGGCCGTGGTATCACTCCGGCATATCACATGTATATAGCTGGTGTATAGACTTAGTAAGTCTCTCTTGCACAATGCTAATCTATATGAATTGAGCCTGACCTTCCTGAGGCACTGCGCAGTCGCAGCGGAGATGACGGAGTCTGACGTCCCTCGGCCCACCTCCAGCCAGTGCAGCGTTACCTGCACGTCGACCACCTGAAGACCATACGTCATTATCAGAAACAATGTTTTTAAAGAGCAGTGATAGCCCGGACGGTTAAAGAGCCGGCCGAAAATCAGTGAGGCTCGGGTTCAAATCCTGGCATGTACCAATGAGTTTTTCAAAACTTACGTACATATTTATCACTAGCTCGACGGTGAAGGAAAACATCATGAGGAAACCCACAGGTCCCAGAATTAATTCTGAGACATGTTGTAAACAGACCCGGTCCGGCGATGGGCTCACCACCTATCACGCTTAGGGGTCCAATGTATCTCGTGAAATGTGGGTATATCCAGTAATGGAATACCTCTGCCTACCCCCTCGGGGATGAAAGGCGTGAGATTATATTATATATATATGTTTTTAAGCAAAAGATATGTAAAAAAAAAACTCACGCCTCCCCGAGGAGGAAGGCAGAGCTATTCTATTTATATCTATATAATAATCTATAATCTCACGCCTTTTTTATCCCCGAGGGGGTAGGCAGAGGTATTCCATTACTGGATATACCCACATTTCACGAGATATATTGGACCCTAATTTTTTATCTGTAATTATTGTAAATCAATGTATATTTTCTTGGGCCCATAAACGTGATAGGTGGTGAGCCTATCGCCGGACCGGGTCTGTTTACACATGTCTCAGAATTAATTCTGAGACCTGCGGGTTTCCTCACGATGTTTTCCTTCACCGTCAAGCTAGTGATAAATATGTACGTAAGTTTTTGAAAAACTCATTGGTACATGCCAGGATTCGAACCCGAGCCTCACTAATTTTAGGCCGGCTCTTTAACCGTCCGGGCTATCACTGCTCTGCTATCACTACTCTCTATTTATATCACTGCTCTCTATTTATATCCTTATTACTATTTATTATGTCCTTTGAAAAAAACACATCCTATATTACAACATTTGATAGTGTCGCTAACACTATCAAATGTTGTTATATAGGATGTGTTTTTTTCAAAATCAACGTGTTCCCCGTTAGGAGTATTGTTTTTTTTTTAATCCAAAGATGCAGTTTTATTTTAGCTTTCATCAAAATCGAGCTCGAGACTCCTTTGAGTACTTTTCACTATACCCCATAGTTTCTGATTTAGCCATCCACGTCCAATAAAAAAATTCACCCTGTATACGTACCGGACAGCTGAGACGCGGCCCGTGTCGCAGCGCCGTGGCCACGCCCTGTCGGATGGCGGTCAGCTGACGAGGATGAATGTGGGACAGGTTGGCTGCACTCTCGCCCGACTTGTCTAGTCTGCCGATACAAATAGGGAGTTACAGATGACAACAGATGGCGCTTCGAAACGTCATTGGAGCTGTCAATGTCAAAATTGACAGTTAAACGATTTGTTTTAAATGGTTTCGTATCAAAGATGTAAAAAATACTGTAGCAGCAATAGTAATAAACAGCTGTGTCTGTCAGTCACAGCTGTTTAGTACTATTGCTACTACAGTATTTTTAACGGAAGTCTCTTTCCTTTTAAGGGACAGCAACAAGAATACTTAGTTGCAATTTCAACATTCTGAAACTTCAGAATTCCACGGAATGAAGTGCTATTTATCTAAATTACTATATGACATTAAGTACAAACCTCAAATAGTTTTAATGTTTCATGAATCACAGTAAGTGAAATAAGAAACGGAGGTCCGTATTCGAAAGTGAGGTTACTAAGGCATGTGAGGTACCATAATAATATGAAAGGGCTTCGTTTGAACATTACTCAATACATTTTCATTAGTCTTTATGACAAATTGTTTTTTACTTAAAAAATTACAAATAAAACCGCCCCATTCACTAACCTCAACACCTTGTCCTGGATGACTCCCTTCACAGTCTTTGCGGACATGGTGATCTTGACGAACTGCTTGGCGCTGCCGATCTTGCGGTCCACCACCAGCTCCTGGCGCCCGGAGCCCACCAGGGCCTCCCGGTACGCGATCTGCAAGGGCCCCAACTCGACTTCTATTTTGTACTCGCGAATTATTCGCTCCTTTATTATTTCCAAGTGGAGTTCGCCCATGCCTGTTGTACATAACGGACATTTCATAAAGCGAAACAGATTAATTTAATAGTTAGCAGTAGAAGACTGTATCCACGGGCATACTCGTAGCTATAGCTTTAACGTGGGTAGGTCCAGCATCGCACAAAAGAAAACTAGTTTTCGTCCGTGACATCACGCAATAAAAATATTAAATCAATAGGAATTACAAGAACGTTTCATCAAGTATCGATGAAAAAGGTGGATATTTTGCAAAAAAAAGTTTGAGCGTAGATTAAGGGTCGCGACACATCTGCGGAACGTACAGCGCCGAAGGTTCGGTGAACAACATACATTACGGTTGACGCGGGTGGCTGATCCATTTATCTTCAAAGTGAAACGTCAATGTATGTTGTTCACCGAACCTTCGGCGCTGTACATTCCGCAGATGTGTCGCGACCCTAAAGGGGAGGGGGATGGCTAGCGTCCTTAAATAATTTCATAAATCAATATATTATTTACTCGTAACATAATTTACCTACCCTCTTCGGCTCTTAGAATCAACTTTAAGGGAATTGCACAAATAATCATAATTTAAATCAATCTGTCCATGATGATAAAATATCAGGGATTTTTATACAAAAATTAGGCGTTTTTTCAGGACTTTCCAGTTTTTCAACTGGTAACCCTGATCGTATTGTTTCTTGCCAACTACAAACATCTGACAGCACAATCAACTAGCCACCA
The DNA here is from genome assembly GCA_963855545.1 of Ethmia dodecea. Classification (NCBI taxonomy): domain Eukaryota; kingdom Metazoa; phylum Arthropoda; class Insecta; order Lepidoptera; family Depressariidae; genus Ethmia; species Ethmia dodecea. The sequence continues at coordinate 13,173,584 of OY979457.1, read as the reverse complement.
CGAGGGCCATTAAACAATTTAAAAAAAATGAGTCTTGACAACTGACCTGCCAGCACGATCTGTCCGCTCTCGTCGTCCATGGAGACCCTCAAGCTAGGGTCCTCCCGTTGAAGCTCGGCCAGGGCTGTCTCGAGCGCCGTCTGGTACGCCGCACTCGGCGGCTCCACCGAGCATATGAACACCGGTTCGGGGACCGTGGTGCCTGTGTAGTGTTTATTTTAAATAGACACGTATAATGTGAGTTACAAATTACAGTAGAGGATAATGGTCACACAACACCTATCCTATTGCTAAACGAGCAATTCTTGTATTAACGAAGGAAAGAAAGGAAACGGCTCTGAAGAGTCTGATGAAGATTTTGTATGCAGATGCAGTTTTGAAATGATACATACATACATAATGCTCACGCCATTGTCCCACAGGGGTAGGCAGAGACGATGGATCGCCACTTTGCTCGATCTCTGCATACTTCTTTCGCTTCCTTCACATCCTTCCATAAGCCTTTTCATGCACTCTCTTTTATTCTTCGCACTCCGGACCCCAGCTTTTTGAAGGATGTCACTTATTTGATCCGTGAACGTCCTTCTGGGGCGTCCTCTTTCCTTGCATCCTTCAACATTCGCACCATATATCTCTTTCGTTACTCTTCTTTCATCCATACGTTCTAAATGACCAAACCAGCGTAACATGCCCTTTTCTATTTTTGTCACTACATCTTTCAAACCACACCTTTCTCGTATATCAGCATTCCTCACTCTATCACACAATTTCACTCCACACATTTTGAAATGATATGAAATGAATTTTAAGTTTAACTGTATAGTTGTACTTCCTGGGGGCCAATTCTACTAAATGACAGCGGTGATAGTTGTATGACAATTACATGATTGTGGTCACTCAGTGGTGATATTATGTCAAATTTTGACACTTTTCGTATTCTGTTAACTGTCAGTTTTCACAATCATTCAACTATCATTGTTGACCACTTTTGGTATTCTACTATTCCTACCATGGAATGGCGCTGTCCAGTGATTGCTTCTTTTCCCTTATTTTAAGGCATTGGCAATTTAGCCATAGGCCCTAAACACGACACGAAATTCAGATTTTAGCTCTGCTTCAGAGTCTATGCACAAAAATACACAAGTTTCTTCAAAACTTATCGAAATGTCACATGTACCATAAATAAAATCAATCATCTAAAGATTTTAGTGCCGAAAACCCGAAATAAAACTAATGACACGCATGGTAGTAATAGTTATATATGGTAGGCAACACCTAACGTAGTCCATAGTCATTCCATTGTAATGCCACTATGATTTTAGTGGAATACAAATTAGATGTCATAGTTGCCAGTTGCAGCATAATGGAATGATAGTTCGATGACAATGGCTGACATTTAGTGGAATTGGCCCCCAGGGGGCGTAATTTTGCACATATATTTTTTTATAATACGGCTACTCACAGGCAGATAACGTTAGCGACATGATACAGCTACTCACCGGCAGATGGCGTTAGTGATATAATATGGCTATTCACCGACAGATGACGTTAGCGATATAATACAGCTACTCACCGGCAGATGGCATTAATGATATAGTACGGCCACTCATCGGCAGACGGCGCTGGCGTCCTAGTGCGGTTACTCACCAGCAGATGGCGTTAGTGACATAATACGGCTACTCAACGACAGATGGCATTAGCGAAATAATATGGCCACTCACCAGCAGATGACGTTAGTGTCATAGTACGGCTACTGACCGGCAGATGGCATTCATGTTATAGTACGGCCACTCACCGGCAGATGGCGTTGGCGACATAATGCGGCTACTTACCGGCAGATGGCGTTAGTGGTATAATACGGCTACTGACCGGCAGATGACGTTAGCGATATAATGGCTACTACGGGGGTTACCTCACTCAGCGAACCGCCATGCAAGGTATGTATGTAATAAGTAAAACACTAACCGATCCCCAGCAATACGCTGGCCATCTCCTCGGCAGTTGGCTCATGTTCCAGCGCTTGCAGCTGGTGGCGAGCGCTGGGCAGCAACAACTCGTCCGCCTGCAGAGGATCCTGGAGCAAATCAGCCAAGTGGCTCTTGGCGCGGCTGGCGGCTGCCTGCGTCGAGGTTACCAGGTCACCTGTGTTGGTTGCCTAGAATCAAATAGTTTTAGCAGTGGAATACTCAAGGCTTTTTTATGAATAATTTTTTTAGGGGGCCGTACTATAGGGGTGAAACGGGACCTTATTACTAAGACTCCGCTGTCCGTCAGTCTGTTTGTATGTCCGTTTGTCACCAGTCTGTATCTCATGAACCGTGATAGTTAGACAGTTGAAATTTTCACAGATGATGTAAGTATTTTTTCAACACACTTGCTCATAAAGTGGCTCTAATTTCACTGCAATTAGGCACATAATGACACCTATAATCAAACTGAGACTTTTTGTTTGCTATTATTCACTAGTGAGTTATAGATTTTTTTTTTCAATTTTGTTGCTAGAGTTGCTTTGTTCTTAAAAAAGTTTCGATACAAAAAAGATCGTATTCAATCGTACTAATAAATTAATACACAAATATGGCTTGCTCATTTCATGCAACTTCGTATTTAAATAGATCATTTCAACTTGTACGTGTTTAATAAACAAAACTTTCACTCAAATATAACTTTGGTTTTCTCTGTAAAAACTTTAAATACCCCATTTTGTACGTGGCTAAAACGCTATCCACGACAAACCAAAGAAAAAGAAACCTAATTTTTTTAGTCCATGGCCGATCGCCATTGTAAGATGCGAGCGCATAGGAAAACGAGGCTGTATGGGCCTAGATCCTTTTGCCTTTTCCAAATTATATAAATAAAAAATTGGAAAACCAATTAATTTTCCCCGCCATTGCGAATGATTATTTTAAAATGATTTTTTAGTATTATTTATTCACAAGTGTGTTGAAAAACGTCGTATGATACACGTGTGTATTGATGATTACCGTCCTCGGCTCTCTTATGACCCTCGCCTACGGCTCGGGTCTCAATGGCGCCTCAGCGGTAATCACCAACTTTACTCACTTGTACCATAATGTACTATTGTTGCCGCTATAACAACAAATACTAAAAAACAGAAACAAATTGAGGGGGCTCCCATAAAACACACGTGATTTTATTGCTGTTATAGATAAAGTTACGGAACCCTTCGTGAGCAAGTATGGCCGGTAATTTTTTTAACTAATTATCTATTTCAAATAAAACCATATAGAAAAACTATATTGTTTTTTTTTCTTTATGTGCGAATTTTATTTCTCTTACATATTTGTACCTACCAGCCCTTAAAATATTTGCACTTGATTTAAAAAGACTTTATATTTTAGTGACGCGGATGAAACCGCAGGGCGGAGCTAGTATACCTTGAGCGAGCTGACGACAGCGATGTTCCCGGCACCGACAGTCTCCACCGGGCGGTATTCATCGGCCAGCGCTACGTACAGAGCGCCCGCCTGAAAGACATAATTGTACAAAAAACTACCGTAGCTATCGAAGCTATATTTTTCAAACGACTTCAAATAACATAGAACTAGCACAAAATTAAATAAAGAGTAAAAAACCGACTTTAACGAATAATACTAAAAAATACTGTCGAATTGAGAACCTCTTCCTTTTTTGAAGTCTTTTTTCAATCAGACACGTATGTTATTTTTATGTTTGTTACCTCAGAACTTTCGACTGGGTCAACCGGTTTGGATGATTCTTTTTTTATTTGAAAGCTGGTGCTTCCCGAGTTTTATATATTCTCATTTTAATGTGGTGACGTTCTGACAATGGTATCCATGAGAAAACCATATAAGTCTTTAATTTGCATTAAGTGTGTGCGCGACAAATGGACGAATAACTCAATATCACGACAACCGATTTCGAATATTCTTTTTTTAACCGACGTCCAAAAAAGGAGAAGGTTCAGAATTTTACTGTATTTTTTTAATATAATCTAAGATTTGAAGAAAATTTAAGATTGAAGTAGGTTTTTAACTCTTTGGAGTTCTATGTTATTTTGACTCGTGACTATGACAGTCTCGTAGTATACGAGCTAAGTCACCTTAGACTTGCAATGCGCAAGAAGTTGATTTTCGGTATTCTTGAACAGTGATTCACCGGATTTGACGTTATTTATAGGAGTTGTTAGGAGGTGTTGTAATTCGAAATGTGTTTAAAATCTCCACTGGTAACGACCACAATAAAAATGTATCGGGATGTTTGAAAATATTTATGGATTTTGTAAAAAAAGACCAAAACTTTTAATGTCAATCAATACCAATTTTTTGATATGAGATTTTTTAGTCAAATATTATAGGTAGAATATATGCAGAAGATATGCAAGTGATTCAAAATATTTTCAAATATTATTTTTTAAATTCTATTTCTCTAGAAAAAAACTTACATCAATATTTTTGATTAGAAGTTCTTTTTGAGCAATAAATACATATTTAAAAACAGAACACACAATTAACCCACCTGTTCGCTTCTATCCTGTCCCAAGTTGTATATCTTCTGACCTTTGCTGAACTCCCCGCTATACAGCCTGAGAAAGGTCAACACCCCCCTTTGGTCGTCATGTTGAACTTTGAATGCTCGCGCAGCCAAATCCCCTCCAAAACACTTGTATAACCTGTTGCACTCTAACGGAGAGGGAAGGAAAGAGACAACAGCATCCATTAAAGTTTGCACCCCAATGTTTTTGTATGAACTGCCGCACAATATAGGAAATGCTTTCATTGATATAGTGCATCTCCGAATAGCAGCTTGAATATCTTTACTGTCTATATTGTCTAAGGATTCCGTTTGTATAATAGTCTCTGCTAACTTGTCGTCTATAGAGGACAGGTTGTCTACGAGTTGTCTATGGTCGGTTAGGGTTGTCTCCCATTTTCCCCCGTCTTTTTCGGTGAGTTTCCTGCGCGTATAGCTCTGTCCACGACCGTGTGTCCAGATTATTTCTTCCAGGGTTACCACGTCGATTAAACCTGGAAAGTTAGATAGTAAAGTTACATTTTGCTTGGCATGTACTATCAGTAAAAGTTCTGCCTGATAAACCTAAGTATAATTTTTGCGAGAATCTAACTTTTCCTACCCCGTGGCGACAAAGCCCTCTCTTATAGCAACAATAATAATTACAAAAAAAAAAAACATGTTAATGATTGTCGATGAATGGATCGGAAAAGAAAAAAGATGGTGTTACCGGTATCTGATTTTTTAACTTTAATTAGGGTAGGGGTAATAAAAACTTGAGCTTTCAAGCGACAATTCTTCCAAATGTATCAGGCTTAGCGTTTACGCTGCGATCGATTTGACGGTACCCACCACACACTTTGCACATAATAATAATAATAATAATAATAGCCTTTATTTAACAATCTTACCTTTAAATAATATACAATATGTATCAGAAAGGTGAAATAATAATTAAGGGTCATATAAAGTAGCTTATATACAGTTCGGGAAAAATGTCTCTTGTTTAATATATCCTATAAATTTGGAGTAAAACAACGTTGAAGTTATCATAAAAAAAAATCATTTTCAACCCTTAAATCAGCTGCTAAATGCTGTTGAACTCTCTTTAAAGTGACTAAACATGGTACAGATAAGACATCGTGTTTTTACCTACGAAAAACTAGACTGTGCCTACACTATGAGTACTAAATAACTAGACATACTTAAATAATTATTGAAAACCCAGTCACGAAGAAAAATGATATGTTCATTCACACAACTGTAGGCCAACATGTTGTTCAGTGGGAATCGAACCCGCGAGCTCCGGTTCTGAAGGTCACTACCAACTGAGCCAACAGGCCCGATAATACTCCATTTTTTTTTTTTTTTTTAAAGAAAACCTACTAATTTACCTACGTAAATATCTGACATTATTAGTCTTTGATAGAATTTTGTTAATCCACGTGGATTGCGGTCTTAGATCAATGAAAAATCCATTGATCACTAGGAACGCTCGTCCGCTCCTTTTTGGCCAATAAGGACACTGCGCAAAGGTCAAAGGGCCGGCGGCGGCGTTACTAAAGACTAGCTCCACCCTCTATTTATTGAGTGGTTCCGTATGTTTTAAAAAATATTCCTAATTCTAAGTCTTTTATCTTATTTCACGTTATTATTATTTCACAATTGACAAAAGTAAATTATGTAATTAATTGATTCATTATCCTTGTATCGTGTAGAATTATTTTTACGTCTTTTATTTTCATAGGGTTATGTTTAATTTTCAACTGAACCCTACAACAAAATTTTAGAAAATCGGCAAATTCTTTCATTTTCAAATCAATGAACTTAGTTGCTTCCTATCTATCAACGAGTGAAGATGTGTTATAATCAAAAAATATGACTCGCAACCGTCGCTAGTGTCTCGCGATTATTCAAGTGAATCTTATGAAATGACTTTGTGTCGGTGCTCCTGATGGCAATATCAGTCGAGTTAGGGAGCTGTGTCACGTGCGCTTCGCCGAAGGTAGATCGCTGGATGAGCAGCGCATACTATCCTTCAGCTGCTTCGGGAGAATTTGTCAGGTGTCTGCGTATGCGCGAGGCTGGTTCGTTCCGCGCTCAAACCCCCCAAGGTCGCGCACCTGTACGCCTACTCGTGGTGCCGGGACCTGCGGCGCGGTGGTACCCACTGCGCACGGGTGGACATTTTGAGTTATTGTGCGGTATTAATGTGTGTGTAAACCAATAGTAGGTCGGACCCAAAGTGTAAAAGTTTGATGAAACTACATGATTAGTATGTAGGTAGGTATTACTTGTTTAATGTCAATTTTTTGATCAGTTAAATTTATTATTGAATAAAAACTACGTTTTTACCTTTAATTTTTTTTTTATAAATGCTTACTGCTATTAATAACATTTATTATTTCCAATAACATTTACCCTAGAATAAAATAGGTAGGTATGTTAAGGGCGCGCGGCGACCGGCACGGCGCGAGCGATCAGCTGCGTTACCTACGCTACCTACCACTACTACGGTCAACGACACTAGCGCGTAGGGAGCCCGTACGCTTTTATTATTCAATCACAGGGTTGGCCAAAATTCACACATAAAAAGTAATTATTAAGTTTATATGAAAGAAAAAAGTTGCTATATTAGATCTGATATTTTTGTAGGTATTTCGTTACACGATATACATATACACCCTTCAATATTATTTCACCTTTCTGATACATATTGTATAGTCTAAGTTACTACAATAGTTTTTTTTATGCACCTAGCGAATACTAAATCATCGCAGCCACTCACCGATGAGTCTGCCCTCGTGCAGCACGGGCGCGTGCAGCTGCAGCGGCTGCACGTGGAGCTTGTCTTGTACTGCGCGCGCGCAGGCCACGGCGTCGGCGTCGGAGCGGTCCATCTTGTTGAGGTACAGCAGCCTCGGGACCCGGTAGCCGGCTGCTTGCCGCCACACCGTCAAGGTTTGGGCTTCAACTCCTAATGGTGATAATATATTTTTAATATCAGACAATAAAATCTTATGCAATCCCAAATATAAATATATATATGTAGTAAAGATAATGAAAGACAACAAAAAAGACAAGACACCTAAAGGCACTCCTTTGGATTGTAATGAAAAAAAAAAAAACAAAAAAGAAACCTAAACTCGTACCTAATTGACTGACAGACGGACGGACTGTTGAGCTATGAGTATTTGGGGGTGTGATCATATAGATTCAAGTTATGTTTTTTTAATTTTCTTTTTTAAACAACAACATTTTGGATCCGAAAATGGGGAATCTTGTCGTGACCGTGGTCCCAAGGCACGATTACTTCGCCTGGTGGAAGATGTTCCTTTTTCACGATAGAGGAGCATAATTTAAGTCTCAAAACCGCAAGCAACAAACCGGCTGAAGCATCCAACACCACGACAGCTCCGTCCAGCACGGCCAGGCTCTGCTCCACCTCCATGGTGAAGTCTATGTGGCCCGGGGTGTCGATCAGGTTGATCTGATTGCCTCTCCATGGGAAGGACACGGCAGCAGCTGGGAGTTAAAAACTGTTTTTAACCTGATTTATTTTTCATACATGGATTAAATACAGCACCACGGAGAGCAAGCTTTGCTCGTTCTAACACCAGTGTCGCTAACGCGATCTGCCAGCGAGTGGCCGTATTATAAGAAAAATGATTTTTACATTTTTTTTTGCATTTACATGAAATACAACTATGCAGTTGAACTTAATTTTTTTTTTTATTTTTATATTCTTAAATTGCGAAACTTTATGTGTATACAAAATTTCATCAAAATCATTTGAGCCTGCCTTTCATGCAATAGGTTTTGGTCGATTTGATTTAGTTTTTAAATAACTTACTCAGATATCTATCACTAGCCCGACAGTGAAGAAGAATGAAGAAATCCCAACCCATAGTAGAACCCAAAAGGAATGTGTAACGGCATTTCGGTATAGCGAAGAGGGATAAACTTTAGTATATGGACCGCTGATTTGGATTACGGCAATTTTATAGCAAAAAGGTCTTAGCCTAAAGAGTCTTTCAGCAAAGTTTCAAATTGCGGAAAATTATAGTTTTTCCAAAAAAAAATCATAAAGTTTCGTCTTTTGTATGAAAAAAAACACAACTATGGAGGTTAGAGTATATGGACCGCTGATTTGGATTCCGGCAATTTTGTAGCAAAAAGGTCTTATCTCAAGGAGTCTTTTTGCAAAGTTTCAAATTGCGGAAAATTAGTTTTTCCAAAAAAAATTATCATAAACTTTCGTATTTTTTGCGTCGTTTCACTTTTTTGGGATACATTAGGCCTCGGTTTCAGAACCGAATCTGCTTACCCCGAATGAGATAGATTAGGTCACTAACAGTTTCAAAACCGAATCTGCCCACCCCGAATGGGATAGATTAGGTCACTAACTGTCTCAGAACCGAATCTGCCCACCCCGATTTGCACGTGGTCTTATCTGTCCTACCCCTAGAGTGTTTTTTATAAGCCGGAGGCGCGTAGGGAATGCAGCCCCCGCCCGCTGTGACTAAGCACAGGCATTGCGCGAGCCGAGCGGCGGCGGAGGCTGGTCGCCGAAGGCGACCAATAAAGCCGAAGCTGCGTAGGCTGGCGCATATGCCTGTGCTTAGTTACGCTATGGTGGAGGGGCTGCAATTTCCGCAGCGCCGGAGCCGTCACGAATTCGAAATTTGGTACTGATGACCTTTTTTTTAACAAGCGGTAGTGATTTTCCATACGCAACATAACCTCAAAATTAGTTTTTAGTTTTTTTTTCAAAAACTATAGTTTTCCGCAACCCCTCCCCACCAGGGGGTGCCTCCTACCCCTCCCCCCTCCCCCTCCCCTCTCTCCCCCCCCTTAAATCGACGGTCCATATACTAAAGTTTTACCGCGAAGAGCTCAGCTCAGCTCAGCTCTCACAGTTTGGGGAATATTTATTTATTTTCTTACAAGTAATAGTTATTCCTCTTTGCCTTTCCTGTTCCATATAATCTGTGACTGTGTTGCCATGATGCACCTCTCCCATGGACCTTATGGTGCCGGAGTAGAACAACATTCGTTCCGTTGTCGTCGTTTTACCTAAAAAAAAATTATAAACATAACCTCTATAAATGTTTTTAATGAGCACAGTTATACGTTATTAAGGCATAAATAGCTAAAAAGTTAAGTACTGATGCCTCTTTTATGTACTGTCTTGTATATCATAGCAAAAACCGGCATTGAAAACAGGGAAAATTATGTAAACATCGCAGAAACTAACCTGCATCTATGTGTGCTAAAATACCAATATTCCGGATATTTTCAATTCCGTTTTGATTCTTTTCTTCCGGTTTACTAGAATATTTTCGTAACTGTGCATTTTTCAGAAGTTTTCTGTAGAAATTTACACAACAAAAAGTCCTCATTTCAGCTGAAATTTACCAGCTGATTTTTTTTATTGACATTGACAGGTTGTTGTGATCGCAAACTGTGAACCCTTCCGTATAAATAATGATTTTACAGATTAGGTACACCTAATCTGTAAAATATCTTAATTGATATAACATCGTCTAGGTACATACATGATTTGATTTCACATTAATTTGATATATAGTAGCTTTAATAATTTATTACTATCATATCGAGTTGAATATTATTATGTTGTAGCTGTATGCTATTTACACACCATAATTTTTGAACGTATTTTCTTTCGATGGCTTTTGGGCTTTTCCACGCGCATCAAGAACGGTTCTCTCCTCCCCTCTCCCTCACACACCGCGCCCCTTTATCTTGCTTGCTCGCTCGCTCTCTTCAAAAATGGCATCTTCGTCGATTTGTTTGTGTTGAATACGTGACAAATATTAATTTTTCATCATATGAAATTCAAGTAACAGGGAACACCAAACAAAATCCCTCAAGATGGGAGTACCAGCATTCTTCCGCTGGCTCAGCCGTAAATATCCCAGCGTTATCGTCGAATGTATTGAGCAAAAGGTAATTGAACATAACCTCAAAATGTGCATTATTTATCGAATAAATCTCGCAAAATTTGCTTATAAACTGTTCAAATTTGCAGCCAGTCGACGTAGATGGCCAGTTGATATTCGTAGACTCATCTTTGCCGAACCCCAATGAGGTGGAGTTTGATAATTTGTACTTGGACATGAACGGCATTATTCATCCATGTACGCATCCTGAGGACAAGCCGCCTCCGAAGGATGAGGACGAGATGATGGTGGCCATCTTCGAGTGCATCGACAGGCTGTTCAGGATCGTGCGGCCGCGGAAACTGCTCTACATGGCGATTGACGGTGTGGTGAGTGTAGTTTGTCTTATTAGTTTTCAAAAACTCAAATGATTTAGGTAATTAAATGATTTAGGTATAGAATAAAAATAAAACTTTTCATGCCGACCCCAGGCGCCCAGAGCGAAGATGAACCAGCAGCGTTCCCGCCGTTTCCGAGCCTCCAAAGAGACCCAGGAGAAGATTGAGGAGGTGGCCCGCATACGCTCAGATCTGCAGGCTAAGGGGGCGTACTTACCCCCCGAGAGGCCCAAGGAAGCCCACTTCGATTCCAACTGCATCACGCCAGGGACGCCATTCATGGACCGACTTAGCAAATGCTTGCATTATTATATTCATGACAGGTGTGTGTCATACATAATATTAAGGGTTCAAGGATGAAATTTTGTTTTGAGCATATAGAGAATTTTAAGATTAACAAAATTTTTTATTCTCTCTATTTTATTAATTTTCTCGGGATTGAAACATCCAAATCAAGCATAATTTTGTGGGTATTGTAGATAAAATCGAGAGTTAGTTAGTTAGTAAGTAGAGTTTTCATAGTTAAAGTAGAAAAAAACATAAGGAAGTGCTGTAAATAATAATAGTAAGTAAGTAAGTAACAACTCTTTATTGTACACTAATAAAAATATGGAACAAGTGACACAATCAATAAAAAAGCACAATGAGCTCTTGGAAAATTTTAATTCAATTTAATTAAAAAATAATTACAGGCGACTTGAGAATTCTGCCAATGTAAAAATAAAATACACACACTCTTTATCCACTTTTATCCTCTGGGAATTGGAAGCTGGCAGATATATTCATACCTGGCCATTCCTAATAAACACATAGATGATAGTAGCTTTAAATATTATTTTAAGATTATCTTTTCATTTCTACCTTTCAGATTAAACAGTGACCCTGGCTGGAAGGGCATTAAGGTGATACTGTCAGACGCCAACGTGCCCGGGGAGGGGGAACACAAGATTATGGACTACATCCGGAGGCAGAGAGGTGACAATTGTTACATTTTTTATACACACCAGCGGGTATTCAGTGGTGTTACATGTGCGGAACCCCATTTTTGACGTGATAACGTCTTATGAATCACGCACGAAAAACCATGACTGTGCAAGCGAGATCGCGGAACAAACGATACAGAGGCATGATCGCACTAAGCGTTCGGCTTGTGACGCATCTATCTCTCTTCCACTCCAGTATGCAACAACTTGAGGTCCTTGAAGGCTTCGAGGAGCGATCTCGGGGATCCAAGGTGCTTCGCCTGGTATTGAGCCACGTTAGCTGCCGTCTTTATTGAAAAATAAAATAAATAATCTCAGATCTTTTATCTCCAAGGGGGTAGGCAGTGGTATTCCATTTCTGGATATACCCACTTTTCACTCTATGGACCCCTAAACGTGATAGGTGGTGAGCCCATCGCCGGACCGGGTCTTTTACACATTTCTCAGAATTAATTCTGGGACTTGCGGGTTTCTTCACAATGTTTTCCTTCACCGTCGAGCCAGTGATAAATACGAGTATTTACTCAAGTTTAGAAAAACACATTTGATTCCAATCCGATCCTCACTGGTTATCATCATGTAGGTAAAGCAGGCTCTTTAACCGTAAGGCTATCACTGCTCTCTGTCTATGTCTTTATTAAACTTAGAGTAACACAACAGCCCAGCCAGACCACGACCCGAACACCCAGCACGTGCTGTGCGGAGCGGACGCTGACCTCATAATGCTGGGTCTGGCCACCCACGAGCCCAACTTCACCATCATCCGAGAGGAGTTCAAGCCGAACAAGCCGCGCCCCTGCGACGTGTGCGGACAGCTGGGTAAATAGCTTTTTCATATCTCATACTCGGAAAGTAGTGTATGTTTGATCTGAGTACCGGGTCGGAAGCGATGATTTCCACTACAGAGACATTCAGGGCTGTGATTCCCGCCCTCGGTCGGGAAAGACTCATAGTAATTGCTTCCGGCCTTAGGGTGGGAATGAATTAAAAAAAAAATAGTACTACATTTGAAGAAAACGTTTAAAGAAAAAGTTTCTCTAGGAAAGAGAAAGACTTTCTTCCAACCTCTTTGGGTACTTAGTAGGGATACGAAACTTTTTACATCGGTTAGAATAAGTAAAAAAGGTGCGGCCTTGTGAATGTAGGTATAAACATTGGGTATAAACAACAGAAAATAGCCCGCGCGCGGGGCGGTACACGTTCCATATTTAAAATAAAAAAAAAAGTAATAATTTTGTAAGCTGTTCCGAAATTCAAAATCTTGTTTTTCATCGACACTAATAAGCACAGAACACTATTACTCGGCTAAAAGTACATGTTATTAAAAAGAGGAAGGATTTGTATATTATTTTTGTAATGTTATTTAGGTTAGGTACTCGATAATGTAGTATTCAAAGACGTTTAAAAGAAAAAGTTTCTCTTTCTTCCAACCTCTTTGGTTGTATTGTTGACAATTTTGTTTTTTTTCGTAGGTATTATTGCGTTTTTGCATGTTTGAATTTTTGTAAAATTGTAATTTTTTTGTTTACTTTCCTTGAATTCGAAATGAAAAGTAGAGTTTTTAACGCGGGTGGAAGTTATCAATTCCTACTCGGACTATATCCGCCCTCGCTGCGCTCGGGCGTCTAAATACCTCGTATGGGAATTGATTCCTTCCGACCCTTGTATAACAATCTACTATATCATCACTGCCCTACCATTTTCCATTGTTTGCAAAGGGTTTGTAGCGACATCTACAAGTGCAACACAATATGGTACAATATAGGGTCTTAACTTAAACCATAGGCAGTTTAAATTTAGCTTATTTATTTAACATAGAGTTCAATATTCAATGGTAACTATTTGCCCTCTGCCCGTTAAAGTATTAAGATAAGTGCAAGACATAATCTGCCTCAGAGGAGGGCGTGCAAATATTAATTTTAAAATAAAAGGTTTTAAGATTAAACGAGTATGTACATCGATCATATATTCATTAACAGAGTAATAACATTTATTTAGCAAGAATGCATGTAAACGTTTTTAAAAGAACTTGTAGCCCAACGCCGGACCAGTGACTGGACCTGCGGGTTTCCTCACGATGCTTCACCGTCAAATTACTAACGAATAATTTGAAGAGTCAACCTTAACGTCATTTATATAACGTTTCTATTTTATTCCCCCAGGTCACGAGATGAAAGAGTGCACTGGAACCAGCGCGGACGCAGCCCTCGTCCGTTCAGACCCCGGCTTCGGGAACCAGGACAACTTCATCTTCGTTCGACTGAGCGTGCTGAGGGAATATCTTGAGAAGGAACTCTTAATGCCCAACCTCCCGTTCCCTTATGACTTCGAACGGGCTTTAGACGACTGGGTCTTCATGTGTTTCTTTGTGGGAAACGACTTCTTACCTCACCTACCCAGCTTGGAGATCAGGGAGGGAGCCGTGGACAGACTCGTGAATCTGTACAAGAAGTGCGTTTATAAGACCCGGGTGAGTGTTCTGTTGGTCGCTAAAGTTACACATTCTGTGTGTTAGTTTACTAAGTACATTTTGATGGTATTTGGCAGTGAGATAGTAACTAGAGATGCCACAAATAGTGATCTGGAGAGATTATGTCGATTATAATTATAGCAAAATTATAAAAAAAAAACAATGAAAAAAGTGATGCAATTTAGTACTAAAAATGATGACTTCACAATGTCAGTACTCAGTACATTTTATAGTAAATTTTCGTTTTAATAACAATAACTAACTAACTCAGAGTAACTTATTTGACTAGGCAGTAAAACACCCTATTCTAAGGTATTTGACTGTCCAGTCTTCTTTTTATGATCTGTCAAAACTAAAATTTCTATGGAAAATGTACTGAATAGGGAGTTGTGACGTCATCATTTTTAGTACTCCATTGCATAACTTTTTTGATTGTATTATTATTTAAAAAAATTGCTATAATTGTAAAAACGAAAGTACATTTTTAGAGATGTTTTGGAATAGTCTTATTAATTGATGATTACTCACAATTTAATTTTGATACAGTCAAATACCTAATATTCACCAGGGCTGGATAACGGACTCGGGCGACGTGAACCTGGACCGCGTCCAGGTCATAATGGACGAGCTGGGCCACGTGGAGGACGAGATCTTCCGGCGGAGGCACCAGAACGAGATCAGCTTCAAGGCACGCGAGAAGGCAAAGAAGAGACAGCAGCAGAAGGTCAACTTCCAGCTGTTGGAGAACACGCAGTTCGCGCCCAAGGTTAGTGCTCCAGGTCATCGACCGAGATGGGTTTAGGCCTCGCAGCTGTAGGCGTAATGTCATGGCAAGGTCAGAAGGTCAAGTTCCAGATGTTAGAGAACACCGTCCAGCTGTTAGGATAAGATAGAATTATGCCTCGCAGCTAAAGAAATCAAATAATTTTTTTTTATTCAATGCTTATGTAAAATGTTTTATTCAGTGGCTTATAAGTCCACTTATTGAAAGTCATTGCGACTCCACCAGAGTGATGTAATGTGAAGCTCAGAAGCAGAATTTCATGATGTTGGGAGTATATTCATATTTATCACTAGCTCTACGGTAAATGAAAACATATTGCTTAAACCCGCAGGCCCCAGGATTTTTATTCTGTGGCATTTGTAGCGCTCGTAGCTCTGCGGTGCCAGTGTGTTAGTAACGGTCATACTGGTTAAGCAAAGTTGGGCGCGGTCAGTCAGTGGATGGGTGACCGCCTAGTGGCATTTATATATATATATTTTTTTTTTCAACACCATCTCCCAATCCGCGGTGGGCTCGCGTGGGAGATTATAGCCCATACTTCCTCATGTGTGAGGAAAGACCCTTAGCTCAGCAGTGATTTGTAGCTGCACCCCTGTGATAGGTTCCCCACCTATCAATACCTCTGCCTACCACCTATAAAAAGCGTGGTAATATTTATTTTTTATTTTAAACTTGTGAAATCTCCGCAGGCGATTGGCGAGGCGAATGCGACGGTGGCCAATGCAAGGCAGGAGGCCGCTAATATCCGCATAGCTGGCATGCAGGCTTCCGCTGTGAGTAGCGACAAGTTTATTACCGTTTTATAACTTCAAATCCACATCTTATTTAAATAAAACAAATCCCTGTTACGGCATCACGCGTGAACGACTGTACCAAAGTCGCTAATTCTTTCTTTGTTGTGTTTGTTATTGTTAGGAGAAGGTTCTTACGAGAGAAAAAATTAAAAAACTTTTTCGGAACATTAGAAAAAACTAATCGACCATATTAACTTTTCTAAAATAACCTTATGGCGTTTGGCGTAACTGTCAGTTGTACAGGACAACGTCAGTCGGGTCGGCTAGTTGATTTATAACAATAAAGACTTTGCCTCCGACTACATACAGAGATTTTGGTTTTTAAACCCCGACAAAAAACAGGAGGGGTGTTATAGTTTGACGTTTGTTTCCGTCTATCTGTATGTTCGCTCGTAGCTCCCAAACGGTTAAATGTTCTTTGCTATGGTTCAAGATAATCTGTCCAGCCGTTTGTGTTAATAAGTATTTTTATGAGGGCTTTATACATTTCTAATTTAATGTTACTCTAAGTGAATATATCCTTGTTCTGATGCCTATGTTGATGACGCCTGTGGTCCCAGCAGGAGGAGTCCCAAATGCGCGGGCGCAAGCGCACCGCGGCTCAAGCCGGGCTCGAGGACGACGACGATGACGACAAACACGACGAGGTGCGCCTCTGGGAGGAGGGCTTCAAGGAACGCTACTACGAGAGCAAGTTCGAGGTGTCCAGGGACAATATGGAGTTCAGGTCGGTAACTAACTAGTACGGTATTTGACTCGGTTGGGCGCATTATGTCCAATTCGCAAAATGTCCAGTGGGCTCAAAATATCAAAAATTTTGCTAATTGGACAATTTGAGATTTGGACATTTTGCGAATTAGACATAATGCGCCCAACCAATTTGACTATATCGAAATTAAATTCGTTAGAAAGATTATCTCAAAAAACCTCTAAAAATGAATTTCGACATCCATTTTGCAATTATGGCTTTGATTTTATTTTTTAGTATAAATATCATCGCCAATTTGGTCGATGAAGATACGTCTGGGTCGTCCTCTACCGACTCGCTCATTCACAACACCCTTGTATATTTGTCACTATATCATATGAGTTCCTTTTTATGATCTGTCAAAACGAAAACTTTAGTAATCATTTAAAAAACACTAAATTTTACTTTATTTTTAGTACAGTTCATTCTTAGAGGTGTTGTGGGATAAGCTGTATAATTAATGATTACTAGCAACGTAATTTCGATACAGTCAAATATCCTATTTTCTTTTAAAAAAAAGTTACATTCTGTAGTGAAGTAACGTGTCTCATTGGACAGATACCGCGTGGCGCTTCAGTACGTGCGCGGCCTGTGCTGGGTCCTCCGCTACTACTACCAGGGCTGCGCCAGTTGGAAGTGGTACTTCCCGTACCACTACGCTCCCTTCGCATCTGACTTCGTCAACATCTGCGGTCTCTCCACTAAGTTTGAGAAGGGGACGTTGCCGGTGAGTGGGACGGCTATATCGCGTGAGAGAGAGAAAGAGTGATACATAGTGTTACACGTTCAAACTACATATACCACTACGCTCCCTTCGCCTCTGTCTTCGTCAACATCTGCGGTCTCTCCACTAAGTTTGAGAAGGGGACGTTGCCGGTGAGTGGGACGGCTATATCGCGTGCGAAAGAGAAAGAGTGATACATGTTGTTACACGTTCAAACTACATATACCACTACGCTCCCTTCGCCTCTGTCTTCGTCAACATCTGCGGTCTCTCCACTAAGTTTGAGAAGGGGACGTTGCCGGTGAGTGGGACGGCTATATCGCGTGAGAGAGAGAAAGAGTGATACATAGTGTTACACGTTCAAACTACATATACCACTACGCTCCCTTCGCCTCTGTCTTCGTCAACATCTGCGGTCTCTCCACTAAGTTTGAGAAGGGGACGTTGCCGGTGAGTGGGACGGCTATATCGCGTGAGAGAGAGAGAGTGATACATGTTGTTACACGTTCAAACTACATATACCACTACGCTCCCTTCGCCTCTGTCTTCGTCAACATCTGCGGTCTCTCCACTAAGTTTGAGAAGGGGACGTTGCCGGTGAGTGGGACGGCTATATCGCGTGAGAGAGAGAAAGAGTGATACATAGTGTTACACGTTCAAACTACATATACCACTACGCTCCCTTCGCCTCTGTCTTCGTCAACATCTGCGGTCTCTCCACTAAGTTTGAGAAGGGGACGTTGCCGGTGAGTGGGACGGCTATATCGGGTGAGAGAGAGAAAGAGTGATAGATGTTGTTACACGTTCAAACTACATATACCACTACGCTCCCTTCGCCTCTGTCTTCGTCAACATCTGCGGTCTCTCCACTAAGTTTGAGAAGGGGACGTTGCCGGTGAGTGGGACGGCTATATCGCGTGAGAGAGAGAAAGAGTGATAGATGTTGTTACACGTTCAAACTACATATACCACTACGCTCCCTTCGCCTCTGTCTTCGTCAACATCTGCGGTCTCTCCACTAAGTTTGAGAAGGGGACGTTGCCGGTGAGTGGGACGGCTATATCGCGTGAGAGAGAGAAAGAGTGATACATAGTGTTACACGTTCAAACTACATATACCACTACGCTCCCTTCGCCTCTGTCTTCGTCAACATCTGCGGTCTCTCCACTAAGTTTGAGAAGGGGACGTTGCCGGTGAGTGGGACGGCTATATCGCGTGAGAGAGAGAAAGAGTGATAGATGTTGTTACACGTTCAAACTACATATACCACTACGCTCCCTTCGCCTCTGTCTTCGTCAACATCTGCGGTCTCTCCACTAAGTTTGAGAAGGGGACGTTGCCGGTGAGTGGGACGGCTATATCGCGTGAGAGAGAGAAAGAGTGATACATAGTGTTACACGTTCAAACTACATATACCACTACGCTCCCTTCGCCTCTGTCTTCGTCAACATCTGCGGTCTCTCCACTAAGTTTGAGAAGGGGACGTTGCCGGTGAGTGGGACGGCTATATCGCGTGAGAGAGAGAGAGTGATACATGTTGTTACACGTTCAAACTACATATACCACTACGCTCCCTTCGCCTCTGTCTTCGTCAACATCTGCGGTCTCTCCACTAAGTTTGAGAAGGGGACGTTGCCGGTGAGTGGGACGGCTATATCGCGTGAGAGAGAGAAAGAGTGATACATAGTGTTACTCGTTCAAACTACATATACCACTACGCTCCCTTCGCCTCTGTCTTCGTCAACATCTGCGGTCTCTCCACTAAGTTTGAGAAGGGGACGTTGCCGGTGAGTGGGACGGCTATATCGGGTGAGAGAGAGAAAGAGTGATAGATGTTGTTACACGTTCAAACTACATATACCACTACGCTCCCTTCGCCTCTGTCTTCGTCAACATCTGCGGTCTCTCCACTAAGTTTGAGAAGGGGACGTTGCCGGTGAGTGGGACGGCGATATCGCGTGAGAGAGAGAGAGAGTGATACATGTTGTTACACGTTCAAACTACATATACCACTACGCTCCCTTCGCCTCTGTCTTCGTCAACATCTGCGGTCTCTCCACTAAGTTTGAGAAGGGGACGTTGCCGGTGAGTGGGACGGCTATATCGCGTGCGAAAGAGAAAGAGTGATACATGTTGTTACACGTTCAAACTACATATAACATACATACCATACATAGTACCCAACAAACAAAAACGTGGTATAAGTCTTGACTTGTCCAACATAAAGTTGGATAGCAGTATTATAATGTTAATGAGATCTCTACTAGGTATGTATCTCTAACTGCTTTTGCCGATCGAAGCAGATGTCTATACATCACTACCTTCCATGTATAAAAGTATTAGTTAGTAGGTAATAAAATAAAATAGTTTATTTTCTGAAGGTACAAAAAGTATACTTAGAAATGTCAATAGTCTAATAACAAGGCACTCTAAACTCGTCCATGAAGATTGGCTAAATGTAAACAGCTGCCTATCTCCACCGACGATGGCTGGTTCCTAATGCAGTACCTCGAGAAGAACCAGCAACAAACTCAAGGGCAGCTCTTTCTAATCTCATGTCTTACTGGTAATATGGTTTACAATAATAATTATGATTACTCCTTCCATATAACAAAAGTAATTTTTTGCCGTTTTTATAGATAATGGTACGATTGGTACGGAACCATTCGTGCGCGAGTCTGACTCGCACTTGGCCGTTTTTTTTGGGATTTTGAATCTGTGGTTCTTCAACTTCATTTTAGTGCAAGCAGAATATTTTTAAGTGGAGTTTTAAATTCGTGTGGTGTCCACCAGTTCCGGCCTCTGGAGCAGCTGATGGGCGTGTTCCCAGCTGCGAGCGCGTCGCACGTGCCCAAACCCTGGGCCACGCTCATGAGCGATCCGGTCAGTATATTTACTTAATAACATGGTATATTGCTGCATTTTCTCCATACAAATGCATTCCGCTATTTTCTCCATGGATAGTGCCTCTAGAGCACTAGTTTTTGTCATCTGTCCGGACGGAAAGCGTCAACTTTCGGACCGCTGCGATAAACGATGTTGCCGCTTTCCGTCTCCGTCGAGCAGAAAAAAAGTATACACACCTCCTTAAGTAAATAAGAAAAATTCAGATCATATATAACATGTGATCTAAGACATTTCTTATTTTACTTCCTTGAGTATATAACATACTATATTTCATAAAATCCAGGTCTAGGCATACCCCTGTCATTTACTGTTAAAAATAAAAACCAAATTTGAAAGGTAAAAAAAGATGATAGAAGCATTTCTCTCTTTAAATTTTGATACCTAAAATAATTGAATCGGCTCAGGTTTGGAGGAGTAAACAGGAGAATGCGAAACGTCGGTCTGGTCAAGGTTTTTGTAGGTATAATCGGACTGATCAGCAGTTGTCCCTATCGCACTATGCGGGGGGGGGGGGAGATCAGAGGGACAGAGAGGGCAATCGTTTCTTCTGAAACCTATTTTTCACTGTGAACTCAGACCAAGTAAAAAGTAAAGACGGAGGGCTGCGAAGGATAAACTGAAGCCTGCAACTACTCCACGCTCTGTGCATACACGCTTACAAGCAAAACTACTCCACCCACACCGATCAGTTAGAAGTAGTTCGTCAATGAAGTAATACGTACAATTCGTACGGTATGAAAAAATTAAATTATGTCATCGGGAAATGTGTGCGTGTGAGCGTTTATCAGAGCGTGGAGTAGTTTTGCAGGCTTCAGTTTATCCTTCGCAGCGCTCCATCTTTACTTTTTACTTAGTCTGAGACTATGAAATAAACTTTCTATGATTATAATTTTCATCGGACTACGTCTCCTTGACGTGTCTGCTTACACCAAACACGTTGTTCGTGCAGTTCTCGCCGATCATCGACTTCTACCCGACGGACTTCAAGATCGACCTGAACGGGAAGAAGTTCGCGTGGCAGGGCGTCGCCTTGCTGCCCTTCGTGGACGAGGGAAGGCTCTTCAAGGCGCTGGAGCCCTACTACAAGGACCTCACGCAGGCAGAGAGTTAGTACATCATCATCGTATGCATAGTCCTTTTAAATATTCAAAGGGTAGATCAAATGATGAACAAGAAACAATTTTTTGCATTGATTTTTATTTTTCATAACAAGGCAGAAACCTCTGCGTTTTGACGGATCATAAAAAGTTATCCATAAATTACGTCATACGTTAAGGGGGGAGGGGGTAGACAAATTGTGACATTGTGTGTCAAGGGGAGGAGACATCAATTTTGTGACGTATAGTTTTTCAAATGTTTGATAGTTGTAATGAAAATAAAACTTTTCAGAACTAGTGTTTTAATTCAATGTCTAGATGTAAACATTGCAAAATATGTGACGTCACAATATTCTCCCTAGTCTCCGAAATGTGACCAGCTGTGACAAGGGCGGGGGAAGGTCAAAAATATCATGAATTTGTGTGAATTTATATCTATCTCCCCCAGTCCAGCGCAACATCCGCGGCCACGACCGCCTGTACGTGTGCACTGGCAACAAGAGCTACTCGTTCCTCCTTGGCCTCTACACGGCGGCCGAGGGTGAGCTCTCGCAGCTGGTGGCCTCTGACCAGAGGTACCCCTTCCGCTGCGAGGGGGTGAGGGGCGACGTGCTGCTCAGCAAGGACAGCGTGTGCCAGGGGGGGTGAGTAGTGACGATTGGTGACGGCAAGTTCTAAACTGCGCTATATAAATAAAAAAAAAATGTAGGACACAATTTAGATTATTACGGTTATTCAGTCCCAAACTAGGCAGAGCCTGTACTATGGGTATTTACTTAAATAAATTTTAAACACCCAGACACGAAACCAACAGATGCAGGCCCACAAATGTTTTTTACGTACGCACGTATTTTTTGTTTTATCCGGCAATCAAAACTGCAGACGATACGGCTTTTTGAAATTTCGCGTGACGTCATGACCTGCTAGAAATTTTCGCAAGGAGCTACGTCGAAAACCCCCACTCCTGAAATTTTATGCAATATATATTTTGTATTTTTTTGTTTATTGTATAAAGCCTACAATACGTGTTAAATATTGTGGCGACATGCATCGTGTTCTCGCTACCTCTGCCTAGCGCCGACGTGATTCAAATAAACGGACTCATTTCCTCGATCGTCAAAAGCATTTAATTTCGCCACTACTCTTACCTCACATTGGTGACCCCGAACATTCAGTATGGCAGAGAGAAAATCGGAAGAAAACGAAGATCCCAAAGGCAACGCAGGTCGAAACCCTTTCGACTACCAGCTTTCCGGCGTGTCCCTCAACATGCGAATACCTCCAATTTGGCGCAGCCGCATTCGTTTATGGTTCGTCCAATTTGAAGCTATAGTATCATCGAGCAAGAAGAGCGACAAAGAATTGTACGAGCTAGTCGTACGACAACTGGAACCGCAGGATCTCGATGAAATCGACGACATCCTTACTAAACCGCCGGAAGACAACAAATATAAGGCTATAAAAAATCGCCTAATCGAGGCATACGAAGAGTCAGAACAGATACGGACAGAGCGGTTACTCTCAAATATGGAGCTGGGAGATTTGAAACCATCGCAGCTTTTACGACGCATGCGAAATCTCGCCGAAGACAACATCACCGATAAAACACTCCGAGTGATGTGGACTAAATATCTACCCCCGTCCGTGCGAGCTGTTATTGCCGTCAGCGATACAATTGCGAAAAATACCGACCTTAACGAACTAGCAGTAATGGCCGACAAAATGCTCGAACAAATGCACCACGAAGTATCAGCAGTCCAGTATAGGCACACATCATCAGGCTACAGTCCGCCGACAGCGTCATCTTCTGCAGCTGAAAATCATGAAGAATCCACATTGCATCAAAAAATAGACACTTTAATGCGTGAAGTAGCAGAGCTCAAGTTACACCACAACAACTATCGTGGCCGAGAGCAGCGGCGCAACTGGCAACGCACGCGCAGCCGCAGCCGATCGCGCAATGCACAGAACCGGTCAGATAGCAACAGGGCCGTACTCGGAAATCCGAATCACTGTTATTATCATCGCAAATTTGGAAACAATGCACAGAAGTGTACCAGACCTTGCAGTTACGAAGAGAAGCCGTTAAACTAAAACTGGCGTTGGATGAAGCGGGAACCGGCGCCTTTGAACCATCGCACCGCTTATACATTAAAGACAAGAAGTCGAAGATGTCATTTCTCATCGACACTGGAGCCAACATTTCAGTCATACCAAAGAAAAGAGGCTTATCAATCCAACCTACCAACTTTACTTTATATGCAGCAAACAATACTGTAATACCCACATACGGTGAAAAAAACTTGGAGCTGGATTTGAATTTACGAAGACCCTACAGATGGAAATTTATTATAGCAGCAGTCAGCAAGCCGATAATAGGCGCTGATTTTCTCAAACACCACAAACTACTAGTGGATCTCGCAGGTCGAAGCCTCATCGACAAACTCACAAACATCTCTGTTGAAGCACCAGTTTCCAGTTCATCGCAGCCTACCATTCGATCTATCGATATCATGGAGAAGTATCACGACATTCTCGCTGACTACCCAGAAATTACACGTCTATCATCGATGAAACTCACACCGAAACATGGAGTTGAACACTACATCGAAACAAGTGGACCACCACTGCACTGCAAAGCTCGTCCAATCCCGCCACACCGCTACCAAGCTGTGAAAAATGAATTCCAAACAATGATGGACCAAGGCCTGTGCCGACCAAGCAAAAGCCCTTGGGCCAGCCCTCTTCATGTAGTACCTAAAAAGAATGGGGACCTACGTGTCTGCGGCGACTATAGGCGTTTAAACGCTGTGACAGCTCCTGACCGCTACCCGATTCCAAGACTGAAGGACTTCACTTACCTCATGCATGGGAAGAAGATATTCACGACTCTGGACCTCAACAGAGCTTATCAACAACTACCTGTACTTGAAGAGCACATTGAAAAAACAGCCATCATAACACCGTTCGGACTGTTTGAATTCCCCAGGATGTGTCCAGGACTGAAAAATGCTGGACAAACATTCCAAAGATTTATAAATGAAGTACTCCAGGGACTCGATTTCGCCTACACATTCATAGATGACGTCATAATTGCCTCATCAACCGAAGAAGAGCATAAACAACATTTACGCACTGTCCTTGGGAGACTCAACGAAAACGGGATCACAGTAAATCCATCAAAATGCAACCTTGGAAAAGAAGAGATAAAGTTCTTGGGATATACTGTGACGCACGACGGAATCAAACCCCCTGAAGAAAATGTTGAAGCAATCGTAAACTATCCGCTACCTACTACAATTGAAGAATTGAGACGATTTTTGGGAGTAGTAAACTTTTACCGCGATAGCATTCCAAAGGCAGCAGAAATTCAAGCACCTCTGAATGCATACCTGCACAACAGTAAAAAACGGGACAAATCACTAATACAATGGAACGAAGAAGCTAAAACGGCATTTAGCCAGTGTAAAGTTAGCCTGCAGAATGCAGCTTTACTCTCTTATCCCTCACATGACGCTCAGATGGCATTAATGTGTGACGCATCAAACAAGTGCGCAGGCGCTGTACTGCAGCAATATGTTAACAATAAATGGCAACCACTTGGCTATTTTTCCAAAAAGTTTTCATCTGCTCAGGAGAAATACAGTACATACGACAGAGAGTTACTATCTATCTACATGGCAGTAAAGCATTTTAGAAAAATGTTTGAGGGTAGATCACTGATCATATTTACAGATCATAAACCCTTAACCTACGCGCTACACAAACTATCTTCAGACAGCGAAACTCCACGACGAACTCGCCAACTCCTGTTTATAAGTGAATTTACCAGCGACATACGACACATCAACGGCGCAGACAACATTGTTGCTGATTCATTATCACGCATAGATGCTATATCATGTCCATCTCCTCTCGATTATGCTAAGATAGCAGAAGCGCAAAAACAAGACGAAACTATTTCGAAGCTACTTGAACAAGGAAACCTACAAATTAAAATGATAACATTGCCACATACCAATCATAAATTGTACTGCGAACTCTCAACTGCAAATATTCGACCGTACCTACCTGAGGACTTTCGACGTTTGGCATTCAATTCTGTTCATAACATCAGTCATCCAGGAATAAGAACTACGAAGAAACTCATGCAAGAAAAATTTTTTTGGCCATCGATGAATATCGACATTGGGACCTGGACTAAGACATGCACCGCCTGTCAAAAATCAAAAGTTATCCGGCATACAGCAAGTCACATCGGCACTTTCCCGCCAACTGAAAGATTTCAACATATACATATAGACATAGTTGGACCACTGTTGCCGTCATGTAAAGGACACCGTTATCTACTTACCATTATCGACAGAGCAACGCGTTGGCCGGAGGCTTTACCCATGACAGACATGACAGCCGAGACTGTAGCTCGAGGCGTTTATGAAACATGAATTTCGAGATTTGGATGTCCTCAGACCATAACAAGTGACCAAGGACGCCAATTTGAAAGTAATCTTTTCTCTGCTCTAACCAACCTAATGGGCATTGAGAAGATACATACAACGCCATACCACCCACAAAGCAATGGCATGATCGAGCGCTGGCATCGAACCTTGAAAACCGCGCTCACAGCTCGACTCAATAACTCTGCTAAGTGGATCGACGAACTACCTACTGTGCTACTCGGTCTACGCGCGGCTAGCAGGAGCGATAACGGCGTAAGCGCCGCGCAGTTGACCTACGGCTCGATTCTCCGACTACCCGGCGATTTTTTCAAACCACCGTCGAGCAAAGAAAATAATATTGTTTACGACCACAACTATGTCGAGAAACTCCGGTGCATTATTGAAGAATATCGACCTACAGGGATTTCTCACAGTCAAAGAAAACTCTTCGTGCATCCAGACTTGGAAACTTGCGACAACGTATTTCTACGCATCGACGGAGTGCGAAGACCACTGCAAGCACCCTATTCAGGACCATACCCTGTACTTCGCAGAAACGACAAAGTATTTAAACTTCAGCTTCCCGGACGCACTATCAACGTATCAATTGACCGCTTAAAGCCAGCTTATACGATCAACGAGAGCACTGATGGCGAAAAAGAACCTACAGTTAAATCTAGATCTGGCAGAACCATCAAACCAGTCTTACGCTTTGCTTGAGGGGGAGTACTGTGGCGACATGCATCGTGTTCTCGCTACCTCTGCCTAGCGCCGACGTGATTCAAATAAACGGACTCATTTCCTCGATCGTCAAAAGCATTTAATTTCGCCACTACTCTTACCTCACAATATTTTTTTATAATCTAACTGAGAGACCAAAAATCTATTTGTTTTCACCTAAGAACGAGCCCTATTATTTATAATAGATACACGGCGTTAAAAAGAGCTGCTAGAAAATTTCGATAGCGCGGTTTAGATCTCGGCAGTCTATTAGGTCGTTCTATGTGGCGCTACATTTCTTACGAAACACGCTACCCTAATAATACACTCGTCATAAAAAAAAGAAGAATAATATTACTCTCTCCAACGAAACTGAGCCACCTCTATTCCCAGGCAACTGGCGTCGCCGGTGATAGGGCTCCGCCCCGTGCTGGACAACCGCGCGGTGTGCGTCCGGTTCCAGGACCCGCAGTACCCGGAGGACTTCGTGTTCCCCTCAAGGAGGCTCAAGAGCGCCGTGGAGCCCCCAAGGGTGCTCAAGCCCGGGAACCTATCGCACCAGGAGAACAGGAACTGGAGGCCGCAGATCGGTAAGAAAACATGAGAGAAAATCTAAAACACCGCTTATACATGTCTTACATCAAAGAAGAACGACATACAGGATGATATTTTTTTTTCTTTTGTGGACATTTTGATGCAAAACCTCTTGTTAATATTTTGTCTAAAGAGACTAGGACTGTATTAGTCCTCTGTACTAACCTATGTCTTTTCTTGTGTATTACTAACTATTCATCTGAACTTCCCATGGTTTGAAATAAAAATTATGCTATTCTATAAGACCTATACTCAGTCATCCTACTATTGTCGGTTTGTAGGGTAGTTAACTGCCTACTCAAACAAGTTACTTTTTATGATTTGTCAAAACGAAAATTTACTTAGAAAATATACTGAATACAAAGCCGTGACGTCATCATTTTTAGTTCTCAATTGCGTTACTTTTTTCACTGTTTTGTTATTTTAAAATTCGAGGTCCAGTCAGGACAGGCTCCAATTCGATTACAATCATCATCATCAGCCTATAGCAGCCTAAATTAAAAAGAGAGTACTCAGTATTGCGTAAAGCTATTGTTTTCTAGGATAGCGGTGCCGTCATATAGCGGCCGTCATTTTAGGTAATATTACGGACGCAAAAAGACGGGCGTCTTTGCTATGTCGACATGTGGAAAGTTCGACGGCTGTATTTATCGTCTGGCATCCTTATTTTTTCACAAACCTCAAACGAAACGTATCCAGCAGACAAAATGGTCGACCTTGATTTAGTTTTAACAATTTACTTGGAGGATGAACTATCATCAGAGTTATTCAAATCTCGTGGCACAGAAGGTGCATTTGAGATTTCGTATTAAGGCTATTAAAATTTCGTCGTTCTTGCTGCTCCAGTTGGAGTTGGAATTCATTTTGTACATCGTCCCGGTCAAAAAAACAACAAATACGTTAATATAATTATAAATATGGCTTCACCGCTATCGAGAAAAACGTTCACGAACCATTCGACACCGACGAGACGGCCGTCATGCCAATGGCGGCACCGCATTTTTACGTTACGGTGTCAAATACCGTTCTCTAGAAAACTGCGTCATTATAGTTACATAGACAACGTTCTCGTGACGTTATTCACCGCTGTATTACGGCCGCTATAAGACGGCACCGCTATCCCAGGAAACCTTTACAACCAATTTTTAGTCGCTTAAATGTAGTGTCCTTACAGGCATGGTCCGGTCCCACACGGTGGCGACCCTCGAGGCGGCCGGGCACCGCATGCTGGGCCATTCACTGCCTCGAGACTCGAGGGACCACCAGCGCAGCTACGGGAGCGTGCCTCCGCCCCAGCACCAGCAGCAACACCGTGAGTACCATCAGACTACACCACGAAGCTTCGTTGCCTGCGCGGATCTAGTTTATTCCAGTTAAGAAAGAAAGAAAAATATTTATTAGGAACACCTTTAAAAAAATCTTAAAGATAAATAACACAGAACATAATATTTGAGTGTCCTAACGGGACCCCACTCAGCACAAGCTGCGGCGGTTTGTGAAACGCCACAACGCTGGTATTAAGTGGGGCCCCCTCTTTTTTGCCAATATGCTTAGTGCCAGAGAACTATGTTGTTACGTATGGTAAGGTAAGTAAGACAAGGTAAGCAAGGTAGATTAAGTAAGGTAGGGTCAGGTAAGTAGGGTGATGATGAGCTCCGACCGTATTCGGCCATGGCGACCACTTCGACTCTTAGTCTGCTTGGCGACGCTGGTGCGCCCGAGTATGGCTAATGTAGCCAATCTTTGCGGCAAACTCCCGTGCGCAGTGAGGGCACGTGAGCACACCGTTCACAAAATTGTAGTTGATGGCGGCGGGTGGACGGGCTTTCAACTCATCGCGCTTAGCGTCGAGGTCAGCCAAACGTTGATCCTCGAACTCATGAACTCGCCTCTTCACAATCCCACGCCATTCCAGGCGCTGTGCTGCCAAATCTTCCCATTGAGAGGGCTCGATGTTGCATCTTTTCATGTGTCGCTTCTGAACATCTTTGTATCTCAGGAGTTGTCCGCCACGCTTCCGCTTACCCTCCTCTAGTTCAGAGTAGAAGATGCGCTTCGCTACTCTCTCCCCTGCCATACGCGATACGTGACCGCACCACCGAAGCTGCCGATGCATTAAATATGCCTCAATGCCACTGACATTGGCACGTCGCAGGACTTCGGTATTACGCACTCGGTCAGACCATCTGATCTTCATGATGGTACGAAGGCATTTGAGGTGAAAACGATCCAGAGTGCGTATGTGGTGGCGATACACACACCACGCCTCGGACGAGTATAGGAGATTTGGCAGCACAATTGCCATGTATACTGATACCTTGGTGGACAGCTTTAGATCGTGCGAGCAGAAGACCTTGGAACGCAGCTTCCCAAATGCTGCAGCTGCTGCACCGATCCGACTATTAATTTCGGCATCAAGGTCACACCTGGTTGTTATAGTGCTCCCCAGGTAGCGGAATTCATTGACCTGCTTCAGCACATCCTCACCAACCTTAATGACCAGTGACTCGTGACCATGTGTGTCTAGGGACATCACTTCCGACTTTTTGACACTGATCTTTAGGCCGAATTTGCAGCAAGATTGGTGGAAAACGGACATCAACTGTTGCAGGCCACCTGGGGATTCTGCCGAAAAGCACAGGTCATCAGCATACATGATCTCCGTAACTAATGCATACGAAACTTTTGTGCGCGCCCTCAGTCTAGCCAAGTTGAAAAGATTTCCATCTGTGCGGAAACGAATGCGCACACCTTCCGAGACAGTTTGCAAGACCTCCCTGACTACTACCGCAAAGTACAAGGCGAAAAGTGTGGGCGCTAGAACACACCCTTGTTTCACCCCACAGGTAACGGGGAAGAAACCTGACTGTTCGCCATCTACAGCGACACAGCACTGCATATCGTCATGCAGGAGTCTCAGGAGTCTCACAAACTTCCCCGTGCACCCTATCTTTCCTAGCACCATCCAGAGAGCTTCACGAGGCACACTGTCAAATGCCTTCTCCAGGTCAACAAAGCAGAGATACAACTGACGACCCTGCTCTCTACTTTTTTCTTGGAGTTGACGCACCGAGAAAATAGCTTCACATGTACCTCGATCAGGTCGGAAGCCAAACTGGGTTTCGGGCAGGATCTTTTCTGACAAATCCTTTAGGCGGTTTAGAAGAACTCTAGCGAAGACCTTTCCAGGGACTGACAGAAGCGAAATACCACGGTAGGAGTTGCAGTCTGAGCGGTCACCCTTGTTCTTGTAGAGGGCATTGATGCGAGACACTTTAAAAGCATCCGGAACTCGCTCCTCCTCCCACATGCGAACAAATAGTTCCCAAACTAATGTGTGCAACTCCTCACCGCCATACTTAAGCAGCTCAACCGGTATAAGGTCAACGCCAACCGCCCGTTTATTTTGCTGCTGTCTGATGGCAGTGACAACTTCATCACGCGACAGGAGCTTATCCAGCTCAGTGGCTAGAGGGAGCTGAGGCAAGGAGCTGATGTTATGCAGATCAACTGACCGATCTACGTTGAGCAAAGTGTTGAAATGTTCGGCCCAACGTCTTAGGACCTCCTCCTTGTTTGTTAGCAAGTGCGTACCGTCTAAAGACCTCAGAGGCACTTTCACTCGGTAGGACGTACCAATCAGCTTGCGTACCTCGCAGTAAAACTCCCCAAGCTGGTTTGTGTCAGCGAGCCACTGCATGTGACAAGCTTTGTCCTGCCACCACTTGTCTTTAATTTGTCGGGACAGCCTACGCAATTCAAGGTCACTCTCTTTGACTACCGTCACACCTACACCTCGTCTTCTATGCTGCTGCAGGAGCTCTCGGTGTTTGTCGAGCGCCACCCTGAGAACTCCATCATTTTCATCAAACCAGTCTTCATTACGTCGGTATTTCACACCCAGGTTAACCGAAGCGGCTTCCATTAGATGAGAAGACAGCGATCCCCAAGCAGCACCGACATCACCTGGCTCATTAACTGTCAAGAGCTTTTCAGATAAGGCTTCAACATATTTCTCCCTGACCTCAGGATCATTCAGCTTATCCACGTTTATAGTAGCAGGCTTTTTCATTGAGGATCGACGTGGTCGACGGAGACGGAGTCGCAGCTTGGTGACAATAAGTCGGTGATCAGTCCAGCAGTTCGCGCCGCGCATAACACGGGTGACATGAACTTGACTGATGTCTCTTTGCCGTAGAATAGCATAATCTATCAAATGCCAGTGTTTGGATCTAGGGTGCATCCACGTTGTTTTGTACTTGGCGGCAAGTCTGAACATAGTATTCGATATCGCAAGCTCGTATTGAGCACAAAGACTGAGTAACAACTGACCATTGCTGTTCATGTTCCCAATTCCGTGTCTACCCAGAACACCAGGCCAAGCCTCAAAGTCCCGACCAACTCTGGCATTGAAATCGCCCAGCAATAAAACCTGCTCCCTGGCGTTTATACTATCAAGGCATTGAGAAAGCTCATCGTAGAATTTGTCCTTGATGTCATCAGACTTGTCTAGCGTTGGAGCGTAGACACTGATGACATTAAGGTAGTTGTTCCTATCCAAATGAAGGCGCAATGTAGTCACGCGGTCCGAGATATGTACAGGGCACTCCTCAAGTCGCTTCACTAAGTGATTCTTGATGGCAAATCCTACACCTGAACGTCGTGGTTCAGAGGATACGGTGCCTTTCCAGAAGAAAGTGTATCCGCCTCCATCTTCCACCAGCTCTCCTTCATCGGCAAGACGTGTTTCGCTGAGCGCGGCCACGTCTACGGCATAACGATGAAGTTCACGTGCTACTATGGCAGTTTTACGTTCAGGGCAGGCGTTGCCATCCCGATCAATAAGCGTTCTCACGTTCCACGCGCCAAATGTCATGACAGATGGTTTCATGAAGTATTTGTTTTTTATGTTACGTCGACCACGAATTATAATGATGCAGTGGCAGCCGCGGTTACTACCACCTTCCGGGTAGGGGACGAGCATTTTCTTAGGGCACCTTTTCTAGCCCTCCCTCGGCTGAGCGGGGAGAGCAGTGCCTCCCTAAATAGGGCTGCTCTGTCATCCCAGGTGCTGCCGAATTCGCACTGTCGTCCCAGATTTGCAGCGCGAAAACGACCACGGCGTGTACTCACACCCCCAGGACCGCCTATGTGCAGGAATCAGACAAAGTCCAGCTTGCATCAGGCCAGACCTCTCTACCTCATCCTATCGCCACAGGACTTTACGTCATCAGAGTCCATTAATCGGAAGCGGTCAGATGCGCAGGATATTTTAAGGTGCACAAACGTTCGCGCAAGCGCAAGTGCACGCACTCGTCTTCCCCCTCCTCGATTCAGTGGAACGGAAAACCGCTACGACTGGAGGACAGGTCAGATGATGTGTCTGGCCGATGGTAACTATATGCCCTCTACCATCGCCCTAGGCCATCCACCTTACCTTGCTGAATCGCCGAGTCTGCCAAGCCCTTTTACATATCTGCGGTGGGTTGCCTTTCTCGCCGAATCAGACTTCATGCGCTTTGCGGGACGGATCCGCATAAAAACTTGTCCACCGAAATGGCAAGCCCCTCGTCCAGGTTTAGCCCGTGAGCTGACACGGTTCACCGGGGTGTGGCCGCTGCGCGCATCACAGCTACTTGGAGCCACTAGGAGAGAGTTTGTGGCCAATGACGAATTTAACACATCTCTGTCACCTCTGTAGAGGTCGGCTAGCAGAGATAGACGCTATTAACCACTACACCCCAAAGTAAGTAGGGTAAAGTATGAGGTAAGTATAAATGAATTGGGGTGTGTTTTTGTGTGTTTGAGAAGAAGAAAGATAATATGGCTAGGTTTGTAGGCTAATTTTCGTAGGTTAGATTTTTTGTAAGGCTATCAAATGTTTCCTTAAATTTATTTTAAACGAATTAATTGTTGTAGAATTTTTGACTGGCAGTTCCCGTCGGAATTCCAAGAATCCCTTGAAAGAAGAGTAACGAAAGATATTTATGGCGCGAATGTTGAAGGATGCGAGGAAAGACGACGTCCCAGGACGTTTTTTTTTGTTTTTATAAGAAAAAGGGGGCAAACGGGCAGACGGGTCACCTGATGGTAAGTGACTACCGTCGCCCATGGACACCTGCAACTCAAGAGTCACAACTGCGTTGCCGGCCTTAGGAGGTGGGAATAGTGGGGAGGGGAGGGGAGGGGAGGGGAGGGGGGGATTGGGGGATTGGGGCCTCTGGTTACCTCACTCACTCAACGAAACGCAATGCATTGCTTTTCGCTGGTTTTCTGTGAGGCCGTGGTATCACTCCGGTCGAGCCGGCCCAAGCGTGCCGAAGCATGGCTCTCCCACGAAAAGTTAAGTTTACAGATCAAATAAGTGACGTCCTTCAAAAAGCTGGGGTCCGGAGTGCAAAGAATAAAAGAGCGTGCATGAAAATGCTTATGGATGTGAAGGAAGCGAAAGTATGTAGAGAGCGGACAAAGTGACGATTCATCGTCTCTGCCTACCCCTGTGTAGCTGTATGTATTTATGTTCATAGCGGTTGCCTACGACATAGTATAGGACGTACATACGATATTTCAAATTTCTAGGTATTATAGTTTCGGAGTATTGTAGATTTTTTATAACCAGTTTTTATAAAAAGTACCCTAAATGTTGACCCAGCTGTTCCGCTATCACCACACCAAATTTCATTAAAATCCGTCCAGTAGTTCTTGAGTGATGAGTTCACAAACAGACAGACAAAAATATGTACATCGATAACTATCAACACTACCGCTATAATTTCTATAAAGTCGAAGCCATTGAAGACATTTTCAAAAGTTATCCCAGAAGACTCGCTATACAAACTTGTTAATACGCCCCTCTTGTTGCGTTTTAAATTACACCAGCAATCATAATTTTAAAAGACAAATATCATCTAAATGTCTATCAAAAGTTTATTAAATATTAACCCGTCACGTCATCGCTGTGACGTCAGTGGCGTGTGACTTGATTGCGGCACGCGACCCGCCCTCGCATGTAACTGGAGGGTGTATGTGTAGGTAGTTTGATTTATTTAGCCACGGTTTATTATAGGAAATACTGATTTAAATATAATCTCACGCTTTTATCCTCGAAGATCTTTAAGTCCATTTAGGGTTTAAGCCTATTTCAGCATATACCAACATCGATTGAAGTCTAACTCTCTTTATACCTACTTTGCGTTACGTTTTAGACGTAACGCGAATAAGTCTATTTACGAATTAGGTACTCCTAGCGTAAAGGCATTTCACCAGTATAATCTTTGGACACCTTAACAGGATAGGTGGCAAAGAGATTTAAATATAACAGGGCATAGAGGGGGCATTGGGAATATTTTCATACAAAACTTTGAAGCTTAAGCGTCCTGTCCTTGTCATGTCAGTTAGTATGAACGCGAGCTGTCATTCGGTCGAAATTGTACTAGACTTATTCCACTTGGAATAACTTTTGACTTCAAATTTTCCTCGCTTGTCCTCTCTATGCCCTATTATATTTAAATCTCTTTGATATGTGGTAACTGAAATGACATAAGTTCATTCTCAGTAGGCTGGCAAAAAGGTTCGAATTTTAAAATTCTTTCCACGCTAGCGGACAGCGCTTTTGGACTCAGATTTCAAATAGCAAAAATAGCAAGTCTTTCCGAGCTTATGAATTAATGAAATTAATGAAGAGTAAAAAACCGACTTCAACGAATAGCATTGACTGCATGAGATTGTTGTAAGATTGTGCAGCACATGGTCTTTACTTCCTACTTCACTAATAGGTCTTGTTTCCAGCTTTTTAGGCAGTCGGGATTTTGGTTTTTTAAATTTACTTTTTTATTTCATAATTTTTAGTTACTAACCCACTTTAAACCGTTATAAGTCCTAAATGGTCATTCGAAATGGAAAATGGTAAAATAAACCTAAACATGATTTTCAAATACCTATTCAATGATACCCCACTTAACATATTTCTTCGATTTTCTTATTTTTCTTTTTCACAATTTAACTCCAAAATCCGCCAATTAGGTTTTTTTAATTTGATATAGTTACACAGTGTCACTCTCAGTGTAAATACGAATCTAACGACACCTCTCCAGTGCCAAACAAATGTGTAATTGTTTGGCACTGGACATACATACTCTCGAAAAACATAACCCTCCTTCTGGCGCCGTCGGGTAAAAATACCATCGATGTATACAATTTTAAGACATTTGTTGGTTGAACTGAAGTATGTTCTACCAAAAAAAATCGGTTCATATTTGGCGGAAAAATCGCGTAACATACATACAAAAAAAACATACAGTCGCATTGAGAACCTTTTCCTTTTTTTAAGTCGGTTGATATTAGCATGTTAAAAATATGAAATGTTTCCAACTCCACAATCGTTGGCATTGCGTCCGCATTGTCGCGTTGATTGCCGCTCAAGGCTAGGGCTGCGCTAATTAGAGCCGCTCGAAGTTGATTGTAGTACTATTGTTTGACGGTGTGACAGCCCTGGGGCGCGGGTGCGTTGTTTTCGTGGTTGTGTGTGTAATATTTTTTGTACTCGCGACTTTTCTGTGGTGTGGCCTTTAGAATTTCGTCGTGGATGTATATTTAACGAGACCAAGATGAAGTAAAGTAGCCTACGGTAAGCTAATCAACGATATACACTTTCTATCATCAAAGTTTCATGTAAATCTGTTCAGCTGTTGTGGGCAGATTGGATAGAAATATCTTAACATAAAAAATAGTTTTATTTCAGACAGTCTTAATATCGATGGATGATAATAAGTATTGAATTATTTCTATTGTATACAATTTACTCACCTTGTAATGATTCTTATTATTTAGTTAACTATCGGTCTGTATATCTACTAACTCCTCCAAATCACGCAACGGATTTTTATGCGGTTTTCATTAATAGAAAGAGCTAAAAACGAGGATATTTTTTTTGTATATCTGTAAACCGAATATACTACTATTCTCACTAGAGAAAAAAATAATGCTGTCCTTGTAAGTAACAAATTTAAACTTGAATAAAGTGTGAGTATTTTAAACAGTATTTTTAACAGATCTTTACGAGAACTAAAGTGTTTTTGAAAGATTTACCATAGAAACATCAAAGCCCGCCCGCTACAAACGGAATTAAACACTGGCATTATACGTCACATTACAAGCCATCAGATTTAAGAAAACAAAATTACGGCCAATCTCCGCCGTGAAAGGAATCCATTATTCCTAATTCGAAATTCAAATTGGCCTATCGTCCCGCGAGGCATTGACGTGTAATAGCGCGCGAAAGCAAACAGGAAGTGCGAAGGGACGCCATTGTCCGTCGCAGTGTCGCCAACTAGGAAAATAATAATTATCGAGGGTTGCCAGTACAATGGGGCGAGTTTTTTTTAAATAACGGGTCGACTGGCTCAAGTGCTTCCTATTATCCGGCAGGAGAGGATTACGCTACAATGTCGGAAGCTTTTTTATCGATTTTGTGCTGCACTCTTTGCCCAGGTGGCTTCGAAGGTGTTTTAATGCTTATTTGAGATACTTTTTTACAGTAATCCCATAAAGATAGCCTCTAATCTGAAAAGCCTTTTAAAGAGGTTGTGTTATTGTTGCGTATTGTCGAAGCTCTAGTAAAAGCCTGGAAATACTCTTTACATACATATCACTACATAGTATACAACAAAGTCGCTTCCCGCTGTCTGTCCCTATTTATGCTTAGATCTTTAAAACTAAGCAACGGTTTTTGATGCTTTTTTTATAGATAGAGTGATTCAAGAGGAAAGTTTCAGTATCAACATTGCACCCGTGAAAAGCCGGAGCGGGTCGCTTGTCACATAATAATCTATTGTGCGTAAAAACTGAAAACAATCACGGACCAACAGAACATAAAAGTCATTAAGCCATGTCGAATAGCCTTACTTTTAATGAATATAACTTCAGTATTTTTAACCGAATTCTAACAAAAGTAGGAGGTTCTTAATTCTGTTGTTTTTAGTAATGTTTGTTATTTATAAAATTATTTGGATTTATTTTTAATTGGAAGATATACTTTCAGATTGGTCCCGTTTTATCAAAATACAGTTCTGATGATGGGATCCATGAGGAGTTGATAACTCCTTAAATGTTGATATTTTCAGCATTTGCATTCAGAATAAACCATTTGGTGAAATGGAACTGATAAAAAAGTCCTTTCGGCTTCGATCAACAACAGTGTCCAATATTTAGAAGTCGGTTTTTAAGTCATAATAATAATGTTTATTGGTATACCAAAACTTAACCTATTTACAGGTACCATGGTACTACCAGGTACAGGTATTTGCTTTTATCTAAGTAAAAAATAACCTAAAAAATCTCCATCACTTGTACTGACTTCCAATTAATTTCTGTTTAGCGTTGCATTCACATCGATCATAGGGATCGAATGAATTTATTTAGTTATTATTTTAATTTAGTCCCTAACTCAAGGCAATAAGGACCGCCCGTCCACAAGCGCCGTGTGCCAATGGGGGGCGCCACGTGCCCCAATTACCGCCCCCAAACTACGGGTTTTTTTAATTGAATACGCTTATTTGATTTTGCGATTGACGTGAGCATAAATAAATATTACGGTTTAACTCTGGGATATTTTGTTTTATCAGTTTGGGAGTAAAGTGTTTTCCGGAAGCCACGTTAAACGGCTTGTCCAGCAGGCGTATTCACGGAGACTCGATACCGTTTCCGTTCGATTCGAGTCGAATCTATCGACATCGGAAACGAATCGATCGAGATGGGCTGATGTTGGTATCGAAAACTAATGTCATATGTGACACCAACTGTCATATGTGACATTAGTTTTCGATACCAACATCAGCCCATCTCGATAGATTCGTTTCCGATGTCGTTAGATTGGTTTCCGATGTCGATAGATTAGACTCGAATCGAACGGAAACGGTATCGAGTCTCCATGAATACGCCTACTGGTTTTCGTTGTGTTAGTGCCATAGACCTATGTTAGTGCACAATGGAAGGGAAGTCAAGTTAGATACAGATATCTGATAAGTATCGTAACTATCTTGAGAATAAAAGGCGTAAACATATGGGTGGTGGTGAAACAGACAATCTGCGGTGGGCTCACGTGACTCACCAACATACATATTCATGCACATAAATGTTTGTCCTCAAGCGGGGATCGAACCCGCGACCTCCGACTGAGAAGGCTGGGCACTACCAACTGAGCCAACTGGCCCGTCACGAGTCATAGTAGTATATGTATATACTTCATCATTTTAATCAATTAGTTGAATACCTATTCTTTCTTATTTTATAATTTTAGAATTTGCTGTTATTGTGAAATGAAAATCGATATACGTTTTAGAGGTGTTGTGACTTAATACATTTAATGACTGAGGTTTATTTACTCTCAATTTAATTTAAACACGCCTACCCTATTTAGTGCAGTGTTGCCAACTTAGCTACTTTATAGATCTAGCTGTTTTAGGATGTCAGGCAGCTACAACTCAGAAAATCTTGTAGCAAAATTTTGTAGCTACTATTACTGTTTTACAAGATGTGAGTACTTTCGAGACTTTATGGTAGGGTATCGGCCCTTAAATTGTACCTAAACGTGGCTGGCTTATCTATTTTATTACTAATACCTGAATAAATGAAGGGGATAAACAGATTTCTTCGTTTAAAACTTATATTGTCTTGTCTTATTTTATAAATTTAAAATTATTGCTCGCTGTTTTGATAAACTTAAAATTGATTTACCTATGAAAAAATAGACGTAATCGACTTACTTTACCTATTTTAAAGTTTTAGCTACTTCTAGCTACTTTTTTAATAATAATCTCACGCCTTTCATCCCCGAGGGGGTAGGCAGAGGTATTCCATTACTGGATATACCCACATTTCACGAGATACATTGGACCCCTAAACGTGATGGGTGGTGAGCCTATCGCCGGACCGGGTCTATTTACACATGTCTCAGTATTAATTCTGCGGGTTTCCTCACGATGTTTTCCTTCACCGTCGAGCTAGTGATAAATATGTACGTAAGTTTTTGAAAAACTCATTGGTACATGCCGGGATTCGAGCCCGAGCCTCACTGATTTTCGACCGGCTCTTTAACCGTCCGGGCTATCACTGCTACTTTTTTGTGTCAACAAATCGGGCAATCTGGCTACTTTTCGCAAGATGTCGAGCTACAGGGTAGCAGTTGGCAACACTGATTTAGTGTATAACCACAATGATTACGATTTGCGTTAGTGTATTCCTGCAGTTGAATTTCAAGGTGTAATAATTTACGTTTTGCGCAGAAAATATACAATCTTGAGAGGCAATCTCACGGCGACGTGTTCTCGGTATTAATACCCCACAAAGGCATACTTTCTGCGCCGAAAATGTTGCCGACGTAACAATCTTGACGTTTTTACAGATAGGTTCTGTACATTTAAATTTAAGCAGTAGTCATCACCTCTTTCGTTACTCTTTCATCCATACGTTCTACATGAGAGATTTATGGTGCGAATGGTGAAGGATGCAAGGAAAGAGGACGCCCCAGAAGGAAGTTCACGGATCAAATTACTGACGTCTTTCAAAAAGCTGGGGTCCGAAGAATAAAAGAGCGTGCATGAAAAGGCTTATGGATGTGAAGGAAGCGGAAGAAGTATGTAGAGATCGAGCAAAGTGGCGATCCATCGTCTCTGCCTACCCCTGTAGGATAATGGCGTGAGCTTTATCTATATAGTCATCATCAACCCGTAACAGCTCACTGCTGAGCTAAGGGTCTTTTCTCACCTATGATAAAGTATGGGCTTTAATTCAGAATTTTTCAAGTCACCTGACATGGCTTAACGACTTCCATGTGCGTAAACACAAGGAAAACCGGGACCAACTATTTAAGGTGCCCGAAACACGGAAGCGCGTGTGATATAAATGCCACTAGGTGGTCACCTATTCACAAACTGACAGACTGTCTGATTTCTATCTGGCTACTACATTTCTATTATAGAATATTCTTATCCAATAATAGAATTTGTAAACCAAAATACAAACCCACCTCAACGAATAGCACTAAACAGACTATGATTTGCATATTCAACATCCATTACATACTGTTACTAAACCTATTACGCTGAGAGCGAGTGATTTGCTGATGTCCGTTGATTTCCGTTCCCTACCTGATTCTTCATCAGATTTTCACAAAACTTATAAGCGACCCTTGAAATATACCAGTTTAAACAAAAAAAAAACTGAAGTCGGTTACAAACATAAAAGAGATATACCTGAATTGACTGGTAGGTTCCTTATACGATGTAGGCTTCCGTCAATAAATTATTTTGAAGAATTCCCATGGAAACGGGTATAAAGTTTCTGCAAAAATATAATAACCCATTTGGTATTTTCAATCTCGGAACTCGACGGCCAAAAACTAAATATTTATTTATTTTCAGAAGTAATTATGTCATGCACGTTATTGTAATAAGGTAATAATCCGTAACAGGCTTCGTGAAATACATCAGTGAATCCGCACACGCTTCGTCAAAAATCTGTGAAATTTAATTAACTTTTATTTTTATTTTGTTTTAGTTGTGTGCACAAGACTAACTAAAAAAACCATTCCGGAAAACATCCGACCCAAAGGTTTGACTAATTACTAGTTTTGACTTCAAAAGTCAAAGTTAAAACTATAACTAAGTCCGTAAAAACACACCCACGGACAGCTAACGAAGGTAGAAAGTCTCCAGACCTCTGCAGACCCCTAAACCGCGCCCAGTCTAGATTTAGGCCCTTGAGCACGCGCCGCCGCACCGCCTCTAATTATTACGGAATCCCAGCCTCTGTCTCCTTGCTGAAGTGCTGCTCACTCATTTATTTATATTTTTTTTTTGCTGCCAGCTGAGTTTTACGAGTTTGTTTTTCGGCCTGTGATAAAAATAGTACTTATATAAAAACTTATATACACTAATATTATAAAGAGGAAAGATTTGTATTCTTGTATGTTTGTAACAAATAAACTCAAAAACTACTCGACCGATTTTAAAAATTCCTTTATAACACATTTGCTCGTAAAAGGTGTCTTATTTCACCAATTTCAATATCGTATTGTATCTCATTACGCCCAAGTGCGGTAAGTGTAAAGTAAAACGCACGGTTTATCAAGATGCTCTGTCTTAAAACGAACGGTACTTTTT
The DNA here is from genome assembly GCA_963855545.1 of Ethmia dodecea. NCBI lineage: Eukaryota > Metazoa > Arthropoda > Insecta > Lepidoptera > Depressariidae > Ethmia > Ethmia dodecea. The sequence continues at coordinate 13,132,370 of OY979457.1, read as the reverse complement.
AAAATCTCAGCAAAGAGTTTTTATGTCAAAAAAGTTGTCAACATTTTATGATTAAAATTAACTTTAGGAGATAAAATGTGTTAAAGAAATATTTATGTACATAATTATTTAATTTAATTAATTTTGAAAAAAAATAATGATGCGCGCCGCGCGCTTTTTCTTAACGCTGTATTGTTTTTATTCGTTTAGCATAGTCGGAGTTTTATTCTATTTCCTCGCAAATGTGTTATAAAACGTCGTATGACATACGTGCGCATTGATAATTACAGCCTCTGCTTACTTGTAGCCCTCGCCTACGGCTCGGGCTAGCAATATCGCCTCGGCTGTAATTTTCAACCTACCGCACTTATATAATAATGTACTATTACTAATGGAAAGCTACATTATCACTGAGTAACATAAGCTATATGTAATTCCCGTTTTCCAACGGGCACGAGAACTACGCGGGTGAAATTTACTACGCGGATCTTAATATAAACGTCTTACTTTACATGTGTGAGAGCCATAGCTCGGCTATAGATATCGTATGAATTGTTTTTTTTTAATAAATAGCTCGAAACTCATGCCCCAGAATTGTTTCTGTCTGGCATGTGTAATGGCAATCTTACTTTTACTTAATTCGTTTAGCACCGCCCGGTTCCAATAGGCACCGTACAAATTAAAAATCAATTGTGTTTTATTTTATTGGCTGCGAGGGTGTTTGCAAAGTGGATTTTTCCGGGAATATAGAGTTTTTGTATTATGCTTTTGTCGTAGAATTTAAACAAATTACTGGCGATAGTTGTACAACGCGTCACAAAATAAGCGCAATTCCTCATACACCAATTAGTATATTAATATAAAAAATGATGCATTCGTACTTTAGTTTTGTCTAACCAAATTTCTTAAATAAAGAACAATAATAGTACGGTTTCCATTGGTAGGCCTAAATTTAACATTTTCGGAAAAAATTAACACATACCTATTTAAAAATAGCTGAAATATGTTTAGTATTCGATACTGAACGAACTAATTTCAGTTACACATGGCTTATTTAAAATGCACGTAACTGAAACACGTACAATTATCGAGATCGCGTCAGCCACCGCCCCCACTCCGGCCTGCAATTTTGGCGCCCACCGTGGGGCGGCCGTTGCTCTTATTTGCGACGCTTTCACGCCGTGAATGCGTTGCCGCGGCTCCCATTAGATGCCTATTATGTCTGCCGGCTCCACTTGCACTTTTTTACTTTTTCCCTCTGCTGCATAGTGTAGCAGAAATGAGTGGGTGCCAAGAATCTTACTTCAGTGTAGCGTGTTTGGCAATCATTTCCTACTGTAGGGTAAAAAGTACTATCGGCGAACGCTACGACTGATACATTTGGAAGAATTTTCGCTCAAGCTCAAGCTTTTATTACCCCGCCCCTAATTAGAGTTAAACAATGAGAAGCCAGTAACACCGTTTTTTTTTATTTCATCGACCCGAAATGGGCCTACTCGCATTATGACTAGACGTAACGCGACTTAGTCAATCTACGCCTTAGGTATACCCGACGTAAAGGATATTATTATCTTTATGCCTCAGAATTAATACTGGGAACTGCTGGTTTCCTCACGATGTTTTTCTTTACCCTCAAGCTAGTCATAATTATGTACGTAAGTTGTTGAAAAACTCTTTGCTACATTACCTCGCCAGGATTTGAACCCGAGCCTCACGAATAAGAAACAGACTCTTTAATCACAGGAGTATCACAGCTCTCGATTTTATACCTCACATTGCTTTTTCAGCAGTTCATTGTTTAAAAAAAGTTAAATTGTATCAGGTCAGCGTCTATAGTGTTATTAATAAATATCTTATATTATCACGTCCAGTTTCGCTGCAGTTGTCTGCGAGAATGCGCACTAATGTTGGACCCCGAGCGGGGATCGAACCCGCGGCCTCCGACTCAGAAGGCAGGGTCTCTACCAACTGAGCCAACAGGCCCGTCAATTAGTTAAATTAAACAAGAAATCGTGAACACCATACCTTTCTTCCATAAAGTCGGTAAATTCCAGCGCCAGCCGGCCCCGCGATGGGCGCCAACCCTCACAACAATGCCACCTAATGGAAATGCCTCGTTACGCTCTCAACGGGATTACAGCTGTAATTGCCGCCGCTGTAATACACGGCGCCGATTGAAACACGTGTGTTTTGCTTCCCCGATTGGTCTCCAATTTCATCAGTTCAATTACTTTGGGATCCCCACTTTTTGCTACTCCTGTGAATTTGTAGATGTATAGTTACCATTATATACTGTCGTTATGTGTTCTACGTGTGGCGAGATTCGAGCTGAAGCGGTATGGTTTTAGAACCCACTTTTCGTAGTAGTTCTCATTTGCTATGGTTATATTAATGTTAAAAAAAGCTCATTGTTAGGGTTTTGTACCCAAAACGTCAAACGAGACCCTATTACTAAGACTCCTCTGTCCGTCCGTCAGCCTGTCTGTCCGTCTATAACCACTGTACCTGCTGTACCTCATCGTGATAGACAGTTGAAATTTTCACAGATTATGTATTTCTGTTCCCGCTATAACAGCAAATACTAAAAAACAGAATAAAATTATTATTAAAATATTTAACGATAATCTTACGGATGGTAGAATGATATGTATGGATGAATGGAATGGAAATATGGATGGTAGATGGTGGATTCTTCCTACGTAAAGGCTCACTCGGAGATAGGATAAGAAATACCACGAATCCAGCATTAATGGATATTTTACGTATACATGAACCCTCTATTGTATTCCATGTTCAAAAACAATGAAACAACATTTACTAACTCCTTTAAAAATGCTGTACCGTGTATCTTCAAAATAAGAACATTAAATTTAGAACTCTAAAGCCAAACACTGGAAAAATAGCCCTCAGTACAATCAAAAATGTTCTTGTACACTTCAACAGCAGTTTGTATATGTGCCCCGCGCTGAGCGCCATTACGTTACAACAGACAAAACCGCAAAATACCTCTTTGCAAACGAACTCTCAAAGTCAAGTATGATGTAAACATCGTAATACTTTGTTTGCCATTATACTAATACCAAAAGACGGGATCGATGACTCGAGTAGGTTTGATTCAAATCCTTTTAAATCCAAACTTTGATGTGCGGCTTAACTCCTCGTTGCTCTAAAACTGGGATTACTTGGTGTAAAGACCACAGATGGACAAGAAATTGAAGAGACAGTCTTACTTAAACACTGACTCACGCGGATTTATTTTAGTACTAGCGACCCGCCCCGGCTTCGCACGAGTGCAATGCTGATACTAAAACCTTCCTCTTGAATCACTCTATCTATTAAAAAAAAAAAATCTAAATCCGTTCCGTAGTTTTAAAGATCTAAGCATACATAGGGACAGACAGACAGCGGGAACTTTGTTTTATACTATGTAGTAAAAACATGTAGTACCAATAAGATTTAAAAAGCTTACGTACATATTTATCACTAGCTCGGAGGTGAAGGAAAACATCGTGAAGAAATCCGCTGTAGTTACGGAGTCTATTCAATACCTGCAAACAATCTTTCCTTTTTTTTATTGTGGGACACAAATCACACACTGTTTATAATATTAGTGTAGATATCAGTCATATTACTGTAAAGTTGCATCAAAATCAGTTGGGTAATTTTTCTTGAAAGAGTAAGAAGCATCCATCCATCCGTATGAGACTGAAGTACGAAAATCAGCAGTCATTTCTTGCAACTTTAGCATTCGTGTGCGACATTAGAGCGACACAAAGCGAACGATTAAACTCTCGTCGCGTGCGTTTCACACGGCGCGATCCGTGCGCGATTTAAGTCGATGTTGAGGCTTGAGCACTAGCCGGGATATTCCTTCAGCTTTGCCGAAAAATGCACGATTTAAATTTCGAGTGTCACTGGCAGTTAAAAATTGCATTAAAAGTGCCCGAGATGAGAATCTTTTTGCTTACCAGAGTCCTTATATAAAGGCAGACACGGCAGTAAACAATTAAAAGCGATCTTGGAAAACTACTGTGTACTACGTAGAATAAAAAGAAATTACAGACAAAAATTAATTCGATTATTAAAAAGGACAGTAATATTAACAATTTTGGTCAGTATAAAAAAATAAAACGTTTAATAAAAATGCGGCAATAAAAAGATGGGGCAGTAACACACTGAACGTTACTGAACAGAATAGTTTCTAGAAATATTGGCTTTCGCAGCCGGAGCTCGCTAAACTTCGCGCTTTGATGTAGTCATAGTTCTAACTATCCAAACTATTTAATTGTCTTTTACCGCACGCCGAGAACTGTCCCATTGTTTATGGAACTGCCCATTAAACGATTTTACTGTTCAAAAAGTAATACCACCGATTACATTATGTAATTTATAGCTCAAGTAGGTTTTATAGCACCAGAGCAGTGATAGCCCGGACGGTTAAAGAGCCGGCCGAAAATCAGTGAGGCTCGGGTTCGAATCCTGGCATGTACCAATGAGTTTTTCAAAACTTACGTACATATTTATCACTAGCTCGACGGTGAAGGAAAACATCGTGAGGAAACCCGCAGGTCTCAGAATTAATTCTGAAACATGTGTAAACAGACCCGGTCCGGCGATGGGCTCACCACCTATCACGTTTAGGGGTCCAATGTATCTCGTGAAATGTGGGTATATCCAGTAATGGAATACCTCTGCCTACCCCCTCGGGGATGAAAGACGTGAGATTATTTATTTTATTTATTTAGGTTTTATACTCAGTGCAGGACTAAATATGTACTTTAATATTAGTAGTTACTAGTAAAAATTTTCTGTCAAGATATATTTAATTACTTTGCCTGACCAAAGTAACTACCCGTGTAATTAAGAACTGCATAAATGGTGAATTGTCTGTGATAACTTGATTCGTATTCTGTCCGGTCAAATGGAGCACTGAAAAATTAATAAATTCCTTTGTTGCAGATCGATCACAATCCTACAGCGGCCCACACCGCAGCGGCTACGTAGCATTCAACCAACAAGGTTCCAACCAACAAGGTTACAACCAATCACAAGGGTACAGCCAACAATCTCAAGGCTACAACCAACAGTCCCAAGGCTACAACCGGTCGGGCTATAACCAGTCCGGGCAAGACCGCTTCGGGAATTCCCAGGGCTACAGGCAAGGCCAGGGGTACCAACAAAACCAAAACCGATACAACCAAAACCAAGGCTACAACCAGGGTCACAACCAAGGCTACAGTCAGAGCAGGCCGCACCAGCCGAACAAATACAACCAGAATCAAGGTTCTAGGTACCAGGGCAGCAACCAGAGAGGTTCTTGGCGCTGACCATAGACAAGCGGGTGTTTCAGTGTTGCCACCCATTAGATGTAAATAGTTCTAAAAAGATGAAAAATAGCGTTGTAGGTGTAAAGAGTTTGGAAGCACTGGTTTTTGATTCAAAGTTATAAGAGTAATTCCGTTTTTCGGGTGTAACAAAGAGTATGAATATTTAAACTACATAATATTATAAGTAGAATGAATAGAACTTGGTAAAAAATATAAATTCCGTAATTAACTATTATAATTATAGTTTCTAGATTACTCGTTCAACTGGCAATTTTACTGAGTAAGAGAAAAAAAAACTCTTGAAAGTCGCTTTACTTTCTGCTTGAACTATCAAATACTATCAAGTATTTTCGTCTTCATTTTAATCCTCATAAATATAATATGAATTATTTTATTCGGATACTAGCAGACCCGGCAAACGTTCTGAGATATAAATGACTTTACGACCTATTTTCATACCTACAATTTATTTATTAAATTACACAAAAAAAGAATTTTTTGGAGAAATGCAACCACAAACACCGTGACACGAGATTTTTATATATTAGATGTTTATTTTATACTTTATATATGTGCTTTAACTATTTAATTCACTTATTGGTACATTCAGTAAATGAACTTTGGTTCCAGTTGACGCATTATCTAATGATTCGAGAAAATTTTTGATGAAAAGAAAAATATTATAATTATTTAGTCTTTGCACATTCATTTGACGAACTCATTAAAGAAGTTGACAATATGGATTACGTATACACAGCAGTACAGACAATTTTAGTTGAAAGTGTCTAAACATATTATATAACTATGTTATTGTTCCCCTATATTCAAATGTAGGTATTGTCTTTACTTGATTAATTGATTATCCATTGATAAATTAGATTTTTCCTACGTCAGGAATTAAAAGTGTTCGTTTTATATAATCTATGAATTGTAATACGATGTGTACAGTCAAGAGCACGTAGAGTTTGACACATTTGACAAAATTGTACAATGAAATACCGTGTGATATAAGAGAATGTCAATCATTTAGAATGTTTAAATTTAAATTTAAAAAGTTTCTCTTAAATAAAATTAAAATGAATTTACCACCATAAGTAATAAGATGTAATTACTTAAAAGTAACTAGCCAATTACCCATCTATGTTTTAAGGGAGTCCCTCTGCCAACAAACTGTATTGCAGTTTGGCAGAAGAAAAAAAATATTGTAAAATTGGGTTTATTTATCCTGAATAAATGATTTTATTATTTATTATTATTATTTATTTATTTGACTTTGTAACGTTCTTATTACAATCGCCTTAGAGGTCAGACTCGCACTACAAGAGTTATGCTTCATGTGCTTTTGACTGAACTAAAAATGTATTGTTCAAAATGTATTTTGTTTAAAGTGATTTTTTTATGATTTTTAATGTTCAATTGTTTATAATTCGATCGATTGTGTTACCTACGTGGTGGTAAGGAAAGGCTTCAATTTCACTAAAAGCTTTAAACAACATTATTAATAAAAAAAAGTTTAACACTGAATATTCTTTTATTTGAATAATGTTAATTTCAAATACCTTTTATGATTAATACCAGCACCTGTCCAGTCGAAAGCATTATATTTGGCTGAAGCAGTTTTTTTTTAAAATGCCTAGCAGTTGCCCAGATGTGATACCCGCATTAACCTCGGTTTCCCCCGCTCACGCCCTTATCTACTAGGGGGTCGGTCGGAAAGGTATTCCATTTCTAGATATAGGTACCTACCCATTTTTCACCAATAATATTCTTTGGACCCCTATAAAACACGACATGAGAACCCATCGCCGGACCGTGTTGCTTTTATACATGCCACAATCAATTCTGGGACCTGCGGGCTTCCTCACGACGCTTTCCTTCACCGTCTCTAGATAGTGTATAGGTAGGCTTGTAGGTGTACGTAGGCTTTTCAATGATACATGCCGTTACCAGGGGGTCTACTACGGTTCTCATATTTACGTACCTTCCTACTGTTAGATTAGGTAAGGCCGATTTATCTTTGCAGCTCTGACCAACTGCAATAAAAATTTTTAGCAACAATTTCGCGGTATGACGTTGAGTGCAAGGGTTGAGATTAGAGTTAGCGATACGGAAAAATTGGAATATACCTAAAATATTATCTTTTGAGAGAGTAGAGAGAACACAGCTTTGACGCTTCGACATTTCAATGTTGAGAACGATGACACGGCCAGTACTGCCCTACTGCACCGTTTACCATAAACTCACCGGTGGCAGTAGATACTGACCATGTAGGTTGTTTTGCTCAGGCGGATGGATGTTCAGAGCAGCCAAGTAAAAGCGTACTGTACGTTAGACCAATCTGTGTCAAAAAGTGACAGGCGCCATTAGTAAAAGACAACGTGAATTTCGTTAAATACGAAAATTGGTGAACGGCTATAGTCCCCCGGGATTCGAACCTGGGGGTCTAAAAAGGCCGTTTCGGGTGAATCATAATAGGATCCTATTTCGATTCATATTCGAAATTTTCACCAAATACGAATCTGCTAATGAATTGAATTGTCAGTTAATCACTAAAATTAGGGACCATTTTACGAAATTTAGAGAAATTGCTTAGGATTTGCTGGGAATTCATAAAAGGAGGAATTGCTCAAAGTGGCCATTTTAGACCTTCTGAGCCTCGCATGAATGTCGGGCTCACTATCACTGCACTTCTGAGTCAGTCAGTTATTGGTGTTTTTGTAGTTCTCATTACTCATATTAAATTTATCATATCATGGCATGACGGGCCTGTTGGCTCAGTCGGTAGTGACCCTGCCTTCTGAGTCGGAGGTCGCGGGTTCGATCCCCGCTCGGGGCCAACATTTGTGTGCATGAACATGTCTGTTGGCTTCGTGTCTGGTCGTTTAATATTTATTTAAGTATGTTTATCAGTTGTTTAATACCCATAGCACAGGCTCGGCCTAGTTTGGGACTAAATAACCGTGTGTGAATTGTGTCCCACAATTTATTATTATTATTATCATTAAATTCCGGAAGCCAAGAAATTAATTTCCAACATTTAGGGCAACTGTCAAAAATTTTTCCAATATGGCGGACAAAGCGGCTCTGAAGTGGCGTTTGTTCGCGATCAATAGTTTTTTTAATTCATTTTTTGCGGCACAATCGAAGGTTCCGAGCAAAATGGAGATGAAAGGAAATTAGGGGCCCTACGCCCTGCGTCCACTCGAGAGATGAATGAGGTTCGAACCAACTTAACGGGATTTTAAGACTTTTGTCCAGGTAAGCGATTTAATGAGCTGTTAATAATTCGTTGCGTTGCCGAGTACGTTCGGAAATTACTGTTGCAACCGGCGTTTTAAAATCAGCTGTTACCAGCCTCCCTTTTTACGTTCACTCGACTCGATATTATATATTAAATAAGGTCCCCGTCACGAGACGGTATAAATTTAGGTACCTAGCTACCTAAGCAATGAACTTCTACTGAGTTATATTATAGGTACCTCTTAGTGACAGTTTTCTGTAAGCAAATCCAAGCAACTAACCAACTAAAATGATATTGACTTTTATTGACGGAAATAGCTTTGGCAAGAGCAAAATATAGATTTTACAAAAAACATGACGTCTCTCCGGGTTCCCGCCAAAAAAAGTCGCTGATTTCGAATTTTTTTTATAGTGTTGCAATCAAATGAGCCCAATTTTCCTATTCACCAACTCCCGCGAATTCCCACAGACTAAAAATCACAATATCACATGTCAACCGTGAAAAAGCGCGAAGTCAACATGTCGCGAACTCGCCGCCTGCTCGCTTCCCATAAACTAACCAAGAATGTTCACTTTACCGTAAATCGCGTCAAAAGATTTGTCTTTGTGATTTTGATTCGTTTGTACTAATGATTTCGCAAGGGCGGGGAAAACAGCGTGCGGTCCGGCGCCATGCAGCGCTCGCGTGACTCCCAATGGTGTCACGCGGCGCACACGCAGCTAGCCGCCGCGGACCCGTTCGGAATTCAAATTCCGTTTGACAGATGACTTTGACTTCTTTAGGGAGTTCTTGAGAATGTCTAAGTGGCGTTTGACTGGACTCGACGAGGTGTGAATGAGCAATTTCCTAGCTGATGGGAAAATTTCGTAGTGATTGACAAGCTTGAGAATTGTGCTGTTTAATCTTGCATTCGTACAAATCAGTTTTGTTTGAAGTAAGTATTTAGTTTATTTACGTGAAACATGATCAATTTTAAACGTCGTAGGCACGAGTACATAGCACAATAAATACCTATGTCAAATATCAACATCTACCTAGGCCTTTAAAAATAATATAAGTAGGTAAGTACATTGTATTTGGTCTTTTCTTTAGTTCTGCAGATAATTTTTGAGTCAGTATAAAAAATCACTCAGTCTTTGCAATAGGTAGGTACCTACTTATTCAAGATAATTTTAAGCTTCCTAGGGGAATATTTATAATAAATAATAATCTCACGCCGTTTATCCCCGAGAGTGTGTGTTATTCCATTTCTGGAAATACCCACATTTCACGAAAATATTCGACCCCTAAACGTAATAGAAGGTGGTGAGCCCATCGCCCGGACCGGTTCTGTTACACATGCCTCAGAATTTATTCTGAGACCTGCAGGTTTCCTCACGATGTTTTCCTTCAACGTCGAGTTAGTGATGAAAAACTCATCGATACCTAGGTAGGTAATACCAGGATTTAAACCAGAGCCTCACTGATTATACCTACCTATCATCATGAGAAACGGGCTCTCAGGCTATCGCAGCTCTAAATAGGTAGGTAAAGATAATATTATAAGGAATATTTATAAAATTTGCAAAATATCTATTTCTTAGTCATGTTTAACTTAAGAAACTCTTGGGAAATTGTGTCTAAGTATCAATATACTGTAGGTACGTTAATGTTAGAGTTTGGTTAGGTAGGTAAATTTAATAAACAAGGAGATACCAATCAGGATTTTCTAGATTTTAGTGATTTAAAGTGCAATTTAAAACTTTGATTTGAAAGTTACACATAGGTACTCCGCACTGTTGCCGCAGACCGCAGTAGTGGAATATTAACTATACCTAACTTAAGTGATACATGCCAAAAGTTTGAATGTAGGTAAATAGGGAGCTACTAACGAATTTACATGTTACCGAACACGCTCCAGTTAGCCAGAAATAATGAGCCCCAAATGAAAATTAGTAGCCACTCCAAAAGGTCGTAAAAAAGTTACAAATTGTTCTAGTTTCCCCCAAATTTTGCATTCGGAACACGCAACGGCTGCGCTCTGATTGGTCAGCGCCGCTTCACGATGATTGGCTTACAATTTGACAGTAATGGCGTTAACTCTACACTGCATGTAAAAGAAACAACTTATGTCCCTCAAGCTGTTTTCCAAATTGAACTATAAAAGCATAGTTATATAGTTGACTATTGAATAAGCAACCGAATGGTGTTACGACGTTCAGAAAAAAGTTTTCTCCCCTCTAGACAGATGTTGCCACACTTTAGTAACATTTTCGCCCACAACTCGTTTCAAAAGCTATTGTGTCACATTTTTTTGTATTATTTTGACTAATTCTTTTGTCGTGCGGTTGGTTAGATTTTATCGTCGAGGGAGAGGCATTCATTGGATGCGTTTTTGTTCATCGCTACCGGTTGTTTAAATATTTTTTATGAAATGTTATTTTTGTAGCGATATCGTCTCTTTAATGATATTTTTATTGGGTTTTGAGTGTTTTACTTTTAAATGATAGTTATTTTACCACTAACCTAACCTAACCATAATAATAATTCACAAATAGTACCTACTATGGAACCTCGCACCCTGATCTTACTTACTGATACTTATATAAATAAACATTGTAAATTAAAATACTTATTACATTAAACCTACCTATAGCTCTACTATCTAGGTATACCGCTAATCTGGTTGTAAACTTTACCTTGTTTAGACTTTTCCACATATTATTATATCGTTGTAGGTAATTTAACGGTAAATATCAAGAATAGTACCTAGTTAAACTATTATTCAGATAGATGACTATATTTTGGTAACTGAATAAAGATGGCTATGGAAGAGTGAGGTCTTCTGACACAGGTATTATTATACTTAAAAGAAGGCCTCTACAACTAGATGTTTTATCCTGTAATTTACCGAAATAAATTATTTTTCATATCTCATACTCGGAAAGTAGTGTATGTTTGATCGGAGTACCGGGTCGGAAGCGATGATTCCCACCACAGAGAGATTCTGGGCTGTGATTCCCGCCCTCGGTCGGGAAAAACTCATAGTAATTGCTTCCGGCCTTAGGGCGGAAATGAATTTAAAAAAATGTACTACATTTGGCAAAGATGTTTAAAGAAAAAGTTTCTCTATGAAAGAGAATGACTTTCTTCCAACCTCTTTGGGTACTTAGTAGGGATACAAAACTTTTTACATCAATTAGAATAAGAAAAAAAGGTGCGGCCTTTACGTGTAGGTATAAACAACAGAAAATAGCTCGCGCGCGGGGCGGTACGCGTTTCATATTTAAAATTAAAAATAGAGTAATAACTTGGTAAGCTGTTCCGAAATTCAAAATCTTGTTTTTCATCGACACTAATATGCACAGAACACTATTAATCGGCTAAAAGTACAAAAGAGGAAGGATTTGTATATTATTTTTGTAATGTTATTTATGTTAGGTACTCTATGATGTAGTATTCAAAGACATTTATAAGAAAAAGTTTCTCTTTCTTCCAACCTCTTTGGTAGCATTGTTGAAAACTTTTTTTTGTAGGTATTATTGCGTTTTTGCATGTTTGAATTTTTGTAAAATTGTAATTTATTTTTGTTTACTTTCCTTGAATTCGAAATGAAAAGTAGAGTGTTAAACGGGGGTGGAAGTTATCAATTCCTACGCGGACTATATCCGCCCTCGCTGCGCTCGGGCGTCTAAATACCTCGTATGGAAATTGATTCCTTCCGACCCTTGTATAACAATCTACTATTGTATTTGTATTTTTGTATGACAATATTTTCACACTAAAATTCTACTGAAAATGAAGCTTTATCCGAATTCTACTGAGCTAACATCAGTCTTAATCTTTCTCTACGTTGGACTGTAACAGCCTCGATTTAATTGTAATTTATAAGCAACGGTTATCTTATCACTTGCTCGACGGTGAAGGAAAACATCGTGAGGAAACCCGCAGGTCCCAGCATGAATTCTGAGACATGTGTAAACAGACCCGGTCCGGCGATGGGCTCACCACCTATCACGTTTAGGGGTCCAAAGAATATCTGGTGAAAAGCGGGTATATCCAGAAATGGAATACTTCTGCCTACCCCCTCGGGAATATAAGGCGTGAGTTTTTTTTATAAGCAACGGGTCTGAAAGCTGTAACATCCTCACAATAATTTACTTATGTAACTATTTGTGCATGAGCACCAACCTAAATCGACACGGTACATTTCACGGTCGACCGCCCGTTGGAGCGCATTATATTTTATTTTATACTTTTTAATAATTCGCGCGGCAGCGGTCGAGAGCCGCACTTGAGCACGGACCCAAAAAAATCTCAAAAATTCATCCATGTGTCGCCACGAGCTCTCCAAGTTTGAAGGGTTCCGTAAACTTGTAATAATTTAAGATTTATTAAGTACCTACCTACTACTACTATCATCATTAAGTAGGTAGGTGCCTTTGATTTTATTTTTATCTAAGTACCTCGTAAATCATTTCATTTTTACTTTTAGTTACGTTTGACGAGTAACTGTTAGCGTACCTCAGTAAGTAGGTAAGTAAGTACCTAACAATTACAACTCTTTGTTGTACCTACCTTTAAAAATATGCAAGTTAGAGTTGCTTCTTTTATGACTAACTCACTTTTCCCGTGATGTGAGGAAACCCGCAGGTCTCAGAATGTGTAAATAGACCCGGTCCGGCGATGGGCTCACCACCTATCACGTTTAGGGGTCCAATGTATCTCGTGAAATGTGGGTACATCCAGTAATGGAATACCTCTGCCTACCCCCTCGGGGATGAAAGGTGTGAGATTATATTATTATTATATTATTATTATATTATTAACTTTTCCCGATGACATTCATGTTTTGGAAATAAATGTTGCATACCTAAGTACCTACGGTTACCTACTTCCTCAAGTAGGTAGGTATCTATCTCTCTGTCAAATTTGATCAAAAATCGGATCCGCGGTTTATTCGTAGATAAAGGCATTTATTGTACCTACTTAGGTAGATATAGAATAGAAACGAAGCTTTTAAATACAAAGAAGACATATAAAAAATTACCTCCATTAAAACTTTTAGATATTTGTCAGGTAAAAAGACGCGACGCAAGAAACTCTACAACTAGCTTAAAACTTTCATCTCCAAAATTATCAAACTAACCCGTTGCTCTTGATTTTCACTTAAACTTTTTAAGTTTGTCCCCACTCAACCGTTACCCACGGATCTCTAAGCCGACTACAAAAACCGCGCCATTTGACGCAAGGTATTATTATGTATTTTGGAAAATCCATTGTTTTGTAATCTCCCCCGGCCCTGGCTGAAGTGTCGCCATTGAACGTTGTGAAATTTTCTATGTACGCCGCATTGTACTATTATGTAGTGCACGCATGCCGCGAAAGGTGGCGACATCATGTATTATGTAATGAGGCTGAATGAGCACCCTTTGCCGCGGGAACTTTTTAACAAATATTTTTTAGGTTATTCTGGGACCCAATCAGTCGCTGTAATTAATATCGAAATAAAAAAAACTTACCAGATTTTCAGTGGTTGAAATAAAAAGGTAGGTACCTAGGTAGGTACTTAAAATTTTAACATTATTTTATTTGCAATAAGGTTATTACAATTCCTACCCTATCTAAGTTTAAACAGAACAATAAAATAGATTGTACCTAGACTAGATTTCTCGTGGTGTTCCAACCAAGAGCCCGCTTCTCCTTAGCTAGAATAGATGGTAGTACCTGTAAGTGCTTACCTTTGCTTTTACATTTAAGTGAATTCCAGATTGATTTCTCTTTCCTTTTTATAATTTTCCACATTCTCCATGCATTTGGCTCTACACTCCATCAGTCCGTAATCTCACAAGGCTCGAGACATAAAAGCTTTTTGGAGTCCGATCCACGGATCACAGCCATAGCTACATCAAACGGAAACTCGCTTTGTAGTCGCCATTGTTTCTGGGAGCTCCATTAGCGGGCAACAGTCAAAGCGCGGGAGAGCAGCCGTGACAAATCGACGCCATTTTCTTAGAATAAAAAATGGCGAAATGGATGGCGAATGTATGTTTCATAAAGTACTTTTTTATTCATAAAATTTACCTACCTTAAAAACTATTTTATTGTTCTTTTATTAGACTTTTTACTAGACTTCTTACATCCAACGACATCATTGAGTTTTTCCGGGTTATATTGATGTTCTTTTACTGCATTACCTATTAAAAATTAAAATAAATTGAATGTGGTCTCGCCTTTATTCCCGAGAAGGCGTGAGTAGATATGGATCAGATCGATAATACCAAATTACTAGGTGACTAAATGACTTGGATGACTACCTACATAACCTTGCAAAAGTTTCAAGTCTGTTAGACTCTTAAAACTCGGTTGAATTCCACTTCCATATTTTATATATTTCCAAAAATTTCCAATTTTGGAACTACACACTTTTTACCAGCAGGTATATTTGATCAACCCTTCAACGTGACAAGTGGTCAGTCCATCGTCGGAGTAGGTACTGGAACCTACACACACATGCCTCAGAATCATGCTACTAATTAAAATAAAAAAAAAATGTTTTTTAAATTATGATTTATTTTTTTATTTAAAAAGGATTTTTATACAAATTTGTAGGTCCTATCTACAAATACTTTGTTCGTCTGCTAAAATTCCATAAGCAAAGCTGACAAGGCACAAGGAGAACCTTGTGCCTTGTCAGCTTTGCTTTGCCAGAAACAGACAGATACTCACATTCCGCCACGCAGAAACAAACGTGGACATCCACGTGGCATAGGTAGCTTTTTCGTCTCTTTCGGCTAGTGCTCACGTGCACAAATAAGAGGTTTGTAGATATAAGACTAGATGATACTTACGTTACTGATAAAAAAACGTATCACAACGTCGACTTTGGTCCTTTATTTTAAGAAACTGTTTTCTTAAATTACTTAGGTAGGTAATAGTCACATCACCGATTAATTTAGGTACCTACATGCTTAGATTCTATATAGTTATCGAACCTATTCTTACTACCAATAGCATATTTTTTAAAGCTTAAACATCTTTCAAACTTGACGTTCTAGAACTTATTTTAATAACATATCTAGCCCGCGGGCTAAGTGGTATGTGGGCTCATTTGACCATGAAGCCCGTATTATGTTAGTATTGAACTCAGCTATTGATGCATTTAGATTTTATGTCCGCTATTGTGGCAGTAGAGTCAGTACTCAGAAGATAGAGACTTCCAACATTAGAGTATAAATCGAGCGTCTTGCCCTCTTTCGTCGTTCACTACTTTATTATGTCTAATTTCAAAAGTAATATAATTTTATATAGCAGTACCTATCTATGTCATTTATAATTGAAATTTCTGTTTTTCTTTTTTTGTAATTTAGTTTTACGTTAATTCTTCTACTTTAAAAATTATGTGACACCCCCTTTTGCATGCGATATTCACCTGTAGTTACCTGCGCACTTAGCTATATATACCTGAACATGATCTGGTGTAACAGTTGTTGGTGAACCAAATAAATAAACAAGCTAGTCTTCATAGTAAATTTTCAAACCCAGACCACGGTCCCATTCGTAGCTGTGCACGATCGCTAACGAGCTTTGCAACAGAATGCCTCGTAGCCACCTGTCAGCGCGACGTCCAAACACTCCACGGTGAGAATGGATTAAAATAAAGGCCGTTTTATTGGAGAGCCCCGATTTGCCGAGTCATCGGCGCTGAGGTGTCGAGGACCAGGGTTCCAGAGGTGTGTTGTTGGAACCTTGGAGCCTTGAAACTTTATAAGAGTAGGTATTTGGTGTAAAATTATTTGCTACAGCACTAAAAACAAAACGATGTAGGTACCTAATTTACAACGCATCACAGAATAAGCTCAATTCCTCAAACACCCCAATTAGTATGTATATTAATATATGAAAATTATGATGAATTATTACTTTAGTTTTCTCTAACCAAATTTCTTAAATGAAGAGTTACATATTGTCTATCTACAGCAGTTTCGGCTGTGCGTTGATCAATCAGTCAGCCAATAAGCGAGACAGTTTCTTCTTTTTTATGTATATACAGACTAAATAAAATGTCAGTACATTTCGGTAAAGTGAGGCTTTTTTTCAAACTCAAACTCAAAACTCATTTATTTCTTTAGGTATGGAATGGAATATACACTTATAGAAACGTCAATAGTTTATAATAAAAAGGTCAAAGTCAAAGTCAAAGTCAAAATGTTTTATTCAAAATAGGAACTTACAAGTCCACTTATTGAACGTCATTTCAACTCCACCGCTTCAGCATGTATGGTTGAGGAGAAGAAGCGGGGCAAGAAACTCCTCAACACAATATTCTTTTAATCAATTGTTACTTAATACTAAATTGGGTTACATAATTTCGTTTGTTTTTCGCTACCGTATTGCGCTGGACTGGAGGAAATCTGTTCCAAGCATCATTGTCATTTATATACCTAATCGTCTAGTTTGTAATATGCCATTTTACAAGGTACATGTTTAACATGAGTTTTGAACACAGTTTCAGGCAATTTCAAAATATCTTCTGGTATTTTATTATAAAAGCGTATGCAAAGCCCCACAAAGAAATTATTAATTTTACTTAATCGTGACTGAGGTTGCTCTAGGTTATTTTTATTCCTAAGATTACAATTATGCCTGTCACAGTTTTTAGTATACAGTAATATGTTTTTCCGTACATACATAATGTTTTCATAAATGTACTGACAAGGCATTGTTAAAATATTAATTTCTTTGAACAGTTCTCTTAGGGAATCACGACATCTTAACTTGTAAATGGCGCGTATAGCCCTTTTTTGTAAAATAAAAATAGATTCTGCATCAGCAGCTCTGCCCCACAGCAAGATGCCATAGGACATTATACTGTGAAAGTAGCTAAAATAAACGAGTCTTGCTGTGTCTACATCAGTAAGCCATCTGATTTTTCTGACGGCATAAGCAGCTGAGCTCAGTCTGTTAGATAATGCAGAAATATGAGAATTCCATTGAAGTTTGGAGTCTATCGTTATCCCCAAAAAAACTATTATCAGCGAAATCTAATTTCTCATTGTTTAAAATTATCTCATTCTCTACTCGTCTAACATTAGGGAGTACAAACTTTACACATTTGGTCTTCTTAGCGTTGAGCACTAGATTGTTTGCAGTGAACCATGTGAGAATTTGTTGAAGAGTGTCATTTACCTCGTCGAGCTTCTGAGCTTGTCTATCTACTTTGAAAATCAGAGATGTATCATCAGCAAACAACACTATCTTTGACAAACTCTCTACCATGAATGGAAGATCATTTATATATACAAGGAAAAGAAAAGGACCAAGAATCGAACCTTGAGGCACCCCAATTTTTACGAATGCGCCCTTTGATTTACAATCATTTATTTTTACTTTTTGTACCCTATTTTTGAGATAGGACTGTAAAATATCAAGCGCTTTACCGTTGACTCCGTTGACTCCATAATGATTTAAATTCAAGGCACTCTAAACTCGTCCGTGAAGATTGGCTAAATGTAAACCTTAAGTTCAGAACCCTGTTTCCTATGCATGTAGCACCGGTGGTCCGACGAGTTGCCTTACATCATTGTTAATGAGGTGTTCGGAGCCAAACGGACGCACTCCCCGTGACTTGCAACTTAGGTAAGGGCAAAATGCAATGCTGACAACGAGGAATGCAATAGTACAATTTAATTCATATTTTGAGGTGAGTGCAGGCATGGGAGAAATACTAGCGCGTAACACAATGATACGGTGAGGCGTTATTATAATTAAGGAAAGAAAACTGCGAGTTAAGTGACTATTCATCACAAAAAATTTACAAAGGACTAACTACTACTGTGCAACTACTTAGCTTTAGGTAGGTACCTATTCTTCAAAACGCAGCTTAGAATAAAATCACTACCCGTTAACCAGAATTACTTAACAATTATTCCAAGTGTATCTTCTTTGGTCCAAAGGCTGTGCGATCAGTTGATGGTTGACTGGTAGATAATGCCTTTAGGCATTAAGTTCGCCATGTGTACATTTTCTTGGTAACATGAAGTTAAATAAATAAATAAATGAATAAATTAGTGAGTCAGTCAGGATATTTCTCTTTATACACGTAGGAAGGTATGAATTAAAGAAGATTAGGTTAATGGTAATTTTATTATGACTTTTCTTCATAATCGACTCACTCGCCAGATTTCGTAAACGAAGAGATAAGAGGACAGACAGACGTTCCAAATATATCTACCTCTAACATGACATTAACAAACCTGGTGCCAACAAAAAAGGCACCCAAAAAGGAACAAAACCAAGCGAAAGTGCTAGTTCTCTAATAAATTCATTACAACGCACGCCCGTGCTCTATCGATTGTGGCTCTCCGGCGAACGTGCCAGAGACAATCGGCGCTGCAGCGCTTCTCCACGCAACCATAGACAACACGAAAACAACCCAAAACTACTCCCAGCGCAAAACAAAATGGCGCTTCTGACAACGAGTGAAAGTCCTAACTTAATTGCCAGTTGACAGCAGATACGGATTTCAGTAACGCGGAAATTTCGGTAAAATAAACGGTCTAGCTCGATGTGTAGGTGAACAAAATTCGACTTAATTCCCAAGGGACTTAGCTCGAAGGAGGTCGTGTTTTGTGGTGATATGAAACCTTTTTGGTAGACAGCTCCGTGTCCTTTGTCTCTGACTCACTGTCAAGCGTGCTTGTGTTTTCCCGCGTTTTTTGTTCTAATTAGTCGCCCCTCACGTAGACCTTGTGCTATACGTAGTAATATGGTAGTATCTAGAAAGGCACTACAGATATATTTAAATGTCACAGGAAAAGACACCGTAGGCAAGTGATGCTGAGCTAAATAAATAATAAACAATTACAATTAAGCGACAGGACATGAATGTAGCATGAATGTATACGTATTTGTGTTGAGTATAGGTAGGGCAGTCAACAAAGTTGTTAGGGTTACATGGCTAGTAACTAAGAACTCATTTTTTTGGGGTAGTCATATTGGCTAGGTGCGCGATGACAGCGCCCACTAGTGGTAACAATTAGGGCGGACTTTGAAATGTCAAATGGCTCGCTGTCATTACGAAAAGTAAGTAAACACAAAAATAATTTCAGTGAAACAACGTTATTTACTTAGGTCCTGTTGGATATTGTAAATCTATAGCGTCGATAATAATGTTGACCTTTTTTATTTACCGTCAAAAATGCCACAATCAGTAAATTTCAGGCAGTATACCTACACGGACTTTCTCATGGCTTCACGGGAAATAAGTAAAGAAATGGACAAGATTTATCGACTAGAGCGTTTCATGTATCTTGTAGACAATGGTCTACATAACTGCGATAAGTAATGACTTATCGCAGTACTGTCGATAATAATGCAGATTGTTGAGTATTTTCAGTTCAATATGGCCTTTGGGCAGATTAAAATATCTTTGACATGGTCATCAAATTGATTATAAAAACTGGATTCCGGACAATAACGCACAATATAATTTTCCAGCCACAAACCACTACAAAAGACAAACAGTTAGTTTTGGCTCAACATTTGCAAGATGTAAAAGAAATAAAATGTGAAAATCAAATGAGCCACACCATTGAAGCTAGTGTAATTAGACAAACTTCAGTGACATCTACGCCATACAAAACATCATTGCAGTCGTTGATCTTGTTTTCAACTTGCTCTTGGAAATTTATAGAATTTGCGATCACTATTTTTGCCATTATTCTTGCAGTTGACTACGCAATAGGTTTCGTTACCCATGTTCAAGTATTTATTTCCACTAAGAATGCACGAATACGTAAATTTCTCTAGTAAAAAGTGACAGTTCGTCTGAGTTCGTCCGACCCGAGTTTCTTTTTTAGCCACCATGGGCGCTGCGATCGATTCGTGGTTCCCCCACCCCCTACTTCGCACCCAGCCAATATAAATCTTGTCTTTTATACTTATAGGTAGTACCTATGAATTTACCTCGGTCAGTGATTCAACTCTGTTCAGCCATGATAGTAACGACTACTACTGTTATATTGTTATTTTTAAGTACTTAGTTAAAGCTTTAAACATAGGTAGTAGTTACGTTAAGTTTTAGATGGTAGGTAGGTAGTATACCTAGGTAAGTAGGTATAATACATACATACATACATACAGCTCACGCCTTCTTCCCACAGGGGTAGGCAGAGACGATGGATCGCCACTTTGCCCGATCTTTGCACACTTCCCTCGCTTCCTTCACATCCATAAGCCTTTTCATGCACGCTCTTTTATTCTTTGCACTCTTTACACCAGATTTTTGAAGGACGTCACTAATTTGATCCAAAAGAAAAAAAAAAAGTAGGTATAATATGAGCAATTATATTTAGAACTACTTCCTACAAGATTTGAAATAAACTTTATCTTGACGTTTTTGACTAGTAAGTTTTTTTATCTTCTATTTATCTCTATTAGCAGAAATACCTATTACTTTTTACAATTCATCCATCAATCTATGAACAAAACTCAAAATGCTCCGTAATGTTACGCGTTTAGAACATGGCAGTTACACGAAATTCCCTACAATTTACATCTCCATTTAAAACCCAAGACGTTGCTATGAATGGGAAATCTTAAGTCTCCCTAATGGGGCTCAGCTCACCCCTTTCTAGGGGTTAGCATTCATGAGCCAACCCCCATAAACACGAATAATATTCACAAATTTGTTTACAGACCGTCGATGCAAGCTCGCGAATTTCAGCTAGGGGAGGAAGCCCTTATATTTATTATATCATCATTTTCCGGTTTCCTTTCAATGTCCTGCACATTAAGTGCTTAATAGTACATGCACTTACTTTGTTTCTAACCGTATTTGCTTGTAACTTACCTACTGATTTTATCCGTTTGCTTGATAGAAACATGAAACCTAAGAAATATCTTTATTTTTGAAAAATACAATACCTACTACCTACTAGGTAGGAAGCACTAATAATCTGAAAACCATTTTAACAACTCAGGATTACCTAAATTAATTAAAATTTGTCTGTCATATCCTAGTTGTTGCATTATTCTGCCAGACGTAATATTAAGGAGATACCTTAGTTTATATGTGTGTATAATCTTATTATTCCCCGTCGCATAGCCCTATTCAAAGAGGTATACAAAATGTCGAAAATAATACAAATATGAATCTTAGATAAAATGCGAAACCTATCAATCGATGAAAACCTTTTTTGAACAATCATTGTGCTCCGTAGAAAGGTCAAATAAGGCGTGCTATATATCTTGAAATTGTGTGTTCTCCAGGTTTATATTCGTTATTTTATTGAGTACCTATATAACTTTTACCCTCGGCCTTACTCGCGCACGTTTATTTCGGCCCCTTAGGGGTTGAATTTTCCAAAATCCTTTCTTAGTAGATGCCTACACTGTATAAGCTAACTATATGTGCAAAATTTCAAGTCTCTAGATCCAGCGGTTTAGGCTGTGCGTTGATAAGTATATCACCAATCAGTCAGTTGGTTTATCGTTTTATATAATAATAGATACTCGAATTAAACGAAACCGGTCAAGCGTGGGTGTATATTTTATTGTATGACGGACCTGTTGGCTCAGTTGGTAGTGACCCTGCCGTTTGATTCGAAGGTCGCGGATTCGATCCCCGCTCGGGGCCAACATTTGTGTGCATGAACATGTCTGTTGGCTTCGTGTCTGGTCGTAAAATATTTATTAAAGTATGATTTATCAGTTGTTTAGTACCCATAGTACAGGCTCTGCCTAGTTTGGGACATAAATAACTGTAAATTATATAATAATAATATAATCTCACGCCTTTTTTTTTATCCCCGAGGGGGTAGGCAGAAGTATTCCAACTGGATATACCCACATTTAACTGTAAATTGTGTCCCACAATTTATTATTTACATTACATCTTGCCATTACTACCTACGCTACGTAGGTACCTGTACCTACAGATGTTGCCCTAGTATTATCGAAATCAACTCGATGCCTCAAGCAGAAAAACAGATGGCCAACAAACCGCTCTGCTCTTACTTAGATGAGTTCCGTGTTTTTCCATTATGAGGTAGGTACGGGACTAAAAATAAAAATATATTTCTTAACTTTATTCCCGAGGAGGTAATTAGACGTATTTTATTCTCGATGATACCTACTTTGCATCAGTATATTTTTTTTGGTCCCTAGTGTCAGGTGGCTAGCCTATCGCCGGACCGGGTTGCTGCTACATATGCCTCAGAATCAATTCTGGAACCTTCGGGTCTCCACTCTCCTCATTCCTTAATCGTCGAGCTAGTGATAAATATAGGTAAGTATATTATGTAATTTTTTATAGAATCATCATCATCATTTCAGCTAATTTCTGTCCACTGCTGGACAAAAGCCTCCGCCAAGGAGCGCCAACCTTTCCGGTAATGGGCAGCCCGTATCCATCCACTACGTACCACCTTCTTTACGTTGTCGGTCCATCGTGCTGCAGGGCGCCCTACACTTCGTTTGCCTAATCGCAGTCTACACTCCAAAACGTGTCGGCTCCAGCGCCCATCACTGAGACTGAAGACAAGACCGGCTCATTTCCACTTATCCGCGCGATGTCGGTGACTCTCGTTCTCTGTCAAATGACTTCATTACGAATTCTGTCGAGCAGAGAAACCCCGAGCATCGCACGATGAGCGACTTTTAATTTGGGCTACATCCCATTTGGTAAACTTCCCATTTGGTAAACCTCAAACTGTACCTACTAAAAAGTTGCGTTTGGTAAACATTTTATTACTTCATACATTTAATCCCATTTGGTAAACTAACATAGTTTACCAGTTAGTTTACCAAATGTAACATAGTAACAAAATGTTTACCAAACGCAACTTAGTTTACCAAATTAGATTAAATGTATGAAGTAACAAAATGTTTACCAAACGCAACTTTTTAGTAGGTACAGTTTGAGTTTTACCAAATGGGAAGTTTACCAAATGGGATGTAGCCTTAATTTGTGGACCAGTCTGAACGGTGAATGGCCACGTTTCGGCTCCGTATATCATTAGGTAACATTTCATTTGATCATGAACGTAGTTATACACTACGTCCATGCATTTAATAGAATACGTGTACGCCGCCATGCTGTGACGTCACGGTATAATATAATTACCTCTTCTGTGAGGGCAACACTTGAATCGACAATGCTTCAGCTTTTGATCTATCTGTCACTCGTTCATTATGATTTGTTCTTCATTGTTTTAGATTGTTTACTATTGATCGGCGGCAATAATGGAATTTGTTTATGTTAACTTATGGCAGTTTTTGAGAATCGTCTAAGAAGTAGGTACCTACCCAAGATTTTCCTTACGAGACAATGTAAAATATAACTTCCAGGAATTCTCTTTAGATACTTACTTCAAAGAAAGTTATAGGGTTATTATTTGTAACTAGCGACCCGCCCCGGCTTCGCACGGGTGCAATGCTAATACTACAACCTTCCTCTTGAATCACTCTACCTATTAAAAAAACCGCATCAAAATCCGTTGCGTAGTTTTAAAGATTTAAGCATACATAGCTTTGAGTATACTCAAAGATACATAGGGACAGAGAAAGCGACTTTGTTTTATACAATGTAGTCATAGTGATTTAATTGCGGTCAGACCACCAGATAGACCACGCGTCACAGAATAAGCTCAATTCCTCATAGTTAAGTACCTACTTACATACACCAGAATTAGTATATTAATCTAATGAAATGAAATGAAATATTTATTTGCTAAAAATATACGTATCTTCAGTTGGTTAACAATGTTGAATAATGTATCAGTATATTTAGCCATTTGAGGCATGCAAATTTTTATATAAATTAATACTAACATTATTTAATTATTTAATCTATTCAGTATATAAAAATAACAATAACAATGGTGCACACTTACAATACAATTGATACCTATTAATTTAAAAATAGTAAATGCTATGTCAACTTTGTTATAAAATGTCATTATTAATAAAAACTAGGCACCATTGAATTATTGCTGAGAATTGTCATGCTCGAAAAACTCCCTTATATTATAAAAACATTTTTCAATGAGCCATTGCCGCAATTTTGTCAAAAAATACTTGGTTGGGAGCTGTTTTAAATATTGTGGAATTTTATTATAAATTTTAATAGGCATACTATTGCAACTTTTTGCGTAAAATGCAGTTCTATGGGTAGGCACCATTAGCGTGTTCATGTCTCTCTCTCTTAGTCTTGTATTAAATATAAAAACTACTTATGATGGATTCTTACTTTCGTTTTGTCTAAGTAATACAATTTCTTAAATGAAAGAAATAATATTACGGTTTCCATAGGTAGATACCTAGTCCTAAATTCAGTTACCTATCTATGCTAATTCATTTTTCGAAAAAAAAAACACGTGTTAAAAATATGTAGCTGAAATCGGTTAAATAGTCGACAACGAACCAACTAACTTTAGGAATTGCGCACAATTAAAATAGATTAATAAAATAGACCACGTATTCATTAGGTAGGTACCTATGGAAAATATATTTAAAATACAATAAAATGAAAAACCTTTCAAATTTGCTCTCGTTTAGGTACCTTAGACTTGTTAGAAACGATACCTACCTAGCTACTTTCTCAAAAATGTTTCATCACGTACATACCTACCTGACGCAAATCCGTTACGCATAACTTGTACGTACCAATTTCGTTGTGAAGAGGCCAATAGTTTTCAATTTCGCCGCCCTTACCTGTCCCTCGGCTAATCCGCCATTTTATTACCGTGCCCTCCTAATGCCACGCACGTGCACTCTGCACAGCCTTTGTTCTATCAAATTTACCTTCCAGCCCCGAAAAATAGAACCCCCAATCTAGTTCATAGAAAAGTGAATCTTACATACTTACTATCAGGGTGAAAATTCCGTAGCAATCAAAGAAAGTTAGGTTATTCTGCTTCATAGTCAACCATATTATTATTTCGTTTTGGCGGGCCGTGACTGACGTTCGACAGTCGGTGTTGCCATGCGGAATAAACTGTTATGCGCGTTATGAGAGATTTAGGGGTAATCTGGGAATATTGAAGACAATAAAATGAGCTTACCAGGTCGAGAGGCTGGGGTGAAACAATGTGAATCGTTTGGTAATGTTTTATCTGCTATTGTTTGCGATTAAGAAAGTTTATTGTTTGCTCTTTTAAATGTTGATTTTTTTTATTTGTTTATTTTACAAATTCAGAATGTAGTATACAGACTAAGACTTGACTTACTACTAAGTGTGTAAGCAAGATTACTATCTTTACACATTAAATATAACATAACTTATGAACACTTTTGCTTCAGCAGCATATATACAGGGGAAAATTTAAAAAAGTAGGTACGTAACTATTGTTTATGAACCTGTGTATGTGCTGTACAAGTAAATAAATCTTTTATCTATCTATCTTATGAGGTACAGTTAATAAAATAAAATAAAAATAAAAATGTTTTATTCAGTAACAAAATATCGTGACAACAAACAATAAGGGGGTTGAAATCATCTTTTAAGTATAAAAATACTTGTGTCAGATGATTTCGCTCCTCATTTAACTAGAAAGACAACATTTGGTTACTTAAATAAGACTTAAATCCTAAAATTTAATTTGAATTTGTTTTTTTTTATAAAATCTAAAATAAAGAGAAAAAAAACTAATAGAGCGATGTATGGGGGTGTGTGTGGGTATTTGTGAGTGAGGGGTGAAGGTTGGAAGGACAGTTGGAAACGAGTTTAATTACTTTACTCTGTGCGTCTGTTAATGTGAAGATCCTGTGTTATAAAAGGTTAAAAAAATCAAAAGCAGTGATAAAACTCGTTAATTTTTATTAATTTTATAAATCGAAATTCATTACACCTCATTCTTATTATAGTTACAAATTCCTTTTCAATTATTACTTTTATTTATTTATAAATAATATTAACTTCCCTAAACCTACCTAAAATAATTACATCGACCTAGGTTCAAAAACATAAATTAAGATAAAAATCTTTTCATGTAATTACATTCCTTCAATAAGAGCATCCACAAAACATTCCTCCACCATTTGACTTATTTTACGATAGGTACACAATCTCAATAAAATACAAAAGCTCTTGCTATACATGGTGTAACAAAAAGTATTTTAAATTTACTTTGAAACCACTTTCAGCTAAAGTTAAAAAAATATGATGGAAAAGTTTTTTTTATACCTAAAGCTACTCAAATTGCACTTGTTAATAATATGTTCTGGATTACTCGTTTGCTCGGCAAATTTATTGTATGAAAGAAGGAAAACACTTGAATGTTTGGACCAATTAATATTTTTTGTCTTTTAATTTTTAATCTTAAGACAGTGTGTTAAATAAATGCATTATACATATATCTTAAAATATTGTTAGTACTTTTGGTTACATCGTGTATACAGTCTTAAAATGAGTAATATCTCCTAGTTTACGTGTCACTCCCTCCACATTAACGCCAATTGGTGGTTAAACGGTTGTGGAAGCCCTGATTTGTTCCAACTGAAAAGGTCTAAGCATTAAAATTATTCGCTTATTGCTATTCCTTGTCGCTGAGCACTTGGTGTTGCTAGCTCTTGAAAATTCCCTATTTTAAAATTATTTACATTACAACGGCAATTTCTTGAATTCAATTTGTTACAATTAAAATAAATTTAAGTACAATGTTTTTCTAGAAGTTTACTAAATAATCATCTGATCAATGTTACATAAATGTTCCAATATTCCGTTCCAAGTAAATTGTAAGGTAGTAGAAAATATACTATTTAGAAACGGCAGAGGGAATCATCAATCTGCCTTTCAATGATCTGATTAAGTATGACTGTATCATAGTATTGTATTTCCAGTGCCAGACTGTTATACTGATAACGCAATACCTACACAGGTTTTTCTCACATAGAAACATTGTTGCAACCATAATATTTTAAAAATTTAATATAAGTGGTAATATTCGTTGTTCCTTTTACGTATATATTGAGTTTTAGGTAAAAAATGAGAATTGGACTGTCCCAGTTTAACATTTAGACTAAATCCGGTAATAAAATAATTTATAGTAAATTTCTGGAATATGTTTGTAATAACAGTGAATATTAAATCAGTCTCTAAACATTTATAAATCATCATAATTATTTCATAGATGACTCTATCTACTGACAACATTGGCTAATACATAAAATGTTCTGGTTGGACTTGCAATGAAGTGAAAAATTCATGATTTGCAATTTTCAAAATATAGAACTCACTCCATGAGCATTTCAACACTTTTATTTCACATCAATTGAGAGCAAGTTAAGAGTGAGGTCCAAGCAAGGAAAAAAAATATTTATTTCAATGGTTCCAAATAACAAGACAGTACCTAGCATGACCATGGAAATATCTAGCAATAAAACAGTAGTGTCACTCATTATATATTTTTAAAAAGATTATTCTGACCAATCAATAACTACATGATGTTTTCTAAATGTCAAATAATACAACTTCTAATTACTTGGAATGTATTGCCATTTTTTTCTACATATAAATCTACCATTCGTGTCCACCGGGCCCGACACAGACACTGCATTATGTACATGTATATTTATCTACACACACAGAACACTTAATTATCCTTTAGTTACTCTATTCACACAACAGTTACAACTACCATTATCGTCAGTTATTTACAAAAATTACATTCAAGATGCATTCAAACTACGATGTAAGACGATTTTTTAAGATTGTTTTGTGAAAATATTTGGCACACGGAATTATAGTCAAAACTGTTTAATTACAAAAAAAAGTTAAACCAGGGATGTTCTTAAAAATTCTTTGAATATATTTTTTAATATAGGTAATGTATTTGAAATGAAAAATGTTGTTTTATTTGCATTTTAAATTTCAAACAAATATCACAAATCAACGGATGAAGTCAAATCCTGAATCGTGCTTGACTATGACTAAATATTTACAAGTAAATATATACCTTCTTACCGAATGGCAGGCGTTATGTAGTCCACTGACACTCCCTAGTCCACTTCCACTTAATGCAATCACTTGAAAGTCCACTGCTCTTTCACTTGATTCTAAATGTAGATTGTCTCATTGCTGCTCTCAGCTAAGCTTTACCCGAGACAAAACTCTTGAAGAAGACAATTACAAGCAAAACGTACCAATTCTAACATATCGTTTTTAAATGGCTTTAAAAATAGTTATAAAACTGACAAATCCAAATAGCTCTTCACAAAAGAGCCACTCATAGAGAAAAATATCAATAATTTGTTTAAATATTGCACACAAACATAACTGGAATATTTACACAATATTTATTGATTTCGGAAAATTACCTTAAAATCACAGGAGAATTTATAAAACAGCAACACTTTTATAACCTCAAAACTTCAAGCGCAAAAAACCGTAAAAATTGCTCTAATCAAAATACATCTCCTCCTTGAACATTGTCTCATGGTAAAGCTGAGGGAATTTCTACCAGGCCCTGCCCTGGAGCGGCAGGTAGCCAGAGCACTGCTGCTGGTAGGCCGTCGGCTGCCGGTACGAGGAGACCAGGGGGTTGCTGCAGGCCGCCTGAGCGGTCTGGGGGGCGGAGTACCCCGAGGTGGGGGTGGCGCAGTGGCTGTGCGCGGGAGACGACGATTCGCCGGACCCGCATGGCTTGCCGTCCTTCACCAGGACCGGCACTGCCACTCGGCGGGGGGACGATGATGACTAAGAAATTGTTGAAGAAAATGTTAAGGTAAGTGAATTGCCAGAAGAGAAAAAAATGTGAGGTACCTATTACTGTAGGGTAGATAGATTAACTATTATATTTTGTGCTATCGTTACCTATTCTGTAATGAGAAGTAGATTTTAAAATTAAATTGAGAGTAGAAGTCCCTATACTATACCTATTATAACGGGGCGGATATGATCTACAAAAACATCTTCAGAGATAGAGACAAAATCACAGAATAAAGTTCTTCGTTGTTAGCCTCGGATTTAATGTAATTCTAAATAACAGAATCCGTTATCGTACTTGAAAGAAAATAACTTTATATTTTCTAACCAATAACGAAAACAGCATGACACGACGTGACGTGAGGTTATTGAATCTCATTAAATAGCTGACACGTCTCTAACAATCAAGAAATGCCCTCCCGCGCAAATTGAGCCAATCGCTGGCACGAGCACTCGTCACCCGAGCACCCCAAGTAACCCGTGTTCCTGAGTTCAACACATCCGGTTGTAAAATCTAATTGGTCTATTTTCTCTTTTTTTACACTATATAAATTTACCGTAGATTTAGAATTTTTGTACATACTACATCTATGAAATTTACAGTATTAACATCACTTGTAGATTTTTCTAATGCGCCGTTTGTGGCGATGATATTTTTTTTACTTATTTCTTTAAAGTTTTATTTCTAAACTTAGATACTTGATGATGAAACCCCAAAATGCTATTGAGATTATTGGATAATTATATCCTTGATTACTCTACTTTGGACGAACTACGTAATCTAAGTATTTTTTAAATACTCGTAAATGCTCGGGTAGTACCTAAATATGAAAACGCAAGTTAAAATTATCTAGAGTAATTTGATTTATGCAGAGATTTTTTTCTGCTATCTATATTTTGTAAAAATATGATATTAAGATATTCTACCCTTGAATTTTGGCCTTACTGGTCAACCAAGTTGAATTAAAATTAATTAACGATAATTTACCTTCCTAAAATATACCTCTACATAAATTGTTTTCTTTCGGAATCATCTTTTACACCAAACGTTTTTTCTAGTATAAGTATCAAAAATAATCAGGATAACCTCTCATGTGACCATTATTTTTTCCCAAACACGTCTTCGACCGCAAAACATGATTTTAATTGCTAGGGTTGCCAGCTTCGCACTGCGGGTCCCGTATTCGCGTCGCAACGGGAGATCGGAATCGCGCATCGCTCATCGCCTTCGCAAACAAGGGCCGCTGCGTCGACGATTATTATCGGCCCTTTTAATATTCATTAGTATTAAACCGGCAGGAATGAGATGTTAATCGGTGTACACTTGATAGATTTTGTTTATGGGAACATTGATAAAGTGCGTTTTACTAAGCTACCAGCAAATATTGTGTGCAAAATTAAATTTTAGTTAACAGACCACAATTTGACTTTCTGAATCCAGACCCTTTTTAGTTCGGACCCGTATACCTAGTCTAAAATACAAGTAGTTACAGTCAAGAGCACGTGAAGCTTGACATATTGGACTTTGTAACGTACATATTACAATCGCCCTAGATATCAGACTCGAACTACAAGGACAGCCACTGGTCTAAGTCACACCTGTGGTCGAGACTTACCCTATTGTCTAGACAGAAATTCACCTGGTTCACTTTATGTTCGAGGCATAATCCAGATAATGTCTCGACAGAAATTTACCTATACTGGCGAAAAGTGGGTAGGTATTTCGAGGAATGGAATAGAGGTATTTCATTCCATGAAAAATCTATTTGGGGATAAAAAGGATGTGTAAAGTGAGCGTTTAGGTATGTATATTTTTTTAAATTCACCTGTTTTATTAAAGTTCAAAGATCCGGATAGTATCAAGACGCTTCAAGACAGAAATTTACCTGGTTCACTTATGTTCACCTAAATTTATTTAACCCGGATAATGTAGGTAGTTTAGTTTTTAGTTTAGTTCTATGACAACTCACCTGGTTGTGCTGATTCTGCTCCGCCATCGCCTTCTCCTTTGCTTGTCTTTTACACTTGTAGCGGTGGTTTTGAAACCATATTTTCACCTGAAACAAACGGAATATTTATTATCCTAAAAACCCTAATCGGACCATTATGGTACGAGTATTACGAACATTTATTATTTAAAATTTAAAATGCCAAATCGGTCCAGCCGTCTTCAACTGCTGCACTTCCAGCGTTAAATTTTTATTTATGTATGATGTCACCTTAACCCTTAAAACATCCAACGCGGCACAACTCAACGTGACCTCCTGAAATTAGCGCGAGAACGACTCTCTCACCTTAATGACGGGAGAATAAACACGCCATGTTTACCGCGCGAGCGGGCGTTCTTTGTCTACGCACGCCCGGGACGCATACACTCATATTTATTATTTATACATCGAGAGCTTTCCTCCGTGTTTATTCTTTGAAATGGATGTATGGAACCCTCTGAGTTTCTCGCCGATCAGTTATGAAAACGCTCGCGCATATTGCGAGCCATTTTGTCCGTTATCATAACAAAATGAAATCGTTACATGCTACCATGAGACTGTCCACTCTTAGCTTATTTTGTCGTATTTGTATTTCTTTTGTGTTTGCGGACGTGCGGTGGGAATGTTGGCAGCAGTGACGAGAGATTTTTGACTACGTCCAGAAAAAAAAAATAAGTTGTAAGTATTTGGTGCAAGTTAGACATGATCAACATTGAATTGTCACTTGGTGGACATGAAAGTTCAACTAGGTACCTGTACTAAGGGGACAACTTAAACTCTTACAGCCTCATCACGAAACGTTGCTAAAAGATAGCAGATATTATTATTATGCGCCGTCACTATTTAACATTAATGTAAAAAAGTGACAGCATTTCTGATACAACTGTCTAATAATACTTATTTCCTTACTTTAAAGACATTTTCTGTGTACCTGATAAAAAGAAGTCACTTTATAAACTTGCCTTGCATTCATAGTACAATATTTACAATAAGTAATCCAGGAAACACAGAACAAGATCCGTCGTGGCGTTTGACGATTGCAGCAGCTTTAATGAACGGGACTAGCTTTATCGCACTCGCTCGGACGCCCTCCAGTTGAGTACTGCTTTCTTTTCAATCTCGTGCATAATACTCGTGTTTCCCTGCACGCACTTGGCTAGAGAGCGCTATTCATTTGTTTGTTTTACCAAGACGACTCTGCTGCGACATTTTGGGTGTGTCTAAGGGTCTTTGACGTTACGTGTTAAGTTCTTTACACCCACTTAGCTGCCGAGCGTGATGTTTTTCTAATACCCGGTCGCTCTCAGCTACTGGTATGCAGTTGTCTTCTGTTTACGTTGTCGGCTATTTAACGCATTGTTTATTAAAGTAATTAAATGTTAAACTAAAAATATTGACTACCTACCTACTCTATGACTTTAATAGGAGCTCAATTTTGAAGGGAATATTGTTGGGTACGTTAAAATAAGATGGCGGCCACCCAGTCCGCTGTCATCCTGACAACACAAGTCAATTTGGCGCCAATAGCGTAGCTTTAAATGTGATCCTCAAATTGTATACCAATACAAACCACTTAAAGCTCAAAATCAGATGACGGGCAACATTAGAATGAATATAATGTGTCGTACATTATCGTCCGTGGTATACGCGTAGGTGTTCCGTTCCTGCGAACGATGACTTGCAACATTTGGCCCACAATTATTATAAATAAAGATTGCTCTCATATTTGTTTAGCTCTTCATTTGCTGCAGACATTTTTTCAACGATGAGTGTCCATTTTCGTATAGGTATTCTAAGCTCGTTGGCTCGTTATTGACAGATGTCATAGAAACAATGGCGGCTAATTGTTTTGGAGTTCTTTAGCGGTTAGTTTTTGTGGTTTGATGTTGTATTTTTGAGTAAGTATAAGATAAATACGCATTATAAGTCAGATAATCAGGTCAATTAATATTCTTTTGATTATAATCACGGAATTCCGTTGCTTGATCTTTTATAACCTAAAATTTGGGTGAACGTGTCAAAGATTTGTCAGTCGCATTCGGAGCTGAACAATAGTTGATTGTCGCATTTTGTTATACAGAAATATTGTGTTGGACGTGCGCGAGCACTGAGTAAACATGACGACGCGACGCGACGATGACGGGCGATCAATGCGCTTCATTTATTTAGTAACTTATGAAAATATCACGGCGCGGGTTCGGCAAAAAAGGCAGCTTCATAGCAGCCTCCATACAGCACTGGCCAGTTCCATTTTAAACCTTATTTTATCTATGGTAACGCTAAAGTATGTTTCTTTAAGGTTATGTTATACTGGTCACTTTTAAATAAAATGTAGAATCTAAACGTGAGTGAATGTAGTGACAAATAGATTGAAATTCTAAATTTGTATGAAAATTGTACCTATGAATGTGATGTTTATACAGGTGATGCGTGGATTGAACTTATTACTTTGGTAAGGATTAAGGACATCCACATAATATCTAGTAAAGAAAATAACACTCTGTAGAAAGAAACACTTTCTAAGTAAGTAGATAGGTACACGTTCATCATAATCTTCCTGCCTTGTTCTCTTTATTTAGGTTCAGCGCAAAAGTTACCTAGGTATACTTATTATCTATTACCTACGGCCATTTTGGCATTTTGTTTTTTATTCCGTTG
This sequence comes from Ethmia dodecea, assembly GCA_963855545.1. NCBI lineage: Eukaryota > Metazoa > Arthropoda > Insecta > Lepidoptera > Depressariidae > Ethmia > Ethmia dodecea. The sequence goes on along the minus strand of OY979457.1, from coordinate 13,098,491 downwards.
GTTTTGACATTTTTTCGGACGGCCACTTGCCTGATTGCTAACCCTATTCCGGAAAGCTGTTGTTGGTAGTTGCAACAGTGCAAGGCAGCTAGGCTGTGACACTGAGAAATGGGATTCTTAGGCACGTATCACAGAATGATCCTCAAGCAGAGAACTCCGAGCACAGATAGAAGGCGACAGCTTTATACGAGTTATATAACGGCATCTCTTTCCGATTATTCTTAAGCTGAGATCCGTAGGTAGAGGTACAGATATATTCTTTAATCACTACCTTCGTCGACTCTTACGATACCTACGAGTAGTGTTGTACTGGTAGTAGTACCGGGGTTACTGAATAGGCGTAATATATTATACCTTATATAACGTCCCAAACAACATTGATTACCTACTCGTACAGTAGGTACCTACGTAAAAGGATCATATTTACAACTAAGTACTATGTGTTTAAGCAATAAAATAAAGCTACATGTATAAATATTCCACCCCTGCCCATCAACCATGAGCTAGCACAAAGCCCCGACAAATGTTTACATGGCAATTCACAATATTAATATTTGTTTAATATCCTCTGATTAAGCGGCTTTAACTCTGCCTTTATAGCCCTGAAATTATGTTTAAATTGCTCAAACGCTTCGATAGTAGGTAATTCATAGTGTTTTTGTTGCTTGTTTGCGTTATTTTAAGTATATTTTATTAAATTGCTCTTATATTATGTAATGCTGTAACTAACCTAACCTAACCCACCCGGCTTATCGAAAAACAATATAATTATTATCTTTTAGCAGTTATAGCCCAGTGGTTAAAGAGCCCACTTCTGATCCGCTCGGGTTCGCATCCTGGAATGGCACCACCTAGCTGTCACGTTTAGGCGCCCAAAATATATAGGTACTGGAGATTCGTGAGTATTTACAAAAATGGTATACCTCGGCCTCGGGATAAAAGGCGTGATATTATAATAATTTTAATTTAATGTCTTCTGACTTCTACACTACAACATATCGAAAAGAACAATATCTACTAAATGAAAAATTTCCTAAGTGTTTGAAACCCTAAAACTTTAATTGAAATACGGTAAATAAGTTGCGGAGCCTATTCAAGATAAAATTTCAGACAGACAGACAACAATTCTAAAACGGCCATTCATTATTAAGCATCGTTTAATGGTGTACCTACCTCTACCTCTACCTACCTTACCTAGGTATTCCCGTTCTGACCTATCCTTTAACATTTATTTTGAAATCACAGACAGAGACTTTATTTTTATAATTCGTGTAGATAGGTACACAAGACTAAATAAAGGCGTGACCATATTTTTTTAGGGTAAATCGGGACCCTCTTACGAAGACTCCTTTGTCCGTCTGTCTGTCTGTCCGTCTATCACCAGGCTGTATCTCATGAACCGTGATAGTTAGACAGTTGAAATTTTCACAGATGATGTAGGTATTTATGTTGCCGCTATAACAACCAATATTAAAAAAAACTCTAATAAAATAAATATTTCAGGAGTCTCCCATACAAGAAAAGTGTTTTTTTTTTCGTTTTTATAGAATATAACGGTACGGAACCCTTCGTGCGCGAGTCCGACTCGCACTTGGCCGGTTTTTGTTATGAGAATGGAATAGAGTCAACTACCACTGCAACAAAATCTTCTTGGGAGCACAAGTGCCTTTGAATTTATTTAAAAAAGAAACAAAAGACTATCGGCCGCCCGTCGTCCTACGCAAATACGCAATACCGATAACGCACTTAGTATTACAAATCGACCCAGCAGACATAATGCCTCCGTACCTGCCCCACATAAAGCCATGTCAGGTGCATTATCCTCGCACACACTGCTAATCCACCCGCACAATACCCCAGCAAAAACTCTGCCATTCATCAAAATTTAATCCCAAAAATTGCTTGCCCATTACAAAAATAAAACGCAAAATCAACCAAAAACCCGCCGTTACGGAATCGGGCAATATTTTCGCGGTTATTACACAATCACAGCGCGGGAAATGAATCAAATTCCTTTTTCGAAATTTGTTTTGACATGTTGGTAAAGTTGAATAGCGCTGCGTTCATACTGCGAGCGGTAGGACAATGATACCGCAAACAATTTTACTTTTTTAAATAAGACAGATGATTTCATTCGGCCAGTCTTTGACAGGAAGTGTATTGAAATCCCACGAAGATTTAGAGATTAGAAAAAAGTGAAGTGGAATTATTGGAAAATTATAGGGCTGCTTAAAGAGCCGACGATGGCGGATAAGGTTTTTGCTGATGCAGGGTTAGCTTATATAATGATGATACCTTTATTAAAGAGTAATATTAAAGCTATTATAAACACTTACAACTTTTTGGTTTTGTATAATGTGGCTCAGATAGCTCTATAGGAATAATTAAAACGAATCAAATGTTTCATTAATTAGATATAGTTAAGGACTACAGTGTTGTAGTTCTTTTGTCGTATTTTATTAAAGTGCTTTAACTGGTAAAAGCAGCTTTGTTAGTTTTCATCAAACACTGTTTTGAAAATTTTAAGTGTGTTTTAATTAAAAGTGTTCTACTTATACCTTTGTGCTTTAAATATTTGTATAGACGGTAGTTGTAAGTTAGATAGATAGCTTAGTGCAGGTAGGTAGGTACCTATAACACACCATACGAAAATTACGCTTCAAAATTTAATCAGTAACCTATTTTAACCCTGTTACAATTGAGAAGGTTATTAACTTGCACATGTGGTTTAATTAAATCTCTATAGCACATTTTATTGCATCTTGTTTAATGTTGTAGCTTCTGGTCCCCACGATACAGGCTCGGCCTGGTGTGGGGACCGCTGTATTACTGTATGTTGTGAAACTGTCACTTTTAAATAAAGATTGTTAATATTATTATTGTTTAGTTTATTAGGTAGGTACTTTATTAGATTACTTTTTTTTACCAATCGTCCAAAGAAAGGAGTACCTACGTCGATTGTTTAACCATTAACCGCTAGTGCCGCCATTATCTCATTGCTCGCATTAGCGCGCGGCCCGCATGCGCCGCTTCCGCCCGGCTGCAGAGATCGTGACCGCAGACAAAGGGAGGGATGCCACTCCCAGCCTCTTTGTTTCCATTTTTCGAAGATCTCACGGAAGTCAGGGTTCATTGACCGCAGGGATTGTTTTAAATAGTGCCGATATTGGTGGGAATTTAGATTTAAAAAAGTGTAGTAAGTATGGCAAAAATTTACACGAAATCGCTACTTGCGATTTTGACGTGTGTTATATATAATTTGCAAAAATATATACAGTGTTTGAATAAGAAATCATATCGGATAAAAGCTCTGGCCATTAGGATTACGAAAAAGCAAATCAAAGTTGAAAATTATTTGAAAATGGAAGCAGGCAACCCGCTGGGAGTCGCAGTATCAACAGTGGCGGCGCGTCGCGAACATCGAAATTTACTTAAGTTAAATAACGAAACGCGAGCCCTCTGTTTGCTCGGAACGTCAAATACTGCGGAATATTGTGGCCAGCGAGCGAAACTCGGCCTTTATTGCGCGGCCTCTGTTTAAACTGCGCTATGAATATGCAATGCGGAATGCGTTTAGCGGAACATGGAATCCGGCTCTAACCTAACTTCAGCTTTGAGAATAAAATCAAGAGAGAAATGTGCTTTTTCTGCTAGTTTATTTCTTAAACGTTTTGTAAAGCTAAAAACAGCTGTCTGAAAACAGGCGTGAGCATATGCATGCACCTATGTAAGTAATTTTTAGAAAGATATACGTAGGTAAATTTTGCTATAATTAGATAATCCACACAATGACACTTCATTTCTAAAATATCAAATAAGTAGCCATAGCTACTTATTTGTTTTATTTATGTCATTTTATTATTTTATTTTAGGAACACTTAGGTATAGGTACAGACTAATTTTAAGTATGACAATAAATTTAAAAACTAAATAGTCAAGTTCGCGACGACAAGTCTTACTTAGTTTTACTAATTAAAACCTGAGACTGTAACCAATAATGAGGTAAATATTTAAGACCATCTCAAAGTAAGCATAAAGAACGTAATTCAATCCGCAATGGATAATGCCGGTCGTGGCACATGGAGCACGCGCCGCGCGTCCCGTCCCGGCCGCGTCCAGCTGAGTGCAAGTGACATTGACAGCGGCACGGTGAGGGTTAATATGACCAGAAGCCAGATTTTGCTTTTTGCTAAATTAAATAAGGCCACCACAAAATATCTCGAGTTTCATGATTCTGGGTCAACAGGAAGTAGGTACCTACCTACTCTATAAGTTTTGATTTCTTTGCGATTCTTATGTATTTTTGCTAAATATGCGGCATAAACTTTCGTATCTCTTAATGATTGCGTTGACTTAGAAGTTTTTTTTCACAGCTCTGAGGGATTGCAGACTTAATAGAGTTGTAACGAATGTAGTCACTTGAAATATTGCAATGGTCGCTTTTTTTATTACTTCCAAACTCCTAGATCTTACCTATATGTGAAATTACACTTGCTAAACTAGAAATCAATAAAGTTTGTCGAAGAGAATAACGCTCTTTTCTTGCCGGTGCCTTTTTTTTTCCGGTGTTCAGATTTTGTTTTTGTTTTTCTAATACTTATATCCGTCATTTATTTTTTAGATATTTTTGTATATTCTCACATTTCACCTGTGATTCCTGTGATATTCGGCCCAGCCACACCAAACCTCCGAGTGATTACCTATCACGACGTCACGCACAACACTCGTGGCGCGAATCAATTAGCAGCAACAATGCGCCGCATTATAGCCGGCGAATTAGCGCGCCTCCGCCATTGTGCCCATTTGACGTTTGTTTTGGCGCGAACTCAAACGCGCGCAATGCTGTTGACACCCCCAAAATGGAGATTATTCATGGATGTTTGCGGCCCATTGTCGGGGTTACACAGCGAGTTTATGAAATTTATATTGACACGGCCCAGATTATTGAGTCTTTGTTATGAAGGATTTGAATTTTGTTCGCGTGGGAACGCGTCGCGTGCCGCTGACAGATATTTATAATGGAACTTGTGATTATGAACTGGTACGTGGTGTGTATAAATGACGCAGAATAACATTGACATGGTAGGTATGCGGAATAGAGGAAATCACTCTGACTATGAAAATGTTCCAAAATAATATAATACAGTTCCAAAACTGCTTTTATTTATGGTGATGTCACCTGCTGACATACCTACCTAGGTAGATACTCTTCTATGCCAGCTGAAAGACTCAGTGTGAGACATTTGCAATCAGTGCTTGCAATCATCTGAATTATTAAAAGAGAAAAAGAGATGATACTAATGTCTCGGTACACGCAAGAACAGAACAAGACAGCACAGACAGAAGCAAGACATATACCTACTAACGAAACCTTAATACAAAATTCAATAGGTAAGAAAGAATACGCTCGGCTCGACATTGGAAAATTTAAAAACTTATATTTATAAACATACGAAATACCTACTTTAATATTCGCAGGTCTATGTAATCTCAGGAGTCATCTATCCTCATTTCCCCATCTTTGGAATAAAACGATAATGAATCTGATTTTCAATCTCTTATCCCTTGCTTCCGATTTGAGTAAAATAACTCCCTTTCGCGAGGGGAAAACGAACCCTACTGGCAGACCTTTAGCGACTGTAAGTATACCTAGGCACAGTCAACATACAAAGTGCACGCTCACTAATTTGAAGACAGCACTTGAGACCGCAAAAATTTCAAACAAGAAAAATATCCTACCAACCCTCGAGAATCAAAGCGAGCCCTCGATCCACTGGTGCCGCCGCCGGCGCGTGAAACGAGACGCCAACATAACGAGCCAACCTGTCTTCCGGCGATGTGTTGCCAGTGGTAAAAATAACTGGTGAAGTCGTAGGACACAGAGCCTGCGGCTACTCGCGCCCTCTATTTTATCGTAGGCGTTTTGTTTTGTAATCGAGAAGGCAATTGGGGTGGGGCGACTATGAAACCGATTACGATGATTTATGCTGTCTGTCCGCAACAGTTGCCTCAGGCGACGCCCTATTGTGGTAACACTGTTAATGTGCTCTACGCTGAACTAGATATTGAATAGTGCCCTTAGTGTTTAGATAATAAAGTAAAATGCGTATTGTTTATTCAACAGTAGTAAAAATAAGTGTTAAATAAGTGTGTTTTGAACCACAATGTAGGTAATAATACTAATAGGTATCTATCGGAAAATATCAATATTATCTTTGTTATTCTTAAACAAATTCAGAACGTTAAAATTTAACCGCTTTTGTTTTTCTTATTAATTAATATTGTATTTACCTAGCTGTTTTCTATCTAATTTTATTAATCCGGGCTCATCAATTTCGAATTAACTTCACGTTTCTACAAACTTTTATGTTTTATAGGTTGATCTAAATATATATACTTAGATACTTACATAACCACTCTAAAGAGTAAAAAAAACCGACTTCAATCTTAAAATTAAATGGTTTTCTCATGGATGCCGTTGTCAGAACGAAATTAAAATGGGACCAATCTGGAAGCACCAGCTTTCAAATAAAAAAAGAATCATCCAAATCGGTTCACCCAGTCGAAAGTTCTGAGGTAACAAACATATAAAAAAAACAGACGAATTGATAACCTCCTCCTTTTTGAAGTCGGTTAAAAAAAGAGATAGAGATACGATACGCAATACCTAAGTGTCTCTCTTTCACTCAATGGCATAAAGAGTAACCAATCTAGGAGTGTCTCCATGGTTTTAAAGTTCATGTCGGTTTAAGAAAAATCATCCAAGAAAATTTAAAAATTTTGAAGAAAAATAGTAGCGTACCTGGGTCGGCGTTAAATGTATTAGCGAGGCGAGGTGCTCCCGCTCCGGCGCCGACAGGTACTTCTGCTGCTTGAACCGTCGCTCAAGCTCGTAGACCTGCGGACAGAAGATCTTATTATTATAATCTGTATTACTTTACCTTAGTTAAAGTACATCTTGGATAGCGTTATTACCAAAGATATTATATATATAGAAAGACGTAGATATGTTACTAGAGCACGGAAAATGAGGCCGACAAATGTAGTTAATTAACCACATTTTATTTAGTCGCATTGTATTTCAAGTCGTATTTTAAGCGCAACTCTTAACAGATAGCTCTCTTTTTCTTTATTATTCGTTCCGTATCATCTTTCCCCGTCATTGTTGTATCCTATAAATACGCTAAGAAGTAAGTATGTACATGTTGTAGCACACTCGTAGGGGATCAATTTTCAAACGCAACCAGTATGAATATAACTCATCCTTACTTTAATATCTTTGGTTATTACCCACTGTAGGTAGATCTACACTTTTCCCGTAAATATACACTTTTTCTAGGTCGGCACTGTCCCATTTTTTTTTTGCAACACAATTTCAGATTGGTTCTTAAGCTAAGTGACCACAACACGGAAACCTCACAGGGTTCCTCTTATGAGCAAAATTTTTATCTGCAAATAAATGTATTTTTTCTTTTTAAAATAAATATAATAGGCTACTTTACCATTAGATATAGATAAGTATGTAGGTACCCACACTTTTCCATGAAATATACAATTTTCCATTAGCTACATACACTTTGGAGTTTACAATCAGTTTTGTTTGTCAATGTTTCAAACTCTATAATATTAATATACACAAACTATGAAGCTTTAGCCGACCAAATGTCCAAACATAGTTTTAAGACACAATAGACTTTAAATTGTTCTTGACAATCTTGACACATGCAAAGATTTTTTTCTTGCTTTTCAATTAAATCCGAGAGCGGTATTTCCCAACAGGTATATCTAAGTAATTGAAGGTATTCACTGTCTTTAATTAATTAATTTATTTATTTATTTAACTTCATGTACCAAGAAAATGTACACATGGCGAACTTAATGCCTAAAGGCATTATCTACCAGTCAACCATCAGGCTAAGCAGAAATAATTTAATAAAATTTAATTATATATTTTTATCATTAATCAACTAGTAAGCAAAATCTTTAAATTTCTCAATACTAAATTGATATCTAAAACAGTCCCACGATGGGCGCCAATGTAGGTAACTCATCAATCATCATTCGATTTTCATTTTATAAGTTCAGTGCAGTAAACATGAAATAATAAACAAATCACAAAGTGTCACTAATTTAATATCAAAATTGATGACGTCACAGTTTAATATTCAGTATCTACCACAGACCTCTATATCTATCTACCTCGCATGTTCACTAAATTACACTTTCGATAAATTTGCGTTCTAACAGATGATAAAAGTAACTGACTGATTATTCAGTCAGCTACCCTACCTAGTTACCTATCTTAATATTTTTGTGGTCAGACTCATATTATACTAAGTTACCTATCTTAATATTTTTGTGGTCAGACTCATAAATAACACTAGTATAACCTGACACATAATCCGAAACCAACACAGAAAAAAACGAATAGTTTCGAACTCAGAACTCGGTAGGTATTATAACAAATAATTAATAGCAATCTACCCTCTATGTAACGACTCACACAGCCAAAAGTTACAAACACACACACTCCAAACAAACTGGCAACGTGAAATTCCCGGAATAGAATTAATTACACGAAGCGAGGCCCCCCTTTCCGCTCCCCCCTCCTGGAGGGGCGGGGCGAGGCGAGTAGGCGGGAAGGGAGGGAACGCCTTCGCAATTAAATAGCCTTGTGTTAACGCAGTTTGGGTTCACCGTTTTTTATTTCGTCAGTTTCGTCACTAATATCGTTATGAGGTTAGTGTTTTGAATTCCTACTTTTGTGTGCGTAGGAAAGTTGACTTGAAGGGACTTAGTGTAGGTACTGATAAAACTTTGTTAGTGTCTTGAGTTATGATAAATACTCTACATAGAAAGAAACGTACTTAATCATTGTGTTCCAAGTTATTACCACACTGCATCTGGTGTGACGTATTGCATACTTTTGCAATTGCAAGGATAGGTTTTTCTTTATAGTAGCTCATCTAATTATTTAATTTAATACAACATATACCTACTACAACATTGATATAAGTATCACAATACTAGCAGCGCCCCGCGGTTTCACCCGCGTAGTTCCCGTTCCCGTGGGAATACTGGGATAAAATACAGCCTATGTGTTATTCTGATGTGTAAGCTATATAACTGTAAAGTTTCATCAAAATCCTTTTAGTAGTTTTTGAGTGAAAGAGGAACAAACATACATCCATACATCCAGACATCCATCCAAACAAACTTTCGCATTTATAATATTAGTAGGATATTAGTAGGATCTTTATTGTCTGCATGATAAACTGGGTGTTTCTGTATTAGTTATATAAAATATAGTTTTGCACAAAAAAATAAAAAAGCGAGACAGGAAATGCAGCAATCGGCACGGTTCCGCGATTGACTTCGAACCCCATAATCGTCTTACCATTGGAAATAATTAAGTGTATCTACATGCACTCTCGCTTTAAGTAGACACATTCCATTTCGGGAAGTACCAACCTGATTTTTACCAGTTTTCGGAAACGAGCGGGCGTCCTTCCAACAGCACTTAAAAGTGCCAGTTATCAGTAATATACCACCAGTCCTTCGCCTTTTTTATACTAAGTTTATGAGGCAAACGAGTAGACAGGTCACCTGATGGTAAGTGAATACCGTCACCCATGGACCTCAGCAATTTAAGAGTCACAAGTGCGTTGCCGACCTTTGAGGTGACTCTCTTGATCTTCTTGAAGGTCGTATGGGTCGTATCTGTGGAACAAATTGTGCGGTATTTCTACCGCAGGCAACAATTTGTTCCACAGATCTTTTGTGCGAGGCAAAAATTTTCCGTGGGAACCGCAAAGTGTTGGATTGATAACTATCCAAGTGATTTGGATGATAGATCGGCTAAAATGGTCCGAAGTTTTAGACTATCAGTCCATCACTAATATTTTTTCATATCGGTGACTTGTGCAGTCTGGTCACTTAGACGTGGCCTTGACTAGCCACTCAGCGCAGCCCCCAACTCTTGACAAATCGATAAAAGCGTCAAACCGACCCCAGGCTCACTCAAAGAGCGATTAGCGGGCGGTTAATAGGGGTCAGAGGAACTCGCACCGGGTTCTACTTTTTGGGGGTTCAATTAGGGAGATTTGCAACTGCTATAGTTAGATATTCTTCTTGATTTCATTTTTTTTAACGATTCACTCCTAATAAGTATAGATACGAAAACTGTAACGAGACCGTGTCTGTACCTACATTAATTTTTTTTGCTGTACTACACTACATAGTTATCGATTTACGATCAAAACACATTTTGAAAAAAATGACTGGACGGATTTTGATGTTTTGTGTGGAGATAACTGAGTAACTGGGTCAACATCTAGAGTAAGTACTTTTTTGCAGGAAAGTATCTCATTCCCAAGGGAAAATATAAAAACTGGTTAAAAAGAAAAATAAGTAGGTATACCTAGGTACAAGTATAGGTATACTCCAAACCGATGACATCTAGAAAATTGAAATATGGTAGGTATGCAGGTGTCTTAGGTCGTAGACAACCGCAATGAAAGGATTTTTAGAAATTTCCACGGAAACGGGAAAAAACTTGATGTCATTCTCATTATCTGTTTTTGTTTTTCTGCTTACCTTCTTGTAAAGACAGTCGAGGTTTTGGGTTTCCCAAATTAAGGTAGTAACCTACTAGTTTGTTTAGGTATATTTATATTACCATTTTCATTCTAAGTACCTAGGTCATTAAAGTTAGCACAAAATTAAATAACAGATTCTATTTCATTCTGTATATTCTTTTAGCATCTCCAGTTTCCATGGCACCGCCCTAGTTGCAACCACGTGGAGAGCCATAAAACTCTCGGAAATCCACTCTTCACTACAGGCGGCCTATCCACGCGACTAAAAACGTTATTAACCTTTGTCCTAAACCAGACTTACTGATATATATGTTCACAATAATAAACATCTTGACAAGAAATTAACAAGTTCAAGTGCAATTATTTAAAAAAACTGCCGGTCTACTATCTAAGACAATCTTTGAATGTCCGAGAGCGTCAATGAAGTGGCATTTAATTATACCAATAACGTTCCATTTGAAGTCTTTTGAATTCACTATCGTTTTACTGCCGATTACCAAGTCACATTTCTTTATGATTTGAAAAAACTTATTGTATTTTTGTACATAGAATCTGAAGCAGAGCTAAAAATCTTAAATTTCGTGTCGTGTTTAGTGATGATAGCTAAATTTCCAATGCCATAAAACAATAAAAAAAAACTCAAAATGGCGCCGTCTGCGCATAGAGAATAGAGAACGACGGTTATTTTTGTTTTATGATTGTCTGTCATTGCTTAATAAAGCTACGTCAAATTAGATATCCAATGAAACTAAGGTGGTACGGGTGCTAATTGTTTGTAATAGACACTGACTATATTTAAAAAAAACCGGCCAAGTGCGAGTCGGACTCGCGCACCGAGGGTTCCGTACAACCTTGCAAATTTATGGTTTTCGTAATTTTTCCTTTATCTATGCTATAAGACGTTGCTTCGTACCAAATTTCAAGATTCTGAGTTCACGGGAAGCACCCTGTAGGTTTTGATTCCCTTGCAAGTGTCGAAAATTTGCGGCATAAACGGCTGTATCTTTTGATTGCGTTGGCTTAGAAGTTTGATTTTTTCACAGCTTCAAGGGACAGTAGACTTGAATGATTGATATAAATTTCAGCTTCATACCTCCACGCGTTCCTGAGAAAAAGGGTCTTGACAGACGGACGGACGGACGGACAACAAAGTGATCCTATAAGGGTTCCGTTTTTCCTTTTGAGGTACGGAACCCTAAAAATATAGGTTAGGTAAACATAAAACTATGGGGTTGAAAAGGAATATAGCAAACTCACCACACCAAAATCCCCCGAACCGTTTAAACTACAGGCTGCGCCAATGGAATAAATAATAATAAAAATAACAATAGCAGACCGGTAACAAATAAACGTGCTTTTTAAAACCGTCACGAGATGTGGTATTGATTAAATATGCACATCACATTAGGTATGTGATTCAGCTGACGCGTCGAGTGCGATGGCTAGTGGCCGGGGATAAAATCGATATCTCCGACCCGGATACCGTCTCTTTGAGTGTGAATTGTAACATTTTGAACACAATCATTTACCTAGTAAAAAGTAATTTTCTAAAAATAGGAGAAACTGACCGGCTTATTGTCTGACTGATCGATCAACGCAATAACCGTTGCGTCTAGAAGCATGAAATGTTGCACAAAGGTGACTAATAAGAAGTGGTTTTCGGAAACTCCTACTTGAACTGGATTAGAGAGAAATAAACAAAGAGGTTGGAAGAAAATCATTCTCGAGAGAAACTTTTTCTTTAAACGTCTTTGAAAATAAAACTCTAACACTGACCGACTGACTGACAACACTCGGTCTAAAGCATGATGAAAGTATGTGATGTCACTTCCGAGACCTTCAGCTATCGCTAAACTAAAAATCATGAGGTTTTGAGGTTGCTCCGTGAAAGAAATACAAACTAACAAGCACACTTTCGCATTTATAATTTTAGTGGGATTGGTTTTTGCACGTTTAAATATTGTATAGAGAAAATATCTGTCGCGGATCATGCGAGATTGTGATTAAATTCTTACCTACAGATAAAGATTATAAATATTATTTTGATTGATGATGTAAATGAATAAGTACCTAGGATTTTTCATATTTGGGAATGGAATTTGTAATTTTCTACTTAGCTTGGGACGATAATTTTAACACCTACTTTTTTTTTAGTAAAAGGACTTTTTTACGGAGATAGCGTGGATTGATGATAAATGGACTGTATAAGAACGATTTTAATGGTTAAATGGAAGGAAACGCAATGTTGTTGAAAAACTGATCTGTCTTCTAGTAACTTGTAGAAACAATAGCAAAACACGTATCAGTCAATCATAAAATAAAAAGTAGGTAAAAGTATCAAAAGAGGTTGCGCTGCAAGAGGTCCGCAACAGACTTATTCTACTTCCTGGTTCTTGGAAAATTATATCTTCAGTAACCGTTCTTGTATTATTTTAAATGGTAGAGTGTATAGGCCGCTTTACACACAAATGCAGGTAGCCCCCCGGCAGTATTTATTTGTAAAATGATCGGCAAAGGGCGGGAGGGTTGGCAAACGCGACGAATTTGAATCGAAACCCTCGGCAGTACAGACTGATGCGTTTGCCTCCCGCTTAATTGTTATGAGATCAATTTAATTCCTGTAGACTTCTGGATTTTCAATCTCGACTTAATGAGGGTTGTGTTAAATATAGCTAGGTATCGTGATGCTGCAATACTATCCTGAACTATTTGCCCTACATACTGTTAGCCCATAAATATCGATTCAAGCGAACTCTATTGGAACTACGTCTCTTCGCGTGACGTTATGTCCATTGACAATCCATTCCACTGTCCTCAAGTTTTTTTTGTATGCAGTCTTAGTGGATTGTCTTACTGGATTGCCCTCGTGTAAATGGCCCGTTACGAGGAACTGTCAACAATCCCGCGCATTATGACTGATGAGCTAGGCTGTGGCACGTAGGTATAGGTAGTTAATAGGGTTGTGTCCTACCTAGTCAAATCAGTTACTTTTTACGATCTGTCAAAACGGAATTTTACTATGGAAAATGTACTGAAATAGCAAACCGTGACGTCATAGTTTGTAGTACTCAATTGCAGCACTTTTTTGATTGTTTTATTATTTTTAAATTTGCTATAATTGTAAATTGAAAATCGAAATACATATTTTGAGGTGTTTTGGGAAAATCTTTTTGATGTATGACTACTCGCAATTTAATTTCGATGCTGTCAACTACCCAATTTATATAAATGTTTGCCAGAGTCTCTGAACGTTTGTAACCTAAATAATAAAACATAGTAAGGCTATCGCGTTATAAATTAATCCTCTTAATAATACCAACATCATATTAAATCTAATAAGTATTAAATTAAAAAAAAAATTGCCTCATGCATGAAAGATCATAAGTTTAGAACAGCTTCACCGATTTGGGTGGATTTTGTGGTATCGTCGGAAAAGCTAGTACTCACCTGGGCTTGCGTGAAAAGCACGCGCCTTTTCCGCCGCTGCGCGAGCGGGAACTGCATGGGTTTCGCGTCGGGGCCTGCGCACGCGGCGAGACCGCCCATGTTGTTGACGTGACCCATCCCGCCGGACGTCGACGTCATCAGCCTGGAAACTAAAGCAGCCGCTCAGATGCGCACACACAGGTTAACTAACTATAATAATAATAATAAATTGTGGGACCCAATTCACACACGGTTATTTAGTCCCAAACTAGGCAGAGCCTGTACTATGGATACCAAACAACTAGACATACTTAAATAAATATTAAACAGCCAGACATGGAGCCAACAGACATGTTCATGCATCGAACCCGCGACCTCCGGTCAGGAGGCAGTTTAACTACCAACTGAGATAACAGGCCCGTTTCTAGAGGTGTCTGTGATAATTTTAATGAATGCTTCATCAACTACCTTATCAATAGTATAACATGGCCACCTATAAAATGACATTGTAAGTATAACACCCTATTGGTGCAAGTCATAACTAAGTAGAAAAATGAGAGACTGCCTGTTTATAGGTCAACAACGGAGGGGCAACAGCCAAAAACAATCTGGCAATTGAACAAAGTTCACTGACTGTTCAGTACAGTGATCTCTCCAATTCTAGAGCGCCGACAAGTAGGTAAGTACCTACCTACCTACTATTTATTAACTAAGAAATAAGTGCTTAAAACATAAACAAAACAGGCGCTCATTATGTTATTTTTCCTCACGTGCGTAAATATTAAGACAATCAAATCACGCTAATCATTACTATCACTACATAGTATAAAACAAAGTCGCTTTCTCTGTCCCTATATCCATATGTCCCTATGTATGCTTAAATCTTTAAAACTAGGCAACGGATTTTGATGCGGTTTTTTTTAATGGATAGAGTGATTCAAGAGGAAGGTTTTAGTATTAGCATTGCATCCGTGAGAAGCCGGGGCGGGTCGCTAGTAGGACATAAACAAAACAGGCGCTCAATGTTATTTTTCCTCACGTGCGGAAATATTGAAACAATCAAATCACGCTAATCATTTATTTATATAGACCAATACGGAGTTTCGAACATTTCTAGTACAACCTTAGTATTTAAAAAATACATAATCAAGAATAGTGGTTTAATATTTATTATCGTGTCACATTTAGGTAAATAGGTGCCTATATTGGTAGTAGGTATCAAGATATGTGATTTAAATGAAAAACTAATAACATATTTTTATGTAGCTTAAATATTCAAAAGTTGCATAACAAAAATGAACCACAGCCTCAACTATAACAGTCGAAAATAAAAAAAAAAATCTAACGCTTTATATCCCCGAGGGGGTAGGCAGAGGTATTCCATTTCTGGATGGGGGTATACTTTCCACCAGATATTCTTTGGACCCCTAAACGTGATAGGTAGATGGTGAGCCCATAGCCGGACCGGGTCTCTTTACACATGTCTCAGAATTTATTCTGGGACCTGCGGGTTTCCTCACGATGTTTTCCTTCACCGTCGAACTAGTGATATAAATGTGTACCTACGTAAGTTTTTCAAAACCTCATTGGTACATGCCAGGATTCGAACCCGAGCCTCGCTGATTTTCATCATGTGAAGCAGGCTCTTTAAGCTATCACTGCTCAGCTAAAACAGTAAATCTCACTTTTATCTTTAAAAATAAACTCTACAGTCTTATACAGACATAATGACAAAGAGGTTACAAGTATAAACTTAGTTGAACTTAAAGATATAACTGTAATGCCTAAAAAATTCCGCCACATGTAATCTTACAACTGTCTTTGATGTTACCCTGGTGGTAATAGAGACAAAATTTATTCTATTTTTTCTAGCTATTTGTTTAAATTCCTAATTCTATATCCATAAATGCGTTAAATCTCATCACATGCCGCGGCATCGTTCAGAAACCCGCACAGCAGCAATATTCCACACATTACGCCGTCGAATTCACCGGCGCTGTATTTACACAACACTCCACATCGAAAAGGGTCTTTCAATAAAATATTACTCCCCATTCTGTCTTACTTACGTTCCTATTGTACGATTTGAACGTGTGTTGGCTGTATTATTTCGTATCATTGCCTTGGATCGAAATAAAATAGTCTGCCCGATTTGAAATGTCAATGGGTTGTCGGACATTTTGTTTTGCTATCAGAGAATCTTTACTCGATATCTAATTGAGTTGCGCTATTTAGAGCGGCTTAACGTTTTTGGAGCGAACGATTATGATTCTTACATTTTGGTGTAGGAACAACGTAGCATTTTGTGGTTGTAACTCTTGTGGGTAAGTAGGTAGGTACCTACTACTCAAAATGGAAAACGAAGCATTTAAATTCCGTTTGTATAAAAACATAATTACCTTAAGGGATCTTGCCACCGCTAATGTGCTGGTCTTAGAACCAAATGGAATATTTAGATCGGATGGCAAGAGACCTGATGGTATGACTTTAATACCGTGGAGCCACGGGAAATGACTGGTGTGGGATGCCACATGTGTAGACACTTTAGCCCTGTCCCATGTCCCGTCAACTTCCAACGGTGCTGGTGCCGCAGCTGTATCTGCAGAAGCAGTAAAGCGTAGAAGGTACCAGGGCTTAGGAGACACTTACATTTTTGTGCCAGTGGCAATAGAAACGATGGGCCCATGGGGCCCTGAAGCAAGGAAATTTTTAAAAAGCCTTTTAGCGCGCCTAATAGAGGCCACTGGCGACCCATAAGGGCTGGTGGCTATTTCGCCCAAAGGATTATAGCTTGGCTGTCCAGAGGGGAAATGCTGCCAGCATTTTGGGTGCCTTACCTCAACATGGTGTGCTGGAGGACATTTTTTATCTTTAGTTTAGTTTAGTTTGTAAATATTATGTGTATTTTGTAATTATTATTGTTATTAAATGTTATTTATTATTTATTATTTTCAAACATTACTTTATTTTTCTATTTTTTTTCATTTATTTAATTTAAATATGTAATTTAATGCTAGGTATACGTGTATAACTTTTACTTTCTCGGAGTGTTGCGTAAATTTTAAGTGGTCGCATTTTATCGGTATCTTATAGTTGATGTTTTGAAAGGACTTTTATACCGAAAATATTAATCAACTCACGGATAGGTACATATACCTAATCGTTTACGAAAATACAAAACCAAGTGGCCCTATATTATAGGTAGGTATACAAACTTACCTACTCATTTCTAAAGCTTGTTTTAAGTTAAGTACACTTAGAAAAAAAGACGTGTGGCACTCGGGGACTGCCGCGGTAAAGCTATTGCATATAATTTTTTATCAACAAGACTGCCGAAAACAAACGACGTTAGACAATGCACGCCCTCGATAGAAACTATGCAATATCCATCCATCCATCCGTCCGTCCGTCCGTCCGTCCGACCGACGGACGGACGGACCGACCGACCGACCGACCGACCGACCAACCGACCGACCGACCGACCGACCGACGGACCGACCGACCGACCGACGGACCGACCGACCGACCGACCGACCGACCGACCGACCGACCGACCGACCGACCAACCGACCGACCGACCGACCGACGGACGGACGGTCGGTCGGTCGGTCGGTCGGTCAGGTCAGGTCAGGTCGGCAGGATTATGCCCAATAAACAAGCCACGCCTCCGTGCCCGTCGGAGTGGGGAGCGTGAGGTTTTTTCGTTACGGAATTTCTGGATTCGGTCCCCGCGCTCAAGGCCCGCGATAGAAGCTATGCAATAGCTTAAAAAAATATCATGTTTAAATCGCTCAAAATTCTCTACTTTTCTTTTGATATGATACTTAGCTAAGTATGTCTGATACTTTTGTCTGAAACGGATAAACGTATGAACCGATCTAAAAAAAAATACTAGTAGAAAAACAGTCTACTTTTTATATCGGAAAAACATACCTAGTTCCTAGAAGACGAGATACCTAAGCTAAATTCACTGGGAAATCATGTTAGTGATATAGGTATAACAAGCATGATAAAAATCTACATTATCATGGAAAATATGTGTAATTTCACAGTCCCGTCGCCACGGTGACAGGGGTCCGGCAGAGGCGAGGTGTGCATAATGTTTTGACAACAAACACCCAGTAATTGAACCCGGGGCTGAGGGACCACTATTGTGGGTGGAAATGGAAGAAATTATAATACGGAGTATTCTACATTTGGGTCAGGTTCAGGTTTTAATTGAAGCTTCCGAAAATCGTATAAGGAAAAAGTCTTAAACAATAATTAAATTGTGGAAGACAATTTACACATGGCTATTTAGTTCCGAACAAGACAGAGCCGCTACCGACTTAAAGGTACGAAACAAATGAACTTAAATACCTACCTACTTTTACCACCAAGATACTTGGCCTTGTTATTGACTTTTCAAAGTGTTTTTGGTATACCTACTGAAATAAACGAATTTTGATTTTTGATTTTTTTTTTTGATACAAAACCAACGTCATCTTCTACCCATTACAGCCTACTGCTGGCCTTTTTTATCAAATACGAGGAAACACGGGCCATAACCTCTGACGCTAAGCCCACCGCGGCATTAGATACAGTGTTGGGCTAGCAGCCACATAACTGTTAGAATTTATCAATTCACCCAAGGGTATCTCAGGGTTAGGACACGGTTCAAGTCTTCTATTACCTATGCATGAACATAGTGAAAACAACGACCAAGTTTTACTTACTTAACCAGCTCTCATTGTTCAATCGCGATTTTTTTTTTCAAATTAGATTTTTCTCGTGACCTAACTTGGCTTCTAGGTGGCGTATTAAGAAAATGTTACAGATTGTGAAGTTAGACTGGCAATAATAGAAAATTGTGAAAACCGTATCCAATTTGGGTTTTTCCCTGTCCTTTGGTAGGAGGATTTTTTCCCACATCTCCTAGTGCAGTAGTTTTTGTATGATGCGCCTACAAACTAGACAGTTAGGTACTACAATTAATTATGTAAAAGAAATTCACTTATTGAATTTGAAAGCTAATATTTATCTATTATTTTTCATACATACAAAATATGTTGGTCGCAGCCCGGGTCGCCGGAGCAAAAATACACCCGAAGCTAAGTAAAAAAAAAATTGGTCATGAAGGTTGCAACTACAAACTCAGCTAATTCACGGCATATTCTGTTACAAAAGGGGGCCGACAGCGGTCAACAGCTTAAACTGCATGCGTTTGATAACGCGCGATTGCCGTGAAATTGGCAGGCGGGGAAAACGGTCGACATGAGCAGAGATAGGTACGCGTAGAATGGGGTAATTTTTGCCATGACTTGTTTTTTTTCAGGAGGCCTATGTCTAAATATCCCGTCTCTTTTCTTTTCTTGGAGAAAGAAAATGACAGGACTAAACTAAAATAAGTTTAGTCGCTGTAATGCAGAATCGGGTCCATTGTCAGATTAAAATGTCAATAGACACCTATACTTAAAATAAAAAATATAATAAAAAAAAATTATGTGTAAATGTAAGCTTTTGAAGAAAAGCGTTAATAAATTTTAAAACAAATTACAAAGTGTCGTTGGAAAAAAGTGTAAAAAGCACATTAATTAATAAAACACCTAAACACGACTGCGTGTAAAATACACTGAAAACGTTACAATTAGTTCTAATTTCAAGAAATAAAGTTCTCACTCAAATCGGACATCACTAACCGACATAAACTCCAGATTGTTCTAAAGAAAAACTGTGTAGTCGGACACGCAATTTTGATTTAAATTCTATTAACCGAGGGCAACTAACAGGGCGTGCTCGTGACGGCAGCGACCGCAGGGCAAACTTGTGCAATTAGCGGACGACCGGACACTGCCCGGAACATAATTGTCATTTAAATTCAATTAATCTTCTAAAGGGATACCGGGAAACGAAGCCGACTCTCAATGTAGGTTCTCTATTAGGTACTCTAGTAGATGTCTCCATTTACATAAGTTTATAAGGAGGCAAGACAAGATTCCATAATTTATATTTTCTATATAGGTAAGTATATCTTATTTCATCCCAACCAGTAGTAAAACAGTAGACAAAAATAAGTTGTTAGTGTTTCTGGCTGGATGGAACCTATATTACCTACATAAAACGAGCTAGTGTTTCTGGATTATAACAAATGTTTCATCGATTAACAGTGTTATGTGATTTAGTTTATCCCAACCAGTATGATGACGAATATATTTTTTTTCATATCTCATACTCGGAAAGTAGTGTATGTTTGATCTAAGTACCGGGTCGGAAGCGATGATTCCCACCACAGAGAGATTCAGGGCTGTGATTCCCGCCCTCGGTCGGGAAAGACTCATAGTAATTGCTTCCGGCCTTAGGGCGGGAATAAATAAAAAAAAATAGTACTAAATTTGGCAATGACGTTTAAAGAAAAAGTTTCTCTAGGAAAGAGAATGACTTTCTTCCAACCTCTTTGGGTACTTAGTAGGGATACGAAACTTTTTACATCAATTAGAATAAGAAAAAAAAGGTGCGGCCTTGTGAGTGTAGGTATAAAAAACAGAAAATAGCCCGCGCGCGGGGCGGTACGCGTTCCATATTTAAAATTAAAAAAACAGTAATAATTTGGTAAGCTGTTCCGAAATTCAAAATCTTGTTTTTCATCGACACTAATTAAGCACAGAACACTATTACTCGGTTATAAGTATTATAAAGAGGAAGGATTTGTATATTATTTTTGTAATGTTATTTAGGTTAGGTACTCTATGATGTAGTATTCAAAGACGTTTAAAAGAAAAAGTTTCTATTTCTTCCAACCTCTTTGGTTGTATTGTTGACAATTTTGTTTGTTTTTTTGTAGGTATTATTGCGTTTTTGCATGTTTGAATTTTTGTAAAATTTTAATTTTTTTTGTTTACTTTCCTTGAATTCGAAATGAAAAGTAGAGTGTTTAACGCGGGTGGAAGATATCAATTCCTTCCGACCCTTGTATAACAATCTACTATTTCCAGCCAGTCACAGTGTGACAGTAAGGGGTGTTACTGGAGGGGCATATACCTTATTGACTAACTCAGTACTATATGTTTACAAGCAGCCCCCCCGGTTTTACCCTTTTAGCCTATGTTACCTACTCCCTGATTAATGTAGCTTTTCTTTAAAATCGGTTTGCGTAACATACAAAGTCATTTACTTATAATATTTATCGCTGTCTGGCACGTTTTCACCCGCGTAGTTTCCGTTCCCGTGGGAATAAGTACTTGAATAAAATATAGCCTTTGTTACTCAGGTATATTGTAGCATTCTAATGGCAAAATAATTTTTAAAATCTGTAAAGTCGTTTTTGAGTTTATACGTTACAAACATACAAAAATACAAATCTTTCCTCTTTATAATATTAGTGTAGATACCTAAGTAACTCTCTTCCCTCTTTGTTCTAATAAATGTTGATAGTTATAAATAGATGTAGGTACTTAGGTGCTATAAGAAAAGTAGGTAGTAATGGGTTAAATCAAAGAGGTTGGAAGAAAATCATTCTCTAAACTTTTTCGTTAAACGTCTTTGGGATCAATGTTTATGTTGTTCCAGATCCTCATTCGGTTAAAATGAATATATTTTTGAATCGAACAATAAGTCTGTTACGACATCTTACCATATTGATCCCAATATGATCACGTTAAAAGAGTGGAGCCATAATCTCAAAAATGTAACCAAAAGTGTGAGAAAATTTGGCTGTCAAAATCTAGTACGACCAAGACATAGCGGTATCTGTTGAAAAAGAAAAAGTCCCACCTCATCATAGTACCTCGGAAGTAAAAGCCAAAGTTTGACCTTTTCAATCAAATTCTTCCATTTTAATAGCTCAAAGACACACGACACCTCAAAGATGATAAACATAAAAGACAGCATTTATCAGGTTCATTTTCTCCAGTCAAATCAAAGTCCTCTTGAATCAATTAAGACTATTCCAACTCGTGTTATTTTACTCAAAATTAACATTAAGTATCAATACCTGTATAGAACCATTGAGTTGGTAAATAATTTGTAAATGCAAACTACTTGTGATGATGAAATGTGCAAACAATATTTGTACAAAGCAAATTAAGAAATATAGAAACAGAATCGAAGGTTGATTGTGAGAGCTACCCAAATAGTCAAGTGGATACAACATAACGTGACACCGTATTGAACTCAAGGTAATATTACAATAATATAATGAATTAGGGAAGCGTGAATGATCAAATCGTATAAGAATTTCATCGGAAGGTGACAAAGATGGTAAGGACATACTCTTAGGTAAGATTTTTTATACTTGAGACTTCCGCTCTGAAGTATACTGGTGAATCAAATATCACCGAAAATATTTTTTTATTAACACTAGGTATTATACCTAAGTGTTGAAGTAACGGTAACCGTATATGTAGAAATCTAAAAGGATTTCGTAGGTCAATAGATCACAAAACTATTATACAGTCTTGATAATAATGTAGGCATGGAGCAGGTAATTTTAAAAAGATTGAAGAGCACAATGCCTCATATACAAAGTGTCTGAGTACATAGAAGATACATAATCATAATAACATCTACATAATCTCAATCAAGTATAATAAACCGCTACATGCTACAAACTAAATCAAAACTAAATCCATCAAAGTATGAGTTCAATGTCTTACTTTTGTAGTATTTTATGTAGTTGTCATGAAACTCATATCGATAAATATTCTTGGGCCCTTCTAAACAGAATTCCGAGCACGATTCGTTTCCCACACAAAAATTATCACCTCATATTATTTGCCAACTACTAAAATTTCAACTGCTTGAAATTATCCACTCGAACATGCTCCGCATGCGGCGGCTACCGTCCGTCCGTCCATCTTAACATTTGGAAACTTCTCGTTCAAAATTGAAGCGTAACTCCACACACTAGAGACGATCTACCCAGCATTGATGATCGAGCGTACAAATATTGATCTACACCTAATGGATTTTGCGACGAAGTTATGTTGGACGTAGAATTTGAAAGTGAAATTTTAAATACATAAAGACTGGAAAATCAGCAATTCTATTTATAAGGCGTGAAGTCATTAGTCATAATCATAATATAAAGAACACAGGTACCTAATGATTTTGGTATGATTAGTCTAGCTTTGGAAATCATTTTATAGTAAACTAGCTGACCCGACAGATGCTGTCCTGTAAAAATTTAATTTTAAGCTAACTTCACATAAACCATCTGCTAAATAGTCCGAATAAGCCTAAAAATTTGGTTTGGATAGGTGAGCCCGTTCTTAAGTTATGAAATAACAACGAAAAGTGGCATTGATTGATGATATTTAAACTTGACCCGGGTTAATAAATTAGGTTTCGTTAGACTTGTCTTAGGAGCAACACTGGGTTAGTGATGTCACCAAAAAACAATATAGAAGATGTTTTGCCTTGAGCGAGATTGCGACCTCCCTGTAACTTAATTGGTTTGGCAGACTTTGAATTTGGAGCTGTCGCTAGTATTGTTTTCATGTCCAGAAGTTGTTTAATATTGTTTTCTTTTCATTGCATTTTAATCACAGTCGGGTTTTGTCCCCGAGGGGGTAGGCAGAGATTCCATTACTAGATATACTTACCCACTTTTCACGAGAATATTCAACCCCTAAACGTGATAGGTGGTGAGACAATCGCCGGACCTGTTCTGTTTACGCATGTCTCAGAATTATTTCTAGGACCTGCGGGTTTCCCCACGATGTTTTCCTTCACCGTCGAGCTAGTGATAAATATGTACGTAAGTTTTGAAAAACTCGTTGGTACGTTCCAGGACTCGAACCCGAGCCTCACTGATTTTCATCATGTGAAGCAGGCTCTTTGACCGTATGTATAATACTTATATATAAAGTTAAAACTAACTTCCACGTTCGGACAAAAGACAATGAAAATCAGCAAAACTGTCAAAACTGCCGCCACGTTCATAATCGCCATTAATGACAGACATCATATTAATCGCATTAAAATCGGCGACGCTCCCCCAAAGTGTTGCCAGCTAAATAAACTCCAGCAAATTGTGCGTGAATAAACAACGCGAATAATACGCGTATTGTGTCTCCCCTCGCAAAAGATACAATGTGAAACCGGCGCAGTTGATCGGAAAATAGTTGCAATGGAGCTTTCAAAAGTTTGCAAGATAATTCTTTTGGAAATCGCATCTGCCGCCATCAAATTGTGGTTTATTGAAAGGTTATCTTTGTAGGCTATATTATGATAAGTGCAAGAAAGATAATAATTATGCAGATGGAGATGTGGTAGTAACAGAGACCGCGGAAATACATTATGCCTCAGCAAATAAGTACTAAGTTAAATAAACAAGGTAAATGTTTATGTAGGTTTTCAGTTATGGACTAACTGTATTTTGATTTTAGTATTAAAGCTTTGTTTATTATAAAATCTGCAACAGATGTACAGACATTGTAGGTTATTTTGAAGAGTCTCAGCTTTCAGAATTATACGTTATAAAAAGAACGAACCAAACATAAAAATGCGAGATTCCAAAAACATTTTAATACAGAAAAGCGAAGCGCGACTCCGGGAAATGAAATAGCAAACATTTCCGCGGCTATTTCCCTCAGTGTTGCCACACTAAAGAAAGATAAACTGCGGCCGTCTGCGACTGACGCGTCCACTCGCCACGCATTAGCCTCGCCTACATGGAAACTAAGTGTGTCACACACTTATTTTTTCCCCGCGGCAATTTTAATTTCAGCTAGCTGACCGTGTGCGAGTGCCTCTGACGCCGTTTGATGTATGGCAACACTCGAAAGCACAGGTAGATTCTTTGCCTCGCTTTTGTAATTAATATTTTTTTAACATCAAAGGTGTCATCGGCACTGAAGAAGAGTGTTAATATTTTAGCTTGTTTCGTGTTGTAGAGTGAGTGGACTTGTCTAGGGCCTTCGACTGCATCGACCTCCTGGTATTTGCGGACGTGAGGCCCTGTGTTTGCACAGCGAGTCTCTAGTGGTGGACAAACATGGGCCCGATCGGACGGAATTGCTTATTTTGTCTCTGCCTACACGGCTCCCCTCCAGGTACAGACGGGAGCGCGGCGTGCCGCAGGGTGACATACTCGGACCACTTATTTTTTGTAGTAAGTAGTGTCGTAATAATTCGGTGGACAGGATTGGGAGCCTGTTTTTTATGCCGAAACAGCTCTTGGTAGAAGTTTACCGTTTAATCCGCTCTTCAAAAAGATTAACTAGGCGGAAACACCTCTCTGTTTCGTTATATTTGAGGGTCTAATTACTTGTAAAATTGACCGGTTCGGTGGATGGATTCTATTTCGTTTACTATAGATTTGTTAACAGTTAGATGTTTACAAAAGGAGAAAAACTATTAGGAGCGTAATTTTTTAGACAGGTAAGTATAATAATTCATAATTGTATAATATTCTACAATACATCTATTAGGTAGTTAATAATTTGATTCAACTAATAATTTTGATTTATATAATATCATAATACAAATAGATTTCTCACTTGATTATCAAATATTCTCAATATATATGAGACACAAAACGTTTTACATCCAGCGTAAGTTTTTTTTTGAGTAGGTGTGAGCAAATATACAAAACTTAAGAGAATAAGCGCAATTTCCGAAAAAATAATTAGCATAACTGAATTTGGTGCTACCTATGGAAACCGTACTATTATTGCTCTTTATTAAAGAAGTTTGATTAGACAAAACTTCCGAGAGTTAGTCATCGTTTCCCCCTCTTGGGTGATTGATAAAATCCTGCTAATATTAATTATATATTACTAATATTATTTATAAACGTAATTTTTTTTGAGAGTGGATGGATGGTGTTCACTACGCATTATCAAACTACATTTAAACTATGTTTGTGCGCTTTCACGCACTAAACTACTGAACTAATTTTGATGAAACTTTACAGAAAAATGGCTTATACATCAGAATTACACATAGGCTTTTATCCCGGAACGTGGAGGAAGTCGCGGGTAAAAATTAGGAGGCTATACTTCCTCTTATGGACACTGCAGTTTCGAGCTTTGGTTGAGAGGAGTTAGTAGGTAGGTACTATCAGTAAGAGTTCTGCCTTATGTCTCATTTTTGCAAGCAGCTATGTTTTCCCACCCCGTGGCGACAAAGCCCTCTCATACAGTAACAATGACAATTACAAAAAAAATATTCTTTCATGTTTATGACCATTAACGATGAATGGATCGGAATGTAAAAAAATACGGTTTTACTGGCTTCTGATTGTTTAACTCTAATTAGGGTCGGGGTAATAAAAACTTGAGCTTTCTAGCGACAATTCTTCAAAATGAAATAAATATAAATCATTCCAAAAAAAATAAATTGTTTACCTATAATCCAGGAGTGGAATTCGTCTTCTGATAAAGGCGTAGGATATTTTGTTTTTTAGATTTTACTATAGAATCCGTCTATAGCGACCGTACCTACTAAAGCCCTATTGACTTTATAATTGAAGTCGTAATGGTCTTTATTTGAAATTTAGAACGCGGCCATCGCTTGCTCTATAGACAATGACGTTAATAATAATAATATAACTTTATTCAGGTTAAGTTAAATGACAGATGTACCTACTATCAGTAAAAGTTATGCCTGCCTGATACAACCCAAGTGTAATTTTTGCGAGCAGCGGGCGTATTCACGGAGATTCGATACTCGATATCGGAAGATCTGTCGAATCCTTATGTCAAATATGACATCTGTATATAGCCCATCTCGAAACCTTTCGACAGATTTTCCGATTCATAGTCGAATATCGAGTATCGAATCTCCGTGAATACGCCCGCTGATATCTTTTCCCACCCCGTGGCGACAAAACAGTATTTCCAGTATTTCAGTAATAAACCTTTATTATAAACTTTGAATCTTCTAAAAAGAGACAATTCTAGTCTTAAATTGTAGCAAATTAAGCCTATAGCTTAAAAACGCCATGACCTTATCAAATCTATTCCTTTAGGGTTATATTTTTTTTAATTTTTGATAAAGTGCGTTGGACAGTCGAGGTCATAAACTTGAATTATTCATTGGGCCAACAATATAAACAAGTTTGCAAAAACCGAACTACCGGATTTGACGCTAGCTCTGATGTATACTGGTCTAATAGTTAGGCACGTTTAATAAAACACCTGATGAAATCCAATATGGCGGCCGATCAGCCGGTAATTAGGCACGGAACAAA
Organism: Ethmia dodecea; assembly: GCA_963855545.1. Classification (NCBI taxonomy): domain Eukaryota; kingdom Metazoa; phylum Arthropoda; class Insecta; order Lepidoptera; family Depressariidae; genus Ethmia; species Ethmia dodecea. Next base: position 13,071,296 of record OY979457.1, on the reverse strand, counting down.
AACGCAGCCGGCCGTGACTGCACCCGGAACGTAACTCCAAATTAATTGGCCCGATATTGCTCGCAATCCACATGTCAGATTACAAATACGTATGTTAATTATATATTTTTAGGTCTTTATATTTCACTGTACTTTTACATCTAAGCCTTCGCTGTCCTTCCGTTCGGTCTGTCTGTCAGTGAAATGTATCGTACTTAATAGGAAGTGTTAAATTTTCTACATAATACATATTTGTATTGCTGCTCTATAATAACAAAGTTTATAAAAATTAAATAAAATGTAAGTATGCTATTATTTTTTTGGAGTTTTCTTTTTAGATAGTACGGAACCCTTCGTGTGCGAGTCCGACTCGCACTTAGCCTGTTTTATTATTTATCATCGATCATAGCCAAAAATACTAGTTTATAAAACAACATGGCGCGTGTCATTGCTTTTGTTCGTGTCCCAATAGCTAATATATAGGTATACGTTTGTTTGTCTGTCTGTTTGAAGTTTGAACTTTCTCCGACTACCGTGGAATTTAGATTGGGTTCTGCGTGTCCGGTGGCAGAGTGGACTTACTTAGATTAGTTTTGGAGAATTAGTTTGTTGTCCCGATTGTGTTGACAGGTTTGGTTAATAGGGATTGATTGGGTTCAAAAGTTGGCCATCACGACGATCATTCATAAATAAAAAATTGGGAAAATAATAATAATAATAATATAATCTCACGCCTTTTTTATCCCCGAGGGGGTAGGCAGAGGTATTCCATTACTGGATATACCCACATTTCACGAGATATATTGGACCCCTAAACGTGATAGGTGGTGAGCCCATCGCCGGACCGGGTCTGTTTACACATGTCTCAGAATTAATTCTGAGACCTGCGGGTTTCCTCACGATGTTTTCCTTCACCGTCGAGCTAGTGATAAATATGTACGTAAGTTTTTGAAAAACTCATTGGTACATGCCAGGATTCGAACCCGAGCCTCACTGATTTTCGGCCGGCTCTTTAACCGTCCGGGCTATCACTGCTCTTCAAAATTGGGAAAACTGTTGTAAAATCCGGGATATTTACAAAAAAAAACGACACAAAAAACCGTTTTTCACCGTTTTTTTAAGGCTTTTGCAATTGCTACATTAGGCATCTTATGAGAGGAGAATGACCTAATCACCCGCTTTGCAGGACTTTTTTCCCCTAATGACACAAAATCGTTAAAGATTGATTTTTTTATATCTTTAAAAAGTTATCCAGTACAAAAGACATCAACGAAGTAGCATAATATTTATTTCATTTTTATTTTGTTGTTATCCATCGATACAACACTAGAAATGTCAGCATAAGATCAATTGCTGTTAAAAAGTCAGCAGAAAGTCCAAAGAATATTTTTTTTATTGTATTACGCGTACCGTAAAGAATAAGAAGAATCTGCAGTAGAAAAAACATCAACGAGACGTACATTTTTCTATATTTTTTATACTAAACCTACCAGTGTTACCCAAATTTATACATATGTGGGTATACTACGTCCATGCCCAAAACACTTTTAGTGCCTGCTTCATAGAAGGACCATATCTACCAAAAATTCAGATTTCTAGGAAGGTGGTAGTATTTATTCTTATTTAATACAGATATTTTCTGATGAGTAAGTAAGTAACTACTCTGTACTGAGTACTCTGTACCCAATTAAGAATATGCAATTCTTTACAAAATTAATTTAAAAAGTACAATGGACAGTCTTATCGTTTTAAGCAATTTAAGATGAGAGTGGGTTAAAGATCATATTTTCCAGAATAAAATTTATCCAAAAGACAACTGAATCAGTCCTCCTGTTTCATCTGTTAGCAACTGATACTACAAGTTCTATTGGTAAATACGCTTTGTCAGAATGAAAACGTATACGTTTACAAGCAAAACATTGGTCATATTGCATTGAACAGAGCGTATCGTTTCCAATATTGGTCAAGAATCGAAATGCAATTACGAGAGCGATATCTTAGTGCACCTGCTGCTACCAGTATCCTGTTACTCGCACAGATTAGAAAACTGGAAGCTAGACGGGTTAAAGTAAGTATAAAATAACACTCTAAGAGTAAAAAAACAGACTTCAATTGTCAGAACTAGACTAAATTATACTAGACGAAATCTATATATATAAAAACAATGCCATTTTTCGTTGTTATTTTATAACTCAAGAACAGGCTCACCTATCCAAACAATTTTTGGCTTTATTCGGACTATTTAGCAGATGGTTTAAGTTAGGTTTGCTTAAAATCTGTCGAGTGGTTATTCATTTATACGTTGCGAAGCACTTACTGGGCCGCTAGTTATATTATATAAATGGGACCACACGGGAAGCACCAACTTTCAAATAAAAAAAGAATCATCAAAATCGGTTCACTCTGTCGAAAGTTCTGAGGTAACAAAGATAACAAAATCATACAGTCGAATTGATAACCTCCTCCTTTTTTGAAGTCGGTTGAAAAGATAAAATATACCTACCTATATCTTTTATCCTCGAGATGTTCGTAAAGGTATACCTGACTACCTATACCCACTTATAACCAGTCCGGGGCAGTAACCAGTAGGTATATTTTTGGACCCTTAAACGTGACAGGTGGTGAGCCCATCGCCGGACTGAGTTTCTGTTACACATGCCTGTAAATCCATGGAACCGTCAAACTAGTGATATGAATGTACCTACGTAAGTTTTTAAAAGCTGATTGATACATGCCCTTACCAGGAATGAAGCCAAGCCTAACAGGAGAGGAGAGCTCACTAATGATAGAGCTATCACTGCTCAGAGTCAAAGTCAAAATGTTTTATTCAAAGTATGGACTTATAAGTTCACTTATTGAATGTAGTTTCAACTCCACCGCTTCAGCATGTATGGGTGAGAAGAAGCAAAAGCAAGCAAGTTACTGGCATTTATAACAATAGTAGTGAACGCAGATTAATCTCTCAGATCTTTCCTCTTAGTTCCAACCTCAATCGTTTAACTAAGAATCTATCTGTCTGTCCACAGTAAAATTGTCTCGAATTGCCGGCTTGAGTCAACACCATTAGCGCCCGGGTAAAAAAAAAGAAGCTGCGTGCCCGCCGACTACCGCGCGATCTTAGTAACCTTACACTGGAGTAATAAGGTAGACGATAGTTTTGATCATTGCACCCGAGATTTATCCACCCAAGTGCAAAGGGGACATATTAGTGCTTTGATCCCATCCATCATGAACACACAAGAATAAAAAAATGTCTAGACCATTACAAGGCACGGCCTAAGCCGCTGCTCTGGGTCTAGAAGCATGAAATTTAGCAGTTTCCTTAAGTGAAGTAGGTACCTAAGCGAGCACTAGAAAGGGATTTTTTAAAAAAAAATAATATTTGTGTTCTCAGCTCTAATAAGTACAACAAAACCCTGTCTACACTCGAAAATACGCTGTCTGACCATTACAATATAATTCACTATCTTAAACCGAATTGTGGAATAAAAGAACTTCTACACGGAATCGCAACAAAAGTGGTTAACTATACATATAAAGACTATTGCGTAGTATTCATAGGAGATGAGGACTTCGTGAGCTCCAAAGACCACTATAAACTAGTCTCCTATATCAAAGAAGCTATACAGGGAATCCAACACACCAATGTTGTATTATGCCTACCAACCTACAGACACTTCGAACATGCGAATTTATTTAACAACAGAGTGGAAAGCTTTAGCAACATGTTATATTGGGATTCAAATATCCATGACTACGCATACCTATTTGACACTAATTTGAATCTGGAGTACAATCATCACATGTATCGCAACCGCACAGGTTTAATTACAACAAAGGCATTGCGCGTCATCTCTGAAGACCTGGAACGACTAATCATGACTATTACGGAAAACCATCAGTCAAATTCATGGTTCGGCCACAATCGCAATGACAACACATTTTTTCGCCAAGAAACATAAAAAACTCAAGCGCAACCACAAGAAAAAAAATATAAATTTTCAATTTTTTATCAGAACGTACGAGGCATAAAATCCAAAACACAAACTATAAAGAACGCCCTAACTGAGTTTCAAAGCCCGATATTGGCAATGACTGAGACACGTCTTGACGACAGTGTATATGATGCAGAGCTATTTCCAACCAATTACGCTGTACTACGTCGTGACCGGCCAGGAGGACGAGGTGGAGGTGTGCTGCTTGCTGTGCGCCAACCCTACAGCGTCCAACGTATCACCTGTAACTGTGCACCGGACGATGAGCTTATTGTTGGACTAGTATTCAAGGGAAGATTGCGCTTTATTTGCTGCGTAGTATACTTACCGCCCCGAACACCAGACAACCGCTATGTTACCATTTTTAACTGCTTGGAATCATTAATAACTAAGAAATTACCTATTATAATTATTGGAGATTTTAATTTGTACTCTGCTTCTGAAAATGTTCGAGATACATATGAATTGTTTGCGAGAACTTGTAATTTATCACAACATAATGCTGTCGTCAATGGTCTTAATCGAATTCTGGATTTAGTACTTGCAAAATCAAACCAAATGATTGTCAATGTCGTGGAGTCGGAGGTAGGTCTAGTAGAAACGGAAATCCATCACGTGCCCCTGAATATCTCCATCAATTTAGACAAATACAATCTCCCAGATATTCCACTCGCCAGTTCCACAAGCAATGACGAAAATAATGGCGGGTCTTTTCGTGACTTCAGAAATGCAAACTTTTGTGAGCTTTACTTACAATTGGCCAATATTGACTGGTCTCAAGTCTATCTGGCAACTGACCCTGATAAAGCCGTCAACAGTTTCTACAACTCAATATATGACGTTTTGGACTCTAATGTGCCCTTGAAAACGTCATCGTCACGACCAAGAATATCAAATTACCCGGATTGGTACAGCCCGGTCTTAATTAATCTAATTAAATTGAAAAATTATTATCACACTTGTTATAAAATGACGAAATTTGGATTATATTACGCATATTTTTATTATTACCGAAAACAATGTAAGATAATGACTTTTGCATGTAACCTCGCACATATTTATAAAATAGAAAATAGTATTAGGCTTAATCCAAGTACTTTTTGGACACATATAAAATCGAATAGACAAACAAACGATCCGTCAGTCTTTGGTGGGACTAACTCACAAGAAGTTGTTAACCAATTCGCTATATTTTTTAAAAGTGTATTCCTTACTTCAACCCCCACATTGAATCCCAGTGACGCTTTCACTGCTGATACATTGGCCAACCCCAAATCACCCCCAGTACTTACTAACCTACATATTACAATTGACAACATAACTGAATCTGATATACGTATTGCAATGAAAAAACTTAAGCCTAAATTTACCCAGGGACCTGACGGTATCCCTCAGTTAATAGTAAAAGACTGTAAAGAAGCATTCATCAAGCCTTTACACCATATTATAAACCTGTCCTTGGCACAAAACACATACCCTCGTATCTGGAAAACATCAAAAGTCCTACCCATACACAAATCAGGATCAAAATCTGAGGTGAAAAATTATCGCGCAGTTGCCGTCTTGTCTGTTTTCGCAAAAATTATGGAGACTATTTTGTACAAATTGATCTACGAGCAACTTAAAGTCTTTTTCTGTGATCATCAGCACGGCTTCTTACCCGGTCGCTCCACTGCGTCAAATCTAATTAATATTACCACAACCATAGCTGACAAATTGGACTCCAAAAAACAGGTAGACGTAGCTTACTTAGATTTTCAGAAAGCGTTTGACCGCATTAACTGTGATGTTCTACTTCGAAAGTTTGCTTCCATAGGTTTTTCCAGAAATTTGGTCTCATTTTTTGCGAACTATTTTGCAAACCGTGAACAATATGTCCACTACAGGCAGTGTCAGTCTCCAGCCTATATAGTAAATTCGGGCGTGGGTCAGGGTAGCTGCTTGGGACCGCTTATGTTTTTGATTATCATTAATGATTTGCCAGCTGTTATAAGACATAGCACATGTCTCATGTTTGCTGACGATGTCAAACTAGTCATGACTATTGAGGCTGAAGCTGATTGTGAGCTCCTGCAAGAGGATATCGATAACGTACATCGGTGGGGTAACAGTAACAGTTTGCATTTGAATGTTGACAAATGTGCCATTATGACATATACACGCGCCCGTATGCAAAAAGTATTTACTTACAAACTAGAAGACAAAAATATAAACAGAACTGCAAGCATTAAAGATCTTGGTACATGGTTCGATCCCAAGTTAACTTTCCAGGAACATATATCCCACTTAAGTAAATCCTCACGTAAATGTCTTGGATTCGTGTTGAGACAATCAAAATTCTTTAAAAATAGCATGACATCTCGTCTTCTGTATAGTGCTTTCGTTCGTAGCAAACTAGAATGCAACGCCATTATTTGGAACCCAATTCATGATAATCATATATTAGCTATAGAGAAAATTCAGAAAATGTTTGTACGAAATCTATATAAAAAAATGTATGGCTATTACCCTGCACGTTACCCCACAACCTTCATTTTGGGAATGGTTGATTACAGAATGCTGGAAGTGCGACGCAACTTGAGTCTGGTTACATATGTTTTTCGTTTAGTGCGTGGAATTTTATATAACACGTTTCTCTTATCCATGGTGGGGTTTTTGGTACCAAGGACCTGTTCAGTACGACCTCACAGATGCATGCTATTCGCTGTACCCCACCAGCGATGCAAGATAAGTAAGTCAGCCCCTCTCCCCCGAGCGCTAAAATATCTCAATGAATTACTTGTTTCCGACTCCTCATTGGATCTTTTCACATGTTCAGAACCTAAATTCATAGCCTCCGCGGGACACTATTTTAAGTCTTTGACCAGAGACAGCAGTATCAATTATTAATTGTAATGAGATGTGTACTTTGGTTATTGTTTAATGAATAATAATAATATAATTTTATGTTTAATTTTGCAATCAGATGTTTATGACCCATGTGACTATAATTATTTTTTATTGTTATTAAAAGGAATACTTACAGACTAATTATAGAAACAAATTTGACATGTACTTAATTAATTTGCTGACGACAATTGTTATATATTAAATAATAGATAATAATATTAATATAACATAATTCATTTAATTCATGTATAATTTAGTAGTAAATACTATTGCGTTTGGAATATATCTGTTAGCAATATGTAATTATTAAAATAAATAAATAAATAAATAAATAAATAAATAAATTCCTATATGGGAACGGGAATAAACATGTTATAAAACAATACGTATTGTTTTTTTATCCCATCGGGCACACGCGCTATAAAATAGATAATTCACAGTAAAATACTGTCTTGTTGAACTATAAACAATTTTATTAAACTTGATTAAAACAAAAGTGCCTGCATTAATCCGCCATTTTAGAGTCATTTATTGTATATTATGTTTTAAATACTACATTAGTGGTTGAAGCCTCTATAAATGCTACGCGTTTTTTTTTACATTAAGAAAGTGACAAAATGGTTGTATAGCCATTTGGTAATCTTCGCACATGGACATCTGTAATATCACAGGATACAAACTAAGATGAGAAATCGGCGAACACGCCATTTGTAAAGAAACTAATGTCTAATCTCGCAAATAGAAAACCTCAGAAAGTTTATTTCACAATTGACAGGAGGACGATACGCATAAAAAATACAATATAGCATTGAAGAAAGAAAATAAGTTAAAAGTGATAGTGATACAAGTCAACAACTGTAAATGGAGCCCTCACACATGTTAACAAAACACCAAATTGGCAGTGTAACGTGATACCGCACGATATTGCCAAGGATCGTGTTACGCATGCGTGAAGCGGAGGCGCCATTTTGGGATTGCGCGCGAAAACTGATGAAATTGATCGGTGTAAGTAGGTTATATATTTTTTCTTTATGAAGTATTACGGAAATTGATACCTATACATAAATGAGAATATAAAAAACTGACTGGCTGATCGATCAACTTACAGCCGAAACCACTGGGTGCATGAAACTTTGCACAAAGGTTTCTGTAAGTTCAGTTAGCACTAAGAAGGGATTTTAGGGGGAACAGAGGTAGATACGTAACCTGTGCTCAAAATATGGTCATAATCTTTATACGGAAAATAATTTTTCGATTAGATCTACATATCAGTTTAGAGTACGAATAGCCTAAGTAAATAAAATTATATTTCGCCACTGATTCAAATTTAAGGTACTAAACTAAAATTAACCACCTCGCCACCATTGTCTCAATTTGTCTCTTCACTTTATAAGTGGCAAAGCGTAACACCTGAGGCCGTACCATCTAAGTTTCAGGACGGGTTATTTAATTTCACGCCGCTTTATCATTAAACAATACATTACTGTTAATCTCCATTTTATATTTATCGGGCAGCGCCAATTTGGGTCTCAATTCAAACTGCAGACGTCAAATTGAACGCTAAATATCGGATACTCAAAGATTGTCTTAAATAAATCTTTCTTGTTGGTAATTTAAGCCATTTATTTACTGTAATATGTAAAAGTGTAGGTAACATAATATAACCTACCTATAACCTACACATTCCGAAGCAGTAGTAGGTACCTACAATGCCTTTTATTAACTAGACATTCAAGGCCCTGAATTGAATCTCTACTCTTTGGTTTCGAATGTAAATTGACAAAAACATGACAACCTTAAAATGCACGCCAATTAATCTTGTAATAGTGAGCGACTCACTGGCAAACCTGGGGTCGTTGGAGGCGGGGTACCATCCCGCGCCGCGCATATCCCCGTAGTGGGGTAAGTCTGCGGGAGCGCACCCGTACCCCTGGACGGGGGCACCGCCGTACAGCGGCACAGCGTACGGGTTGCCCGCCATCCCGCACGAGGCCGGTCCCAGCGGCGAGTTTATGCTGCTGCCGGACGAGTTAGACCTGGAAGGAGGGTGAGGGTTAACATGTTGCTCGAAAAATGGATAACGGTTTTATCTCTACATGGGACGTTATTAGTGTAGATGTTTCCCGTAATTTTAACCGCATAAGTCCCGTTCTCCTAGGAAAATGGTAAACCATGTTACTCACAAAAAAGTAAGGTTTCCATTGGTGAATGGTCCTGTAGGTTCGGAGCCTACTAAATACAGACAAATATATATAAAAAAAAACAAATGTTGTCTCTTTATAATAATAACAAGTAATAAATTGTGGGATACAATTTACACACGGTTATTCAGTCCCAAACCTGCCGGAGTCCCAAGCCTGTACTATGGGTATTAACAACTCATAAACATACTTGAAATAAATATTAAACACCCAGACATGAAGCCAACTTATGTACTTACATATTCATGCACACAAATGTTGGACACGAGTGGGGATCGAACCCGCGACCTCCGACTCAGAAGGCAGGGTCACTACCATCTGAGCCAACAGGCCCCCCAATATTAATGTAGATAAATAATTTGAGGATTACAAATTGGGTAGGTAGGTATCTAGTTCACTGTATCGAAACTAAATTATTCTGGAATCATTATTCATTAAAAAAGTGTCAACACACCTAAAAATGTATTTAGATTTAAATTGTACATTTAGATATTGCAATTTTGAATAAAACAATAAAAAAACCCTTAAACAGCCGGATACAAAAAAATATGACGTAACTGTTTAAGATTTAGTTATTTTTAATAAATTTCGTTTATTAACTTATGACTAATTAAGAACACACTCTTTGACAACGTTACTACGTTAGTTTAAACCAAAGAGATTTAAATATAATATTTAAATCTCTTTGGTTTAAACTGATTTAAAATAACGTAGATAGATAGATAGATAGATAGATAAAAGATTTATTTACTTTTACAGCACATATAAACAGGTTCATAATACAATCATAGATAGGTAACGTAGATAGGTAACAATTTATAATTCTATTTTAATGTGACCCAAATCTGCCACACACAGCGTCAACCGTTATTCCGTAGGCGCCAACTCGTCACCTCAAACAAAGCACGGCTTATCTGCTAATCCGTATTTACACAATTTAATCTACTGGTGCTGTCAACCCATCTTCACCACAAAAACGCTCGAAACCAAACCTTAAAGTAACTACATAGAGATTAACCGTTATTTTCAATAACGTTACGAAGCGTGCACGATAAAACACCCCAAGCGCCGCCATTATGATGTTTGACTTGACAAATTGAATTTTGACAGGGCGGGAAAATTTGCCGCCAGCCGTTTTTAGGTTAGGTCGTTTTAATTGGGGATAATTTCATTAATCCTAGCTGTTTTCTTTCAATTTACGTGTCATCTGCTGCTTCTGATGGAGCAGTAATTAATTTTGTGGGTAAATATTGTTTTAGTTAATGTTTTAATAAGTGCCTATGTAAAACTGATGGATGATTCATATTAAGTGCCTAATTTTCTATCAGAAAGTTATAATTTTATTACCTAGTAGCTAAATGATAATTTATTTGCAATATGTAATATACTTAATTTGTCACGTTCAGATAAATCTTACTTTAACGTAGAACTATCTACTTACTTACTTTTTATGTGTTTCTATATACGATTATATACCTAAGGATACCTCACGATATATCAAAACAAAATCAAATACCACAGATCAATTTGATTTCTAATTTATATAAGGCGTAGATAAGAAATCTAAAGAAGTCTTATAGCTACCGAATTTCTAGTGTATTTTTTATTTATTTCAAAACTAGAGCGACCACAATGCCATTAACAAAGCTATTAAGTATGCCCAGACCCACAACTTTGCTCGTCTGTCTAGTAACAAAAGGTGCTCCCTTCCTATATAAGTATAGAGGCATTTCTATGCTTCTCCTTCTATAAAGGAACTCAACGTTTTGTCAAATTAATTTACATATTATATGGCTCAATATTTTAAAGTACCTAAGTATTAATAAAATCCAAAGCAAATGTTCATATGATCATAAGCTTTGCCTATTAATCATTAGGGATAATAATTAAAACTACCGTATGTAGGAGATAGGACTCATATAGGTAGGCAAAGGGATACGACACATTTTACAAGTAGGTACCAACTACACAACTAAGTCGATTTTAATTGTAGATAGTTCTAATGCTTAAGTAGGTACAGACGCGTACATAACAAATACGGTAAAATATGATAACCTCATTTCGTCTTCGCCGTAGATCGACAAGTAGAGAAAACGGTGGCGACTACACAGTCAGAGCAAGCAAAGCATTGCGTCATACATAGCCGACCGCGTAATTTTGGAGTGGCCGTATTTACAGATGACCAACAAAATTATTTTTTACACGTTCTTCAGACGGATGTCACGGCGTTTGCATATTTTTAGTTTCGTTGCTTAAAAGGTAGGTATGTGACGGTAATTTATTTCTTCCGCTTTCGGAGATAAAAGTAGCTATCTACTTTTTACCTTAAGATGCAAGCTTTCTCTCGGGGTAATTACATCAAGGTTGATTTTGTAGTTTAGCCATGAAAAAATTAACAGTTAGATATCAATTTAATTTAACAAGTCAATTGCTTTCACCGTTATTCGGAAACTAGCGAACGACTGTTGGCAATTTTACTATTTTCCGTATTATGGTTCCCGTGTCTTAGAATTCTAATCAAAAATTACAAAAAAGTTATACTTTGGTAGGTACGTTAAAAAGTTCGAATCTAGCGAAATAATTTTCCAAATTAATTTACAAAGGCATACTTAGGTACCTAAGCTTTAGGCACAATACAGTCTAGTGTTTACCTATATGACACACACTTGTGAGGACTTCTGACCACATTTATGAGGTAAGTAATAAAAAGATAACACCTAGGTACCTTCATCACATTTGACGCGTTTACTGTGTTAGGTAACTTTTGGTATTTGGAAAAAAAAAATTCTTATGGTCTCCTGAGTAAATGAAAACTTATTATTTATTTTACTAATCTTCCTAATATTATTCCTGTAGAGGTCTACCGAAATGTGATCTTAGGCTTTTTTATTTACTTCCTACGGTGTGAATACTTTTTTCATCTGGATGGAGGCGGAAAGCGGCAACCTTCGTTTAGCGCAACGGGCCGAAAGTCGTCGCTTTCCGCCCGGAGAGACGAAAAGAAATTATCTTCCTGATAGAAGAAGCTTATATCTACATACTAATAATTCCGTAACGCAAAACGTACAGTCGCAGCCACGGCTACTGCTACAGAAATGTAAAATGTACCTAAATGCAGAGATGTGACACACTTAGATAAAAGTATCTGAATTACAGACACAAGATACAAAATACGTATTTACATCTTGTATTTAGAAGACTTTTTATTTTGTATCTTATACTTATTTAGATACATTTTCCAGGTATCTTAGTATTTTGAAGATACTTTTTTGCCCAAAATACTTTTACTAAAATAAACTTCGCAGTTTTTCTTTCCGAACGCAACTGAACGCAGCGCATTCACCTTTGGGGGCATGATCATGAGGCCTCATCGAAGGAAGATGAGCGACAGTATGTTTGAGGAATTACTTTTACTCAAATCTCAACTAAAACATAAAGATTAAAAGTCTCAATTTTAATAATTTCATATTTTGTCTTGTCACATTTGCCTGATCCTTGTTATCAACGCGATCTCTTCCAAAATTGTTTTCTCGAACAAATAAACTCAAGTTCAATAAAAATGTTGTTTTCTTAAAAAAGTATTTTATCTTCAAAAAGTATTTGAAAGATAGGTATTTTTTATCTAGTAGGTATTTCAGATAGGTACCTTTTTAGATAATTATTTGTATCTGGTATCTGAAATGCTTTTGTTTTAAGTATCTTGCATCTTATAAGTATTTCAGATACTTTGTACAGGGTATCTTATACATCGCTGCCTAAATGTTATTTCAATTAATATAATTTCGACATTTGATTACATAAGCAATTGACCGTAGAATGAACTACCAAAGCAAACGTTTGCTTGATCTAATACGTGAAGAGGCGAAAACTGTAGGTAGTAGATAATTAAATAATTTTGGAACTATCTTTATTTTATATCAGTCGAATCCTGATTTAGTGTTAGTCGGCTAAACTTATTTAGGTGTAGTACCTACCTACTTACGTACCTATAGTACCTACTGTATCTAATTTCAAAACGGGTCAATATAAACAACGTGATAGGATTTTTTTTAAATCAATTTGCTCTACGTATGGAAACTAAAATTTGATATTATAAAATGTAGGTAGGTATAAAATTCGGATTTACGATTAAAAATGGCACGGGATGTCATTCAAAACACTAAAATGAATAAAGAGTCATTTAACTCTTTATTAACTAATCACATTTATGATTTGTTATTGGAAGAGAATAGGTACTTATATAAGTACTTAAGGTACAACTGCATGTCATAAAATCTTTTATCTTTTAGAAGCTCATATTTTGATTTTACCGGATTGAAAGTAGGTAAAAAGCTATAGTAATTATTCTTGGTCTATTGTACAAAAGGTTTTTTTTTCTGAGTAAATACATAATCTATGGGTAGGTACCTATTACATTTTTATTCTCCTTTTAAATTAGTTTCATTATTTTTTATCTATATCCTTGTATATTGAGAGGTTTGATACCTATATAACTTTATAAATAGGTAAGTAAGTAGTAAAAAACCACTAAAAATTTCAGGAAATATTGTAACAAGTCCTAAGGGTATTTGTTGCCATCGCCATACCTCAATATAATAAATTCAAGATTTTAAAAAGTTATAAAATATATTTTTTAAACAAGTTTGTGAAAGTATTGGTCCTATTTCATTTTCAATTAAAATTAAAAATCCTGGACGAAAGGCTGTAACTTTACTATAGGTAAGTAGGTAGAGTACATACGTAGAGACACGCCGCGTTCCGGCGGCGCGCAACCCTTCTGCTACCGCTGTGTTCCGCCACTGTATGTAAACTTTTATTTAGGGTAATGTATTGTATGCTATTTTGAAAGTACCTAAGTATTTTGAATGTTTTATTAAAAAATATTTGTAGATATTTTGTTTAAATTTAAAATTGAGGTAGCATTTGCTTTAGTTTGGTTTAGTTATTAAAATTTAATGTATAAAACATAAATAACACACTTCTGTTTCAAGCTGCGATTTACAAAATCTCCGCCACGCATCACTTTAAGTTCGTTGCCATCGCCAAAATTTTGAATTATATTTAATTATATAATGTTTTGTTTTAAATAAAACCGCGGCCTCTTATTTTTAAGTACAATTACGCATAAGACAAGGATCGATGGTCCTCAGCGCACATGATTGACCGCACTCACACACTTGACCGGCCGACATACCTGCACAAACAAACGTCACACTATACCCGCATCCTTCGACTACTGAAGCACCCTCGGCCTCACTCGAGGGGGGCGCCCCCCGATCGATCCACGCACCTGTACGGCGACGGCGGGTTGTTCGCCAGCTCGAGCTTGCGGTATTCCTCGATGGGCGACAAGATGTCCGTCACGGAGAACGGGGTGGAGTGCTGGAGCTGCAGCTGGGAGAGGTTCTGCTGCAGCAGCGCCGACTTGGGCGATAGGCTCATCGCCAGCTCGGCGGCGCTTAGTTCCGGCAGCGCCTCCGCCGGACACGGCGAGTAGCCGCCCTCCGCGGACATCCGACCGGCCGCTCTCGACGCCACTCGACGGCTCGGCCTGTAGTGGCTCTCGGGCGCGAGTGGCGGCCGGGCCCCGCGCCGGCTCCGGCGACCCGCCTCTCGCGGCCGCGCCCGCCGCGCGCTCCCGCTCGCTGATTGGCCGCAGGAGCGCGCCCCGTCGCGTGGTGGGGGCCGCGGCCGCCGCGCGTTGTCGCGCCACGAACGGCGAACGGTTAAGTTTGCTTACTTCAGGGATTGTAGTTTTTTCTGCATGTAAAGTTGTCTTGCAATGTTGCTAGTGTGTTACTGAGTTTTAGGATTGACAGTGGTGTAAAGTAGAAACGTATTCGATAAGCTTCAGAGGCGGTAAACGAACATATAATGCACGAATCCTTTGTTCGAGGAGGACGCAAATACCTACCGACATGATACCTACAGTACTACGTGTAACAGGAACAGGCGGAGTGTGTACTCGGTACCTAAGTAGGCTCACAACTAGGAAATTGTGCTAAGGAAAGTTATAATTTTGGGGACATTTTCTTGTGACTCTACATAGTGTGATTTTTGCGCTCTGATTTTGAAGTGTTGTTTAAAACATGTTTTGTATTTATTAATAAATTGATATTCCTTTCGTATTCTGTAATCTTTCTTTAAATTTTGTAGCTTAGTTCGTTCTTATATCTATATATAAGTTTATCAGTAGGATATGTTTTGTCAGTGTGTCTTATGCCTAAAAAGTGAGTGAAATTGGGCCTCTTTGATCCCTACGCGGGAAGTGTAAAGAAACTTACAATGCTAGGAGGTGGTGGTTAAAAATAATAATTTCAATAATTAGCCTGGCCTTAATAGCTAGCGACGCTGCGTCAATACAAATTGTTAATTCGTAAATCAACGAGATCTTCACAAACTCGTAACAATAGCAGATCTTTTCAACGATCGCTACAAGCTGTATTTTTATTTTATCTTATTGGTTTACCAACAGTTACTGACATTCAATTGAATGTGTTACAAAACAATTGCTTAGAGAACAAACATAAATGTAAGAAAATACTGTATCTAGGTACTAAAACTAAATAGGTATCATTAGCCATACATTCTACCTAGATTTTGTTGTAAAACGGACATAATGAATCACAATTTATATCGACTAAATCACTGTAGTTATTCAGCAATTTGCATAGCCTGGATATAGGAGGCAGGCGTCGGAAGCAGCACAGTTCTCCTAAGGGGAGGATACACTGTGTTATCTTATTACGTGGAATTCGATAAGGAACGCGTAGGTTTAGGTATTAACAATCAATTTTATATTAGCAATCAATATTAGCAATCAATATAGGTATTAATAATAATAATAATGTTGAGTCTTTAGTTTTTCTAACAAAGATTCTGTCATTTCGCACCCTGACTATAGGTAATTTGTAAATTGTTTCCCATTTGCATTGACATGACCCCTCCCCCTCATTTTGGCTACTCTTCCTATAAACGGTGCGACATCAGAGATCATTTTCTACGCTAATTCCTGTAAAAACTTGAGAGCAAACATGTTAGAGAGACTGACAGGTTTAGCTCTTTAAATATTCATGCAGAGATAGCCCCGACGTCTCAAATATTTGCCAATAAAAATAGAAGCTTTCTAAAAAGCTACTAATAGGTACCCTACTTGCTAAATTAAGATTACTTACAAAATAAGCTCTTTCTGTAACTGTTTGTTTTCCTAAATAAATAAATATTGTATTGTGCAATAAAGTCTAATTTACCTAACTACTCGACATATTTTAAGTATTAGGTATTAGTGACCCCCCTCAAAATTTCAGGCGGCCGCGCCTGATAGAGCTGTTATAAGAAGGTGAATCTTGTTCTAATAGGTACTTACCTACCTACTCTAAAGCCGTATACAGAAAGAAAGCTGAAAACTTATCAGCGCTTAACCGGCGCAGGCATTTATATGAACAAGCGCCGACAATCTTCGACAGGCGCCGGTCAGCGCTGGTGCCGCCCGCCAATCATCGTACGACATTTTGCTCGCTCTGCTTCAATCTGCTTGCTTTATGTAGAATGGACCAGCGCCGATAAGCGCCGATAAGCGCTGATAAGTTTTCAGCTTTCTTTCTGTATACGGCTTAACGAGACCGCGTCTGTAAATTGAATATTGTATGAACATTTTACCGGTAATTGACAGTTCACATTTTTCCATTTCCCTTCTACTTTCGACTAATAAAAATATTTAATTAAAAAGTAGGTAATTAATATTTTACTATTTTATCATTGCAAAAATATACTTACTTTTTATTAGTCGAAAGTAGCATGAGTAAAGGAAACATATGAACTGTCACCGAACCCATGCTTCGTGAAATAGGCTATAGTTAGTTATCGATATAGATACCTAAACATTTTTTGAAATTTTTGTCTGTCTGTCTGGTTGTGCACGCATCACGCAAAAACTACTTGACGGATTTTGATGAGGTGTGGAGATAACTGAGTAATTGGGTCAAGATCTAGAGTACTTTTTACAACGGGAGGATGTCTCATTCCCACGGGAAAAATAAAAAAACTGGGTAAAAAGATAAATACGTACCTACCTACGACTCCGAAACGATACCACCTAAGTACAAACTTGAAATATTGTATGTAGGTGTGTTATATATTAGACGGGCCTGTTGGCTCAGTTAGTAGTGACCCTGAGTCAGAGGTCGCGGGTTCGATCCTCGTTCGGGGCCAATATTTGTGCGCATGAACATGTGTGCTGGCTTCGTGTCTGGTTGTTTAATATTTATTTAAGTATGTGTATCAGTAGGTATAGTTTAGTAGTTTAGGACAGAATAACCGTGTGTGAATTGTGTCCCACAATTTATTATTAGGTAGGTAGATATTTATTATTATATATGGAACCGCTATGGAAAACGAGAATAAACCGTATACTGTAATATGGTACATATCTACCTATGTAGGTGTCTTATAATAATATGTCGTAGGCAACCACTATGAAGGGATTTTTGGAAATTCCCACGAAAACGGGAATAAACCGTATCCGCGCTGGCAACGAAGCTGGGCACCCGCTGGTCTGTAGGTATAAGCACAGATATTAGAATACTATAGGTATAAGTAGGTACACAAGAAGAAACTGATTGATTGAATAACCCACATCTGAAACGGATGAGTCTATTAGCATGATATTAGTATTTTGCACAATGGTTATAATTAATAGCTTTACCCGTGGCTCGCCCACGTTTATTTCACCCCCTTTGGGGTTGTATTTTGCAAAATCCTTATGGATGCCTGCACTGTATAAGCTATCTATGTGCAAAATTTCAAGTCTCTAGCCCCTGATGTTAAGGCTGTGCGTTGATACCTCTACATCACCAATCAGTCAGTCAGTTTATCATTTTATTTAAGTATATAGATTAGGTAGGTAGGTACGTAAATGAGCATTAAGAAGGGATTTTTGGAAATCCCCACGGGAACATGAATAAACAAAAACATATTATGATTATGAAACAACCGATGGTAACAATTTTTTCAACACACTTGCTCATAAAGTGGCTCTAATTTCACTGCAATTAGGCACATAATGACACCTATAATCAAACTGAGACTTTTTGTTTGCTATTATTCACTAGTGAGTTATAGATTTTTTTTTTCAATTTTGTTGCTAGAGTTGCTTTGTTCTTAAAAAAGTTTCGATACAAAAAAGATCGTATTCAATCGTACTAATAAATTAATACACAAATATGGCTTGCTCATTTCATGCAACTTCGTATTTAAATAGATCATTTCAACTTGTACGTGTTTAATAAACAAAACTTTCACTCAAATATAACTTTGGTTTTCTCTGTAAAAACTTTAAATACCCCATTTTGTACGTGGCTAAAACGCTATCCACGACAAACCAAAGAAAAAGAAACCTAATTTTTTTAGTCCATGGCCGATCGCCATTGTAAGATGCGAGCGCATAGGAAAACGAGGCTGTATGGGCCTAGATCCTTTTGCCTTTTCCAAATTATATAAATAAAAAATTGGAAAACCAATTAATTTTCCCCGCCATTGCGAATGATTATTTTAAAATGATTTTTTAGTATTATTTATTCACAAGTGTGTTGAAAAACGTCGTATGATACACGTGTGTATTGATGATTACCGTCCTCGGCTCTCTTATGACCCTCGCCTACGGCTCGGGTCTCAATGGCGCCTCAGCGGTAATCACCAACTTTACTCACTTGTACCATAATGTACTATTATTCATAATTTGTGCCGATTGCAGTCGAGACAATTGACAGTTAGGGCAATAAGCTATGAACTAAATGCTTTGTAAAATAGATAGGGAAGGCTCGTCGAAAAAAGCGATGACTCCCGTTCCGGATCGTTCCAGGGGGCCAATTCCACTAAATGTCAGCCATTGGCGAGCCACTGTCATCGAACTATCATTCCATTATGCTGCAACTGGCACTATGATACATATCTAATTTGTATTCCACTAAAATCATAGTGGCATTACAATGGAATGACTATGAACTACGTTAGGTGTTGCCTACCATATATAACTATTACTACCATGAGTGTCATTAGGGTTTTCGGCACTAAAATTTTTAGATGATTGATTTTATCTATGGTACATGTGACATTTCGATAAGTTTTGAAGGAACTTGTGTATTTTTGTGCATAGATTCTGAAGCAGAGCTAAAATCTGAATTTCGTGTCGTGTTTAGGGCTGATGGCTAAATTGCCAATGCCTTGAAATAAGGGAAAAAAAGCAATCACTGGACAGCGCCATTCCATGGTAGGAATAGTAGAATACCAAAAGTGGTGAACAATGATATTTGAATGACTGTGAAAACTGACAGTTAACAGAATACGAAAAGTGCCAAATAACACCGTCTTGTGACCATTCCCATGTCATTGTCATCCAACTATCACCGCTGTCATTTAGTACCTAGAATTGGCCCCCTGGTGCAGAGGCTGGCCATCGAAATCCAGCGCGGAAAAGCTGCCAGCGTCATGGACACCATTGCACCGGGAACGATTAGGGGCGGGTTATTTATTTAACTTTATTTTAATTATTATTCTTTTGATTAAAATATATGACGACTGCATTGTTAAATTAGATTATGTATTTGTAGCCTAAAAATAGACAATATTAAAATTCATAAGAAATAAGTATCTGAGTAGGTATATATTTTTTCCATAGTAAAGTAAAAGTGGTCACGGAGAGATAGTTACAATCTCGTTTCTTTAGGTACTTAATCAATAGGTATTTTTAGCATTCCAGTTTTATAAACTTACCTACTTACCACCTTCAAACTGTTCTGTTTTCTTATACCATCCTGTTTTAGATATAGGTACAATTATACCCAGAGCCTGTAACATTACCCACCTACTAAATAAATGCTAAAATTTGTTAGAGATAAAAACTTGGTGTTGATTTTCGTTGTGTGCACGATCTTTGAAATTCGTTATGCCATGTGATATACTTTTAGGCCGCGGAGCTAAATTATGACAGTTAGTAGAGTTAGCAGCCACCAGACTAAAAACCATCCAAATCAGAGGTGGGCTCACATGACAGTATGGTCCATACTCCATAGGTACCTCATATTATATGAGGAAAGACCAGCAGTGAGTTATGACGGGTTGATAACTTACCTACGTAATAATTAAACATCGATGAACAAAAGCAACAAACATGTTCTCAAGCATACTTACATCATAATGTGCTTTCGACCTTTTTTAAGCGACTTCAAAAAAGGAGGTTATTATTATTTACTAGCGACCCGCCCCGGCTTCGCACGGGTGCAATGCTAACTCTTAAATCTTCCTCTTGAATCAATCTATCTATTAAAAAAACCGCATCAAAATTCGTTGCGTAGTTTTAAAGTAGGGATATAAGGACATAGGGACAGAGAAAGCGACTTTGTTTTATACTATGTAGTGATAAACACTTTCGACTAGTGAAACATATCCAATAGTAGGTATTATTAAGTATTATAGTTCCAGAGATACCTTTTTTTTTCTCCTACAAATTTCTTTAGAATATTGTATAATATTATGTTCATGTAGGTACATAACATAGTTAATAATAATAATAATACATCCGTAGTATAATTGACCTATATCTACCGATAGCACTTAAATAAATAGAAATAATGCCAAACAGAAAACAAACATTTGCAATTTTGTTTGCCTGTAGCAGTTCTACGTCAAGTTCTACGAAACGGATATTATACAAGGCGCTACGATCGTTCATTTTATTGCTCCTAGCGCCATCTATTATGGAATAGATGTAAGTTAAACACAACTAAGCGCCATCTGTTATCACGTGGAATTATTAGCGGTGCCTGGTATTATAAAAGCGACATCTATTGGTTGTAATATAATCCATAATACAGATTATATTTTCTAGCTAAACAAGAAGTCAGCTGTTCTCAACTTTAATATTTTGACATGAAAAACGCATTCATATATTTTTTAAATCGCTCATATTATTCGTAATAACTTTGCTGGAGTTTAAATTTTGACACTCCCACACGTCAAATTATTTTATTAATCGGAAACACCGCTGCTGGGAGCTGGCCACATTCTCGCTGTCTCCTTTTCAGCAAGTATGTAAATGTCATTTTTATATTTAATTTACACTATTTCCACGCTAGCCGCGGCGCACGGCTACTTTGTTATCACCTTGCGTTAGTTTCGGAGTGATATCCCCGAGATTCGTGCTAAAATGCGGCCGCACGGGGGGCATAACCTTCTAGGAGTTATCGCGTTCGTCACGTAACGTCGCGAGTGCCTGATGGTGCTGCAATCGACGATGGTGTTGAGTACCGAGTGGGCGCAGGTTGAAGTCGTAGATCTTACGAACGACGGGAACGGGCTGGGGATCAACTTAGTCGGCGGGCGAAGTACTGGTGTAGTGATAAAATACGTTTTACCTGGAGGCGCCGCTGATAAAGACGGCCGTCTACAGAGCGGGGACCACGTCTTACAAGTGGGGTCTGTCAACCTGCGAGGTTTCACGTCTGAGCAGGTGGCTGCTGTACTGAGACAGGCTGGTCCCGCTGTGAGGCTGCTCGTCGCCCGGCCAGCGGACCCGGCAGCCGCGTTGCGAGCACCACTCCCCGGCACAGCTTTAGTTCCTACCAAGTTGTTATCGGACCCAGATCTCCTCGATCGACACCTCATTGAGACTGGCTATGGAGCTGTTTACGACCTAGAGCAGTATGACGACTATATCAATGGTGAAGAGGAAAACATTGTAGCTTCAGCTGTAAGTGTTATCGGCAATAATCCTCAGCAGTTCCCCGACCACCCGATAGTAGCTGAATCGGTATCCCCAGCTATAACAATCACGGTTCCTGTAGAGTTACCAGATTTGCCTGAAGTTGAGATTGTGCATGTGGATTTAAACAAGAATGTATATGGTCTCGGGATCACAGTAGCTGGCTACGTTTGCGAGAAGGAGGAACTATCTGGGATATTTGTGAAGAGCATCATCGAAGGCAGCAGTGCCGAGCAGAGTGGTAAAATTAAGGTTAACGATAGAATTATTGAAGTAGACGGAGTTTCCTTAGCTGATAAGAGTAATCCTCAAGCAGTAGAGTTGTTGAGGAACACGGGCATCGCTGTCCACTTAGTCTTAGAAAGATACTTGAGGGGTCCAAAGTATGAGCACCTCCAGCTAGCGATATTCAATGAGGAGCGGCCTGTGTCGCCCACCTCATCTGCGACCACTCTCTCCTGGTTCCCAGTGCCTTCCCAAGCTGATAACAGTACAATCGAAATAGGGCCCGAGTCTGAATCGAATACTACTATAGACTCTGGGGTACTAGAAATTGGAGACAATGAGGTGATTGAACCAAGTCAAGAAGAATTAGATAAGAGACTAGATGAGATATTAGCGGTAAATGCAGAAGAAGTGAAGAAGAAGTGGGAGTTGGAAGTTGGTTCAGACAAAGAAGTGCTAGTAGCTGAAGTGCATAAACTAGAAGGTTTAGGGATCAGTCTAGAAGGGACTGTGGACGTAGAAGGAGGGCAAGAAGTAAGGCCTCATCACTATATCAGGTCGGTCCTCCCAGAAGGCCCTGTTGGCCAGAACAGTACGCTCCAGGCTGGAGATGAGCTGTTAGAAGCTAATGAGTATCGGTTACACGGTCTAACTCATACCGAAGTAGTGAACATTTTGAAGCAGCTCCCAAGCCGTGTTCGCCTGGTCTGCTCCAGGAGCAGCATCGACAGCGGTCCACGTCCTGTCATAAACCTAGCACCGGACCGAGAAGGATTTGAAGCCAGAAAAATCATATCAGGCAGCTTAAACAACTTGACTACACTTGTCAAGGCGCAATCGGACACTTCCATCAATACTTCCAGTACAGCGACTCTGACAAACCACTCGGAACATTCAAGAAAGTCTCGATCCCTTGAGTGTGTGTCCGGATTAGCGATGTGGCAAAGCCAAGAAGATATTGTGGAACTCCTCAAAAGCGACCAGGGCCTTGGCTTCTCCATTTTAGACTACCAGGACCCCATAGATCCCCAGGGCACTGTGATTGTTGTCAGGAGCTTGGTTCCCTGTGGTGTTGCTGAGAAAAATGGTGGGATATCGCCAGGAGACAGAGTCATGTCGGTAAATGGAGTTAGTATTAGGAATGCGACCCTCGACCAAGCTGTGCAGGCATTGAAAGGAGCTCCCCGCGGTGTGGTGAAAGTCGGCATAGCCAGGCCTCTGCCACCGCAGGAGCCCAAATCAAAGAGCACCACTACCCTTAACACTAAACCCAGTTAATCTTAACCCCATGTGATCACTAAACTGTACTAGTCAAAGTTGCAAGTCATATCTTTAATACTAAAACTACGCTTATACTTCATTGAGCTCAAGTTGGCAGAGTAAGCCGCATTTTAAATGCAGGCATAATTAAAAGTATTAAAACCATCTAAAAATTATTGAAACTTAAATGGCATCAGGTATCAATTGATACTAAGTAAATATCTTCAGAGCTCAAAAGTCTTTAATACAATAATAATTTACGCTTTACTAGGTAGAGGATAATGTTACTGCTATAAGATCACCATACCTTTTGGTAATGCACAAGTTTTAATGCATCTTAGTGTTAATGGAAAATGCGGATCTGATATTCATAATATTGATTGCATTACTGGGACTTTTACGACAAATATACTGTTTTGTTTACCCAATATTTATCAAAAATCACTAATTATTTATCACTTACGTAATTAATTACTTTGTTAAGTAACTATTTAGTATTTCATTTTATAAAGATTTTAATAATATTTTGAGATGTAGGGTCATGGACTAATTTCGCCGTTATTACATTATTTTGGGTAAACAAAAGTATATTTGTAGTTTTACATATTGATGCAAAAAACTACCATCAAATATTCACGAATTCTTTGGAAATTTCAGGCAAAAATATCGTAATTTTAATCTTAAAGTATCCTGACTCAAACAAAAATCATTATTAGTCTTTTTAGTACTAGAAGGTAATGACACAAATTTGTAGAAACTAAACTAAGGGAGCAATTAAACATGTAACTTTTATGTACATAAATAAGATCCATTTTTGAATCTCACGACAACATCAGCAAGTAAAGTTACTAAAAAGTAATGATTTTTAAAATACCTTTTTGGATTTGATTGTGAATTGAGTTAGATTATTTCTTATTTATACTGTTTTGTACTGATTATATTTTTTATTATCTACTATAGAAAAAATAAGGAAACACATCAAGGGTGATATACTAGAATTTTTTATAATAAACTAGCAGTGCCCCGCGGTTTCACCCGCGTAGTTCCCGTTCCCGCGGGAATATCTTAATAAAAAGTATCCCATGCCCGTCTACTGGTTCTAAGCTACCTCCCCACCAACTTTCAGCCAAATCGGTTCAGCCGTTCTTGAGTTATAAATAGTGTAACTGACACGACTTTCTTTTTCTTTTATATACCTAGTCTTGCCATAAATACTGAAACAAAGAAAATCATTTTTTTCTATTGCAAATAGCATTTATTACTTTTACAGTGTGTTAGTTTAATACATAAATATAAAACAATTTAAAATATGAAAAGCTTATTCGAAGTGGTCTCCATTGGCTGCAATACAGTCCTTTAAACGTTGAGGCCAGTTATCAATAGAAGCACGCACTCTTTCCATGGGAAAATTCTTCACTGCCAATCTTACGGATTGTTTTAGGGACTCCAAATTATCATGGCGTTTAGAGCAAGCCATACTCTCTAAAACTGACCATAAATCATAATCCAGCGGATTAAGATCGGGACTAGACGAAGGCCAGTCTTCAGCTCTGATGAAGTCCGAAACGTTCGTTTCCAACCAAGACTGCGTAGACCGAGCTTTATGACCCGGCGCCGAGTCTTGCTGGAAGGACCATTCTTGGTTATTGAACATGGTGTTGTTAAGGGGCTTCACTACCTTCTCAAGAATGGTATCTTGATACACTTGTGCCGATGTTTTGATACCTTTTTCACAAAAGTATGGCTCAGTCACTCCTTCATAGCTAATACCCCACCAAACCATCACGGAAGTCGGATAGTGCCCTCGTTGCACTCTGTCGACTAATTGGGAAGCTTCCTTAGAGCTTTGAGCATAAATACGGTCATTTTGTTTGTTAAAATGTTGCTCAATTGTAAAAATTTTCTCATCCGTAAACAAAATTTTTCTGTGACCTCCCTTTGCGTACCGCTTCAGTAGTTGTTTTGATTTTACCACCCTATTATTTTTTAAATTATCAGTTAAAAAATGACCAGTACGTCTCTTATAGGCTGCAAGTCCTAAGTCATCTTTTAAAATACGCGACATGGTTCTAGGTGCAATCTTCATCTCCCGAGATAAAATCTTTTGCTTTCGGACAGGATTTCTTCGAATTCTTTCCTTTACTGCTTTGACCACCTTTTTCGTACGAACACTACGTGGCCGGCCAGATCTTTTTCTGTCACAAACAGAGGACGTCTCATTGTACCTGTTAATAGCCCGGTACACAAACATTTTACTAATACCAAGCGTATGGAGAGTTTTAAAAATTGCATTTGGCTCCATACCTACTTTGTGTAATGCAATCACAGCGATTCGGTTCTCTTTATCACCCCACTCCATTTAAATATCGCAAAATAGTGTACAATGTATTGGCGCCAAAATGAGAAAACACAATGAACAATCATATAAAAATAACAGATTCCAAATTCAAATGTAATATTTTGTTTATTTCTAATTGTAACAGTATTTATGGCCAGACTAAGTATACATATACCTAGATAATTTCATGCTAGTCTAAAATTTCCAAAAATCTGCTCTACTGAACAGCAGATTTTTCGTAATTTTGTAGCTAGTAAGTAGAAGTACTTATCTTTTTTAGTTTAATAATAATTAGAGATGAAACGGATATCCGGTAACTATCCGGTATCCGGCCTATCCGGCCTTGTTTTCACTATCCGGCCGGATACCGGATAGTAAAATTTTTAAAAATCTCATTATTTTACACAAGGCAAGTCATACTCTCTACTAATAGGTTATGGACACCGTTTATTTCTATAATCGCACATCAAAAATGTTTGTTTTATTAATTATTAGTTTAATACGTGGCAAATTTTGATGAATAAATTCCAAATTTTCCGCGTTTGTTAACGCTACTGCCAGGTGCTGAAAGATAAATTCTAGCAAACCTTGACAACTGCGGGTACTGATTGACACTATAAACATACCGCGTACTTGGTATCGTCACTGTTTAAATCAAAATATTGGCATATTGGCGATCGTGTTTTTGATGATGATATTTTTTGTTAATCTATCAGAATTCAAACATAAAATCACGACGACAAGTGATAAACAATGAAATAAACAACAAACGAACTCAGAAACAAACACAAACTGACACGCGCGATAACACTCGAACGCCCCCGAGTCGACCCGATCTCCGCTTACGTGCGACCCGAATGCTCCTAAATATTTCCGATCTCGTTCACCGCGCCAATATTCAAATCAAACTGATCGCGTCAACGCAATAAAGGGCCGAATATCCGGCAGCCGGATATCCGGCGCTCCGGCCTAGTAGCTTGCCGAATATCCGGTATCCGGTATCCGGCCAAACTACTATCCGTTTCATCTCTAATAATAATCCTTAGTTTTCAGTTCATAATACATTTACGGTTGAAACTGATTTCTAAAATATCACCCTAAGCAGAATAGATGTCCTTTAATTTCCCTATCATACTAAACATTACTTTATGAAAGTCTACATTTTCATAGTCAAAATCAAATTATCCAAGAAAAATGATGTATTGATGTTCTGCACCAATAAAATATTTTATAGAAAGTGCACACAAATTTAGAAGAGCACATGTGATATGAATGTAACTAATTATAATATGTATATTAACTTAAGTTTACTAACAATGGTTGTTGTGTAGTTTTAGTTCATGCAATGATTTTCACACATCTGTTTCACCGCTTGGCTACGAATAAGGAATAAGTCTCCTTATTCGTAGCCGCTTGGGCACTAAATTTAAAGTGGTATAGTAAGCAGACTTCAGTAGATCAATGGAGATTCTATCCTTCACTATATTTAATATACTGTATACTACTATATAAAATAAGAACCTGGTTTACTGACTGACCCATCGCACCCTTGGAGCCAATGTCTTGAGTGCCCACCGAGCGGTAAAACAGTTGTCTAGAATTCATTGTTAAAATACGTAATCCTCAAATAACTTTAGCAATTATTTTGCATTTATTGTTTTTTATAACCCCTTTTATTTATACTGATCTCTATTGTAATTTAACTAAAAGTATGTTAATGAAAATGCTAAGATTTGACTAAAAACTTGTGCACATAGACAAGCGCATAAAATTATAAAGAATACCCTTTATAAACTAAAAATCATTTTAACCGTCAATTCCATCGATGCAGTATATTGTTGTAAAATTAAAGCAGTCTTATCTTCTAAATCATAAAGTAGGCTTATTAAGAATCAATATAATATAAGGCCCAATACAAAACAAAAACATTTAAAGGACTTATGTGGCGACACACTTGTGGGGGGAGGGCAATCGAGGGAGAAGAGACGTGAGGTAAGCGTGTGGTAACTTATATGCTCCCCCGTCTCACCGTCTCACCTTTGTTTCTTGCATGCGGGGAAAATGCCTTACGCATACCTGGTGGTAGCGGGGACGACCACCTGGTTATGTCAGGCTTGCACTGACTAAAAAGCCCGCTGTTCCTCCTCTCGCCCTAAGTCTGAGTCCCGGGAAACAGTTTCTTCCGTGACTCGGCCGGCTATGTTCTCCCCCCATCGGGGCAGCAGGAGCGATAACCCGCTCCTGCCACGCTTGTTACCCCTCAGTTTAAAACCAAAAGTACTACAACATTGCTTATCTTCTAAGCTTTGATACAAAACTTGGACCATAACCAATGAGGTAGACTATGGCGGACCAGTAGTTATCTTAATAAACCTAACTAAATACCAAAACCATCCCTTGCATTGTCGGGTAAAATGATGGCAGAAACTTGGATGTGTGCACTTAAACTTAGAATTCTGTCAATTTTAAATTAATTATAATATTTAACTATAGTTTAAATTAACAGGTTACGAATCGCTTTTCACAAATTAATATTAAATTTTATTATACATTTTATATAAAGTTAAAGGAAATAATTCCGGTATATTATTTATTGCCTAAGTATTTACAATCGTACCTATTAAAAATATTTTTTCACGTGTCACGTGCAATGTATGTACTTCTACCTACAAATATTGTCACAGCTCTTTCGAAAACGCTAAAATTCAGCTTACCTACTTCAAATATTAACAACGTGTACATTGGTAACTTTTTTTGCACTAAAATAATTAAAATATCTTCAAAGTATACTAGAACCAACAATTTTAGATTAAAATCATACATACTAAAATCGTAAAGTGAGATTTTATCTTTTATAATTATAATTTGTTTTTTAATATCAAATATTAGTAAAACTGGCTGTGCAACGTAGTATAATCATAAAGGTTAATGGCTGTTGAAATTTATATACACGCGATTATTTAACTTGACCAAAATTTAAATGTACATATTATATACCTTAAAATACGCACTTTACGAACGTTCATACCTCAGTTCTTTAGCAAATTAAACATTTTTGATGACATAAGTAAATAAATTGTTATACCTACCTTGTTACTTAGGAATTCTGATAAAATTCAATATTTAAACAAATGAAAAAAAAGTGAGCGTAAAATATATAAAATTTTAAACACATCTTTGGAATATTCAATACGAACAAATTCTGCAGCTAAATAATCGCATAATATTTTGTATCTGTTATAAAGCATACTCCCAATTATCGCAGCCCTTACCCTGCTTTGAACAAAACGAGATGACTTTAAGAATGTTCCAATGAGTTTATGCAATAATATGACTTCCATAATTACAAATGTTTTATTGTTAACATTTTCTCAGCTTGTAGAAATATAGCAAGTTATGTTAAATTAATCTTAATAAAAAATAGATTGTGTGTTGTGTACCTGACTGTATGAGAACTAGAATTTATATTTTTCTAAAATTACCAGAAAAGCCGCGCCATGACAGTTATTTATGTAAAAAATAGACAAGAATATAAATGTTATTTTCGCTATCACAAATCATCCGTTCGGCCAGACTGAAATAGTTCGTAAATTTAATATTGGGAATGTGTCATCATATTTTGTGCCTCCTGTTTTTAATAATGATATACCTAAGAAAATATGTATCTATTGTACCACTAATTACTGCTCGCATCAATAGAGTGCGCAGTAATTTGGTTGGAGACCACCATTGACGATCTCAATGCTTCGGTTTCCAGCGTTGACAGAGACACATGTAACAAAAATATTGTAACATATCCCCAATGCAAATTTAAAACTTTTAAAATTATTAGTATGGTCAAAATAAAACGGTGTATCGTCTTCATGTAATGAGCGCTGCTAATATACATATACAAGGTGAGCATAAAAAGTACATTCTATGGACATAAAAATCACATTCTAAGTTATAAACATTTCATTGAACCCACTCTTCCAAATAATTTTAAATATTTTATTTTTGTATTATCTTAATAGTTCCTGGATTGATAGTAACATTATATACATCTGTACCTATATATTCAGTATTATTTATGTACCTACCGTTATTATAACAATTTATTTAGCTGTTTACTTTAGTACACGTGCTTTTATCTGTTTATCAAAGAAGTTAAGTTATATGGACGAAATCGTATAAATTTTGAAACCGTTCATTATTCGAAGACGAAACACTGTTCTATTTTCACTACAGCATTAGTATAACTGTGATTTAGTTGCAAGCACTGTACAATACGGGATAAGGACACCACTACTTAGCCTTACACTCGAATGTAAAGTAAACAAAATAATATAAAATATTAAAAATAAACTTGTCGTTTACTTTGTAATCATCACCATATCGAAAGAAGTCGACTGCTGGACATAGGCCTCCCCCAAACGTAGCAACAATGGTCATCTTGTGCTGTCCAGCTTGATAAAAAACACTGTAGACATCGAAAACTGCAATTGAAGTGTAATTTAGAGACTGTTAATCTCCATTTAAATCTGTTCAGTAGTTTTGCGCGGTTTACGTTTTATTTATTCGTTTTCTTTTATATAGGTAATCTGGCAAGGCCTAGATTCCTTTATATATTTATGTACTTTATAACTGGCTCGACGGTGAAGGAAAACTGAATAAGAAAACAGTCAAGGTATATTATTGTAACATTTTTGTTATATTTTGCAGTGAACAACAGGTGAGTCCAGTTTTATTCAGTTTTTTTTTTATTAATTGTGTTTTTAGGGTTCCGTACCTCAAAAGGAAAAAACGGAACCCTTATAGGATCACTTTGTTGTCCGTCTGTCAAGACCCTTTTTCTCAGGAACGCGTGGAGGTATGAAGCTGAAATTTATATCAATTACTCAGGTCTACTGTCCCTTGAAGCTGTGAAAAAATCAAACTTCTAAGCCAACGCAATCAAAAGATACAGCCGTTTATGCCGCAAATTTTCGACACTTGCAAGGGAATCAAAACCTACAGGGTGCTTCCCGTGAACTCAGAATCTTGAAATTTGGTACGAAGCAACGTCTTATAGCATAGATAAAGGAAAAATTACGAAAACCATAAATTTGCAAGGTTGTACGGAACCCTCGGTGCGCGAGTCCGACTCGCACTTGGCCGGTTTTTTTTTGTCTGTTATTATGTAAGTATTTTTTTTATTACAGAGACCATGTGGGTGCCCAATCTGCCCATTACGGTTATCAGTGCAGTGGCAGCCGGGGCAGGTGCATTATGCATATTCAAGTAAGATCTTTTTAAATCTCACGCCTTTTATCCCCGCGGGGCGTGGCAGAGGTATTCAATTTCTGAATAGACCCACTTTTCACGTGATCTTCTTTGGACACCTAAACGTGATAGATGGTGCCGCCGGACAGGGTCTGTTTACACATGTCTCAGAATTAATTAACAAAATTAATATTACATTATAACGGAAATAATTACCTGTACATTCGTAATTCGCGCCTTGCCACCAGTGGCGTAGCGTGGGGGGTGTAGAGGGGGCGATCCGCCCCGGGCGGCACTTTTTAGGGGGCGGTAAAATTCCACAATATGGAATAAAAATATTTGAAAGAAAGAAAGAAAATATTTTATTAGAACACCTTGAACCATTTCATATTTTTATTGCAACTACAAATTCGGACCGATGGAAACTTTTTTATTTAAAATCTAACCTGTATAATGCAAAATAATAATGACTGTTCTTGCCGAAAAGTTCTCTAGAATTTACTAGGGCGGCAAAACTGTCTTCGGCCCCGGGCGGCCGACACCCACGCTACACCACTGCTTGCCACACACGTCCCGTGTTAAATGTTGTATACCCAATCATTTGACGCAATGGGACATTTAAAGATTTTCTTAGGTGGTAAATGCTGATGATATTTATGTTTGCAGGGATATGTACGGCGGGCCGCCGTTCGATAAAGCTGTGAGGGCTGACAACAAAACGGTGATCGTCACAGGTGCGAACTCAGGGATAGGACGCGAGGTCGCCTGGGAGTTCGCTAAGAGGGGCGCTAAGGTACCGGAAACTATTTATTTTTCATTTGGCATGCGGGGAAACTTACATATTATACGGGTATATGGTAGCTAAACCGGTAACTAAGTTATGTCAGGCTTGCCGTGACTAAAAACCTCCATCCTGTTCCTCTTTCTCTTCAATACCGTGTTTCACCAATATATTTTTGACCCCTAAACGTGACGGTTAGCCCATCTAAGCCAAGGACATTGTGCCTTGTTTCCGCTACCTGACGGTCTAAGTTCGTCAGCATTCATGCCTTTGTCATCCTTTCTGCGTGATCAACGCACTGACAGTCTGTCCAGTGTCGTAGCTAGGGTCATATGTGAGTGTCATGTAAATTTTGAGCGCCCCTGAGACTTATTTTCTAGGAAGAGAAACTTGTACGTTAAGTTACGGGCAACGTTACGTATTTGTGGGCACGGCTGTCGTAATAAAATCTAAGTTTTGTTAACTTAGCACTATGTTTTAATTTTGTGTGTTTGTGTCCCAGCAGCCCGCAGGCTGTTGTCAGGCAAAAGGCAATCGCCCTTCTGGTTAGCCCCCAACTACGCCTCTGAGTCTCTGTAGCTCTACCTTAGGGTATAATGCGCATGTTGCACATGTGGTATTTGCCTATAATTAGTTACGCAATCACCAAATTATTTATTGTAAGAAATGTTTTCTTTTGCCAATGAGTAACTGTTGGCGAACCAAAAAATAAATAAATAACTAGATATGTGACAGGTGTTCATGGCGTGCCGAGACATGGAGCGGTGCGAGGAGGCGCGCCGTGAGATCGTGCTAGAGACGAGCAACAAGTTCGTCTACTGCCGGCCCTGTGATCTCGCCAGTACGCAATCCATTCGCGAGTTCGTCGCCAGGTATGTATGTTCATCGAAAAATAACCGTATTTACTATGTAATCTAACTTTACTAGCTGAAGCGGGGGAGTTGCAATGTCTGGCGATAAGTGGACTTATAAGCCAAAACTTTGAATGAAACATTTTGAATTTAGGAATTTGAGAAAAATCGTCCAGGGTAGGGCAAACGCAATAATTACATTGTTTTAAGGTTCAAATCCGAAGAGCCAAACGTGCACATACTGGTAAACAACGCGGGTGTCTTGGAGCCGAAGGAGAAGCTGACACGCGACGGGTTCGAGCCACAGCTCGGGGTCAACCACCTCGGACACTTTTTGCTGACCAATCTACTCCTGGACACGATCAAGGTCAGTTAGCATCTAGCCACCAGTTCGATTTCTTGGAAATACTTATGTTTCACCAGTATATTCTATGGACCCCTAAACGTGATATTTGGTGGGCCCATCACCATACCGGGATACCTCAGAATTCATTTTGGGACCCGCGGGTTTCCTCACCATGTT
Organism: Ethmia dodecea; assembly: GCA_963855545.1. NCBI lineage: Eukaryota > Metazoa > Arthropoda > Insecta > Lepidoptera > Depressariidae > Ethmia > Ethmia dodecea. Next base: position 13,038,256 of record OY979457.1, on the reverse strand, counting down.
TTCCTTTACCAATCAATTTGTACGTAAGTTCTTGAAAAACTCTTAGGTACGTAAATGCCTTCACCAGGATTCGAACCCGAGTCTGACGCATTAGAGGAGATCACTGCTCTATTTATTAAGATTTATTTATTAACCTTCCGCAGGCGTCAGCACCGAGCCGCGTAGTGGTGGTGTCCGCGAGCGCGCACTATCGAGGTCACATCCACAAGGACGACCTCAACATGACCAAGGTCAAGGACGCCTCCGCTGCGTACGCGCAGAGCAAGCTCGCCACTGTACTGTTTGCGAGGGAACTCGGGAGGCAGATGCTCGGTAAGTCATCATCATCATCAGTTGGCAAGACATGCCTCTCCAATTGCACCCCATTCAGCATCATCAATCAAGTCATCATTATCAACATGTACCTGCTGTCGAGCTTATTGGTCTACGCTCACCTATGAGAAAGTATGGGCTATAATCTATAGCGCAGATTAGGAGATGGTGTTAGGGTACTGGCCAGTTGTCAAATTTTTTCCACTATACCCCCAAAATATAGCGTTTCCTCGAAAACTTCACAGAATTTGCAAATCTTTTTAAAGCTTTATAAAATTCACTACTACTTTTGCGTGTTTAAACGACTGATTCGTATGCGAGTGTTTTAATAGCGGCAAAGAAGTCTTCTATCAAACCCTGAAATATCAGCTGATTTTTCAGGGTTTTTATATACATAAAGAAGAGCAGTGATAGCCCGGACGGTTAAAGAGCCGGCCGAAAATCAGTGAGGCTCGGGTTCGAATCCTGGCATGTACCAATAAGTTTTTCAAAAAAAAAACTTACGTACATATTTATCACTAGCTCGACGGTGAAGGAAAACATCGTGAGGAAACCCGCAGGTCTCAGAATTAATTCTGAGACATGTGTAAACAGACCCGGTCCGGCGATGGGCTCACCACCTATCACGTTTAGGGGTCCAATATATATCTCGTGAAATGTGGGTATATCCAGTAATGGAAAATACCTCTGCCTACCCCTCGGGGATAAAAAAGGCGTGAGATTTTTTTTTATACATAAATGATTTTTCAGTCTTTATGTAGGTATATTGCTGTGAAGTGGACGATATTTTATGTAAAAAAACAAGTAAATGAAATTTCGTTCCAAAAATCAATAAAAAAAATTTTTTTTTATATACTTGCGGCCATTTTTCGACCCTATTTCCCTGATAAATATATATTCTCCTAATCATAAATATTCGTAAAAATTTGGTTTGTAGCGTGTACTCGATCCCTACACAATTTTGCGGCCGGATCTCGTACTATAGTTGTGAAAGAATTTTTGAGATCGGTCCAATAGATTTTGAGTTTATTCGTTACAAACGTACAAATCTTTCCTCATAATACTAGTGTAGATGTAGATTGGGCACAGAATAGAGAATAGTACTAATGTACTAGGGTATCATATCCAAGGCTGCAGGTGTAATCATAATCTCATCTCCAGATGCAGACGTAGCCGTCATCGCGGTGGACCCTGGCCTGACGGACACGGCACTAACCAGGAACATGGCCATGTGGCGCAGTCTATCCAGGTTTTTAGTATACCCGCTGTTCTGGCCAGTCATGAAGAAGGCACGGACAGGCGCACAGACCGTGTTGCACGCCGCGCTTGATCCCAAGCTTCAGAAATGCGCCGGCGACTATTATGTGTGAGTATTATGCATTTTCAACCTACTTCAAAAAAAGAGGACGTTCTCAATTCGACTGTAGGTATGGTTTTTTTTTACGTTAGTTACCTCATAGCTTTCGACTAGGTGAATCGATTTTGATGATTCTTTTTTATATTTGAAAGCTGGTGCTTCCCGTGTTCCGTTTGGTCCAGTTATGACAATGGCATCCATGAGAAAACCATATAAGTTGAAGTTGGTTTTTTACTCTTTCGAGTTCTATGTAATGAGGGTGACAGGACCATTGATTTGACAGGACTAAGGGCATTTCACGACTACTTGCATGTTTCAGTGATTGACAGGTGTCATGGCTGTTCGACACTTGTTAGGCCCCTTTGATAGATATCGAACTGTATAGAATTTTATCTTTGAATTAGGCAATCTCTCTTGTAGTTATTATGGCGAGTAGACTGCCCTACGCACTCCCCTCTTCCAGTGAATACTGGCTATCAAGCAGTTAAGCCATATATTATATTGTCATTTCGAAAACAAAAACCTAACATTAATCGTTCAAAAAGAGAATCTTCTAAATCACAATCAACCCGTAACAGCGAGCTAAGCTAATCGAGCTAAGGGTCGTTTCCTTGCACCATTAGAAAGTAGGTATAGATCATAATCTCCCTCGCTAGACTACCGCGGCTCGGGAGATGGCGTTAGGCTAGTGATTATCTATCTGAATTTTTCAAGACACCCAAGGACATCTGACATTGCTTAACGAATTTCATTGTGCGTAAACAAAACGAAAACTGATACCAAACTAATGAGTCTTTTGAAACATGTAGGAGTTATCAATGTAATGCCGAAAGGCTGCAGACAGATGCTGGATGTGTCGAGCTGAATACAGGGCGATATGGCGCTCATTAGGGGAGGCCTATGTCCAGCAGTGGACAAATGTAGGTTGATGATGATGAATGTAATGTCACCTTCAAAATGAATTTCATAAATTCCAGAGACATGAAGAAAGTGGAGCCCTCCAAAGAAGCTCAGGACTACGAGCTAGGGCTCTGGCTGTGGAAGGTCAGCGAGAAGTGGACAAAACTGGACGAGCACAAAAAAGCGCTGCACCAGGCGAAGGTGGCGTAGTCGTACAGCCTACGGACTTCCTTTCTTCTCGAATTGGGCGGCCAATAACTGTCATAGCTGTCACTTGTGTCAAAATATTCGACTCGTATTGAAAAACTATACAATCTGTCCGAAAGCCTCATTTGATTTCGATCTTTAGGTGCACTACGCAAGGTGCATTTCATATTCATTTTCTTCTTTCTACTTGACAGGTGTATAGGTTGATCAAACTGGAAAAAATGTGTGTCAGTATGAAGACAGTACTTTTGGCGTAACCATGGACCTACTAATGAATAGGTTCATGGACGTAACATAGTGAATTTTAAACTACAAATTTTGAGATCGTAGTTGTTTTTATTTTTATTCTAAGTTACAGAGATCACAGCCCATACAGCCATGCCTATTCTGGTTATTCTCAATTGCTTTGCTTCAGTCTATGCACAAAGTTGCAGTGTCTTCATCACTGTATATTTTTGGTGGTCATCGACAGTAAAATGGAATATGTGTTTTTAGAATTGTATTAAAACATTGTACAGACCTCGGTCTTATGTGAATGAATGATTTATTATTTATTAAGCATTTGTGTGCATTTATGATAGTAGACTAGAGTTTTTGTTAAATAAAATGTATTGTTTAAGCCATATCTTCTTTCTTCTTCTTTCAAATGGTCCACCATTTCATGATTGATGATGTTCAATTCTATGATCTGGGCACGACATAGACATAGCTTGGATATCCAAATCATGCATGTCCAAAACATGTACCAATAATAAACCACAGACCTATTCTAAGTCTATGACAGGCTGACACTTTTCATTTCACAAGCCAAGTAAAACTTCCACAAACACTCGCAGGAGAGAAAAGTGTTCTGTGGAGTTATAACCTTGGATAAATTATGAGAGGAACGCTACAATATCAAGTACCAGGAGAACATGATTGTAGGAGGTAGCCGCATAGGTGACATTTGATTTCTTCAAACGTCATCTATGCCTGTTTCGTTACGAGTTTAGTATCCACGTAACTGCTAGTTTTTAAAGTACCAGGAGAGAAAAACATTGTAGAGGTGCTTATTTCTCATTGCTAACGCGTTATAGAGGTCAAAAAGTTCGGGATAATGCCAAAAGATGGCGCTGATGACTATAGAATCAGCGCCATCTCTCGATGACATCTGAGCTACTTGCTTACAACACGAAAACGTTTTACGGAGGATGCCAGATTTTTTCGTGTTTGTAATTTCAAGCTCCCACGGGAATTGGTAAAAACTGGATACATGCAACGCCACTGGGCGTCTGCTAGTTTATTCGTATATGCAAAAGAAGAAACTGATTGGCTGACTGATCGATTAACTCACAGCTGAAACTGCTGGGTTTAGAAGCGTGAAATGCACAAAGGTTCCTTATATCACTAACAATAGAATTTTGTGAAATTCCCAGGGAAACAGATAACAATAAATAATGATAATAAATTGTGGGACACAATTCACACACGGTTATTCAGTCCCAAGCTAGGCAGAGCCTGTACCATGGGTGATAAATATACTTAAGTAAATAAATATTAAACGACCAGGCACGAAGCCAACAGACATGTTCATGCACACAAATGCTGGACTCCGACCCAGAAGGCAGGGTCACTACCAAGTGAGGCAACAGGTAAAACACCCGTTAGTTTCAAATAAAACAAGTTGTACAAAATCTGTGTTTTAATGGGTAATTCACTCCCATATGCTGGAGTGGTATTCGGGCCGGTCGAAGAGCAGTTCCCTGGTGGGAGGCGCCTGCGTCCTTGGGTGCTGGTGCAGCAGCTGCAGGACTCCGGTGCCGATGGCCGCGGGAACCCCCAGGATTATGGACTCGGAGACGCCCTCTATACAATCCCGCTGCCCGTAGAACGCCGCGTCGAACAGGTGGTCAGCCGTTTTTTCGAACTGCAGAAACAACATGCTTTAAGCGAATTTGTCTATCTGGTATAACAAGTAGCATATGTCCCTCAACCTCTACTTAAATTTATTCAAAAAAAATACGTCCGAGGAGGAATTAATGTATTTTTTCTGTAAAAAAAATTATGACATCTGTTCAGCCGACAAAAATCTTAATCAAAGAAGCCCTTCTTTAATTTACGTTTGATGTTGGATAGATGGATACTGGATGTCCATTCAATTAAATTTTTAAGGTTATGCCTCCATCAAGCGCAGAATGTCTTATTATCAAAAATCACCCTGATCTTATCTTTTTCAAATAAAATATGACATTTGGCGAATGTGATATTTAGCTAGAACAACAGTTGTTCTTTTTGTAAATGAGACATTTTGCGAATATGATACCTATTCAACTATGGGATATTTTGAGAATTGTGACATTTTGATAAATGGCATTTTGCTAACTTGTCATCGATAAATGTCATTTAGCGAATGTGTAATATGACGAATGTGACAATTTCCAAATGCCACATTTGCGAATTCCACAATCTCCAAACACCACTTTTAGCTAAATGACGTTGTGCGAATGCGCCGTATAACGAATGTGATTTCTTCCTAATTTTTTTTCCCTAATTTGCGAATAAGACATTTTCCAAAAGCGACATTTTGCGTTCCTGACATTCCGTCAGCCACTCACGCTGGCCAGGTTGAGCACGCTCTCCTTCATCCTGGCGAGCCCGTATCTGGTGATGCCGAGCACCTCCCCTCTCGCCGTCATCTGCCCCGCGAGCAGTTCCACGTGCCTTCGGTCCACGCTCATCCCGTGCCCCGCCATCACCGCCTGGATCTCCGTTATTATCGTCGACTTAGCCGCCTCGATGCCCAGCGTGTGGTACACCTGCCCCACAAAATAGAATAAAATAATAGTAATAATAAATTTTGGGACACAATTATTCACGCACGGTTATTTTGTCCCAAAATAGGCAGAGCCTGTACTCTGTAAATAAACAACCGATAAACATACTTAAATAAATATTAAACACACAAATGTTGGCCCTGAGCGAGGATCGAACCCGCGACCTCCGACTCAGAAGGCAGGGTCACTACCAACCAAGAAAACAGTCCCGTTGTAAAATGTATGTAACGTAAATACCTCTAAAATATTATTGGAAGTCGTTTTAGTTCCGTCTATTCCGTACGTGGCCATCACGTCGCGGAGGCCGTCGCCTTCGACGCACAGCTTGTATCTGAAACAGGATATAACTCTATTCATCTCGATTCAAGCTCAAACATAGATAAACTATGGATGTTGACAATAGATAAGCATTCAAAACAAAATCTCACGACCTATATCCCCGAGAAGGTAGGCAGAGGTATTCAATTTTTGTAAATTGTAAATATCTAGCTATCACTGCTTAACATAATAATTAACATCTTTTTTATAGTATACAGCGTAATTGATTTTCAAAACAGATTATACGAGATGGTGTGTTTGCTTGTATATATACGACCCTGGCGAAATGGACACGAAATATTTGTGTGAGTTATCCGATGTTGGCCGCGAGAGGGTTAATCAAAGCATAAAACTTAAAATGCCGGCTTTTTGGCGGGAATCCGAAGAGGGACATCATGTTTTTTGTATAATTATAATTTTTCTCTATATTTCTGGATTGCCTCAAGAAGTCACAACGAAGTCTTCAGTAAAAGTGCTGATTTTACTGTTGATAAGCAAGGGAGGGATGTTGAAAGCGACGAAGACACAGAATTTTTGTAAACTAGACTTGAAAACTGAATTACTTGACGTTGGCAAAATGCTAAATAAGGTGCCATTATATAAAAAAAAGCATAAATTTGAATAGATTGTGTTTTCCAGGTGACCTGTTGTCGTCGCAGGCGATGACGGCCCTGGAGACCTGCGCCAGCCCCTTGACGACGACGTTGGGCAGCTGCCGGGCCAGCTGCTGCAGCGCCATGTTCAGCCAGCCGCCGCCCTTGGCCGGCTCCCCGTGCACCTTTATCGCCCACTTCGACACCACGTGGATGTTAGTCGGCTTCACTTTCAATTTCGACGTGCAAATTCTGGAGGAGATAATAATTACTACATTGGATGAAACCAAGTCGCTTTACGTCCGTCTGTCCCTATGTATGCTTTCTTTACCACTACACTAGAGAGCAGTGATGAGCCCGGACGGTTAAAGAGCCGGCCGAAAATCAGTGAGGCTCGGGTTCGAATCCTGGCATGTACCAATAAGTTTTTCAAAAAAAACTTACGTACATATTTATTACTAGCTCGACGGTGAAGGAAAACATCGTGAGGAAACCCGCAGGTCTCAGAATTAATTCTGAGACATGTGTAAATATAGACCCGGTCCGGCGATGGGCTCACCACCTATCACGTTTAGGGGTCCAATGTATCTCGTGAAGTGTGGGTATATCCAGTAATGGAATACCTCTGCCTACCCCCTCGGGGATGAAAGGCGTGAGATTATTTATTTTTTATTTATTTATTTTAATAGTTTCTGATTTAACCTACCACGCCCACTTGAAAAATTCACCCTGTATATACATCCATATAGAAAGTACAAGTACATTCCTGGGGTCTACATATAGAACATTCCAGAACTCACGAGTACACGATGGACTCCACGTTGACCTCCAAGCTGAGCAGCCGGATCCGGTCCGCGTCCAGCCTGATCAGCAGAAAGCACTCGTCCGGAAGATATACCTCGTCTATGTACGTCGTGATCTGACCAATAGAAATTTAGGTGACTACGATATAAAGGTGCGTACAGACTATGTAACATGTTATAAAACACGTCCACATATTTTATTTGTATACACGTTTAGTTTGGATGCATGATCAACTGTGTGACGTCATTCTAAATCCAACATGGCGGAACACCCAAGATGGTGGACTAGTTATTTTAAAATAGGTATCAATTGTTAATAAAAAGGTTTTTTTTTGAAAATACCCTCATTTCACCAGTATAATCTTTGGACCCCTTAAATGTGGGTACGTCGGGGATATTTTTTTAAAATATAATGGCACCGCATTTAGGATTTCCAATGTCAAGTAGTTAATTCAGTTTCCAAGTCTTAAGTTAGCAAAAATTTTGTGTTTTAAACAATCAACTTTGCTAATCAACAGTAAAAAGATAGCACGTTTACTGAAGACGTTGTTGTGGCTTCTTGAGGCAATCCAAAAATGTCTATCCCTCGAATTTTATCGAATTTTCCATTCACTGCATACTTTCACGGACACTTGCTACTTAATATACTATCAATAATATGAGTCAAAACCCGAAATATACAGCAAAAGGAAAATTATACAAAAAACATGAAGTCCCTCTTCGAATTCCCGCCAGAAAGACTACCTCGGCGATAAAAGGCGTCAGTTTTTTTTTTTATTTTTTTTTTGTTTGTTGGTTAACATTCTATAATCTCCGAAGTCCAAAGTCAAAGTCAAAGTCAAAATGTTTTATTCAAAATAGGAACTTACAAGTCCACTTATTGAACGTCATTTCAACTCCACCGCTTCAGCATGTATGGTTGAGTCCCCTCTCCTGAATCCACTTACCTCTCCGAGCGTGGTTTTCTCCACCCGGCCCTTTACCCTCCTGGCGAAGTCCTGGTCGTTGGGATGCACCAGCTCGGCCGTGATGATGGGCGTCGAGATGTTCCTTGAGGCATTGATGATCTCCTTGACTCGGGGGACGCCCTGCGTGATGTTCATCGACGCGACGCCCGCGAAATGGAACGTTTTTAGCGTCATCTGGGTGCCAGGCTCGCCTATACTCTGCAATTTCACATCATCATCAGTATGCAATTATTTTTATTATCAAACTAGCGACCCGCCCCGGCTTCGCTCGGGTGCAATGCTGAATTTTCTTTGCTATAAACCTTGCGGAGCCCTACCTACCTTTCCAACGAATGCAAAACCATGGAAATCGGTTCGTCAGTTCTGGAGTTAAATCGTCAGGAAGGAAACCCGACTTATTTTTATATAGTAGATTATTTTTCATCATCATTATCAACCAAGCTAAAGTCTGACATTTAAATACGTGGAAATCTGACGTTTCAAAAATGATAAAACATATAAAATCACGTATCAAAGTGTACGCAAACTTCGGCATCTAATCAGTGGATCATAGGGAGTTCTATTAGCTGTGATGAGCCTTCGAAAGCCCTGACGGTTAAAGAGCCGGCCGGAAATCAGTGAGGCTCGGGTTCGAATTCTGGCATGTACCAATGAGTTTTTCAAAAACTTACGTACATATTTATCACTAGCTCGACGGTGAAGGAAAACATCGTGAGGAAACCCGCAGGTCTCAGAATTAATTCTGAGACATGTGTAAATAGACCCGGTCAGGCGATGGGCTCACCACCTATCACGTTTAGGGGTCCAATATATCTCGTGAAATGTGGGTATATCCAGTAATGGAATACCTCTGCCTACCCCCTCGGGGATGAAAGGCGTGAGATTATATTATTTATTATTATTATTAGCCTTCGATAGCTACTAGCACGTCTCTCGTATCATGCAAACACGTCGAACACACTTGGATCTAATCAAAAAGGATAATTTCTACGATCTGATCCATAGGTATTTTCAAACAAAAAAGGGGGGGAGGGGGAATACACAGCAAAATAAAAATTATATAAAAATCCTTCGGATTCCCGTAAAAAAGCAGTATTTTCTAAACGAATTTAAATCTGAGGTGACCTTGCTTTCGCTTGACCTCCTGGAGTTCATAAGAGAAATAGCAACCAAGTACCAACGTACCTGTGCGGCCAGAGCCCCAACAGCGGTCCCGGGTTCGATGACGCTCCTCTGGTACTTGTCGTGGCAGACGCGCAGGAAGCGCACCAGCTGGGCCAGCGTCAATCGCTCCAGCTGGCCCAGCAGAGGCCCACACGTGGAGTACAGGCGGCGAAGAACGCGCACTTTGTCCGCAACCGTCTTCAGGAACGACCTGGGTTCAGGACGTACATCTTTACGTAGTATAGTCTATTTCACATAGCATGGGTACAGTAACATTTCACATTTTCCCCTTTTACGCTTACTAATTTCGACTAATAAAAGTTATTGTATTTTTGCAATGAAAAATAATAAAATAATATTTATTTTTAATCCCAATATTTTTATTTTTATTATAGGCTCACTACCTATCACGTTTAGGGGTCCAATATATCTCGTGAAATGTGGGTATTTCCAGTAATGGAATACCTCTGCCTACCCCCTCGGGGATAAAAAAGGCTTGAGATTATACTATATTTTTATTAGTCGAAAGTAGAACGCGTAAAGCGGAGAAATTTGTACTGTCACCGAACCCAGACTATAGTATAGTTATAAAAACAATAGCCTTGACTAAATTTCAACCATTTATTTACTAATACTATACAATTTAATTTCGATAACTGTCAACTTCCCTATTAACTGGGGCCTCCGAGTTTCCTCGCGATAACAATAATAATAATAAATTGTGGGACACAATTCACACACGGTTGTTTAGTCCCAAACTAGGCAGGGCTTGTACTATGGTTACTAAACAACTGATAAACATACTTAAATAAATATTTAACACCCAGACACAAAGCCAACAGACATGTCCATATACACAAATATTGGCTCCGAGTGGGGATCGAACCTGTGACCTCCGACTCAGATGGCAGGGTCACTACCGACTGCACCATCAGGCTCGTCTACGATGTTCTCCTTCACCATCGAGCTAGTGATAAATATGAACGTAAATTTTTGAAAAACTTATTGGTACATGCCCTCATAAGGACCTGGTTCAGGACCTAAAGCGAATCAGTCATAAAGCGAAGAAAAATTCTTCTAAACTTACAGTAGCTCATTCTTGAACTCCTGAGTGCATGTTTTGAAATCATCTAACGCCAGCGTTTCTTCTGCTGCCAACATGATGCCGTCACCGTCCAGAGGCTCTTCACCTCTGGAAAATAAATATCTAATTTGAGGCGCTTTACTCACAGGTGCTCTGGCAGTGGAAGCTCCCTCTTCATGTCACTTGACAGTAACACTCACGTATACACTTCACGCTCACCTATCCTAGCACTTCACGCTCACCTATCCTAGCACTTCACGCTCACCTATCCTAGCACTTCAAGCTCACCTATCCTAGCACTTCACGCTCACCTATCCTAGCACTTCACGCTCACCTATCCTAGCACTTCACGCTCACCTATCCTAGCACTTTACGCTCACCTATCCTAGCACTTCACGCTCACCTATCCTAGCACTTCACGCTCACCTATCCTAGCACTTCACGCTCACCTATCAAGGCACTTCACGCTCACCTATCCTAGCACTTCACACTCACCCATCTGAGCACTTCACGCTCACGTATCCCATCACTTCACGCTCACCTATCCCATCACTTCACGGTCACTTATCCTAGCACTTAACGCTCCCCCGTCCTAGCACTTGACGCTCTTCTATCCTAGCACTTGACGCTCACTTATCCTAGCACTTAACGCCCACCTATCCTAGCGCTTAACGCTCCCCCGTCCTAGCACTTGACGCTCTCCTATCCTAGCATTTGACGCTCACTTATCCTAGCACTTAAGGCCCACCTATCTTATCACTTCACGATCGCCTGTCCCACCACTTCACGCTCACCTATCGAAGCACTTCACGCTCACCTATCCTAGCACTTCACGCTCACCTATCCTATCACTTCACGGTCGCCTGTCCTACCACTTCACGCTCACCTATCGAAGCACTTCACGCTCACCTATCCTAGCACTTCACGCTCACCTATCCTATCACTTCACGGTCGCCTGTCCTACCACTTCACGCTCACCTATCGAAGCACTTCACGCTCACCTATCCTAGCACTTCACGCTCACCTATCGAAGCACTTCACGCTCACCTATCCTAGCACTTCACGCTCACCTATCGAAGCACTTCAGGCTCACCTATCCTAGCACTTCACGCTCACCTATCGAAGCACTTCACGCTCACCTATCCTAGCACTTCACGCTCACCTATCGAAGCACTTCACGCTCACCTATCCTAGCACTTCACGCTCACCTATCCTAGCACTTCACGATCGCCTGTCCTACCACTTCACGCTCACCTATCCCATCACTTTCTTTCTTCTTTCTTTCACGGTCACACACTTGATAGTCAACCGGCCTGCCCCTTGACACTCGCCACCCACCTGTCCATGCACTTGGCCCTGACGTCGGCCAAGACCCTGGCCAGGTCGACGGGTCTGTCCCGGCCCTCCATGTAGCTGGGGTCGAGCCCGTCGCTGCCGTACTGGAACTGGACTACTTCGCTGGTCGCGTTCCGCACTGTCATGTCGTAGTGCAGCACCAGGTCCTCGAGAGACTGCAAGGAAACCCGTAGGTATTGGAGTTGATTTTGAGGTATGTGTAACAGACCCGGTCCGGCGATGGGCTCTTCACCTATCACGTTTAGGGGTTCAAAAAATATATATAAAGAAATAAGATTTCTTTGAATTGTCTCTAATCTACATGACTCTGTCGGCAAAGTAGAAATTTACTTAGCAAGACCAACAGATGGCGCTGCCACCGTCATCGCTGCACTATCGGTAAAACTGTAAGATTTTTTTTTTGAAAATTTTGCGAATTTACTGTGTTGAGGTTATAAAGCCGGAGAGTGAAATACAACAAATTAAATAATTTGAAGTGTATAGTGGGAATCGACATGCCAATTAATAGACTTTAAATGTCGTTTCTCTGTTTTCAGGTATTGAAACTAAACTTATGAAGCCTTAAACACACTAAAAACATACCTGAATCTATATCCCATACAAGAATCGTTATTTTTATTAATGTACCCTGATAGAAACCATCTAACTAACTTTAGATATACTTTTGTGTAGGACGCAATCTTTTACTTGTAACTTTATAAATCTGTAATATAATTACTTCTGTGTTCGTGTAAGTACGTGTGTGGTAAGCACCATAGAAGTTACCTTGACGAGCCGCCGTTGCAGGTAGCCTGTTTCAGCGGTCTTGACGGCGGTGTCGACGAGCCCCTCTCGGCCTCCCATCGTGTGGAAAAAGAACTCGGTCGGAGTCAGCCCCGAGTAGAAGCTGTTCTCCACGAAGCCACGCGCCGCTGGGATTTTGGCTGAACGGGAAATTGGTCTTGAACGAACTGCTCTATTTGTCTGTACTGTACTTACCTCTACCTACCCCGTCGGGGATAAAAGGCGTTAGTTTTTTTTATATCCTTTTCTTATCCGGAAGTTTCTATTGTATTTGTCTGGATATCCTGTACTTACCCCCCCCCCCCCCACCTACCTCCTCGAGGAAAAAAGGCGTCAGTTTTTTTTTTGTGTTCTTATCCTGGAGGATGTATTGTATTTGTCAGGATATCCTGTACTTACCCCCTACCTCGACGATAAAAGGCGTGAGTGTTATTTATCCTGTACTTATGGACGACGTTGGACGGTTGTATTTATACAAACTCGTGTGAACACTTCGAACTTGTGACGTCTTTCCTTGCCTTCTATGGCGCTTTAGCTAGTTCTATGTAGAAGCGATAAATGTCGCTTAGTGGGTACAATAAATCTTGTGGTGTGGAGAAGAATTGACTACGGATATTTTTCCGTGTTTCACTATATACTAGGAGTGCTTCGCGAACACAGCGTGTATAGTGTGCAAAAAAAGTGTAAAACATACCAACCTACCAAAGAATTTTTCACTACCGTAGTGAGTCCCAATATAACATAAAAAGGTTTTTTAGCTACCATAGTTTATCCCTATCTAACAAAGTTTTTTTTACCATCATATGGAGTCCTAATACCAATGAATTTTCACTACCATATTGAGTCCTTATACCAAGAAATGTTTACTGCCATAGCGAGTCACGATATACCAAGGAATATTCGACAAGCAAAGTGATAACACTGACAACTATATGTTATTTGGTGTTGTATATAACTCACAGTGCCTCTCGAAGTGCGGCAGCGAGCGGTCCTCGAACCCGTTGGGCACTCTCTTCCCGTTCAGCGCCTGCTGGCCCACGCACGCGATCATCTGCGAGATGTTGATGTTGGACCCTGTTCACCACATTACGGTAACTTGTAACGAAAATTTTTAAGGGGTCAGATCTTAATGATTTAAGAAAAATATCGAAATTAAATCGTGAGTAGTCAAATCATTCTTTGAACAGATTATCCCAAAACACCTGTAAACATGTGTTTCGAATTTCATTTTACAATTATAACAAATTTTAAAATAATAAAACCATCAAAAAAGTGAAGCAAGTAAGTACTAAAAATGATGACGTCACAGCTTGCGATTTCAGTACATTTTTCATAGTTAATTTTGACCCCTCTCTTCAATTTCCATAAGCGCTTCATCGTAAAAGTATCTATAGGAAAGAAAAATTATTGATCTTTTTCAGTTGATCGATTCAGTAGGGTAAAAAACTCACCTTGTTATTTACAATTGTATCTTATTACTTCATTGACATTTCTCGGTAACTAAGTAAAATATGAAATAACTTTAAGGCACGGGACTTTTAAAAATGTTTATATTCAAAACTATTTTATGCAAATTAGCATAAGGTTCTTTCACCTTTCGATCCACTCTGCGCCATCACCAGCGGCGCATTCGTGGGATGTAGCTCCCGGAAGCACGCTTGAGCTGCCAGCTCTCTGGAAATAACATCGGTTTTGAACATCCCCGATTCAACAAACCTCTTTATACCGATAGCGTACCATTTATTTATGTAATAATATGAACGTATATATGTATCACACACAATTAGGTACTTTGATAGTGCACCGCCTATACGTAGTTCTAATCTCTCCGTATAACCAATCCCAACGTTTTCTGGGAGAGTTCGCTAAAAGCTATAATACCGCCCATTGTATTTTATTTATTCTTTCTATGGCTTTCATATTGTTTTTGGTTTACAATCAAGTTGTTGTATTGTCATCAGTGGCAGTCTTTAGTAATATTAATACTTAAAGAAAGATTATAAATTTATTAGGCACACCATATAAATAAAAACAAGACAAAATAATGATAACATAGAACTAAAGAGTAAAAAAAACTACTTCAACTTATATGGTTTTCTTATTTATGCCATTGTCTGAATGGGACCAAATTGAAATGGGACCACACGGGAAGCACCAGTTTTCAAATAAAAAGATAATTATCAAAATCGGTACACCACCCAACACCAACCCAGTTGTGAGGTAAAAAACATACAGTCGAATTGATAACCTTCTTCTTTTTTTAAGTGGGTATAAAAGAAGAACAATCTTCCATCTAGATGAAGAAAATAGGCTTCATTTTATCCTGATATGCGAGCGAACAAGCAAAAAATAGTTAAGTTATTTTTTAAATATAATGGCACCGCATTTAGCATTTTGCCAATGTCAAGTAATTCAATTTTCAAGTCGTTAGTTTACAAAAAATCTGTGTTTTCAACATCCCTTCCTTGCTTATCAACTGTAAAATGATAGCACTTTTACTGAAGACTTCATTGTGACTTCTTAAGGCAATCCAAAAATGTCCATCCCTCGCATTTGATTGAATTTCCCATTCACTGCACACTTTCACGGACACTTGCCACATATTATACTATCACTAATATGAGTCAAAACCTGAAATATACAGCAAAATGAAAATTATACAAAAAACATGACGTCCCTCTTCGGATTCCCGCCAAAAAAAACCTCAGATTTTTTTGACCGACGTTTGTATAATGATACCTGATGCTGCTGAGCTCGCTCAACATGACGGCCTCGAGGCTCTCCTCCATGGAGCAGCCGGGCTGGCACTGCAGAGTGCCCTTCTCCATCTCCAGGATGTACCCGTCGCACTTCGAGTACCTGCACACCAACATACCAATATACCTATAAGGTGTCATAGATAAATTTACAATCACACTAGCTGTTCCACGAGATTTTACCTGTGTAAGTGCAAATGTAAAAGTGTAAGACCCGTTCCCGTGGGAATACGTGGATAAAGCATATGGCACATCTAGAAAAGTAAGCTTTTCATAATATGTGAAAGATTTTTTTAAATCGGTGTAGCAACACTAAATAGAACGCGCCAATAGACGGCCGAGTTCTAAACCGCGCTACCGAAGTTTTCTAATGAGTTTGTATAAATACAACTGTCCAATATCAACCGTTGGACCGCGGACCCTGGGCACGATCACCTCGCCTAAGGGAAGATCTTCCCTTTTCATGATGGAGGAGCATTCCACCTCCGTTCTTCTATAATAGGAATACAAATCTTTACCTTTTATAATATTAGAGTATATGGAATATCCCATTCCTAGAAATATCTGGGGGCTCGGCAGTCGAGCAAAAAGCGGCACGGCCGTACCAACCTTTTCTCGAAGCAATTCACGCCATTTTTGACCCCCTATAACTTCGTTGTGGATAAACCTAGAAGCCTGAATCTTTAGTTCTACTTTTCACGAGTATATTTTATGGTCCATTTAAGAAAGAGATAGTACAGTCAAGAGCACATGAAGCTTTACACTTGTAGTGCGAGTCTGACCTCTAAGCTTACTGTAATAAGAACGTTACAATGTCAAATGTGTCAAGCTCCACGTGCTCTTGACTGTACAACTACAATTTCTTGCTTAATTGGGGGACGTACCCGGTCTCGAGCAGCTTGTTCTTGGCCTGGATGAGCTTCTTGCCGGGAGTCACGTCGCTGATGCCGAAGCTGAAGCCGCGGTTCATCATGTAGTACGACGCCATGCGAGCCAGTCTGCCAACAGTATATCTCGATGGGTATTTGACTTTGACACATTCAACTTCCAGTTGATTTTCGGTATTTTTATGGTGACTTACTGGTACTCCAAAATAATTCGGATAAATTAACACCCATAAGAGCATTGATATCCCGAACGGTTAAAGAGCCGGCCGAAAATCAGTGAGGCTCGGGTTCGAATCCTGGCATGCACCAATGAGTTTTTCAAAACTTACGTACATATTTATCACTAGCTCGACGGTGAAGGAAAACATCGTGAGGAAACCCGCAGGTCTGAGAATTAATTCTGAGACATGTGTAATAGACCCGGTCCGGCGATGGGCTCACCACCTATCACGTTTAGGAGTCCAATATATTATCTCGTGAAATGTGGGTATATCCAGTAATGGAATACCTCTGCCTACCCCCTCGGGGATAAAAGGCGTGAGATTATTTTTTTATTTTATATTTAACACCCATAACTGCAATTATTTTTATAATAAAGTAATAAAATAAGTTATCTAAAAATTATTACGTTTCGTTTTGACAGCTCATAAGAAGTAAGTCATTTGACTAGGCAGTAAAATATCCTATTCTTGCAAAGCTCCACGTTTATTATACCACTCGCATCAAGGCTCGTCTTGCGACGAGTTGTCACGACATAATATTGCATAGAACTTTAACAAGTAAAAAACCGACTACAACATATGGTTTTCTCATGGATGCCAATGTCAGAACTGGACCAAATTGTAATGGGACATCACGGGAAGCACCACTTTTCAAAGAAAAAAAGAATCATCAAAATCGTAATCACCCAGTCGAAAGTTCTGAGGTAACAAATATAAAAAAAGTAGCGACCCGCCCCTTCGCACGGGTGCAATGCTAACACTAAAACCTTCCTCCTAAATCACTATCGATTAAAAAACCGCATCAAAATCCTAAATATTCAAAGATTTATAGCCTGCGCAGACGACGGAATTCGAATCGTAAAAAAATATGTCCGTCTCTTTTTGTCCTGTACCGCCCCTCGGTGTCCGCGATTATTCGGGGGACTTCTTGTACGCCATACTTTTAATCCCTCGTGTGCGTTACTCGATACAGTTGTAAGCGTTCAATTTTTCGTTCAAAAAAATACGGGGACAAAGTCCGTCGTCTGCGCAGGCTATTAAGCATACAAAGGGACATAGGGATATAGTGACGGAGAAAGCGAATTTGTTTTATACTATGTAGTGATGATATGCAGTCGAATAGAGAACCTCCTTCTTTTTTGAAGTCGGTTGAAAAAGGAATTTTGTTTTAAGTTTTTCGTGTGTACCTCCACATGGCTCGCACGGAATGCTCCTCGCCGCAATCGCGGAGTAGGATGTAGAACACGCTGGTCTTGGTCCCTGAGCCCAGGGTGCTCTTGTCCATGGACCCGCAGAGCAGCTCCGAGTTCCTGATTATCACGTCTGGAACGTAGTAATGAGAGTAGGGTAGTTGAATGTAGCAAACAAAGACGTTTAAAGAAAAAGTTTATCTCTCCTATAGACTGCTAATGTTCTAAAAACACTATGGAAACCACTTCAACCCAAAAACGGGGTGTGAATCAATTTACCAATGGTATTAAAGAACATTTTGCGTTCGGCCAATCAGAAAGCTCACGTATTATTTTACTTTTGAATTTGCTCCAATAGTGACGGACTAGTGAAGTAATCATATACCACACAATCGATATCGATAAATGCTGCAACCTTAGGAATAGCAGACTTTGTCAGTTTGGTATATTTGCAAGTAGAAGTAGATGAAGTATAAAGTCAGGCTGAAAATGTTTAGTTCAAATTGTGGAATGCGTTGATGGAATCAAATTTTCAGCCTTGCCTGTAGATTTAAATAATTTTTTTTTTAGGTTGGGATCTCTTGTAAATCTGAAAATCATTTATAATTTCAGTTCTATATTTGATAAAAATATAGCAAACTTTATCGACATAAAATTATTGATCTATCGATATTTTATACTTTTTGTCAAGCACTAAGGAAATATTAATGGATAAAAATTCAAATACCTAAATATATTTTTTGTAAAGTAGTTTGAATAGGAAAATACTAAATGGTGATAGGTACTGCATGTATAGGATTTCTGCGAATTTACTGTGGAGTTTCCGGGCCACACAACGACGCAAGCGGGCATATTTTTGTTAAAACCGAGAGCTTGTTTCGATCTGACTTCCAATATGGCATTGTGTTGTCAAACCAGCAGTGATATCTAAAGACGGTTTGTCAGCCCAGTGTTGGCTAGGACTAACTAGGCCGAATAATACATTAGCACTCTATAGGAAGAGAATGATTTTCTTCCGACCTCTTTGGTAGCAAAATTAAATTGGGAGTAAAAGAAAAAGATTATCCTGTAGCACCTCTAATAAGGTTTTGGACTGTAATCTAGCCAAATATATTTGTATTTTTTTACTGTTCCTTAATGTCATTACTTCTGTTTTGTGTCCCTAAATAAATATGTGCTTTCTATTTTCATTTTACCTAATAAACCTTCAAAGTGCAAATGAGTACTAAAAATAATGATGTCACAACTCAGTACTCAGTACATTTTCCATAGTAAATTTTCGTTTTGACAGATCATAAAAAGTAACTAATTTGACTAGGCAGTCAACTACTCTTTTTAATATTTATCATGTCAACTCACAGGAATCCTGCACGCACATGTCTTTGTTGCCGGTGTAGTTCTTCCCCTTGGTCTCGAGGTTCGCACGAACCTCGCACCGCTTGTTGGGCTTGATGATGAGGCTAGACCAAGTAATATTTTAATTAGTCAGTCAGGTAACCAATCACAAGCCTAAATTAACAGTCAGTTAAGATCTGTCAATCAGATTTTCATCGATCTTTCAGGGAGTCGCTAAGTTATCAAACAGTCAGCCATTAACTATTCAGTAAGTCATAAATCAGTCAGTCAGTAAGTCACCACTCAATCAGACAGTCATTAATCGACCAATCAGTGCATCATCTTTCACACATTCATCAATCAGTAAATCATCACCCACCTAAATATCTGCTTGCCGGTACATAGTCGGCGCGTGTAAGTACGGTGGGCGGAGACATGTCTAAGAGCATGCTAGCAAGCATGAGACTATCTGTAGGTAGTCAGTCTCAAGTATTTCAATTCGTCAGTCATGTGACTAACTAGGCTAGCATATGAACAGTCAGACGATCAGATCATTAATCAATCAGACACTCATTCATTTATCAATTGTTAAGTCATTCGTCAATCAACCAGTCATTCGTCAATCAGTAACTCATTCATCAATCAGTAAATCACCAATCAAGTCACTCCACCCACCTGAATATCTGCTTGCCGGTCCATAGCCGCCGCGGCTTGAGTATCGCTGGTGGCGGCATATCTATGAGCATTCCGGCGTCAGAACCAGACCAGCTAAGAGGCACGCGGCCAGCTCATCTTAACTCAGCGCCAGAAACGTGTCCGTTTTGATCAGTAGGAAGTCAGTCAAGTCAGATAAGTGTTTTAATTCGTCAGTCAGGTAACCAGTTAGAAAATAAAGTCCTCATAGTCAGTTACCAATCAGTCAGTCAGTCATTAATTAGCCGTATGTCATCAATCAGTCAATGAGTCATAAATCAGGCACTCATTCATTAAACAATTGTTCAGTAAATCATCAATCAGCCACTCATTCCTCAACCAGCCACTCATTCATCAATCAGCAAATCACCAATCAAGTCACTCCACCCACCTGAATATCTGCTTGCCGGTCCAAAGTCGACGCGGCTTGAGTATAGCTGGCGATCGCATATCTATGAGCATTCCGGCGTCAGGACCAGCTAAGAGGCACGCGGCCAACTCATCTTAACTCAGCGCCAGAAACGTGTCCGTTTTGATCAGTAGGGAGTCGGTCAAGTCAGACAAGTGTTTTAATTCGTCAGTCAGGTAACCAGTTAGAAAATAAAGTCCTCATAGTCAGTTACCAATCAGTCAGTCAGTCATTAATTAGCCGTACGTCATGAACCATTCATTAATCAGTCAGTGAGCCATCAATCAGGCACTCATTCATTAATCAGTCACTCATTCATTAATCAGTCACTCATTCATCAATCAGTAAATCACCAGTCAAGCACCCCACCCACCTGAATATCTGCTTTCCGGTCCACAGCCGTCGCGGCTTTAATATCGCTGGTGGCGGCATATCTATGAGCATTCCGTCGTCAGGACCAGCTAAGAGGCACGCGGCCAACTCATCTTAACTCAGCGCCAGAAACGTGTCTGTTTTGATCAGTAGGGCGTCAGTCAAGTGTTTTAATTCGTCGGTCAGGTAAACAGTTACAAATAAACTCCTATAGTCAGTTACCAATCAGTCAGCCAGTCATTTAATTAGCCGTATGTCATGATTCATGACATACGGCTAATTAATGACCATTCATCAATCAGTCAATGAGTCATCAATCCAGTAAGTTATCAATCAGGCACTCTTTCATTTCTCAATTGTTCAGTCATTCATCAATCAGTAAGTCATTCATCAATCAGTGAGTCATTCATCAATCAGTGTGTCATTTATCAATCAGTCAATCATTCATCAATTAGTAAATCACCAATTAAGTCCACCCACCTGAATATCTGCTTGCCGGTCCACAGCCGCCGCGGCTTTAATATCGCTGGTGGCGGCATATCTATGAGCATTCCGGCGTCAGGACCAGCCAAGAGGCACGCGGCCAGCTCATCTTAACTCTTAACTCAGCGCCAGAAACGTGTCCGTTTTGATCAGTAGGGCGTCAGTCAAGTCAGACAAGTGTTTTAATTCGTCGGTCAGGTAACCAGTTACAAATAAAGTCCTAATAGTCAATTACCAATCCGTCAGTCAGTCATAAATTAGCCGTATGTCATGAACCATTCATCAATCAGTTAGTGAGTCATAAATCAGGCACTCATTCATTAAACAATTTTTCAGTAAATGATGAATCAGTCACTCATCCATCAGCCACTCATTCCTCAACCAGCCACTCATTCATCAATCAGTAAATCACCAATCAAGTCACCCCACCCACCTGAATATCTGCTTGCCGGTCCACAGCCGTCGCGGCTTTAATATCGCTGGCGGAGGCATATCTATGAGCATTCCGGCGTCAGGACCAGCTAAGAGGCACGCGGCCAACTGCTGCGCTTCTCCTAAAGTCAGGAAGGTATCTCGCTGCGTCAGTAAGTAGCCGCCAGTGATGAAGTCCTGGGTCGCAGCTATGAGAAGCTCCCCGTTTCGGGGGGTCACTAAATTGGATTTGTTCTGAAAAGGGGCAGATTAGTTTTTTTTTAGTTATTCATTTCCGTAGGTAATTGATAATTTCACTTAAAAAAGTCAATAGTCTAATAATAAGGCACTTTGAACTTGTCCATGAAGATTGGCTAAATGTAAACAGCAGCCCATCTCCACGGACGAGTTGCTCGTTGCCCAAGAAGAACCAGCAAGAAACTCAAGGGCAGCTCTTTTTAATCTCATGTCTTTGCAGCAGTAACGCTTACAGCCTTGGACAGGTAAGCACGTGGAGCCTGACACATTGGACTTTGTAACGTTATTACAATCGCCTTAGAGGTCAGACTCCCACTACAAGCGTAAAGCTTCATAATAATATGCTCTTGACTTACGCGTGTAGTGCGAGTCTGACCTCTAAGGCGATTGTAATAACGTTACAAAGTCCAATGTGTCAGGGTGATAAATATCAGAATATAAAACTTGGTCGTACTAAATTCACAAAAGAAGAAAAACATTTACGATAGTCTTCCTTTATTATTATTTTTAGGATTAAAAATACCGATATGGATACATATAAATGAGGTTGTGACATTTTGCAAATCTTTCAGTTTTCGAAATAACAATTAAAGAAATGACAAGCCAAGGAATCACCTTTCAAATTTGAGTTTTTACACACTCACTCTGGGTGATTAGTATATATATATTTGAGTATGTTCATCAGTTGTGTAGTACCCATAATACAGGATCTCCCTAGTTTGGGACTGAATAAACGTAACAATATAAAAAACACACACATACACACAGAGAGCAGTGATAGCCCGGACGGTTAAAGAGCCGGCCGAAAATCAGTGAGGCTCGGGTTCGAATCCTGGCATGTACCAATGAGTTTTTCAAAAACTTACGTACATATTTATCACTAGCTCGACGGTGAAGTAAAACATCGTGAGGAAACCCGCAGGTCTCAGAATTAATTCTGAGACATGTGTAAAAAAACCCGGTCCGGCGATGGGCTCACCACCTATCACGTTTAGGGGTCCAATATATCTCGTGAAATGTGGGTAAATCCAGTAATGGAATACCTCTGCCTCCTCGGGGATAAAAAAGGCGTGAGATTATATTTATATATAGATTATTATATTATAAAAAACACTTCACCCAGCTTTGTAAGTGAATCTTAAAATGTGTGAACAGTCCTGCTTACCCCCATAAGTATGAGCGCCTCTGCGCGCGCCTCCTCCGTCTGCGGTAAATGCATGTTCATCTCATCGCCGTCAAAGTCCGCGTTGTATGGCGTGCAGACACACTCGTTGAACCTGACACATAACATATTCTTTTAAGGAATAGTGGAGGTGGAATGCTTCTCCATCATGAAAAGGAAAAATCCTCCGCCAGGCGACATGATCGTGACTCGGGAAAACGGTCCAACGGTTGATATATGTCATTAGAAAACTTCGAGAGCGCGTTTTAGAACTCGGCCGTCTATTGGCGCGTTCTATGTAGTGTCGTCTACACTTTTATCACCGCACTTCACGATCATCCTACCCTCCTGGACGCTTGGCATACGCGATACGTGTTTTTTAGGGTTCCGTATAGGGTAAAACGGGCACAGACAGCCCCCTATGCAGAGCGTGCATGGAGGCGGAGGAGACGGTAGCGCACGTGCTCCTTGAGTGCGTTGGCGTTGCCCAGATCCGCAAGAAGATTCTCGGAACACCAGAATCTCTTGCGGACGCCCTGAGTAGACTCGGAAGTTTGATCTGCTTTTGGAAGGAGGTAGGATGGTTGGAGTAACCGGCCGCCATGGCTCACGTACAATGGTCCACTTCAGGACTAAGTGCGGAAACCAAACCCCCTAACATAGAACATAGGGTAAAACGGGACCCTAAGTCAAAAAGTCAAAGTCAAAATGTTTTATTCAAAATAGGAACTTACAAGTCCACTTATTGAACGTCATTCCACCGCTTCAGCATGTATGGTTGAGGAGAAGAAGCGGGGCAAGAAACTCCTCAACACAATATTCTTTTAATCAATTGTTACTTAATACTAAATTGGGTTACATAGTTTCGTTTGTTTTTCGCTATCGTATTGCGCTGGACTGGAGGAAATCTGTTCCAAGCATCATTTTCATTTATATAATCGTCTAGTTTGTAATATGCCATTTTACAAAGTACATGTTTAACATGAGTTTTGAACACAGTTTCAGGCAATTTCAAAATTTGTTATGGTATTTTATTATAAAAGCGTATGCAAAGCCCCACAAAGGAATTATTAATTTTACTTAATCGTGACTGAGGTTGCTCTAGTTTATTTTTATTCCTTAGATTACAATTATGCCTGTCACAGTTTTTAGTATACAGTAATATGTTTTTCCGTACATACATAATGTTTTCATAAATGTACTGACAAGGCATTGTTAAAATATTAATTTCTTTGAACAGTTCTCTTAGGGAATCACGACATCTTAACTTGTAAATAACTAAGACTCTGCTGTCCATCCGTCTATGCCCAGGCTGTATCTCATGAACCGTGATAGTTAGACAGTTGAAATTTTCACAAACGATGTATTTCTGTTGCTGCTAGTAAATAGGAAATTCGATAAAATACGTCGACATTTTCCTACCTCAAAAAATCACAATTCAATATTTAGTACGAGTCGAGTTTAACCTGAAGATTTAGTTAAAGGAAAATGGATCTTATAACAGTACCTGAAGGTCCTCTGCGGCTGCACCTTCGCTCTGTGACACATGATTGACAGCTTGTGGAGTGAAGGCTGCCGGTTGAAGAGCACCACGTCACCGTCCACCAGATGGCGCTCCACGATATCGCCGCACTATTCGGTAGTTGACAGCATCGAAATTAAATTGCGAGTAGTCATTCATCAAAAAGATTATCCCAAAACACCTTTAGACATGTATTTCGGTTCTCAATTTACAATTATAGAAAATTTATATATATATATATATATATATATATATATATAATCTCACGCCTTTCATCCCCGAGGGGGTAGGCAGAGGTATTCCATTACTGGATATACCCACATTTCACGAGATACATTGGACCCCTAAGCGTGATAGGTGGTGAGCCCATCGCCGGACCGGGTCTGTTTACACATGTCTCAGAATTAATTCTGAGACCTGTGGGTTTCCTCACGATGTTTTCCTTCACCGTCGAGCTAGTGATAAATATGTAGGTAAGTTTTGAAAAACTCATTGGTCATGCCAGGATTTGAACCCGAGCCTCACTGATTTTTGGCCGGCTCTTTAACCGTCCGGGCTATCACTGCTCTATAGAAAATTTAAAAATAATAAATAATAAAACAATCAAAAAAAGTGTTGCAATTGAGTACTAGAAACTATGACGTCACATCGTGCTATTTCAGTACATTTTCCATACTAAACTTTCATTTTGACAGATAATAAAAAGTAACTGATTTGACTAGGCAGGACACTACCCTATTACACAGACATCACTATTGTGAGAAGGGTGTATTGTGTGATATAAGGGTAAATTGTGTGATAGAGTGCGGAATGCGGATTTACGATAGAAGTGTGGTTTGAAAGAAGATGTTATGACAAGAATAGAAAGGTTACGCTGGTTTGGTCATTTAGAACGTATGGATGAAAAAAGAGTAACGAAAGAGATTTATGGTGCGAATGTGGAAGGATGTAAGGAAAGAGGACGCCCTAGAAGGACGTTCACGAATCAAATTGGTGGCGTCCTTCAAAAAGATCGGGTCCGGAGTGCGAGGAATAAAAGACCGTGCCTGAAAAGGCTGTAAAGGAAGCGAAAGAAGTATGCAGAGATCGAGCAAAGTGGCGATCCATCGTTTCTGCCTACCCCTATGGGACAATGGCGTGAGCTTTATGTATGTATAAGAAGGTTTTTTGGCAGAAATCGATAAGTCCAGTTTTTTATAAATTATGATTAAATAAAAATTATTTTATTCAATCACTTCAAAAGTAGTATGTAAGAGTACTACCTCGTTCAAAAAGTAGTGAGAATGACGTAGTAATGGGAGGTACTTGAAGAAAAAAATTAGTGTGACGGAAAGATTAGGTCTTTATCATAATACCCTCAAATAATTAGCTTTCTATCTTGTCTGTGTCAGTTGTATTAACTATTTGTTTGTGACGTGTCGATAACTCGTGCTAAAAATGGATAATATTGAAATTCGTGCGGTGACAAAATACTTTTGCTTGAAAAATTTTACTACGGAACAAATTTTTAAAGATTTACGTGAAACATTGGGGGAGTCGGCTCTTCCATATTCCACAGTGGCTCGGTGAAGTGCAGAGTTTAAACGTGGTAGAACATCGGTTAAAGATGACCCGCGCTCGTGCCACCCTTCGACATCAGTCACTCAGGAAATGATCGAAAAAGTCGAAAAAATTGTTCTGGATGATGATGATGATAATGTCTACGCCGAACAAATAAAAAAAATACGTCAAGAAATTCTTAAAAAGCGACGAGGAAAACTTGCGAAAAAAGTTTTGTTCCATCAAGACAACGCGCCGGCGCACAAGACTGCAGTTGCCATTGAAGCAATCCAAGATGCTGGCTTTGAGATCCTCGATCATCCACCATATTCACCGGACGAAGAAGTGTATGCCGCCGTAAACGATTTTTTAAGTACTCAAGATAAAGATTTTTTTAAAAAGGGAATTTTGGCTCTAGAAAAAATATTTGCTAAATGTATTGACCTAAAGGGTGATTACGTCGAAAAATAAAATACTATTGAATAAATTCATTTTCTAACATAGCTATTCTCACTACTTTTTGAACACCCCTCGTATGTTCAATAATATGTAGTGCACCGTCTACCCTAGTTCTAATCTCTCAGTTTCATCCATCCTAAGGTTGTCTGGAAGAGATCACTAGAAGCGATAGCACCGCCAATTGTACTTTAGTTAATGTTGGTATCCATATTGTGTTGTTTTTGGTGTACAATAGAGAGTTATTGTATTGTATTGGATAGCATCGTGAGGAAACCAGCAGGTCTCAGAATTAATTCTGAGACATGTGTAAACAGACCCGGTCCGGCGATGGGCTCACCACCTATCACGTTTAGGGGTCCAATGAATCTCGTGAAATGTGGGTATATCCAGTAATGGAATACCTCTGCCTACCCCCTCGGGGATGAAAGGCGTGAGATTTTTAACTTTGAAATAAATATAAAGATCCCCGACTTTTACTTGCACTCTAGATTCACATGATCAGTTCTGTAAAGCTACTGGGATGATATCCCACCTTGAGCTCTTGTGCTATCTTCTCCCTGTTCCCGTACTTGAGGTACTTCTTGTGCGGCAGTCCTCGTTGCTGCACGTAGTTAGCCCCGGGGTGCCTGTCGGGGCCAGCGCAGACCAAGGCTCGCAGCCACGACAGGTTAGCCGGGAACACACGCTCCGGGTACGTCAGGATCTTGGCCACGTGCACTGGGACGCCCACCTGTGGGCGAAGAGTGGACCACTGTCATAATGGGCTTCCGATACTAGGCACTACGGAAGTTCAAATTTGGACCTGATTATGTGTAATCTATTGGGACATGTTAGGTCATAGGTCAAGGTATGTCAGGATGTTGGTTACGTGCACTGGGAGGCCCACCTGTGGGCGAAGAGTGGACCACTGTCATAACGGGCTTCCGATACTAGGCACTACGGAAGATCAAATTTGGACCTGATTATGTGTAATCTATTGGGACATGTTACGACATAGGTCAAGGTACGTCAGGATGTTGGCCACGTGCACTGGGACGCCCACCTGTGGACGAAAAGTGGACCACTGTCAAAGTGGGCTTCCAGAAATGGGCACTAAAATGCAAGGCCATCTTTGGGCCAAACCCTTAGCTAAGCATAGCTTTTCAAGAGCTGAAGGTAAGCCCAGAAAAACCACTAGAAACATTTGAAATCATTTATTTCTCAAGAGTAGGTACACTTTCGATACACGGAAAAATAAGAGAGAGAGGGAAGATAATGTCAAACACTTTTGGCGGTAAGGCGCGCGCTCGCAAATGAGCTATTCAAGACAACCAAAGGTATCCGTCGTGGCTGGACAACTTCCATTGTGCGTCAACGCAACGAAAACCGACCATACTCCTATGTGTAACGAAAGACCCTTAGCCAACATTGGGCTGTTAAGGATTGACGATGATGATTGATGATGCTTTATTCACTTCTCAACGATCCGTTTTCTCCTAACTACTTGAAATGTAGATTCCAGCTCTTGGGCTTCTCCCATAGTCGAAGTCTTCGCAATCATCTGTTATTACATATGCCTTCTCACCGTACTGGTTTTGTGTCCAACTCTTTCACTGTGCATGCCATCAGGCTTTGGAACACCCTCCCCGTTTGCATTAGAAAATCCCAATGCAAGTTTTCTTTTAAGAGGAAAATTCGTGCGTTTTTATCAGGTCAAACATAAATTGTTTGAAAGAAAATCATCATCTTTAGATTATTTTATGTAAGTATTTTTGTTTTATGTTTGTTACGATATATAGTATGTATTAGTTTATTTTATCAACATATATATGTATTAGGATTTACGTAATATATATATATATATATTTACCGTAATGTTATATTTAATTGATTTTTTTTACTATTTGCGGCCAATTCCGCCAAATTATTTCTGCTTAGCCTGATGGTTGACTGGTAGATAATGCCTTTAGGCATTAAGTTCGCCATGTACATTTTCTTGGTACATGAAGTTAAATAAATAAATAAATGATGAGTTATGAGCACATTCCACTTAATCTAAGCATTTCAGGTCTTAAGAATTATCCAGCATACTGACCTCCTGGATCTGAAGGTTGGGGTCTGGAGATATCACAGTTCGGCTGGAGAAGTCGACTCGCTTGCCCGACAGGTTGCCTCGGAACCTTCCTTGCTTGCCTTTCAGACGCTGCACTAGCCCTCGCCCGGGTTTCTTCGGCTGTAAGAGATGATGAGTTTATGAGATTGAAGAGTGGAAGTGTCATTTTAAGGTTAGAGTTAAAATGATATTTATTATTATTAAGAGCAGTGTTAGCCTTACGGTTAAAGAGCCTGCTTCACATGATGAAAATCAGTGAAGCTCGCGTTCGAATCCTGGCATTTACCAATTAGGTTTTCAAAACCTACGCACATAATGGATCAATAACTCGACGGTGAAGGAAAACATCGTGAGGAAACCCGCAGGTCCCAGAATTTTTTGTTAATTATTCTGAGGCATGTCTAAACAGACCCGGTCCGGCGATGGCTCACCACCTATCACGTTTAGGGGTCCAAAGAATATATAATCTCACGCCTTTTTTATCCCCGAGGGGGTAGGCAGAGGTATTCCATTACTGGATACACCCACATTTCACGAGATATATTGGACCCCTCAACGTGATAGGTGGTGAGCCCATCGCCGGACCGGGTCTGCTTACACATGTCTCAGAATTAATTCTGAGACCTGCGGGTTTCCTATGTTTGTTAGGTATGTTTTCCTTCACCGTCGAGCTAGTGATAAATATGTACGTATTTTTATGAAAAACTCATTGGTACATGCCAGGATTCGAACCCGAGCCTCACTGATTTTCGGCCGGCTCTTTAACCGTCCGGGCTATCACTGCTCTAAAATCCAAAGAATATCTCGTGAAAAGTGGGTATATCTAGAAATGGAATACCTCTGCCTACCCCCTCGGTGATAAAAGGCGTGAGATTATTATTACAAAGGATTTTTTTATTTTATTTTAATTATTTAATGGTTTCGCTCACTCCGTTTTTTACATAGGTATATTTCTATTTTTCTGTGGAGACAATTAAAGAAGGAAATGTTTTACATATAATTAATAAGAAACTTGTATGCGTATAAGACTAAAAATAAATAAGTAGTTAGCCTTGCAGCGCCACTCCATAATAGAGCGGACGCCAGAAAAGTAAATGTTTAAAAGAATTAGTTCGCGAACTACCCAAGACTATAAAAATAGAGCTCCAGAGTACCTGCATAGACAGCGGGATGCCAGACATCTCGCTGTTGATGTACAGCGCCGCGTGCAGCTGGAGGTAGTCCCAGTCTTCCTGCACCAGCTCGCTCTTGCCCCCGCTGGCTATGTGGCGCGCTATCACGTCGTTTATCAGCAGAATCTCAGACTGTTTCATTGTTAGGTCGTCTTCGTTACTGCAAGTTGGTAGATTGTGGGGTTGGTTGGGCTTTTGACAGAGATTTAAATTTAACTTAAGAGAAGTGATTCAACATCCTGTATACACGCGGGCTGTCGCTCAAAACCGGTTGCGTACGACTAGCGCAAACAATACCTACGGCGAGCGGACGACGTCGTATCTGGTTCCTCGCCTGATTAATAACCTACCTAATGAATTGCGTACTAAAATTACTCGTAAAAATATTAAATCTACTCTTAAGACCTATTTCCAGCAGCACACTGAACTGTCAATGGCTTAGAAATGTACCCACCGATTCCAGTCTGTATGCTAGCTACTTACCTAGTTTGTTATTTTTTTAAGTTTGTTATTTTTATTTAATGCCGATGCAGACTGCTGATAGCATTAAGCAAACCTTAGTGGTTTATAAATGCTATGTATGATAATGTTTTGCCTATGTTAAGATGTTAAATAAAGTAAAAAAAAAAAAATATATTATATTCATATTCTTTATTCCTTGAGCAGTTCATCTGTGTTGGAAATATATTATTATAATAACATGAATTAATTAAATAAAAATTTGACACATCAATAAATAATAGTATTAGGGCTGAATTTTCAATCGTCAGATAAACTTTAACTGGAGAATATATTGATGATGTCACTCTCTGAGACAATAGAAACGAAAAGTTACAGATGATCATTATTCTTCAGATAACTTTTAACTGACTATTGAAAAATCAGCCCTTAATAGTACAAATAATTTACAACAAAACAAATATAAAGAAGTGCAATCAATCTAATTTCAAGATTGGTGAAACATACTAGATCGTAGAGGGGACAAAGCGAACAAAACCGTAATCTAAACGCTTAGATAAAAGCAAAAACCGATTAACCCGATTCATAGAAAATAAGGCCTTTGGTTAAAAGATTTACCCCCGGTGTTAAATCTAGTTGATTGGTTGAATAGAATCATAACCCTTTTCAACAACCAATCAGAAGACTTAACGTAGTCTGTCTACGACTCTGTGCACAGGTTGAATAGGAACCGCGCCTGGACCGGCGCGAGCGTCTCTCCCGCACCCTTATAAACCTGATCCGGAAACAGATACATACTATAACTGGGGCCATAACAGGCCACGGTCCCTTTAACAAGCATCTGTTTACTCTAGGTGTCACAGACAGCCCCCTGTGCAGAATGTGCATGGAGGCAGAATGTGCATGGAGGCAGAAGAAATGGCTGCGCACGTGCTGGAGTGCGAACGCGAGGCTTAACACCGGGCGAAGCACCTTGGATCCCTGAAGCCCTCAAGGACCTCAAGTCGCTGCTGGGCTTCCTGGAGGAGCTGGGATGGCAAGAGCCATTCCCACCATCACGCAAAGGCGCAGAAAAGACGTCGACTTGCGGAAACAAGCCCGCGTTAAGGTCATCCGTTTTCCATACTAATTTATTTTACCATTCATGGGCGAATAAAGCACAATTTTACACGGAAATCAACACCATCGGCATTTATTTTGACCTTTATTCAAGTAACATTATATTTGTCTGAAGAAAAAATAGATTTATAGCATAAATGAAATCGAAATTTTAGTTGATTTTTACGAATGTGTGAGTGGACATAGTGTCATATACATACCAGTCTGTCAGACATTCTAGTTGGATTGGTACCTTTCAGTAACGGAGGGATATCTATACTCACGTGCCGGCCTTGATCTCGGAGGCGACGCTGGGGCGGATGCAGAGCGGCGGCACCGGAAGCCGCGTGAGGACCAAGTCCTCGGGCCGCGACAGCCGCGCCGTCATGCCCAGCAGTGGGATGTCCTCCTCGGGGATCCGGCGGAACAAGTTTAACACCTGACAGGAAAAAAATTGACCATTTTTGAAGAAGCTTTGCTTTGTTTATCAATTTATATTTACATATTCTCAGGATTATATAATGGCACTTACCTACTCATATTCAAAGAACTTAGTCTTACAGAATACACAGATTTATACTGGGATCACACTTACAGAGTACACAGACTTACATAGTGCACAGACTTACAGAGTGTACAGACTTATGGAGTGCACAGACTTACAGAGTGCACAGACTTACAGAGTGCACAAACTTACAGAACATTTTTATTTACAAAATGCACTGACTACTATAATGCAAAGAATTACAGAATGTGTTACAGTTACTTAATAAAGTAACAAAACATGTATTTTGAAGACTTTTTTAAAACAGACTACAATTCAGACTATTTTCACTAAATCAGTCTCCCAGTTCCTCTATTCTCAAACTGTCTAGATACATAAACTATTACCCATAACCCCATACAACTCACCTCCAAGGGACTCAGCTCGATAATCAACCCGCTGTTGATCATCATAGCCAGCTCTTTATTCGACTCCTTAGCCTCGTGAAAATCCTTGAGCACCCTCTGGACCATAGGGTCCGTTGGTTTCTTTGTCCTGTACTTGTCATGGATGATCTTCAGAATCCCCGCAGGACTCTTCTTCACGATGCCATTCAAGGAGTCGCAGGATGGACATTTGGTGCAGGTCTTGGCTTTTTTGAGGACCAACGCTCGGAGGTTTTTCTTGTATAAGTAGGATATCTCAGGGTTCATGAATTTGCGTCGGAACGATCGTTTGATGTTCTCTTGTAGCATTACTTTTGCGCATTGCTGTTGAGAAAGGTTTTGAAGGAATATAGACGTGATATGTGATGCCGGCTTTGTAATCAACATCAGGGACAGTTAGTGAATCGGTGGCTGCCTTGAGATATAAAATTTTTGTGATCACTAGGAACGAAACCCAAAAAGGAAAGATTATATAAAACAAAACTTCTTGTTACTTTGAAGCAGTGTAGCTATGTATAGCAACTCGTCGGTGGAGATGGGCTGCTGTTTACATTTAGTCTTTAATCTTCAATGATGAGTTTAGAGTGCCTTGTTAGACTATTGATCTTCCTAAGTATACTTTTGACTATACTTTGAAATCATACATATACAGAAGTCATATAAAAAAAGGCGACTCTAAGCATGTTTCAGAAAATCACACAAAAAAGAATAAATTAGATAAGCTAAAAACCTACCCAAAAAAAACATAACTAAATTAAATTTAAATAATGAAAGATGAGTATAATTTCCCAAAGTACGGGTTTATGTTACCTTGCATATAGTCTGCAGTATAATGATAATGGCACGGAAGTAGCCGACGTGGAACACCGGCAGTGCCAGCTCAATGTAGCCGTAGTGGCCAACGCATTCCGCCAGGCCAAGGCCGCATGTTTCGCAGTTCGCATCCTTCTGGTTTGTGCCCTGGTAAAGCAGTTGTGACATTATAAAGTAAGTTAAATAAAGCCTTAATAGTCTTGTTGGAATTCTGAGTCTAATCTAATGCACCATGCATTAGACTCAGAATTCCATGGATGCCTGGATTTATGGATTTTATTTATTTTATTTTTTTTTTTTTTTATAAAAAAAGGGGGCAAACGAACAGACGGGTCACGGGTTTATATCAAGAATCTTTAAAGATTTAGTGTTCTATTGTTGTTTTAGAAAAAAAAACGAAGCAATACATAGTAAAGTAAAATATAATAGTCAACCATTAGTTTCCCACTGCTGTGGGTCTAAAATGGCCACTTTGAGCAATTCCTCCTTTTATGAATTCCCATCAAATTCTAAGCAATTCCTCTAAATTTCGTAAAATGGTCCCTCATTTTAGTGATTCACTGACAATTCAATTCATTAGCAGATTCGTATTTGGTGAAAATTTCGAATATGAATCGAAATAGGATCCTATTATGCTTCACCCGAAACGGCCTTTTTAGACCCCCTGATCAAGGACAGTTGATTCTCTTTTTATGTCTACATCTTGATGCCTAATGGGATTTAATTACCAAAGTGATTGAATTAAGCTTTTATCTGAATTCCAGGATAAAGTAGTCTAACCTGGTTCTGCCTTTATCTCTATCAAAAAATCATGTAAATCTGTTGCTGCATGAAACCAACCAAGGACAAACTATCAAACACCCTTTGACATTTCATAATATACTAGCGGTTCATATTA
This sequence comes from Ethmia dodecea, assembly GCA_963855545.1. Taxonomy (NCBI): domain Eukaryota; kingdom Metazoa; phylum Arthropoda; class Insecta; order Lepidoptera; family Depressariidae; genus Ethmia; species Ethmia dodecea. The sequence continues at coordinate 13,004,439 of OY979457.1, read as the reverse complement.
TAATATGAATACAATAATATGAATACATATTGTAATAGATATAGAAGTCAGTATGTAAGAGACAGACCATCCGTCGGTCCAGAACACCATAACTAGCTGGTATCCTCTGCCCATCCTGCGCGTACAGGTTTTTGGTGATGACTTGGATGTGGGCAGCCTGCTGGATATTCGATGGACTGTCCACATTGAAGGTGACATGCGATCTGAAATCATCAATGGAAAATGTTGTGTATTATCACAAAAATATCAATTTATATAAACAAAAATCTATAATGCACAAGAAACAAGAGTGTAATAGTATCAAAATACCAAGTAATTACTACTTGATTGTATTATAAAAGACAAAATAATGCGATAAAGAAACCATATGACGATGTAAACATAACCTTACTTACATCTTCCTACCGACGCGTGTTTCACGATATTGCTCTTTCGGCATCTTTGCTTTTTATTAATTAAGACATTAATTACAATTTTCACTTAAAATTATCTCAGGAAACGAATAATTGTTTGTATAATTTGTATGCGATGGACCGGACCGCTAACATGACATTTATAAACTCTACGTTCAAAAATCTATGTACCTACTACTTTTAAAAATCATGAATTTAAAAATTCAAATAATTTAATAGATATCATACTAAAGCCATTTTATACAATGTTTCTTATTATTATTCACTTAATTTATTGTGGGTCTGCTTTATGCTATATGAAATATTTTCATATTTTCAATAATAAAAACAGAACGCATCCATAAAAATCTACTACGGTACTTCCAAGTTCTTGTTTTAAATTCTACTAATTCTGCCTGCCGTCTGATTTCTTAAAAATCACTTAAGTAAAGGCAAAACCAATAAATAGAAGTTATAAAGATTGTAATTATAATTATTCAGATCGTAGTATTCTGTTACATATAAAATTAAAACTTAATCTAATATTTGCATAATATTCAAATTTTCTGCAAATCTCAGTCGGCAAAAGCCTTCTCCAACCTTTTCCATTCTCGTCTTTCTAGAGCCACTCTGTTCCACATTACTCCTGCTACTTGCCTGATGTCATCATCCCATCTTTTTGGTGGTCTACCTCTTTTCCTTCTCTGGTACATCGTGTCACAATTTTACTTCACTTATCATGCTCTCTCATCATAGAAAGATTGTATCAAAACAAAAAAAAACGTCTTCGTAGCTGACTTCGACTTTTCATAATTATTAAATTCTTTAACATATTATACCTAATACGAGTAGATAGGCTAAGTCTAAACTCAGTACACTTTTACCACATTACACGTTCATTTAAATCACTTTACTTAAATTTTTTGATTCAATCGTCATCGTACATACATACTCGTCAGTCGTCAGTCGTCAGTCGTTGTGCTGGCCAGTACGGTACGATTATTCTAAAAATGAAGTTGATATTCATTTTCTGTGCAGAAAGGTTCAAATTTAAAAAAATCTTTCCACAGTAGCGGACAAAATTACTTTTGCACTCAGATTTCAAATGACAAACAGAATTAAGAGAATCTTTCCGAGCTTGTATGGTGAAATCAATTTTTTCTACCCTTTTAGTAGGTCTAGGAGTATGATGACCACCCAGTTCATATGTTTCTGGCGTAAAAAGAAGCGCCTCCGCGCGCCGTTTTTTGGCTTGTCAACCGAAACCACGCAACAATTTTCCCTTGTATTATTCGTGATAAATGTACTAATTTCCCGATGTCCGTATCAAATAAATGTAGCCATCGATGCGCCGTACGAAGTTAAGTGTAATACAAAGCAAGTATTATAGTGGAAAGAACTGAAAATCGTTTTCCCACCGCTGTGACCCGCAAACTCCCAACATGCCTCTGTTGAAAAGAAAAGCGTTTGAGAAATCGACGGCGTCGGAGTACTTGCGGGACGACGACGAGGTCTTCCACTGCGAGATCACCGACGAGATATTCAAAGACTATGAGTGAGTAAACCTAAAATAAACATTCGCGCAAATTTTCGTTGTTTTTTCGTTAAAATGCCGCAGTTATCTGTTAAAAAGTCCGTTGACATTGTTACGGAGCGGCGTGTCTACAATTACGCGAGCGTGACACCATGTTTTGCAATTCTGCGCTTCCGTATTGCTTTTTCGGACATTTATTGAGGGTTTCTTGTGATTGTTTTTTTTTTAGGGAGTACTGTGAGAGGATCATACTGGTCAACTCCATGGTGTGGACCTGTGAGATGACAGGGAAGAACAACTTGACGTATGCTGAGGCGTTGGAGAGCGAGAAAGCTGCCCGGAGGTCACTGAAAGACTTTCCTATGGAGCTCCGTATCCCCATTCTGTACCTTGCAGCGAAGACTAAGCGCTCCTCGTTCGCCGAAATGTCTGAGGATGTGTTCAACTTCGTAAGGGAGCGCTATTTTGTCGGGGAGACAGTCGAAGCATGTCTGGAAGGGGACCAGTGGCGGGAGTCACATGTTCTGTCAGTCACTTCTCAGAAGCAGCATCCAGGAAGGTTAGTATGCAGACAATTTAGTTAATATGTTGTTATTATGGTTATTTAAAAAGTAATTATGTTCTAGAAATATTTACTTTGTCTTAAGTTCATCAGTATCTGAACATCATTATTGTTAAAGATGATGTTAACTGGTAAATAGAGAAAGAAAAAACATTAAAATAATATGAAATGTATGTAACAAAATTAGGAAATGTAATGAAATGATTTTTAGGGTTCCGTACCTCAAAAGGAAAAAACGGAACCCTTATAGGATCACTTTGTTGTCCGTCCGTCCATCCGTCTGTCAAGACCCTTTTTCTCAGGAACGCGTGGAGGTATGAAGCTGAAATTTATATCAATAACTCAGGTCTACTGTCCCTTGAAGCTGTGAAAAAATCAAACTTCTAAGCCAACGCAATCAAAAGATACAGCCGTTTATGCCGCAAATTTTCGACACTTGCAAGGGAATCAAAACCTACAGGGTGCTTCCCGTGAACTCAGAATCTTGAAATTTGGTACGAAGCAACGTCTTATAGCATAGATAAAGGAAAAATTACGAAAACTATAAATTTGCAAGGTTGTACGGAACCCTCGGTGCGCGAGTCCGACTCGCACTTGGCCGGTTTTTTATTTATTTAAAGATACATCATTTTAAACAGCTGGTAGTTCAGCTAACTATTCCAGACACCCTAAAATGCATGAAGAGATGTCTTAAAAGAACCTTAATATAGTCTAGAATAGTCTCACCAGAGAAGTTGATTCCATGGAATCACAATATAAAGTATGAAACTAATAAATAAAAAAATTGATACAAATAATGACAAATATCAACCAGCAGTTGTAGTCAGTCAGTATAATGGTTGTTCAAGGTCAAAGTTAAAGCTATTAAAATATATAATAGTAACCCAACTGTATCAAAACATCAGTCATTTGCTATGTATTACATCACTATATTCTATTCCCACTTGAAATGTTAAGATATACATACCCATTGCAAATAAAAAAAAAAGATTTCAAATGCTGTTACAGTTATAATTGTCCTTGTACATATTTTTTGTTACCTTGTACACATACATAGTAGTTTCCTCATTGAAAATAGTAGTAAGATTTTATTTCAAACAAGCTACCCACCCTTGCTTCACTTCGGTTTATATGATATATAAAAACCTTCGTCTTGGATCACTCTATCGATTTAAAAAACCGCATCATAATCTGTTGCGTAGTTTTAAACATTTAAGCATACAGAGGGACAGAAAGTGATTGGAAACTAAGTACCTAATTACAATTGACAGAATATTTCATTGCACACTCTTTAAAAAAAACATGGTTATGATCACTAACTCCATATGCATAAGTTTATGATGCTTTGAAGCTGACTGATTCAGGTATTAAGCAACAAAAATGGAAAATATGTCGTGTTTGGTATCACAAGTAGGCTTAATTTGCCTGTGATCATCTTCAGGAAGCAACTGCCTCTTTGTGTAGCAATGAAGCAGATTTTTATGATTCTTCTCAGCTATAACACATTCCGAAGCAGTAGCAGCTTCATTATGAGTATGACCTTCAAGCCACATAATTAAATTTAAAAATAGACATGAATTTTATGTCTGCAAAATTATATGCTACTAATTATTCTGTGCTATAAAAAAAAAATTTAGATTTGCAGATCTCATATTTAAAATCTCACAATTCATATTTTTTTATATCTGCAGTAACCCATCCCATTTGAGGTTATAAATAAAAATAAATTTATACTTAAAGTATCAACTTTTATCCTGTAACTAGTCTTACTAAGGTGAATTCTCTGATAAGATAATTAAATACATCACTATAGTTATAGAGCCCACGACCAAAACCATGTCTCATAGCAATACGGCAAAAACCCTATAAAATCGTTAGATTGTATGATTCTGAACCCGACTAGGTGTGTAGTAACGGTCGAAAGTGTAGCAACTACGTGGGAGGCCATTTCTGCTGTGTCAAAAAAAAAAGGCAGTGGGTATTATAGCAATACGTCTGATAGTGAAAATGTACATAGATTTTATAATTGTATTACGAAAAAGTTTGTTTTCAGACATTTTGCGCGTAGCATATAGCCTGAGCGCATCTTTGAAAATGTCAAAAAATTTAGCCGACCTGTATCATAGCAATACGGATAATTATTTTTTTAAACTTTTCGTATTGCTGCCAGGATTACCAAAAACCTGTTTTCAGACACTTTAAGTGTAGCATATACTCCCAAAAACGAAAATAACGTTTCGGAGTCGCCTGGCCGACGCCTCAGCGCTTGTTACGCTCCTGCGGCGGGTACGGCTTTTCGCGTGTTAAGCCGTATACAGAAAGAAAGCTGAAGCAGAGCGAGCAAAATGTCGTACGATGATTGGCGGGCGGCACCAGCGCTGACCGGCGCGTGTCGGCGCCGATCGGCACTTATCGGCGCTTATCAGCGCTTGTTCATATAAATGCCTCCGCCGGTTACCAGCGCAGACCGGCGCCGATCGGCGCTTATCGGCGCTGATAAGTCTTCAGCTTTCTTTCTGTATACGGCTTTAGGGCCTGGCCACAGTTTCTGGCGGTGTGGAGCGTGGCGCGGCGAGAGGGGCTGCGAGAGCCGCGGTTTGCGGTGGTATGCCACAGCTCGACCAGTTGCGACCGCGGCGACATCAGCGGTGGACGTATAGAGAACTATTATAATGGCCCTATCAAAAGTGGCACGGTATTGCCTTGAAACTAGTGCGTTCTTAGCTTAAGATATCATTCACTCAAGAATAGGAGCCGATTCCGAATCCGACAGCGATTGAATACGAGAATATTTTGTAACTTTGAATAAACCGTTTTTTTTCAACTTCATCCCAGTTTCCTTTTGTGCGATTTATTTCAGTCCTTCAACTTCAATGTTACGGTTTCGGGTAACTCTATCCAAAAGTTGTCTGATAGAGAAGGTGCTACACTTAATTTGTCTGATATAAATTTTTTGCACATGTGGACAACTTATTTTATCATGTCCAACAATTTTCAGACATATTGCTATGATACCGATCGGTAAAATTTGTTAACATTTTCAAAACGATCTCAAAATTTAATGCGTTCACATTTCCGTCTGAAAATTGTTTTGTTCGCATCAAATAACCAAAATTTACTAATAAAAAAGATTTTCAGACGTATTGCTATGAGACATTTTTTTTGTCTCATTTTTAATTTTTTTAAGTGATTTTACGGGTTTGCGCTACACCACTAACGTCTGAAAAATATGTTTCCGGTATCTCAGAACTATCATTCAACTACAGTCTGCAAATCAGACATATTGCTATGATGCAGTTCGGTAAAATTCTTTGACAATTTTGAAAATTCGGTCAGATCAAACGCTACGCGGAAAATGTCTGATATTGGTATTTTCGAGTTCAGGATAATCGTATCTATCGATTTGATGCGGTTTTGGCCGTATTGCTATGAGACAAAAATGTTGGTCGTGGGCTCTCGTACTACTAGACTCGATTCTGCAGACCAGCTAAAATTACTAATTTTAAGTTAGCCTATCTGTCTACATAGAATACGGAAGAAAAAGGACAGAAACAAACCATAGATTGAAGAGTAATGTCAAACATGTAAAAACCAACTAATTTGAACCTTATGAACTTGATTATCTTTCACTTTTATCCATCACCTTTTTACATCGTCGCTAAAATTGCTAAACTCGCCTCAGTTGACAGGACTAATTTTAATTTGACAGGACTAAAAATCTCTCGTCTCTTTTCTTTTCTCATAGAAAGAAAATGACAGGACTAAACTAAAATAATTTTAGTCTCTGTAATGCAAAATGTGTGCATCTGGATTGAGGGCCCACTTTTTAAATTATTGCGCAACGAAATGATACTTACAGGGCATTTACTTAAAATTTTGTAAAACCTAAAGCAAAGATTCTTAAATTTCTTAAACGTGAATCAAAAGAGTTATGGTCAAATAGCTTGGGCCCTCAATCCTGACGCCTGCATAAAACGGCATAGTCGAATCTCAGAAAGTACTATCCCTGGGATAATAATTTTTATTTGAGTATTTAGTTAGGAATTTGTTAAATACATTAAGAAATTGTCAAGTCTTAAGAATGCGACAATACAGATTTATGGCGGTTTAGCTTGGGCCCTCAATTCATCAATTTTGATATTGTAGAATCAGCAAAAAATAGTAGTTTTTCTAAGGAAAGATATTAATACGACTATAATATATTTGAGTTCCATATCTCGGAAAATTTGTTAAAAAGAAATAACGACACAAAAGTTAATTGTTAAAAAGTTATTGAAATTCGTATTTTTTCAAAACGTCTGAACTGAGGGCCCAAGGTTTTTGTCAGTATTGACTAGGCTAAGCCTTCTACACTACCGCACTTTAGGCTAAGTATTTTAACAAATTTTTAACTAAAAGGCTACAAAGCGTCCATTCTTCTAAATGCCGTACTTTAGGAGAAAATTGATTTTCGATGTTTTATATGAGAAAATACAGTAGGGTGTATATGATTTTGTTACTTTTTTGAGACAAATCAGCATGTACCCTCATATAAGATATTTCATAAGTTGTTGTCGGAAGCGATTACGTTTTGTGTGATCCAATAATTACTATAGGGTGTTATTTAAATGGTTATCATAGTATTCGTATTTTTGACGCCTGACGTACGCGCGTCCCCGTCATGTTTTTTGTTTAATTTTCATTTTGCTGTGTATTTCGGGTTTTGACTCATATTAGTGATAGTATAATATAATTATATACATACTATTTCATATGTTTTGGCAGATTATAATGTAAAAGAATAAAGATTTTGTCAGGGTTTCATATTATTTTTATTTTCTTGTTAAAAACAAATTAAGGTTACCCTTATTTGTAAGCTAAATATGTAAAAATGTTATACATAAAACAAAACTCGAACGGGGCCGTGGCTGTATATGAAATGTTTTTTGAAAATTTTAACGAGTCTATTTTATCTAGTCTATATAATTATCGATATAGATACCAAAACATATTTTTTTTAAATTTGTGTCTGTCTGTCTGTTTGTCTATATCTGTCTGTCTGGTTGTGCACGCATCACGCAAAAACTACTAGACGGATTTTGATGAAATTTGGTATGGATATAACTGAATACCCGGGTCAACATCTAGGGTACTTTTTATTCTAGAAAAATATCTCATTCGCACGGGAAAATATAAAAACAGGTGAAAAAAGAAATCGTAGTCGACCGCTATGAAGAGATTTTTGGAAATTCCCACGGGAACAGGAATAAACCGGATCCGCGCAGGCAACGCCGATGGGCGTAATATGTTATGTAGGCGTCTTCTATGTCGTAGACAACCGCTATGAAGGATTTTTTTGATATTCCCAAGGAACTGGAATATACTGGATTGAGGAATGTTTTGATTTTTTGTATTAAAAAGGCTCCGATACTATCGGTTTTACCGATTTAAAAAAATCTTTTGCCAGTGGAAAGCGTACTTTTCTGGGAGTAACATGTGCTATAATTTTCCCACGGGAACAGGCCTAGACCACGTAACCGATTTAAACAGTTCTTTTACCAATGGAAAGATACATTATCAGGGAGTAACAAAGGCTATATTTTATTCCCGTATTTTCACGGGAACGGGAACTACGCGGATGAAACCGCAAGGCACTGCTAGTTGTTAATATACAGGGTCATAATTTTAATACGTCTAATACATAATTTCATTGATTATTGGCACTTTCTTATTTTATTTTTCCACGCATACGTAGGTGAAGGCACAGCACAGCTAATCGTATATAATTATATCGAGCTTTATATATTATATACAATATGTAACAGAATAAGTGCAATTCCTGAAATTAGTTTGTTCAGTATCGACTACATATTCGATTTCATCTATTTTTAATATGTGTTAAATTTTTCCGAAAAATGAATTAGCATAGCTGAATTTAATGCTATCTATTGAAATCGTACTATTATAGAACGATATTTAAGAAAATTGGACAACTAAAGTTCGATTGCATCTTTTTTATATTAATTTACTAACCGGGGTGTATGAGGAATTGCGCTTTTTCTGTTACGCGTTGTATAATTATATATATTGTATCTGCGCTTTACAAAATACTACTTACATGATCACAACGAATACTTGTTTATACTTACGATAAACATTATGGTCACCCTACTGAATTTTCTCATATAAAACATCGAAAATCAATTTTCTCCTAAAGTACCGCATTTAGAAGAATGGACGCTTTGTAGCCTTTTAGTTAAAAATTTGTTAAAATACTTAGCCTAAAGTGCGGTAGTGTAGAAGGCTTAGCCTAGTCAATACTGACAAAAACCTTGGGCCCTCAGTTCAGACGTTTTGAAAAAATACGAATTTCAATAACTTTTTAACAATTAACTTTTGTGTCGTTATTTCTTTTTAACAAATTTTCCGAGATATGGAACTCAAATATATTATAGTCGTATTAATATCTTTCCTTAGAAAAACTACTATTTTTTGCTGATTCTACAATATCAAAATTGATGAATTGAGGGCCCAAGCTAAACCGCCATAAATCTGTATTGTCGCATTCTTAAGACTTGACAATTTCTTAATGTATTTAACAAATTCCTAACTAAATACTCAAATAAAAATTATTATCCCAGGGATAGTACTTTCTGAGATTCGACTATGCCGTTTTATGCAGGCGTCAGGATTGAGGGCCCAAGCTATTTGACCATAACTCTTTTGATTCACGTTTAAGAAATTTAAGAATATTTGCTTTAAGTTTTACATAATTTTAAGTAAATGCCCTGTAAGTATCATTTCGTTTCGCAATAATTTAAAAAGTGGGCCCTCAATCCAGATGCACACATGCAAAATCGAGCCCAATATCTCACTTATCATATTGTTATGGCTCATAACACCTATATAATTTCTAATACATAAAACCATGGCATATACACAAGGACAGCAAATAGAAGATCTTTTACGTACAGATTTTAATCTCTAGTTTGACAGTAAAGAAGAAAATTGTGAGGAAACATGCAGACCCCAGAATTATTTCAGATGTATTACAGCACCTTGGTACAGCAAAGGTCTCAAAGGTCGGAATAGTCATGTTTTGGGGTCTGAAAGTGAACAATTCCATAACAAAAATAATAATTTAGTACATTTTCCGTAGTAGATTTGCATTTTGACATGATAAAAAGTATCAGATTTGACAAGACAGCTACCCAGTTAGGTAGTTGTTTACTTGTAAAGATTTTAATATAAAAATTCATCGCCTTATCCCCGAGGGGTTCGGTAGAGGTGTTCCATCTCTGAAAACAAACACTTCACCAGTTATCTATACTAATATTATAAAGAGTTTGTATTTTTGTATAAACTCAAAAACTACTGGACCAATTTAAAAAAATCTTTCACCAATAGAAAGCTACAATATCCCTGAGTAACAAAGGCTATATTTTAATCCCATATTCCCACAGGAACGGGAACTACGCGGGTGAGACAGTGAAGAACCGCTAGTTTTTAATATAACCTGCGACTGCGCATTAACATTTGTCCCTCTTCCAGCAAAACCACCCTCCCCGCGTCATCATATTGCTACGAGGTGGAGCAGTACGACGAGACGTCCCCCACTGAGAGCGGCCAAGTGGGCACCGCTCCGCACGACCGAGTGCGCAGGCGCAAGGGCATCTACACCAGAGACAAGAACCGGCTGTTCCTCAAGCAGTTCGTCGAACACGGCGGGGGGCTGATATGCTTGAAGGTGAGTGACGCCGTCATCAGCTGTATGTTAAAATGTACAGTACAGCCGTTTTAACTTGGCTTCTCTGAACATAGGCTCTGACAAAAAATGATATTGCACAGCCATTTGCGCAACTTCAGAACTGCCAAGTTAAAATTACCTATGAACAAATTAAGTTTGAAATTATTATTATTATTGGCTGTAATATTTATCACTATCTCGATGGTGTGGTGAACTAAATATCATCTTGTATCAACACCCTAGTCTGGTGATGGGCTGGCCACATAGGTTTAGTATATAAGTTTAGGACTGAAAAACCATGTGTGAATTGTGTCTTAAAATTTATTATGTATTGATTAATAAATTTGTGAGTGCGAAGAATACACTATAGAGTTGGTATTTCTAGGAATGAAATACCTCTGCCGACTCCCTTCGTGATGTGAACATTTTTTTAAATTATGTCATTCATTTCGGATTAGCAATCCATATCTTTGTTAGTATAGAAACTTAAACTATGTTATTAAAACATCTAATATTGTTTACTTTCTAGAAATCAGCGCTAGAGAAGTACAACATCCACAAGACAAGCTTCGACCAGCTCTTTACTGGCAGTCCGCCCGAGTTCCCTTCATCCAAGAAGCTGATGAAGAGCCCACCGGTCCCCAAGAGCCAGGCCAAGCCGGGCTCAGCCAACAAGCTCTCCAAATCCGCCAAGAAACCCACCCCTGACAAGGGACGGCAGGAGTCCATGGACAAGTTTGTGAAGAAGACCGATAAGTCTGAAGGTATGTTTGTTTAATATACCAGTACTGGCAGTTTTCTCTGTCAATTGAATTTGAAATGCACGGGTGTGCATCTGGATTGAGGGCCCACTTTTTAAATTATTGCGAAACGAAATGATACTTACAGGGCATTTACTTAAAATTTTGTAAAACCTAAAGCAAAGATTCTTAAATTTCTTAAACGTGAATCAAGAGAGTTATGGTCAAATAGCTTGGGCCCTCAATCCTGACGCCTGCATAAAACGGCATAGTCGAATCTCAGAAAGTACTATCCCTGGGATAATAATTTTTATTCGAGTATTTAGTTAGGAATTTCTTAAATACATTAAGAAATTGTCAAGTCTTAAGAATGCGACAATACAGATTTAAGGCGGTTTAGCTTGGGCCCTCAATTCAGCAATTTTGATATTGTAGAATCAGCAAAAAATATGAGTTTTTCTAAGGAAAGATATTAATACGACTATAATATATTTGAGTTCCATATCTCGGAAAATTTGTTAAAAAGAAATAACGACACAAAAGTTAATTGTTAAAAAGTTAAAAACTGAGGGCCCAAGGTTTTTGTCAGTATTGACTAGGCTAAGCCTTCTACACTACCGCACTTTAGGCTAAGTATTTTAACAAATTTTTAACTAAAAGGCTACAAAGCGTCCATTCTTCTAAATGCCGTACTTTAGGAGAAAATTGATTTTCGATGTTTTATATGAGAAAATTCAGTAGGGTGTATATGATTTTGTTACTTTTTTGAGACAAATCAGCATGTACCCTCATATAAGATATTTCATAAGTTGTTGTCGGAAGCGATTACGTTTTGTGTGATCCAATAATTACTATAGGGTGTTATTTAAATGGTTATCATAGTATTCGTATTTTTGACGCCTGACGTACGCGCGTCCTCGTCATGTTTTTTGTTTAATTTTCATTTTGCTGTGTATTTCGGGTTTTGACTCATATTAGTGATAGTATAATATAATTATATACATACTATTTCATATGTTTTGGCAGATTATAATGTAAAAGAATAAAGATTTTGTCAGGGTTTCATATTATTTTTATTTTCTTGTTAAAAAAAAAATTAAGGTTACCCTTATTTGTAAGCTAAATATGTAAAAATGTTATACATAAAACAAAACTCTAACGGGGCCGTGGCTGTATATGAAATGTTTTTTGAAAATTTTAACGAGTCTATTTTATCTAGTCTATATAATTATTGATATAGATACCAAAACAACATTTTTTTTAAATTTGTGTCTGTCTGTCTGTCTGTCTATATCTGTCTGTCTGGTTGTGCACGCATCACGCAAAAACTACTAGACGGATTTTGATGAAATTTGGTATGGATATAACTGAATACCCGGGTCAACATCTAGGGTACTTTTTATTCCAGAAAAATATCTCATTCGCACGGCAAAATATAAAAACAGGTGAAAAAATAAATCGTAGTCGACCGCTATGAAGAGATTTTTGGAAATTCCCACGGGAACGGGAATAAACCGGATCCGCGCAGGCAACGCCGATGGGCACCCGCAATTTCTAATATGTTATGTAGGCGTCTTCTATGTCGTAGACATCCGCTATGAAGGATTTTTTTGATATTCCCAAGGGAACTGGAATATACTGGATTGAGGAATGTTTAGATTTTTTGTATTAAAAAGGCTCCGATACTATCGGTTTTACCGATTTAAAAAAATCTTTTGCCAGTGGAAAGCGTACTTTTCTGGGAGTAACATGTGCTATAATTTTCCCACGGGAACAGGCCTAGACCACGTAACCGATTTAAAAAGTCCTTTTACCAATGGAAAGATACATTATCAGGGAGTAACAAAGGCTATATTTTATTCCCGTATTTTCACGGGAACGGGAACTACGCGGATGAAACCGCAAGGCACTGCTAGTTGTTAATATACAGGGTCATAATTTTAATACGTCCAATACATAATTTCATTGATTATTGGCACTTTCTTATTTTATTTTTCCACGCATACGTAGGTGAAGGCACAGCACAGCTAATCGTATATAATTATATCGAGCTTTATATATTATATACAATATGTAACAGAATAAGTGCAATTCCTGAAATCAGTTTGTTCAGTATCGACTACATATTCGATTTCATCTATTTTTAATATGTGTTAAATTTTTCCGAAAAATGAATTAGCATAGCTGAATTTAATGCTATCTATTGAAATCGTACTATTATAGAACGATATTTAAGAAAATTGGACAACTAAAGTTCGATTGCATCTTTTTTTATATTAATTTACTAACCGTGTATGAGGAATTGCGCTTTTTCTGTTACGCGTTGTATAATTATATATATTGTATCTGCGCTTTACAAAATACTACTTACATGATCACAACGAATACTTGTTTATACTTACGATAAACATTATGGTCACCCTACTGAATTTTCTCATATAAAACATCGAAAATCAATTTTCTCCTAAAGTACGGCATTTAGAAGAATGGACGCTTTGTAGCCTTTTAGTTAAAAATTTGTTAAAATACTTAGCCTAAAGTGCGGTAGTGTAGAAGGCTTAGCCTAGTCAATACTGACAAAAACCTTGGGCCCTCAGTTTTTAACTTTTTAACAATTAACTTTTGTGTCGTTATTTCTTTTTAACAAATTTTCCGAGATATGGAACTCAAATATATTATAGTCGTATTAATATCTTTCCTTAGAAAAACTCATATTTTTTGCTGATTCTACAATATCAAAATTGCTGAATTGAGGGCCCAAGCTAAACCGCCATAAATCTGTATTGTCGCATTCTTAAGACTTGACAATTTCTTAATGTATTTAACAAATTCCTAACTAAATACTCGAATAAAAATTATTATCCCAGGGATAGTACTTTCTGAGATTCGACTATGCCGTTTTATGCAGGCGTCAGGATTGAGGGCCCAAGCTATTTGACCATAACTCTTTTGATTCACGTTTAAGAAATTTAAGAATCTTTGCTTTAGGTTTTTCAAAATTTTAAGGAAATGCCCTGTAAGTATCATTTCGTTTCGCAATAATTTAAAAAGTGGGCCCTCAATCCAGATGCACACAATGCACGGGAGTTATTGAATTGTATAATGACAGTAATTAAAATGATATCTTTCTCAAATTTTCGACACAAATGTAAAGAATGATCACCCTAGCTATCCAAACAGTGTGGCTAGTCTTCCGGGCACTGTTCCACATGGTTCCTCTTTTGAGGACATTTTTTGTCTGTTAATATCGTAAGTTTATGTATTTTGAATTTTTAAATAAATGTATTCCTCAATACCATTCTTCTAGTAAGCATCCAAGCAAATAATCATTTTACGATTCATTTCACATGAGTAGGAAGGGTGTTGTTGATAAAGAAATATTTATGATACGGTCTAGTATGCAGACAGAAAACCTTCTGAAACAATAAAGCTACATACCTAGCTTTAAAGATTGATCATTTTTACTACATTGGTGACTTCGTATGAAAAGTGACACTGCCATAGTCTTAGTTAGAAGAAACTATATCTACACTAATCTATACTAATAGAAAGATTTGTAGTTTTGTATGTTTTTTACGAATAAACTCCAAAACTACTTGACCCATTTTAAAAATTCTTTTACTAATGGAAAGCTGGAAGATCCCTGAGTAATAAAATATAGCCTAAGGGAACGGGAACTACGCGCACGAAACCGCGCAGAACCGCTAGTCCTATATAAAAAATACTTGTATTCAACAGCAAAACCCAAGCCATCAGCAGACCCCGCAGCCAGAAAGACAGCTCAAGAGCTAGCGGAGAAGATGCGCCGCGCAGAAGATCAGATGCGCCAGCGCAAGGAAGAAGAAAAGGCAAAGAAGAAGGAGAAGCACGCGAGACTGCAAGCGCACCTCAAGGAGTGGCAGAAGGTCAAGGATGATCTGGAGCTGGAGGATCACAAGGTTGGGAAAATATACAAAATAACAATAAAATAGAAATATAAAAATTAAAAGCGCTGATCACTAAATGTGACGCAGCAGATGCTGAGCCTGTCGCCTTCTGCCTCACCACACACTCCTAATCCAGAAAAAAAATGTTATTTTTATATACTTATTCCTTTAGATATATAAACATTTTTTTTGTTTACTTAATTATTTTTAGTTGTTTTTTTGTTCTTTTGTTTTTTTTTTGTTCTTTTGTTTTGTTTGTGTGGAAAGGCAATAAAGAGAATTTATTATTATTATTTATTATTATTAAAAAATTAGTTATTTGTAAAGTCGGTTTACGGACGATTATTTTACGGGATAACATCATAAGAAAACATTGGTGAAAAATTTCATATTTGAGTACACTTATAAAGTTCAATAGTCTAATAAGAAGGCACTCCAACACTCGTCATCTCGTCGTCGTATTGAAGTTTCAAAGTGAGAAAACCCGCAGGTCTCAGAAGTAATTCTGAGACCTGCGGATTCCGGTCCAATGTATCTCGTGAAATGTGGGTATATCCAGTAATGGAATACCTCTGCATACCCCCTCGGGGATATGAAGCGTGAGATTTTTTATTTTTAAGTTTTAAAGTGTGTTTTTATACCTACAGAAATAAGTGTTCTTTTAACTTTGACATGTATTAAAAATGCAATAATATAATCTCACGCCTTTTTATCCCCGAGGGGGTAGGCAGAGGTATTCCATTACTGGATATACCCACATTTCACGAGATATATTGGACCCCTAAACGTGATAGGTGGTGAGCCTATCGCCGGACCGGGTCTGTTTACACATGTCTCAGAATTAATTCTGAGACCTGCGGGTTTCCTCACGATGTTTTCCTTCACCGTCGAGCTAGTGATAAATATGTACGTAAGTTTTTGAAAAAGTCATTGGTACATGCCAGGATTTGAACCCGAGCCTCACTGATTTTCGGCCGGCTCTTTAACCGTCCGGGCTATCAAGCTCTAAAAATGCAATAATTTTAAGAATATACTTATTTATTTTCGGGGCAATTGTGGACAAAGTTGGGGTGTAAATTAGAAAATATATTTACGTTTGTTTTATGCCTCATAGTTATTGACTTACGGTGCAATGTCTAAAAACATTTCCAATACGATGGTACCTAATATAGAAATAATTTCCAGATAATACCAAAAGGCACCCCGATAGAAATGGAAGGTGTCCCCCACAAGCACTTTGGGGATTTCCTCTCCGTCCTCGAGTTCGTGTACGTTTACGCCGACATCCTGAAGACGAAGGACGTGTTCCACAACGAGCTGGACGTGGAGACCTTCCGGAAGGCCTTGACCATGAAGGAGCACGCGGGCGTGTTCAGCGACCTCATCCAGATGTTCCTCACGACCATCTTCTCGCTGCAAGAAGATGAGGCTGAGGACTACAATGAGAAGGGCGGCATTCAGCTGTCGACAGGTACGTGTATCGAGTACCTACATCAATGTTATCCATTATCCTTCTCCGTCCGAGGACGCTTGACTGGCCACACAAACAATAGAAATTACAATGCGTTCTCAATATTTTCGACAGATGAGCCGGAAGTAGACACCGCAGTGGGAGTGACTAAGGCCGTGGAGTTGGCCACTAAAGCTAGTAAATGGTCGCAGACCTATCTAGGGACGCCGCTCAGCAAGTTGCCTCTGGACCCAACTACAGTCAGCGAAGTGCTCCGGTAAGTGAGAAAGATTAATATTTTTTTTAATACATTAAAATTGGAAATCCGTTTTTGAATTATCCAAGAAATAATAAAATTGTAAAAGTATGCTATGAGTGATTTGGAACCCATAGTACAGGTTCTGCCTAGTTTGGAACTAAATACCCGTGTGTGAATTTGTGTCTCCGAATTTTTTATTATTATTATTGTGCGTAAACAATGAATACCGGGATAACACGAATGCTGAATGAACTTCTTCTCCTCAACTATACATACCAAAGCGGTGGAGTCGCTCTGACTTTCGATAAGAGGACTTATAAGCAGTAGCGGCGTTAGGGTAGGGCGCGGTTGGGCGACCGCCCAGGGCGCCAGATATAAAGGGGCGCCACAAGTTCACTATACCTGTTTGTATGTATGTTAACGCGGGCTTGTTTCCGCAACTAGACGTCTTTTTCCTCACTATACCTGTAACGATCCCTAGTTGTGAATGGAGTTTTTCCAAGAGTAAGCTGATCAAAACCTATCTGCGATCGATAATATCTCAATAAAGATCGACAGATTTGGCAACTTTGTTAATCGAAAATGAAATATTGGAAAACATGGACTTTGGAGTCTCAATAAGAAAATTCGCATGTGAATTTGCGAAATTCGAAAAAAAAAGGAAAATTTTATTAAAAAAAAATTGTTACTTAATTCTGTCCCTTGCCTTTTTTGGTTAGGTTTGAAAGGCAGATATAGGAGATAGGGGGCGCCGTTGAAATCTGGCCCAGGGCGCTGGTCCGCCCCTACATTGAATAAAAACTTGTACCAATACTACGCATATGGAATCGTGTGCGAAAATGGCCTGTGCCTAACACCTGGCCTTTCCGTTGTGTAGACTCCACCTGCTGTCGTCGGGGTCGGCGGCGGGCAGCCGTTGCGCCACGTGGCGCTACCACCAGCGCGGCGGGTACAGCAGCCACGACGACGCCGGCCTCAGGCTCAGGGTGGCCAGGCCCGCGCTGCTGCGGACGCTCGCCACCACGCACGTGGCCGACCTGCAGATGGGTGAGTCCAGATTACAACTATCAAGTAGGGTATAATACCCAATTATTGACAATTGATTGACACGCCAACAGTCTTATTTAAAACTAGCGGGTGCCCAGCGGCGTTGCCGCGGATCCCGTTCAGGCGGGAATTTCCGAAAATCTCTTCATAGTGGTTGCTTACGACATATGAGACACCTACTTAGGTACATACCATAGCTAGTTTTTTAATTTTCCTGTGGGAATAAGACATTTTCCCGAGGTAAAAAGTACCCTAGATGTTGACCCGGCTACTCAGCTATCACCACACCAAATTTCGTCAAAATCCGTCCAGTAGTTTTCGTGCACAACCAGACAGACAAAAATTTAAAATAATTGTGTTTTGGTATCTATATCGATAACTATATTAAACACTACCGTTAAAATTTTCAAAAAATATTTTATGTACAGACACGGCCCCGTTAGAGTTTTATTATTTCATGTACAGTCACGGCCCCGTTAAAGTTTTATTATATGTATAGATTAACAAAATTACGATACAACCTCCATGGACGAGTTTAAGAGTATGTATCTTGTTATTAGACTATTGACGTATATAGGTGTTTTTTTTTACCTAATGAAATAAATGAGTTTTGTATTTCGTTCGGTTGCAGAGGACAAGTTCCAGATCGTCCAGTGCCTGATGAACCAGGTGCTGAGCTACGCGACCGTGCGTGACGTCATCGAGGAGAAGCTGGACGAGCTCAGGAACACCAAGCAGGCGTTACGGATGCTGCAGGTATGGATTCAAAAACCATTTATTTTCTGTTGGTACAAAAATACACTAAGGAAGGTCAATAGCCTAATAACAAGGCACTCTAAACTCGTCCATGAAGAATGGCTAAATGTAAACAGCAGCCCATCTCCACCGAAGAGTTGCTGGTTCCAAATACAGTACCCCGAGAAGAACCAGCAAGAAACTCAAGGGCAGCTGTTTTTAATCTAATTTTTATTACATTAACTACTAGCTATTCCTCGCGTAAGTTCCGTTCCCGTAAGAAAATTAGGTCCCAGTAATACAATAGGTTCAATGGTTTCGGAACCTGTTCATTGCAAACAACTGTTAGTG
This sequence comes from Ethmia dodecea, assembly GCA_963855545.1. Lineage (NCBI taxonomy): Eukaryota > Metazoa > Arthropoda > Insecta > Lepidoptera > Depressariidae > Ethmia > Ethmia dodecea. The sequence goes on along the minus strand of OY979457.1, from coordinate 12,985,717 downwards.
TAGATATCAGTATTTAACAGCTTATTGTTAAGTAATGGTTCTTTTTCCGTATTGTTAGGGTAAGGGTTAAAAAGCAAGCCAAGCTTGCCGTTTTCATGAGCGGGTCGCATTTCCGGAAGTACCTTGAGAACGTGTATTTTCCAGATGGCGGTAAAAAAAAGTTAATGTTCAAAAGTTGGAGATGCCGGGGATCGAACCCGGGGCCTTTCACATGCAAAGCGAACGCTCTACCACTGAGCTACATCCCCACATGATATAATGCTTGAATATAACTACTGCTCAGCGTAAAGGCTGTGCTTATGCCATGTTTACACAGCTGACAAGTATCTTTGATTAAGATTAATTTACTTTAGAACATTGAAGGGGAAATAATGCCGTCTTTTCATGATACGAACGCGCTCGGTCCATGTCTACTCGGACGTTACTTGTATCATACGGACGCATCCAAAGAGGTTGAAAGAAAATCATTCTTTTTCCTATGAGAGTAATTTTCTTGTTATAGTTTTTTTTGAATATGTTAAACAACTTAACTATGCATGTTGCTGTGCCCTTGCAGGGCGTCATTTTACCACCTTAATATGAAATTTTGTGACTTGCAATAAATAAATGAAATGAAATGAGAAACTTTTTCTTTAAACGTCTTTGGACGCATCATTGGACCGGCTGCGTTAAAAAGAGATGCATTATCAAATCGCCTTTAGGTCATCCTATCACTAACGACTACGCCAGCTTACGCATTTCCCTAATCTAACCGCCTAGAAGCTAGCTAGCCTAATATTAATAGGATAGGATCAAAAAATTTATTAAAAAAATGCTGTTAATCTTAAAATTTAATGTTGATCAGCTGTTATATGTTGCTAATAAATAGTTTCCAAAGAAACTTTGACTTTAAGCCGAGTAAATAGAACACCGTCGGATGATTTCATGCCAGAGTGTACTCTCAGCACTGATACCAGTAGCCTCCGAGCTGTCAACTGACCAGACTTGGTCCGAGCGCGAGCATGAATGTAGCAATCCAGTCCTAAAAATAAAATGGTATAAAAAATTGGAGATGCCGGGGATCGAACCCGGGGCCTTTCACATGCAAAGCGAACGCTCTACCACTGAGCTACATCCCCTTACGTTATCTAGCCTGAATGTACCTGACGACTGCTAAGCGAGGCTGTGTTTTATTTAAACAGTTGTTATTGTGCTCTCTACGCACAATGACCGATACGCAAAATGACAACTTCATTTCTAGCTTTGAATACGCAAAATGACTACATGAGTAATGACCAATACGTGAAATATACGCATAATAACTCATACGCCCAATGACCAATACGCGAAATATTCGCATATTGACTATTCAAAGTTAAAGACATGAACATAAGTAATTAAGTAAATATATATTCATAGACACAAAATACATATGCCTTTGGTCCAAAACTAAATATTTTTCTTGAATTTAGACCTTGAATAAGTCATAACTTAACTTAGAATAATATTCGGAAAAAAAATAATGCGTAGGACACAATTCATACACGGTTATTTATAAAGAGATATCTATAATATTACAAAGAGAAAATATTCGTATTTTCTACTGGGCCGATTTTAAAAATTCTTTCATCAATAGAAAGCTACATTATTATGGAACATTAGCTATATTGTATCCCCGTATTCCGCAGGAACGGGAACTACGCGGGTGAAACCAAGCGGAACAACTAGTTTTAAATATTTTATGCCCACAGATAAACGAACGCAAGCGCGAGGCCCAAGTCACAGTGAGCCGGCAGGAAGTAAAAAAAGAATTCGCAGCGAAAAAAGCGGAGTTGAAACTGACAGGAGACAAAGCGCGTGCGCACGAAGAAGAGCTCGCAGCTGCTCTGGAGAAGCTGGCCAAAGACAGCGAGCTGAAGAAGGCAGAGTACGAGACCAAGCTCAGGGAGCTGCAAGTGCAGGTGTTCGATTATGCGTCGTATGTCGGTGAGTTAAGATTCATGATTGTTTGTAAATTAAATAGTTACGGCTGAGGTACTGAATAAAGGACAACTTTAAATGCAACAATAATTGAGCTCAAATCTTTAAATGAAGATGAAAACAACAAGTTTTCAAAACAGAGTTTCTGATCTGAGCATGGAAATATCTATTTCTTTATTGATTACTAGCGACCCGCCCCGACTTCGCACGAGTGCTTATACTAAAACCTTCCTCTTGAATCACTCTATCTATTAAAAAAACCGCATCCAAATCTGTTGCGTAGTTTTAAAAATTTAAGCAAACATAGGGATATAGGGACAGAGAAAGCGACTTTGTTTTATACTATGGCTGCGCCTCGGCTTGGGTAGACATTTGTCGGAACTCTGCAATGACAGGCTTTCCGCACTTGTCATGAAATTTGTTTGAATTTTGACCGTTGCGTCTGTTTTAGGTTCTGACCGCGCGTTCCGCCGGTACTGGCTGAACCAGCGCGTGGCGGGTCTGTTCGTGGAGGCTGGCGAGGAGCCGTTGGGCGCGTGCCGGGACAAGCCCGTGCCTCCGCCGCCCAGCGGGCCCAACGGGACGCTCGCCTACGTCGCCGAGCTCATCGAGGACCAGAGGCAGAGAGGTGAACATTAATTATAAAGAGCAAGAACAGATAGCCTTTGTATGTGGGAGAGCCATGCTTCGGCACGCTTGGGCCGGCTCGACCGGAGTGATACCACGGCCTCACAGAAAACTAGCGTAAAGCAATGCATTGCGTTTCGTTGAGTGAGTGAGGTAACCGGAGTCCCCTCCTCTCCCCTCTCCCTCTACTCCCACCCCAAAGGCCGGCAACGCAGTTGTGACTCTCGTGTTGCAGGTGTCCATGGGCAACGGACGTCACTTACCATCAGGTGACCCGTCTGCTCGTTTGCCCCTCTTGCTATTATATAAAAAAAAGCCTCACGGCTTCACATGATAATCAGTGAGGTTCGGGTTTGAATGAGTTTTTCAAAAATTTAAGTACGTGTTCATCACTAGCTCGACGATGAAGGAAAACATCTTGAGGAAACCCGCAGGTCTCAAAACTAATTCTCAGGCATGTGTAACAGACCCGGTCCGGCGATGGGCTGACCACCTATCACGTGTAGGGGTCGAATATTCTCGTGAAAAGTGGGTATTTCCAGAAATTTAATACCTGTGCCTACCCCCTCGGGGATAAAAGGCGTGAGATTATTTATTTTATATTTTAATAAAACAATAAAAAAAGTGAGACAGTTGAGTACTAAAAATGATAACGCCGCACCTTGCTATTTCAGTACATTTTCTATAGTAAATTCTCGTTTTGAAATATCATAAAAAGTACCTTATTTGACTAGGCAGGACCATACTATCTCGCCAACAAACTGTACTCAGTTTGGCGGGACTTTTAGAATAAGTACAAAATAATGTTATAAATAAATAAATAAATAAAAAAAAAACTATTTTTCTATGGGAACGGGCCTTTAGCTAGTGAAATTTCGAGGAACAGCTTATAAACATTCTTACTGACTGACTGACTGTGTGGCTGAGTGACTGACTGTTGCAGCTGGCAGTGACAAGGAGAACGACTCGTTGTCGAACTCTCGCGGCAACTCGCCCAAGAAGCCTCTGAGCAGCGTCAACGGGCTGGCGAACAAGCTCGGCGCCACGGAGCAGTCGCGCGAACTGCTCGTCTGCAGCGGCGAGCATAGCACTTGCCTCGTGCACGGGAAGGTAACATTAAGTAGTTATAGTCTATTTCACACCAAATGGGTTCGGTGACAGTTCACTGTTGACAATTGAAGTGATGTGTCCTAATAAAATCCAATCGATTTTTCTAAAGTTTCGAGTAAGTTTGTAAAGGAAATGGAATCGATTTTATACTTTATTGATAGAATGATTTTTCAAGATTACTTTTTATTGAATATGTTTATATTTCACAGGTTATATAAGAGAAAAAACCGGCCAAGTGCGAGTCGGACTCGCGCACCGAGGGTTCCGTACAACCTTGCAAATTTATGGTTTTCGTAATTTTTCCTTTATCTATGCTATAAGACGTTGCTTCGTACCAAATTTCAAGATTCTGAGTTCACGGGAAGCACCCTGTAGGTTTTGATTCCCTTGCAAGTGTCGAAAATTTGCGGCATAAACGGCTGTATCTTTTGATTGCGTTGGCTTAGAAGTTTGATTTTTTTCACAGCTTCAAGGGACAGTAGACCTGAGTAATTGATATAAATTTCAGCTTCATACCTCCTCGCGTTCCTGAGAAAAAGGGTCTTGACAGACGGACGGACGGACGGACAACAAAGTGATCCTATAAGGGTTCCGTTTTTTCCTTTTGAGGTACGGAACCCTAAAAACATTGTAAAATAAAAAAAAATGTCATCGTCTTTTTGATGCAATACGAAAATATCATACATTATCGAATCTACAAATCACTGCACACTTTCACAGACCCCTGCCACATAATACACTATTACTATTTTAAACCCAAAAGATACAACAAAATGAAAATTTTACAAAAACATTGCATCTTTTTTCGGATTCCCGCCAAAAAGCTTCGATTCATCGATTTAATGTAGATTATGTAGTGTCAATCCCTATGAGTATAAGTTCCGTTCCACGCAATACGTACTTTTAGGATATCTTTTTTATCTATTGTTTTTTATATTTTTCTTGATTTATAGTCTGAGATTTTAATTTAGAATTTTAGAGTTGACAATTATTGTATTTTAGCAATTACATAATAATAAATTATTTATTATTTTTGGAACTATCTATTTTTCTTACTAGAAAGTTGTATGCGTAAAAAGGAAAAAATGTGAACTGTCACCGAACCCATTTGGTGCGAAATAGACTATAGTAGGGTATTTGATTAAATACCTAGCCAGGGCATTTACCAATGAGTTTAATCTACTATCAGAGAGAGACTGAGTCGAGAGTCGTCATCATCAACTCTTAACAGCCCACAGATGAGCTAAGGCTCTTGTTTGCTCTGTTTACGCACAATGGTAGCCTTTCACCCATGTCAGAGTTCATCAGAGTGTCTTGGAGTTGTCCTATCACAATCGACCGGGTGTTCGCTTGGGAGCTAATGTCCCATACTTCCTCATGTGTGAGGAAAGAAGCTAAAAAGATGCTAAAAACTGACTCTTATTTCCCCCCTTTCCCCCAGGGAGACCACCGACCCTACTGGTGGGTGTACAACACGGAGGAGCAGATCGAAGCGCTCATCCAGTCGCTGAACAAGCGCGGTGCGAGGGAGAGCGAGCTACGGCAGAACCTCGAGCTAGAGAAGGCCAACATCATCGAGTACGTCAAGAAGTGCCCGCTGTATCACTTGAACCCTACTGCGGCGACGGTGACTATCAAGGTATATACTCGTTATACGATAAAATAACTCTTTACTGTACACGAAAAACAATATAGTATGGACTAGCGGGTGCGCACTGCGCAGCGGCGTTGCCCGTGCGGGTCCAGTTTATTCCCGTGAAAATGTAGGTCAAAACGACCTAGATGAAGTTCGCTCAGTAGGCTCCACGTCAACCCCCCCCCCCCTTTTGACGTGATAACGTCTTATAAATCGATGAACGCCGGCTGCACTCACGAAAAAGTGTCACGTTCCGCCTGAGCCGAGCGTGCAAGCGAGAGCGTGGAACAAGCAATAGAGAGGCACGCTCGGCCTAAGCGTTCAGCTTGTGACGCATCTATGTCTCTTCCACTCCAGTATGCAATTTTTCATCAATGTTTTCTGATGACGTTATCACGTGAAATTGTCGTCTGTAAACCGACTCTACAGGCAACTAATAAAAAAAAATGTAGTCATCGAACTTCGTCTAGGTCAATCTGACTCGTATTACAGTTGTAACAAAGTAGCCTTTGCCCCAGCCGCCGGTGGTGCACCACATGACGCGCACCAAGCGCCAGCAAGTGTCCCTGGTGGTGCCGGCCGAGTGCTCGCTGCGAGAGGCCCTGGAGCTGTCCCTCAGAGACCACATCCTCGAGCTGGAGGAGAAGATCTTCCACGGATGCCTGGGCGCGCTCAAAGTCAAGGTACGGCCTTAAACCTCCGAGACGAAGCGGACTTTGTGGATATCCCCACATACAACATGTAACAGAATAAGCGCAATTCCTGAAATCAGTTTGTTCAGTATCGACTACTTATTCAATTTCAGCTATTTTTAATATGTGTTAAATTTAAAAAAAAAATGAATTATCGTAGCTGAATTTAGTGCTTTCTATGGAAATCGTGCTATTATTAATCGATATTTAAGAAAATTGGTTCTTCTTCTTCTCTGTCGCTTCGCTCTTGGCAGAGCGGTCGTGGTCACGTTGAGGCGTCCGTTGTAGTATTGGACACAGCTTTCTTTACGATCTCTCGCCATCTCTCTCTGTTTGCAGACTGTCTGGCGCAGTCTGACACGCGGGTTCCCACTGTGGATTTCACTTGATCAGTCCAGCGCATAGGTGATCTGCCGCGCGATCTGGTTCCCTCTACTTTTCCCTGCACGACTAGCCGTTCTATAGAATTGTTATCACGTCTAGAGACGTGGCCAAAGTACTGCAGTATGCGCGTCTGTACTATGGTTGATAGACGCTTTGTGATGCTGAGTTCCTGGAGTATGGACACGTTGGTGCGGAACTCTGTCCACGATATGCCGAGCATCTTCCTCCAGCACCACATCTCTAGAGCATCTATCTTCTTCTTTTCCAACTCACGCACTGTCCACGTCTCTGCCGCGTAAAGGAAGATTGGGAATACCAGCGTTCGCATGAGCCTGACTTTGGTGAACAAATTTGGTGAGAAAATTGGTTAGACACAACTAAAGTTCGATTGCATCATATTTTTTTATAACTAATTGGGGTGTATGAGGAATTGCGCTTTTTCTGTTTATTTATTTATTTATTTCAATAATTACATATTGCTAACAGATATATTTCCAAACGCACTGTATGCGCACGAAGCGCTTCTCAAGATCTTTTATTATGCGCACCTCCAAGGAGTGGAACTACCTGCCGGCGTCTGCATTTCCGAGTTCATATAACCCACAAGCCTTTAAGGCTCGAGTGAACAGGTATATTCTGGGCAAGCTCGTCCCATCGTCCCCGTCTTTGCTCTCGGGAAAATTTGGGGTCAAGACAAATCGCACAAACAAGGCCCATCATTAATAAAAAAAAAGCACCCTGTCTTCATCATCAGTAAATAATATATCTTTTGTATTCAGGCAATAGAGCAGGTAATAAAGCAGACAAACCGACTGATTTGAAGATTAAAACTCAACCTTAACTTAATAGATATACGTTTCAATAACTTTAGCCTGGTTGTCTCCTTAGGACTGCGAGGCGTGGCTACGACAAGCAAAGCAGACAAACCGACTTATTTGAAGATATTTAAAACTCAACCTTAACATCATAGATATACAGTTGAATAACTTTAGCCTGGTTGTCTCCTTAGGACCGCGAGGCGTGGCGAGGCACATTAATGGTCCGCGGCTACGACAAGCAGGCCGAGTACTTGGCGTGGGGCCCACAGCGCGCCTACCGAGACGACTACCATCTGCCCGCCGGACAACTGAAACTGCCGCCCGGTCAGAAAACACTACATCTCTACATAGTATAAAACAAAGTCGCTTTCTCTGTCCCTGTATCCCTATGTCCCTATGTCCTTATGTCCCTTTGTATGCTTAAATCTTTAAAACTATGCAACGGATTTTGATGCGGTTTTTTTTTTAATCGATAGAGTGATTCAAGAGGAAGGTTTTAGTGTTAGCATTGCACCCGTGCGAAGCCGGGGCGGGTCGCTAGTACACTATATACTACAGCTGCACTATAGCGACACTACAGACACTCCACCTCATTTTCTGTTCTCATTCACCACGTGATCGGAGTAGTTTCCAGAAATGTTAAGAGTCTAATCATATAAAAAATCCACAAACGCATACACCCCTTTGAGTATTAAACCAACAGGAGACGTCACGCGCACTAGTTTCTTTGCAAAAAAGTCTCCCAATTTCTGCGCGGGGGACGAGGAAACAAACACAAATAATGTTAAAACAAACGCATTTTTTGACAAAACAATTAAACACTAGCTTGAACTAGATGCACACAAATACAAAAACTACTTGTATATAACAGGTATGCGTATTGACCGACACTTTTTTCTGGCAGAGGGGAACGCCTGTCAGTGGCGTCTCCGGTTGGTTTAATACTCAAAGATACACCCCAATGTTCCCTCTTTCACACACCATATTTCCTGATTTATGTAACAAAATTAATCGAAAGAATTTTTGACTGGTCTGTTGGCTTAGTTGATTGGTTGTCTTCTGAGTCGGAGGTCGCGGGTTCGATTCCCGCTCGGGGCCAACATTTGTGTTCATGAACAAGTCTGTTGGCTTCCTGTCTGGGTGTTTAATATTTATTTAAGTATTTTTATCTGTTGTTTAGTACCCATAGGTGCTGCCTAGTGTGGGACTGAATGCCGTGTGAAAAAAATCTTTGATCGATAGAATGTTTCCATGAAATTCAACTTCCCTTATCCAGACTTAGGAGAAGCGGACATCCAGAGCATACCGCAGAACAAGTACCGCGACCCGGGCCACTACTTGGAGGCCCCCAAAGCGAACGGCGTGAAGATAGAGGCCGAGGCCCCACCCGACGTGGTCCGAGGGCTGGCCTCTGCGCTGCTGCAGGTCTCTCAGGGCATCCACCACAAGTACATCAAGAGGCCGCTGGGTGAGTTAGCATACTTTACTGTACTAAGTAGACGAAATGAAATATGATTGCTAAATTTAAATAGTTTTCTTTTGATGAAGTTACTTAATTTGTTTCGCATGATTTCTCCTGTGAAATTTCAAAGGTTACATTATCAGGGAGTAGCATAGGCTATATTTTATCCCCGTACTCCCACGGGAACTTCGCGGGTGAAATCGCGAGGCGTAGCTAGTACTAATAAATACACACATATATAATGTTCACGCCATTGTTCCATTGTAATAATTAATAGAACCCAATAAATACTGTTTAGAGAAAGAGTCGTCCGTTGCTGGGCATTATCTTACCCTAACCAGGGGAGGCACACTGCGTGACGTCATCGCTTTGCTACAAGTACATGCCGGCCGCCACCCGGCGGTCTATTAGTGGTTGCCGCGCATTGGTTGTATAGATATTGAATTTTAATAAAATATTTTTCTTTACATTATATAATGTATGTGTGTAGATAACCCAGTTGTATATCTTCGTCCTACATTTTGCAGAAACAGGCAGTTTTGAAGTCATAACATAAAGGACATAACATATTACATAACCTAAAGGCAAATTACACAGCTCTTGGTGGTCTTTAGTACCTAAATAAAGAATAATCATAATATCGTAGGTAAAATACACTATTATACTAACTACTACTACTAACGTATAATTTAATGGGTCAAGCTGCCGGCAACCCTAGATCTAAGGCTCCGCCTCCGAAAGAGCGCGTTGCATGCGATAGAAAGAGATGGCCACATTTAGGCACCTTTGACGTACCTAAACAGGGAATTTGTTAACAGAGAACCTCCTGTACATAGTACTATTACTTATTCTGTGCCCTTACCTAATCATCTCCAGGTCTCGACGACAAAGAGCGCAAGGACCGCGAAGCCAGAAACAAACCCCTCGACCTGGAAGCCCTGGAGAGATGGGAGGTCTCCCTGATGGAATGCCGAAGCTTCTCGGCGATAGTGCTGCACCTGTTCACGCTGGACTCGAGCGTGACCTGGTCCGCCAGCATCCTCAACGCCAGCTGCAGGCTTTGCAGGAGAAAGACAGACCCCGACAACATGCTGCTCTGCGACGGTTGCAATAAGGGACACCATCTGTACTGCCTGAAGCCCAAGCTGACGGTGAGTTTGTCTAAACTTCTATATTATAAAGCGAAAAGATTTGTATGTGTGTCTTTGTTTACTTTAAAAATTCTTTCACCAATGGAAAGCTACATTATCACTGAGTAACATAGGCTATATTTCATTCCCGTATTCCCACGGGAACGGGAACGGCGTAGGTGAAACCGCGCAGAACCGCTAGTTGCTAATAATAGGGTAGTAGTAATTGACAGTATCAAAATTGCGAGTTCATTTAAAAAAAAAGTATCTGGCTCCTTATATCCCCGACAAGGTAGCCGGAGGTATTCCATTTCGGGATATATTCATTTAAAAGAAAATACACCTATACATGTATTTAGATTTTCACATTACGATTATAGCAAGTTTTAAAATAATAAGACAATCAAAAAAAAGTGGAGCAATTGAGTAGCAGTAGAAACTACTTTTGTCTCTGCCTACCCCTTCAGGAAAAAGGCGTGAGCATATGTATATATGTATTTGAATTTGATTGGAATTAATTAACTCATAACTTGCTAAGTAACAGTAGAAGTTTGTTGTTTACTAAATTAGCACTGGGAATTTTCATGGCTGTCAGTATCTGGTACTATACCATATTTTATCTGAAATGGCCGCATTTGAACGATTAATTTAATGTTGTAACATCATTTCTTTTCACTTCCACGCTGCCAGGGATTACCCATAATGGTAAAATTCTTTTGCAATTATATTTAACATTCTACCGTATCTAGTTAATTGTTTGCATGTTAGTATAAACTTTTACAAGATTCGACCAAATGTAGAATAAGCCCCTTTTCACACGTCGGAAACCGGTACGTGTGAAAAGGGGCTAAGGCTTTATTCCGAGGGATAATGGAATAGTAATTACACACCTGGGGAAGTACAATAAGAAATGTCTCAGATCACATTTAATTGTCGTTCGCCGAGGTCTACAAACATGTGATCTGAGCCGAAATTTGCCGCTTTCCTCCCGAAGATATGAAAAAACTATTTTTAGCCCTGTTGAAAGTGCGTCCGCCTCTTATAGGCTCGTTTTCGCTTCCTGGTAAGGACATGTACCAATAGGTTGTTCAAAAACTTACGTACATATTTGGCGGTATGACTGGTAAACCGTGGGAAACCTTTTATGAGATAAAAGAGTAACCGATCAACATTCCCAATTTTCTAAAATACGATTATTCTGAATTTGCCATATGCTAGCGTACAGCGCACACACGCCGGTAGCTAAACGCAGGGCACCGGCGGTCATTGACCTCGCGCAGCAGATTTTACGAGTATACGCTAAAAATCAAGAATTTAATTTTGATTGCGCAAATTAAGGTGGTGTTTATTTATACAAATGTCAAAGGTATCAGCTGCTTATTCACCTTGAAGGGTTCCCTCGATTTACCAGTCACATTGTATAAGCACGTATAAGACTTAATTCGCCCTATCTGCGCAGAAAGTACCAGAGGGCGACTGGTACTGCGACCAATGCAAGCCGAAGGAGCGCACACCGCGCAAGCGCCGCAAGCTGTTCTCAGATGACGATATAGATGACTCCATCAACAGGTAACTTAAACTTATTAACACAAATGTTCATACACTACAAGTTTTGAGGTGATAACGTCTTATAAATCGATAAACGCCAGCACGCACGAAAACGTCACGATCGGCTTGTAATCTATTTAAAAAAAATAAAAATTATCGTCTGTAAACCTACTTTACAGACAACCTTTTTTTTTTCAGTTATCATATTTAGTTATGATTTTTTAGCAGCAGGATAGAATGGAGCAGTGATAGCCTTACGGTTAAAGAGCCTGCTTCACATAATGATAATTCAGTGAGGCTCGGGTTCGAATCCTGGCATGTACCAATGAGTTTTCGAAACTTACGTACATATTTATCGTAGCTCGACAGTGAAGGAAAACATCGTGAGGAAACCCGCAGGTCCCAGAATTAATTCTGAGACATTATAGACATCATAGACGTGTGGTAACTAATATAAAAAAACATAAAATATAACAGTTGAAATGGTATATCTGTACGTTGTCTCCCCCAGCGAGGAAGAGTGTTTAGGCGTGGACTTGGGCGTGTGCGGGTCGTGTGGCAGCGGAGGCCGGCTGGCGGCCAGCTGCATCTCCTGCTCGGCCAGGTTCCACGAGGAGTGCGCCCAGCCCAAGGCCGGGAGGCCGGCCAGGAGGTGGACCTGCGCGGCCTGCCTGGCGCCTCACAGAGGTAAAATTTCAAACAAAAAAAAACAACTTCAAACAGGAAACTAAAAAAAAATCATTAAATATTATTATAAAACCCCCGACACAATAAATACATAAACACTCCCGGACACATCTATCGGGCCACCTAGTGTTTTAAGTTTTGACGGTCCTTAGCTAAAAATAAATGTTAGGTGGAGCCTTCGTAGGGTGAAGCAATAAGTTGGTATGCAGTTTTTAAGCTGATTTATTGGTCAACCTTTTGGTATGTAGTTTTTAAATTTCGAATTCAGAATTGTGAAAAAAAATAAGAAAATTCGATTCTGTTCACTGTTTTCAACGATGCAAGGGATGAGAAAACTTTTTAATTTGCGAAAGTTGGATTTTCATATTTATGTTTCTGATTATTGGTTCAATAATATGTCTACTGCAAACTTTGAGCCAGTTTTGACCAAAAAATATGGATACTCGGCCTGAAATTGCCGCCAACGCTGTAGCACTTCTGCAGGCCGGGCATAGCCAAAGAAATGTGAGGGCACAACTGAATATAAGCCGTACTACTGTCCGAAGAGTTTATTAAAGAGACTGGCGCCTTCGTTTGTTGTCAAGGAAGACCGCGATCTCGTGTGACAACGTTTTTAGCTAGGGACCGTCAAAACTTTAAACACTAGGTGGTCCGATAGATGTGTCTGGGAGATATGTTGGATATTTTTATTTGTGTACAATAAAGAGTTGTTACTTACTTACATATAAACACAAACGGCTGACGAAATTTGCATGAAACATGGCTAAGAACACGCGGGATAAAATTATATAGGACACAAAAACTAAACGAAAATCGGTTCATCCGTTTTTGAGCTACGATACCACAGACACGTTGAATTTATAACAGCCCTCTCTTTTTGGGTCGGGGGTTAATGAGTAAATAAGAGATAAAAAAAATATTCATAGCATTTTTTTTTATTTATCGCGTATTTTTAGTAAAAGAAAAAGACAGACCATACTACATTGCGTCTATTAGTATAGAGCGAACTTAATTAGTGAATATGGCTGTATGAATCTGTTCTGGATGATTTGGATTTTGTAGTCTGAGACATAAAAATTCAAAAAATTCAAAATCGTTTATTTTCTATTGGTATAAAAAGTCAGGTTGTAACATTTATATATTAAGTTATGACATATTTTCAGCCAAGTATGATTTTGATTAGTAAGACTGAACCATACAGAGTAGAGCGTGTAATTCGTAAGATTACAAAGTAGTTAGGTACCTACCTAATCAATGTTCTACCAGCTATAACTATTATTAGATACTTAATTTTTATTAAATTTATATATAAAAGAATACTTTATTACATCTTATTTACAAATGACAATAAATATATAAATCTAAAGACTAATTAACAATATTGGTATTAAAATATACACTTAGAAACGTCAATATTTTATAATAACAAGGCACTCTAAACCCGTCCATGAAGATTGGCTAAATGCAAACAGCAGCCCATCTCCACCGACGAGCTGCTGGTTCCGAATGCAGTACCCCGAGAAGAGCCAGCAAGAAACTCAAGGGCAGCTCTTTTTAATCTCATGTCTTACTAATAAATATCGTTTACAATAATAATTATAATTAATAGCCTTACATAGCGTCGAGTCGGTTAATCCCATGCATGTTGGTCTACTAAGTAGTCTGTAATTTTATAGTAGCCTTTTTTATGTAATTTTTGCTTAACTATTATTTTAAATTTGTCAAGAGGCAAATTTTGTAATTCAATGGGAATCTTATTGTAAAAACGTATACATTGACCCTTATAGGATTTGGTAACTTTAGATAATCGACTAACACAAGCAGCCAGTTCATTCTTATTTCTAGTGTTTATACAATGTCTGTCACAATTTTTTTTTGTAAAGTGATATATTCTTTTTAACATACAATACGTTTTCGTAAATATACTGTGACGCCAGTGTCAGTATATTAATTTCCTTGAATTTTTCCTTTAGAGACATCCTAGACCCCATTTTATAAATTGCACGAATGGCTCGTTTGAAAACTGAATGTTTGTTTGATCGTCACCGATTACGATGAAATTTTTGTGAGTTGTTAGAAACAGGAAGGATATAGAAAAAATTGGCAAAATTTAATAACATGTCTATTGGAACGGAAACGGGAAATGCAGTATTGCTCATTTTTCCCACGGGAACGGAAAAATTCCCACGGGAACGGGCAACATCTGCGTCTGACGGGTCATCTAGTTCATAAGAATAGCTGTAAAATGGCATTCAGCATAAGTAACGCAAAGGTGTTCCCAAAGAGCTGGGAGTGCGTCGCTGTGCTGCCACCGCCATGAACAACATCCACCAGTACACGAGGGCGCTGGCCGGCCGTCGTAGCAGCTCCGGTGCGTTGCCTTGCCTTGAACTTCGCCATTGCCTTGCCTTGGTCTGTAGCTAAGGCGCTGGTAGAAAGTGGGGTGGTTGTGTCATTGGTCTCTAGTGTAAATTGAATTGAATATATGCTTATAGGAGGGGTTCGGAAGATTCGGAGTGACACAGTGTCACGTTTTATTTTATTATTATTTTTCCTTATTTTAAGGCTTTGGCAATTTTAGCCATCACCACAAAAATCAAGAGTTTTAGCTCTACTTTAGGGCTATGCACAAAAATACAGTGTCATTAACACTTTCTCATCACAATGTTACTTGGTAATCGACAGTAAATCGATAGTGCACTTTTACTGAAGATTGAAGCGTCTTCTTGAGACAATCCAAAAATATCAATCCTACGCATTTTATCGAATTTCCAATTCACTGCACACCTGCACGGACACTTGCTACATAATATACTATCACTATTATAAGTCAAAACCCGAAATATACATAAAAATGATAATTTTACAAAAAACATGACGTCCCTTTTCGGATTCCCGCCAAAAAGCCTGTTTTATTGCAATAAAATACCTACTGATTTATATATAGGGTGTTAGAGAAACATTTCAGAGTTCATATAACCCGTCACCCAAAGAGTCGGGAAGAAAATCATTCTCTTTTCTAGAAACTTTTTCTTTAAACGTCTTTGCTGTCAGCCTTTAAGGCTCAAATGAACAGGCATTTTCTTGGCAAGCCCTTCCCGTCCTAGGCCCCGTTTTTGTCTTGGGGCTAGTCTGGGGTCAAAAGTAAGCCCATCTACACTAACAGTATTATAAAGAGGAAAGATTTGTATTCTTGTACTTTTCTAGCTCGACGGTGAAGGAAAACATCGTGAGGAAACCCGCAGGTCTCAGAATTAATTCTGAGACATGTGTAAATAGACCCGGTCCGGCGATGGGCTCACCACCTATCACGTTTAGGGGTCCAATGTATATCGTGAAATGTGGGTATATCCAGTAATGGAATACCTCTGCCTACCCCTTGGGGATGAAAGGCGTGAGTTTTTTTTTTTTTTTACTTTTGGAAGACAGGGCGCAATGACGCTCATTAGGCGAGGCCTATGTTCAGCAGTGGACGAATGTAGGCTGATGATGATGATGATTTTTGTAAGGAATAAACTCAAAAACTACTAGAAAAATTCTTGCACCAACGGAAAGCCACATTATCACTGAGTAACATAGGCTATATTTTTACTTACTTCGTATAGTTAAAAATAAAGTATTCGAATTTGAAATAATAATACCTGGGCGACCAAGCTACCTACAGCTATTTTTCTCAAAAATAAAACCTAGCAACAGAGATTTGTAAACCGCGGCTGCAAACATTGTTAGTTTACTATGTTTAATAGTGTACGATAATAAACATGGGGGGGAAAAAGCTGTATTATTTCAGTTAAAACCAATGACACTTCCATCTCACGTCGTTGATACTGGTATCTCTATGATTAACTTTCATTTTCATTTCGTTTCGTTGCGTTTGGTTTTCTAGTTACATCATGGTCATCTCTAGTTAGCGTACTCTATTCGCGCATGCTCATCGGTTTGAGTTTCTGTAATCTCATTATCTTTTAATATAATTTTTCTAACTAACATGTTGGCTGTCGTCTTTTGGTTGCTTATTTTAAATAAGCTTAGTTCTATTATTTTCTTTGCTTTTTCTTCCAACGCAAATTTTGCACGTTTTTACCTTTTTTTCTCTTTTGGTTGTACTAATTATATACTCTCGCGCATTATCTCTAAAGGGGTGGGCAGATGTATTATATTTTCAGAGGTATCTATTTTAGACTGGTTTATTTTCGGGTCCTCTAAAAGTAACGGGTACTATTACACATACCTCATAACTAATTCTTTGGCCTCATGTGATATTTTCGGTGTTGCTGAACTATTATAATTTTTTCAAAATTTCAGCCCTCTGTTTTGCTGTCGTCGACTAGACAGACAACTGAAGTCGAAAAAAAAAACAAGTTTATATTACAAAAAAGAAAGTCCACTTATAGACTATATTTGACGGGCCTGTTGGCTCAGTGGATAGTGGCACTGCCTTCTGTGTCGGAGGTCACAAGATCGCTTCCGCTCGGAGCCAACATTTGTGTGCATAAACATGTCTGTTGGCTTCGTGATCGAGTGTCAAATATTTATTTATGTATGATTGTCAGTTGTAAATATATGACGGATATCCTAACAATCCGTTAGTCCGATTCGCGCTTCGCCGGCTAACCTTACCCTATGTGGACAGAGTCAGACGACAGCGAGTACAACACGGCGTTGGTGACCCTGAAGACGAAGAAGCCCCGAGCCAGCAAGGAGGCGTCACCGCTGCTCAACGGCTCAGCAACCAAGCGGGGGCGGAAGTACGTATTTTATTCTTTTGTCTGCATAAATGGCAAATGGCCTACATGTGCATGACATTCTCACGAGAACGGGACTTATACGGGTGAATGTCGGGGAAAAGCTGTCACTAATAAAACTGTTGTAACATATCGAACCCTACTAAAATAAAATTGCACTCAAGACTGCAAAAGAGTGGACTTTTTCTAAAGCGTAGAAGGCTTAGACAAAGCAAAATTATTCTCGAGATAGACAACCTCTCTCTCTCTTTCTCTTACACTGTTACATATAAACACACAATCACATTTACGAACATACACGCACACACCCCGAGAGAGACACACACGACACATGGTGACCGTAGATCAAAAACAAAATCAATAAAATACTATGATACCAAGTTTTTAGCATTGACTTTATGTTTTTAGGTGAATGAACCTGTTTCAATGAATCTTTATTCTTACAGGCCGAAAGCAGAGTCGAGTAGTAAGAAGAATAGCTCACTAACAAATGGCCACCATGGTAAGTAAAAAAGCAATTTTATTAGTTGTTAGATGTATATAATATGGGCCTCTGTTTACGTTATTTAAGATCTATTAATGTAAATATTGTCTGAAATAAAGATTTATTATTATTATTAATTTTCAACCTCTTCTCAATACTTTGACTTGCCAAGTTAAAACGGCCGTACTGTAATAAAAAAATAAATAAAAAAAACTAAAGGTATTCGATTACTGGATATACCCACTTTTCCCGAGAGTTTTCGACCCCTAAACGTGGTAGGTGGTGAGCCCATCTCCGGACTGGGTCTGTTTACACATGTCTAAGAATTAATTCTGGGACCTGCGGGTTTCCTCACGATTATTTCCTTCACCGTCGAGCTATTGATAAATATGTACGTAAGTTTTTGAAAAACTCATTGGTACATGCCATGATTCGAACCCGAGCCTCACTGATTTTCATCATGTGAAGCAGGTTCTTTAACCGTAAGGCTATCACTGCTCTATACTGTAATAAATACATAATATATTATGTATGTATGAGTTATTAATAAGATAAACAACATTGTAAAAAACAATGTTGTTTCCAGCAGTAGAACGCAGCACAGGCAAGAAGCGAGGCAGCCGGCACGAGGTGCAACTGCATACAGAAGCGCTGGACCAACTGCTGCGCGAGCTGATGAAGCACAAGGACTGCTGGCCCTTCTACGAGCCGGTCTCCGTCGAGCAAGTAAGTGAAGGCTGGTTTACACACTGTTAAGTTGGTCAGTAGATGAACATCGCATAAGGGGTCGTCCATTAATCACGTGATGTTTTTTAACAGTTTTTTGACCCCGAAACCACGTGTATGTTTTTGGTAGAGATTCTATTGAAATTTTCGATGACGAAATGATAAAATTTTGGAAAATTAAGCATCAATAAAAGTCACGTGATATCTCATTCCTTGTGATATTTCGTGATTTTTTCCGAACCCCTCTTTCGAACCTCACGTGATTAGTGGACGACCCCTAAACGGGTATAATAATAATACATTGTGGGACACAATTCATACACGGTTGTTTAGTCCCAAACTAGGCATTGCCTGTACTATGGGTACTAAACAACCCCGAGCGGGGATCGAACTCGCTACGTTCAGGATGCTTCATATACCTCAGAAACCAAATCTGGGGAATGCTGGTTTCACCGTCAACCTTGATTTTTTTGGTTTTTTACCTAGACTACCCCTTTTTACAGAGACTTCCTAATTGTCACCTGTCAAGCAACAGGAATTGAAATATATGCCATCCCTTGGTCACTGATGGTCGAGTTGGATTAACTGCATAGTAAATAATAACCTAAATGATAATATAATAATAATAATAAATAATAATATAATCCCACGCCTTTTTATACCCCAAAGGGGGTAGGCAGACATATACCATTACTACCTAAATGATTAACTGCTTTATGTTTATATTTTAGAATGTAATTTGGAATTGTTATTTTGTGTACTTCGACTAATAAAAAAATGTTACATAGTTTCATAATAAATAGACAACTTTCGAATTCGTGCGATCTCGTCGTAGAGCTATTCATTGCTAGACGAAGTTATATTGAAGAAAACAACTATACCTGACTATACATACCGAATCTTCTCCTCAACTATACATACCGAAGAGGTGGAGTCGCAATGACTTTCAATAAGATGAGTTATAAGCCCCTATCTATACATATAATAAAACTCTAACGGGGCCGTGTCTGTACATTAAATATTTTTTGAAAATTTTAACGGCAGTGTATATAGTTATCGATATAGATACCGAAACACCAATTTTTGTCTGTCTGTCTGTCTGTCTGTCTGGTTGTGCACGCATCACTCGAAAACTACTGGACGGATTTTGATGAAATTTGGTATGGAGATAACTGAGTACCCGGGTCAACATCTAGGGTACTTTTTATTCCAGGGAAATATCTCATTCCCACGGGAAATAAAAACTGGTTAAAAAGAGCAATACGTACTACTCCGAAACGATAACACCTAGAAACTTGAAAAATGGTATGAAGGTGTCTGATATGTCATAGGAAATTGGTATAAAAGGATTTTCGGAAATTCCCACGGGAACGGGAATAAACTAAATCCAAGCGGGAAAACGCCGCTGGGCACCCGCTATTTGAAATATGGTATGTAGATGTCTTAAATATGTCGTAGGCAACCACTATGAAGGGATTTTCGGAAATTCCCACGGGAACGGGAATAAAGGGAATCCGCGCGGGCAACTCCGCCGGGCACCCGCTAGTATTGAATAAAAACTTGACTTTTGACAATATAATTTTTGAATTCCAGGTTCCAGACTACCTGGACGTGATAGAGTCCCCGATGGACCTGAGCACGATGCGCTCCAAGCTGGACGAGGGCCAGTACGCCGCAGACAGCGAGCTGCTTGCCGACGCGGCGCTCATGCTCGCCAACTGCTACACCTACAACAAGGACACCCACCCCGTCGCCAAGTGAGTCTGACATTTCACTTAGTTCATGCTGGTTGGAAATAGATGGCGCTGTACAGAGATGGAGCTGTAATGATATTATGATTGCTGTCAGTAGATGGCGTTGTACTGAGTTCATACTGTTTGTCTCTAGGTGGCGCTATAGTATTCTGAAGTGGCGAGTTGAGCGACCTACTAATTTAGAGACTAAGACCCTCCATAGTGACATTTTCATATTTTTTTTTAGTTCTCCGTCATTACAATGAATGTAAATTCTATGAATATTTCTGCGACATTTTAAATTATTACTATAGTATTGACGTGTAAATCGTTATTTATTAATAAATGATTGAATTTAATTGTATTGTTTGGGTAAGATGTGATTAGTGACCTTATACAATACAGTATGGCTGGAGGAGGTCAAAGTACTATACATAGATGACGAAACAAATCTAGACCACAGATAGTTTAGTTAGAGTATTTCAATACATTTTGATTGCATTCTTGATGTTTTTCGTTACATACAGGTTTGACATATGAAAATATTTCCTTCCAGAGCCGGCGTCCGCCTGGAGCGGTACATCAACAAGCGCTGTTCGGAGCTCGAGCTGCCGGCGATGCCAGCGATAGCCCTAAGCGACGACGCCAGCGAGAGCGGCCAAAAGCGCCACGGCTCTATCGACCCCTCGGACGCGCCGAGGCCCAAAAAGGCCAAGCTCAAGTGATCCACAGCCCCACCGCAGCACTTACAAGACTACGTCACCTACTGAGGCTAGTGATTATGTGATAGTGCGGACATAGTGTGTGATAATGTGACAGTGTGCTGAGAAACGGTAAGTACAAAATTCGTGATTAATTATGCATATTGATAGTGGAACTGAAATGTTGTTCCGAACACTGGATAAGCAGTTGAGTGAATCAACATTTTATACTTATAACGATCGGAAATAAGTTCCATAATGCGCCTTTATAGGTATACTTTATTAATTAAAAGAATATTACAGTTCAAAAGTACGAGCGTTTTGCTATGAGGGCTAACACATTATATATAACTTCTGAGAAATAAGGGTAACGCATTTTTCTTATATCAAATAGAGGGCAAACCTGTTTCAATACATAATCACGATAATGGAAATAATATAATAAAATCTTATGTACATGTAAATCTAGCGCTATCTGCACGTATAAACAGTTTACCTTAGGTTAGGATTTTAAAACCATGTTTGTGTTAGTGTTAACTTCTAATACACTTTCAAATGCAAATTGTAATACCTAGTTGTGTTAAAAAATGTTTTCAACGCATAACCTGTATGTATCATAGCAGCTGTGGATCAGCCTTTATGAAAGTGAAATATTCTTCGTGAACACATTGCTTTATAATACAAAAGAACTACTGTAAACACTTGGATAGTTCTATTTGCGACTGACAGTTTTCATAATAATTTTAAACAAAAAACTAAAACAGGAAACTAAAAAAAGTAAAAAGATTTTCGAAGGTTCCCCTCGATTTCTCTGGGATGCCATCATCACATCCTGGTTTCCTTATCATGCTACCACCGTTGGGATATCACCATTCCAACAAAAAAAAATATCATCGAAATCAGTTCATAAACAACGAAGTTATCCACGAACAGTAAAAAAAACAGTCAAATTGAGAAACTCATTCTATCTATGCAATAGCATGTATGTATGTTAACGCGGGCTTGTTTCCGCAACTCGACGTCCTTTCTGCGCCTATTTTGCGTGATGGTGGGAATGGCTCTACTCTTGCCATCCCAGCTCCTCCAGGAAGCCCAGCAATATCAATAGCATTTAAAGAACTACTACTCTTTGGAACTTTGTTATGTAGTTTAACATACCTAGTTTGCAGAGTCTCTCTAGTATGTAGTACTTAATATCACAAAGTGAAAGCACTCAGGTACCAATTTAACAGTATAACAGAAATATCTGATGACATTTTTAATGAGGATATGCTTATCAGTAATGTCAATTGTATTAATTGTGCTAAACTAGGCAGTAAAAATTAAGTTAAAAAACTGGTTAGTAAAATCCATATTTGTAAATTTTGTTATGCATAAAAATCACTGTATAATAAAACAATTTAAGTAAATGTTTCTGGATTCCAGTTTAGATTATAGATGATGCAGTTAATTTGTTCTTTGTTTGTGTTTTTTAAATTTTTTTCAGTTTTAATATTTTTGGCATGTAAAATATAATTGTTAAATTGATATAATTTTTAGGTAGCCTTACTGTACATATAATTGTATAAACATAAGGGAACTGTGTGTTCCAGAATCCAAATTAAATTAAGATTGAAAATAAATGATAGTGCACTTTCTGATAGGGACTTAGCAAGCTGTTGGAAATATAGGTAAAGGCTGTAGCCAGTAGCGGATCCAGATTCCGGTTTGGGGGCTTGACAAAGACCTAGTATCAAAATATAGGTAACAACCTTATTATAAGGCACCAAATCTGCTTTTCATGCTGCTCTGCATCCGCTAGTGGCTGTAGCAAAAGTAATATGTATTTTTACACTGATTTGGTGTGACCTAGAAGGACATAACCTCGCTTTCTGCATGCCAATAAAGTTATACCCAAAGTTAGATCAAAATAACAATAAAATTGACTATCAGAAATAATTTACTTCAATGAGATACCTCATTTTAAACGATTTTATTTAATCAACGAATAATCTTTATTAGAAGTATATTTTACCGACCTTTTCGCCGGGCGATAACATACAAATTCGCAAACGCCCACTGCTGACATACCATGACCAGATAATTCTAAATATTATAATAACTTCACCAATGTAAATTGTGTGAAGTAATACGAACTTTACTGCACAGATACCAGTCTCTACTGTTTACTTTACGTGTTGTTACTATTGTGTTCTGATGTTCCACCATTTGCATTTAATTTTATAGTACTGACCAATAGCCCTCCGATGGTCTGTTTTAACTTTAATAGTATCTGTAAATAGCTTTAGAAACAACAAAACAGTGAGATTTTATAAGCAAATTAATAATGCGATTACATATATTAATTCTTTTGATATTTTAATAGCAATTAAAGTTTGTTTAACATATAGACAACAAACTTCTTAACAGACATTTAGTATTAGATGACAGACACAATAGTCTTTAAATATGCATGCAACTCCTACGTCTTTAAGACCCAATAAACTCCTATGTGACGGGCATACGATATGTCAATTATATGCGCGTGATTTAGTTGTGAATTTGGCTTAAAGACTATGGAATAGGGTCTCAAATTAAACATAACTAACGCTGGTTTAGTTAATACTGCAAGTGTACGGAGTTATGCAGGTTCATAGCGATTTGCTTTATTGTTGTGGTGTATTTCTCATTATTTGACTTGAAGAAGTTTTTAAAAAGAATTTATCTCATACATCCACTTTTCGGTTCTGTCACCAATGGGTTATGTTTTGTTTACAATTTTTTATTGTTATGGTATTCAGTTGAAGGCCTAGCTTTCTATTTATTTAATTAAATACTTGACTGTAAGTTCCTGGATAAAATGTGAAAATGTTATTTTAAAATACTTGATGGTAACCAGCCCTGAACCATAAAGAAGTTTGTTTGTGAGAACAAGGTGTAGTAATAACATGTTTTTAAATCTGGCAACACCACATAATTTCAATATCAGTATTGCCAGGTAATATAATAATTTTGTACATTGCAATTCCGGCTATATCTTGGTTTTACAGCAATTAAGTTAAATTATATTTTCTAAATAAAAAGGCCCCATTTTCAAATGGTTGGCCTGCGAATAGCAAGGGAAAGAATGGAGCATTTACGTTTGCCTCATAGTAGGTATATACTGATGTCACAAATCTGGCAACCCTTGATTTAAGAAGGTACCTAATATTGTAAAACGCATTCCCAAGGAACAATATTGTCGTTAGCCAGTGATGATCATTTTGTCTGCGATTTATTTATTGATGTAATATGTTTTATAGTAATTTATATTGTAGTGAATAAAAGCACCCATAAAGACAATTTTATGTTTATTCTGTCTGTTATCTTACCTTTCCTATTATCATCGAATGAAATGGATATTAGCCGTTTTCAAGGCCACCTTAGGCAAAAAGGCTCGGCTCCAATTCTAGGCGAGGGCATGTGCCAGTGAGTTTTTCAAATAGAGTGAGCGAAATCATCACAGAAAACCTGTTGACCCCAAAATTTTTTCTGAGGTATGAGTTAGTACTGTAATTTAGGGTTAGTGTGTATTTTTAGAAATGGAATACCTCTACCAGACCCCTTGGAATAGGGCATGAAATAAAAACAGTACAAGTAGACTAAAACATGATTTTAATGCTTCTCTTACAACATAAACATATACACAGCTTGCTTACGGAGGGTCCCAAAAGTCATTACGTTAGTGGTGTGACGCTGCCTCCTTCCTCCTCATCTCTGCCCACTTGCTCACATTCTCGGGAGAGTTAGCTGGAACAAACATAGGGTTATTGGTCTGGAGACTCAGGGACACTGCCCCATGGCATGGAGAAAACTTAGTAGATAGCTAAAATTACTCCACTGATTGTTTCATTAGATAATAAGCACACCCAAAGTAACATAAAAAAAAATTATGTCCATAATAATAAAACAGATGGTATTCTGAAAATATTTAACCAGCTAGCTACAAAGTTCAAAGATACAGACCTCCAAAGATAAGACAGACCCTAAAAATAAAGGACTATAAAATATTACTTTACAAAGTAGAAACCCAAAGAAACAGACTTATTGATCCATCAATGTAGTCGCAACCTATGGAGCAGGAAGCCAGGTAACTTTTGGAGGGAATCCACTCAGGGACTTCAACTTTATTTACGAATTAGATTTCAAAGCAGAGTCACTAATTAAAGAGCCAAGAGGCCAGGCTAAAAGTCTTCAATGAAAGTGGTGCATTATCATTTTATTGTTGATAACCAAGCGAAATAAAAAATATGAGACAATATTTTTGTGCAGGCGCTGTGTCAACGCCAAAATATAAGTTCAATAAGATTATCTTTCCAATCAGATCCATGGTCATGTCATGCCATCGGTCATGGACCTAGGATAAATAAAATTACAAAAAGGGTGCATAGGTAACACTATTCACAAACAGACAAGGTAGAATGTTCAGTTCGACAAAACAATAAAATAAACATGTTTCTTGTGTGGGGAGCCTGTACATTTTTTTTATTAATTTCATGTGTTCCTATTATGGTTCCCAAGATACAGCCCTGTCACAGACAGCGAAGCCATATGGTCCCATTGGCTCTCTTTGAGAATGAAACGCTTAAAATTGCAAGTACTCACCTAGTTTGTGGATCTTGTAGAAGATTGGGAGGGAAACACCGATTCCCACCATCCAGTAGCGCCAGATCCATTGGTTCTGCACGTAGTACTTGAATGGGAACTGCGCGATCTTCGCCGTGAACGTGTACGGGTACTTCATGGGGCGGCTGGGAGTCTCCGACATCGTTGCTGCGAATTGCTGAAGAAAAACACGGAAAATTATTATGTAATTCAGAGGGTCGCTGTCAACTTGGTTTTGGAAGCCAGAAGCAATTATTGCTGGTAATACGGGATTTACAACGAAGATACAGAGGATTGAGGGGGTGATTTGTAATATTTTGTTAAAATTACCCAGTTATTTAGCAATAAATAAGCAAAAATATGAATTCTAACCTTTTTCTCGACAGGAAAGACACCAACTTAGTGATGGGGTGGTGTGCATTGAATTTTCTCGAATTCGGATTCGATTCCTCTCAACTGTATCGATTTTTTTTAATGTTTTTACTACGAATAAAGAAAGAAAAAAGTCGGTTATTTAAATCTACATAATAATAAAACTGTAACGAGACCGTGTCTCTACATAAAATATATTCTTAAATTTTTTGCAGCAGTGTAGATAGTTTTTGGTTTAGAGTCACAACATATATTTTTTGTCTGTACGTTTGTATGTTCACGCATCAGGCAATGTAGGGATTTGGATGAAATTTGATGTCGAGATAACTGAGTAACTGGATAAACATTAAGGGTACTTTGGGTACTTTTATAGGAAAATATTTCATTACCATGGGAAATTATAAAAAACTGGCTAAAAAGTAAAATACTTCGATACTCCGAAATAATAACACCTAGAAACTTTAAATATGGTAATGAAGGTGTCTTATAATATGTCATAGGCAACCACTATGAAGAGATTTTTGAAAATTATTACGGCAACAGGACTAAACTGATTCGGCGCGGGCGACGATGCTGGGCACTTCAAAATCAAATCAAAAATTTTTAATTTAATTTAAGGACTTAATACTCTACTTAGTGAAAGTAGAGACACTCAATAGGACTATCGAATGTAAGTAAGAATGGATTTTTTTATAGTAATTTATGTAAATTCTCATGTGAGAAAAACAATCGTCAATCAAGATTTGTCTATAATAAAAATAATTTGTTGATTACAGTCACTGTGCATCACTAGCAAAAGTAATGTTACCATGCAAGAAAAATACTAAGAATAATTAATTCGTTACAGTGTCGACTGACATTTTATCTATTTATAACGACCATAAAAAGTCATTCTAATTATAAAACGGTTTACTAAAGTATTGAATAATCTGACAATAATTTAGCTATAAAAACTGACAAAAGACTAAAGAAGATATAATTTGATTCATGTTTTATTTTCATGCAACATTCATGTTTTACTGTCAAACACTGTCAAACTTACGAAAATGTCAACGCTTCGTGGAGTCGTATTTTTGTGAATGTAATTTTTATTAAATTTTAAATCTATTGACAATATAATGAGTGACAATGGCCTCGGTAAAAGTGGCTGTAAGGGTTCGCCCGTTCAATCAAAGGTAAATTATCTCAGTATGCCCCGAAATGTCTAGATAACTCATTGTTATCGTAATTGTATTTGTTGTATGGGACAGTGCTATTTTGCAGACTCACGCCCCATTATCTGGCTAATCTGGTCCATTATACTACTACTAATGGCCATTGCGTGAATGAAATCCCATCGTAACATCGGTAGTAGCGTCTTATGACAGGCAATTAATTTAAATCTAAGTGGACACTTTAAAAAATTTGAAAGTACAAAAAAAACATGATGTCATGATGAATGCCAGTGACTTTCACGGTTCAGTTGCATTTGGAGCACAACTGTACCTCGGGCATGCGATTTGGATGAAAGTTGACGAAAAATGTAAAAACATTTTGGCCCACTTAAAGTTCCCAATTAGAATCATTGGAAGTATTCTAAAAGAATGTTTACTTGTTTACTAACAATGACAGACAAACAAACACATCGATAATGACACATCACTTGCCTTTTGAAATATTATTTGTAATCTTAATAGTACAGTTTTTTTTATGGGTTTCCTGTAGATGTACATCTACTCTACACTAACAATATTATATAGAGGAAAAATTTTGTTTTTTTACGTTCGCTTATAAAATTCTGTGAAGACCTGTTATTGGCTTAGTTTTCACATTATTAAGCATTTAGATCTTTTTTATAGCTTTTGGTCTTCTGACAATTAAATAAATAAAAAGGCTCCAAAAGCTGTGGACTGAATTAAAAAATTCTTACGCCTACTTTTCTGGAGTGACATGGACTTATGATTTTTCAATGGTAACTGGACTTATGCGGGTGAAATCGCGAGAAACTTTGAACTTTGCTCTTTTATCAAGTAAAGTAAATATAATACAATAATCTACAACAGGCTTTGTGACATACATCAATGAATCTTCGCATGCTTTTGTCCTTATATTTATACCAGCGACCCGCCCTCACTTCACTTCGGTTTATACGGTACCAGCAGTTCTTCACCCGCATAGTTCCTGATCCCATGGGAATACGGGGATAAAGTATAGCCTATGTGTTATTTTGATGTATAAGCTATATAAATATAAAGTTTCATCAAAATTGTTCAGTAGCTTTTGCGTGAAAGAGCAACAAACATCCTTACTCACAAACTTTCGCGTTTATAATATTAGTAGGATATAATTAAAAACCCTTCCTCTTGAATCACTATCATTTAAAAAAGTGAATCTAAATCTGTTGCGTACTTTTAAAGATCTAAGCATACATAGAAACAGGCAGACGTTAAGCAACTTTGTTTTATACTATGTAGTTAAAATACATAGTTTGTATTATTTACGGGCTCACCACCTATCACATTGAGGGGTCCAATATATCTCGTGAAATGTTTGTATATCCAGTAATGGAATACCTCTGCCTACCCCCTCGGGGATAAAAGGCGTGAGATTATATTATTATATATTATTTGTATTATTTCTATCAATTAAACCATTGTAAAATAATTTTTTAGTACTCAATGAAAGGTTAACCACAAAAGTATTACATACTTTAATAAGACAGTAATGAGCCTAGTCATTAGTTACAAAGATACATTTACGTAAATGCTTTTACAACATAACATAACATATACTGAAGTGAGTCACTCATTAAAAGAACCATAAAAATGAATTATGATCGTGACTTTTCTGAGATTACTCATTAAATTATGCTACTTAAATTCTTTTTCGTCATCCATCCACAATAGCCCATTGGCCGAATGCTAGTGTTTCCTTATAGCTTCTTAAATTTTACATTGCTTTTAAATCTTATTTCAATAACATAGAGTTCAATTTAAGGGGGTAACTATTTGTCTATTGCCTGGCTAAGGGTTAAAAGAGAAACTTTGGACTTGAATCTGCCATGTTAACTCCACAGCAACATAAAACTTAACTTAATGTGGAGAAATAAATTATTATTATTATTACAGCTGGGATTGGTATATGGTGTAGCACATCTGACTTCCACAATGTTACAAGCTATACTAGTGCCGGAGCTGACGCGTTATTTTCCGATGCCCATGGGAATATCGAAAAACTCTTTTTTAGCAATTCCCTTCATTAGGAGCCTTCCCGTCAAATTTTAACTTTGTTTTTTTATAATTTCGTCGGTAAATTTTTCAAAGTTTGCAATTAGTGTGTCAGTGGTATTTTGAGTTTGTAATTTAAGATGGCATAACGACTTTCACTGTGGTTAAACACAATAAAAACCAGGACTAAGGATACGGTCAGTTGACAATTGGTCAGCACGCTTTATTGTAACGCATTACGACAATCACACCAAATTTTCTCATACATATTCATATATTATGGCGCATTTTAAGACCATTAAAACTAGCAGCGCCTCGCGGTTTCTCCCGCGTAGTTCCCGTTCCCGTTGAAATACGAGGACAAAAGATAGCCTATGTTACTCCCTGATAATTTAGCTTACTGTTAGTGAAAGAATTTTTAAATGAGTCCAGTCAGTAGTTTTTGAGTTAATTCGTTACAAACACACAAAAATACAAATCATTCCTTCCATATAATACAAGTGTAGATTTGTGTGGTAGAAACGCGCTCGCTTAACACTTGTCATCTAAGAGTAGCCTTAAAATTTTACTCGCCTTACGAAATTTAAGAACTCTAGATGCCACTAAGTGGTCACACTTTTACTAAATTACCATGCCTGACATTGGTAAGTTGTGTAATCATTACACACTGTCATAGAGGGGCTATTTTTTCTCCTCCATACTATGGTAAATTGAGGTAGTAATATTATGTATGTAGTAGTATAAAGTAGTCTAATATAAGTCTACTAATCTTTTAAAAGTGAAAGTTTTTGAAAATACATGGATGTGTCTTACTCTGTCACACAAAAACGAATGAACGAATTTTGATGAAACTTAACAGTAATATAGATTATACATCAGAATAACACATACTTACATTTTATCTCGTAACGCGAGCGAATTGGTCAAAATCTAGTAATGTTATAAAGAGGTAAAATTTTGTGTGTAACATTTTTTTTAAGGAAATAAAGACATATTTAGAATGCTACATTATCCTAAACTATCCATTATAGTTAAGGATAATATAGTATCATAGCCTATATTTTATTTCGATGAAAATAAGTTTCAATTTAAAAATTCAATATTAGTAGAGTCGGGAAAAAACCTTCGCATGTTTGCTTTATCTGCACAACTCGTTTAAACCGAAACGACGGTTCGCTAACTTTGTATAATTTAATTAGCAATACATGTAAATCTTAGTCATAAAATTTTGAATTCTAAATAAGTTGCCATCCTAATTCACATAGCAACATGTCATTTAAGACCAATGGATACCTGTTATTACCTAATACAGTAAGATAGAGGTGGACCTCTGTTGTTTTGATTATCTTGACAGACATACATGCAAATAAAGCTATAAAAGAATATACTCTATGTTGCTTTATATTAGTGAGCCTCCTATTCTCGTTCATGTGATTATTCTTATAGTTTGACGACTAAATGCTTGTTTTGTAAGAATATGAGCATGAGCGAAATGTCTCTAAATTTGTCAGATAGTAACGTAATATCAGAAGAACTTGAATTGGGGAGCAAACCCAATCGTTATTATCCACCTCTTTCTATTGACGGGCCTGTTTTCTCAGTTGGTAGTGACCCTGCCTTCTGATTCGGAGGTCGCGGGTTCGATCCCCGCTCGGGGCCAACATTTGTGTGCGTGAACATGTCTGTTGGCTTCGTCTCTGGTCCCTCCGTGCCCCACACGGTCCCTTAATAATTTGATGTTCATTTGTTCCAGAGAGAAAGATATGAACGCCAAACTGATTGTGCAAATGGAAAGCAAGAAGACGAGATTATTGACAGTAAGAGTAAGTTTTTTAAACCATGATCACAACCAATGAACACGTAATAAGACATTCAGAGACTTTGAGACAAAAGTGTAAGTGTACTTATACCTAAAAAAAAATTAGACAACAGGATTTATGTAATATCTAGTTCAAGTGCAAAGCAATATAATATTAAGAGGTGTGTAGACCAGATGAACGGCCTCTAATAGCTGCCTCGATGTTTTTTACTATAAATATGTATGTCAGTTGTTTGGTATCCATAGTAGGACTGTTTTCACCATCATCAACCCGTAACAGCCTACTGTTGAGCTATAGGTCTGTCCTCACACATGTGGGAGTATGGGCCATTACCTGCCACGCGAGCGAGAGAGATGGTGGTAGGCACTAGCCTAACTACCAGAATTTTTAAGCCACCCAAGCGTATCTGACATGGCTTAACGAATTGTGCGTAAACACAACGAAAAACTAAAAAATGGACTGGCCTGCTTGGGACTAAATACCCCACAACTCATTATTTTATTTTTTAATGCAATTTTACATTAAAACATTTTACATTGATCTGAATAAATGAATTGATTTCCAATAGAATATTTAATTTACATTTGTTTGTTCTCATTAAGGTTGTTTTTAGGAGATAGCTAAAAGCGATAAGACCGCCCATGGTACTTTAGTTAAGGATGGTATCCATATTATGTTGTTTTTGGTGTACAATGAAGAGTTGTTGTATTGTATTGTACGACAAATACTTTAGGTTCTCAGTCAAAACAGAGCTCACGCGAGGCAGCGCACATAGGTTGATTTTCAAGTTTTGTGCGGCCAAAATTATTTTAATGCCTTAACTTGTAAAAAAATAAGTAAACTATTAAAAAAAGACATATTTTCATTCAAACTGTTACTTTATTTTGAAATAACTTATGTTTACTACAGTTTTAATCAGTTTTAATGACAAAGGCAAAGGGTAGGTACTTTCTGATTAACTTTTTACTAATATTAACCAATTCAATCGTCATCGGAATCTTCTTCGCTGTTTCCCGAAGTATCTGCTACTATCGGATCTTTAAAATTGGGATCAACATACATAGCTATTGTTTCGGGACAAAATGCTTTTGAAACTTTTTTTCGTCTGCGGTTTGTGCTGCTTAGTAATGGGTTGGATCTAAGCAATAACCTATTAAATATGTCGCGATTACAATCTCCGCGCGTAAATTTACGGGCATAGCTTTCTCGGTACATACGGAAGTTTCGGGCTTCCTGAGCCTCCTCTGATAATTAACCATTAATATTTCACCATTTCTGATTAGATTTAAAGAAAAAGGCTTCGTTTCTCTGTGATTTAGTCCACTTTTTCTTGATGTCACTTAAAGTAAGCCAGTGTCTTCTTAAGGTCTTTAACAATTTCTTCAGATTCACCATACGAAGACAATATATAATTTTCCAATTATTCGAATTTTTCATCCAAATTTGCCAAGTTTTGCCCTTGAATTTGTTCATTAAAGCAATTTGCGTGTCACTATTTTTACCCCAGAAGAGCCAGGAGACACTAAAACGAGAAATTATAGAATTTGAAAAAATCATAAAAAATATATTTTTTCTATAATTACCCTCATAGTACATAATAGCAGGAATTAGCAAGTAATACTCACGTCAATAAAAGGTGGAAGTACCAGCTATCGTTCTTCATAAGAATTAAAGCGCGATCAGGGGCGAAAGTATAACAAAATTACTAATAAACACAAAAAACACAAGATTTTTCTTTTTGAAAACGACCTAAGTTTGGTAGGTTATATCAGACAATATTATCAATTCCAATTGTTTATAAATAGCTAAAAATATTGGTTTTTACCTGAATTGTTGGAATCCATAACGTTCAATGCACTAAAATGTCTTTGAACAAGAATATTACCCTCGAGAGAGATGATTTCAAGTTAACTCAAAATAACGATTACGCGGGTAGCAGGAGACAGTAAAGTTCCGACTGACCGTATTCGAATGTCATGCGGAGTGGCGCCTTACCCGTCCGGCCCATTGTTCTTAGGACTATTGCTAAGCTCTAGGAATGTTAGCTGGTTTTGTTGCAAAAACTTTTATTTATTCAATTATGGCCGCATAATTAGCTAAAATCAACCTTTGTGCAGCGTATATTTGCCTTGCCCAGCCGAGTAGCATTCGAGCGAACGCATGCCTCAGACGACAACCGCGTAAGGCAGTCCGGTCGGTCTGGCTGGACCCTACTACGAATGATTTAGCAATTAGGAACGAGTTTTAAATATGTGAATGTTTGCGCTAGAACAAAAAGTAGTTAGTTTGCGTAGACCGGTCTAAATGCTGTGGGAAAATAGGGAAAGAATACAAAAAAATAATTGTTTTGCTTCTTATTACATTATACGATTCAACCAAGGCATGAGATGCAAACTTTCAAAAATGTAAAGCTTACTTCTCTGGGAGTAAAATGGGCTATAATTTTCCCACAGGAACGGGAGTTACGCGAGTGAAACTGCCTGTTTCACTCGCGTATTCGTCTATTTATATTTCCCTCTATTCCCACATTCTGACGGGCCTGTTGGCTGAGTTGGTAGTGACCCTGCCTTCTGAGTCGGAGGTCGCGGGTTCGATCCCCGCTCGGGGCCAACATTTGTGTGAACATGTCTGTTGGCTTCGTGTCTGGGTGTTTAATATTTATTTAAGTATGTCTATCAGTTGTTTAGTACGCATAGTACAGGCTCTGCCGTGTGTAAATTGTGTCCCACGATTTATTTATAAGTATAAGTATAATCTCACGCCTTTTTTATCCCCGAGGGGGTAGGCAGAGGTATTCTATTACTGGAAATACCCACATTTCACGAGATATATTGGACCCCTAAACGTGATAGGTGGTGAGCCTATCGCCGGACCGGGTCTATTTACACATGTCTCAGAATTAATTCTGAGACCGGCGGGTTTCCTCACGATGTTTTCCTTCACCGTCGAGCTAGTGATAAATATGTACGTAAGTTTTTGAAAAACTCATTGGTACATGCCAGGATTCGAGCCCGAGCCTCACTGATTTTAGGCAGGCTCTTTAACCGTCCGGGCTATCACCGCTCTTTATTTATTCTCACTAATATAATTTATGCGAAATTAACTCCGTCTGTTACGTTTTCACGTTAAAATTGCTAAGTCTTGATGAAATCTTCTCTAAGAAAGATAATAATAATATTGTTTGTAAATTAGGCTATAAACTCCCCAAAGAAAAATAAAATTACGTATCCCAACGAAATCACGGGCAAAGCAATAGTAACAAACGTGCAAAAGAAAGGAAACGCTATAAATCTGTAAAACGGATAAATGACGTCACTGCACGCGTGCTATCCGATTGTATAACATTACAGCTCAAGAATGTATAATAATAATCACCTATGATTGTTGCCATTGTTTGATCAGTTGGCGAGTTGAAACTAAAAGTGTGACAATTTGTCAAAAGCAGGTATTTTTCACAAATCAAGTATTAAAACTTATATAGTGGTATATATTCCATTTCCGGAAGTACACAATTTTCACCAGTATACTTTAGGACCCCAAAACAAGACAGGTTTTTACTCTCGATGTTTTAATTTGCCTACTATCAAGATAAGTTCATAAGTTCTTGTAAAACTTATTTGCACGTGGGAATCGTCAGGATTCAAAGTCGGGCCTCATGCAGCATGAGTAAATATCACTGCTGTATTAAAAACAGTACTATTAAAAACCAGTTGTTGTCAAAAAACGGTCGTATTTAACAATAGCATGTATTTTTTAATTGATCATCAACATTTTCTAAGTTCTTTGTTTCGTATAAATATATTTCCTCAAACACAAACCTTATAATAATTTGGAGATTTAAAGTTTTCAAACAAGTGTTGTAATAATAATAATATCTTTATTTGCGTCAAACACGTTGGTAATAGGTGACGATATATATATTTTCTAGGTCGTACATGTTTCACACTCTTAGAAGCATGCAAATATTTCTTAGTGTTAAATGTTAATTGTTTTTAAAGTCCGTATATTCTTTAATGTCATAGAAAGTACATTCAACAAGCCACTTAAATAATTTAGTCTTAAATTTTAACAACGGTAGAGATTTGATGTCATGAAGTAGTTTATTGTAAATTTATATACTCATGTAAATATGTACTGTTGTAAATATTTCGTTAGCCTAGGTACTTGGTCTGATATAAGTCTATCCTTATCTCTATAATTCATGTGTGGGTTTACATCAGCAACTTTTTTAAACAGATTTATGTTCTGCTTTACAAAGATGCACATTTCATAAATACAATATGTAACTGAATAAGCGCAATTCCTAAAATCAGTTTGTTCAGTATCGACGACAGTACTTAATCGATTTCAAATATTTTTAATATGTGTTAAATTTTTCCGAAAAATGAATTAGCGTAGCCGAATTTAGTGCTTTCTATGGAAATCGTGCTATTATTGATCGATATTTAAGAAAATTGGTTAGACACAACTAAAGTTCGATTGCATCATATTTTTTAAATTAATATACTAATTGGGGTGTGTGAGGAATGACGCTTTTTCTGTTACGCGTTGTACAAAAGCGCCATTCCTCACACACATATTTGAACTCCTACTGCTAAGTTGGTAGTGTTTTTTGAGTCGAGGTTGAGGGTTGGATTCCTGAGCTGGACCAACATTTGTGTGCGTGAACATGATCCTATGTTTCGTATCTGGGTGTTCATGTGTTAATTACACAGTAGTTTATTTACTAAAATTCATATTCATCCATGCATCTCAGACATAGTCTTAAATGTCTTAACCCTTTAACGGGCATAGACAGTTTAAATTTTTCATTGGTTTTGAATCTTGTTTTACTTACATAGAGTTCAATATTTCGTGGTAAATATTTGCCCCCCTCCCGTTAACTCTACTATATAAAAATAAGTCGGGTTTTCCTTCCTGACCATATAACTCCAGAACGAACCACGAACCGATTTCCACGGTTTTGCATTCGTTGGAAAGGTCTCTGGCTCCGTGAGGTTTATAGCAAAGAAAATTCTTATAAGCATTGCATTGCATATTATTATGGTTTGTAATTAATATTAATTGGCTTTAAATGAGATTTTTAATACATAGATTTTCAATAAGTTAATTTATGTATTATTTAATAATTATTAGGTTCGACATTTGATTGTGCTTGTACATTGTTATATCAGACACGACACTGAAGACCATACACAAACACTTACTATACTACACTACACTATACCTACTCGTGATTCTCTTAGGGCAAAAGCAGAATACAAGTGTTTTGCTCACCCGAGCAAAACAATTAAACTGAGCTTTGGCCCTTTTCTGCTGCTGCTGCACACACGCATTTAACTGCTGGTTCAGCAAGTTTTTAATGTTTTTTTTTAAATGTACTTTTTGTTTTATTGTTTTGTTTTATTTTATAATTATATCTTGTCTGTGTTAATATTATGTGTTATTAATGTTATTATAATATTGTTATTGCTTTATATGTGTGTGTGTAACTGTGGCAAAAATAATCATTTTTTCTTTCTTTCTTTCTTTCTTTCATTGCACCCGTGCGAAGCCGGGGCGGGTCGCTAGTAACTATATAAAGTAATTGATTCAAATTAATATAATAAAAATGACAAGTTGTAGTGTAGTGTAGTAGATTTTTTTTTTATATCTCTTAACTTTTGCTGATTACACAATCATTTAAACAGACATTATTCATGGACGTGCTATGGTTTTACGACGCGATTTCCGGTACAAGCGGAACTCTAATTATAGAACCACGCGTTTAACGCACTTCTGACCGTGTATTCAACGCCATATGCGAGATTGATGCAGTGCAGTTGCATTGTTATATAGATATAACTAGCGACCCGCCCCGGCTTCGCACGGGTGCAATGCTTATAAGATTTTCCCGCTTATCTGTTGAAATTTTTTCTGAATTTTCTTTGCTATAAACCTCACGGAGCCCGAGACCTTTCCAACGAATGCAAAACCGTGGAAATCGTTTCGTGCGTTCAGGAGTTATAGCGTCAGGAAGGAAAACCCGACTTATTTTTATATAGTAGATGTCACCACTTGGTAACCAGCCACCATCCTACTTCCTACTAATATTATAAATGCGAAAGTTTGTATGGATGGATGGTTGTATGTGCGCTCGGCCGGTTTAATATGAAGTGACTACTTTGAAATTGGTATTTGCATATGGTTTAAACATTAAACTAAGTGCACAAATCAATATAATAATAAGATAACTTAAGATATATAGATAAGATAACACAATATTATGATAAATAAACGAGATAAATATACAAGGGAGTATGTGGGCAAGTCGATAGATGGCAATATAGACGTACTTACTATATCGGTAGGTACTATCGGTAATATACTCGCGAAAAGTCAGATGCGGGGATAAAACATGCATGCATGAGTCATTTGATGGACGTAGAGGAAACTCGAGGTTTACCAGTTAACGAGTCTATGGCTTCTGCATTCCTAGATGGGACAAAGCCGTGATATTTTGTAAAAATTTCAAAGTCTACAGAGATTTAAAAATTTACGGAAGTCTTGTCAAGTAAAAAGGCTTTTGTTATCGTAAACATCTCTCTACTATTGTGAACGCTATATCAAATAGAAAAACAAATGACTTAAGCTGTAGAAAAGTCACGTGGAGTTATCATCTTTTGCTTGAATAGGGTTGTGTCCTACCTAGTCAAATCAGTTACTTTTTACGATCTGTCAAAACGAAATTTTACTATGGAAAATGTACTGAAATAGCAAACCGTGACGTCATAGTTTGTAGTACTCAATTGCAGCACTTTTTTTGATTGTTTTATTATTTTTAAATTTTCTATAATTGTAAATTGAAAATCGAAATACACATTTTGAGGTTTTTTGGGATAATCTTTTTAATGTATGACTACTCGCAATTTAATTTCGATGCTGTCAACTACCCAATTAGTTAAAGTGTTGCCAAGTGAAGTAGTCACACCAGCGCTGGTACAGCGTTATTAATTATTAACCGTTTGTAGAAGAAAGAAAAAAGAAAGAAAGAAATGGAATGGAGTTTCGTTTGCGACTTGTTTTACGGGGCTGTAGTTAGATTCTATTATTCTAAATATTGTATTGGATTTTTTAAATAATACAACAATCAACTTATTGTTTTTAAAAACGATAAGAGAAATATAATACTTGTCTATATACACACACCGGCACAATTAGCGGAACAGAAAAAAAAGGGAGTATTTACGCATTTTTGCGTGTTACTGGCCGGCTAAACAAGCTTTTTTTAAATTTGGGTTTTAATTTAAAAATGGAATACTAAGCGACTGCCCTTTTTTTCATTCTTTTGTTTTAATTTTCATTGATTCATTTTTTCCACCGCTTGTCCGTTTTTAGAAGGTTCGTGAATTCCATTTGAAAAGCTTTGAATTGCAGTTTTTGAGGCTTTTGAGTTTTTTCGCATATTGATAATTTACGAGCATCTAATTATGCCTGATTTAACGCCATCAGAAATCATTAGGGCAGATCAAATGAGGAGAAATGGTCAAACCTACAGATCGATTGCCAGAAGCCTTCGTCGATCGTTATCAACGATTTATCGTAGCATCCAACGATACAGATTGACGAATGCTCTAGTGAGAAGGAGAGGACAAGGCCGGAAAAGGTGTACTTCAAGGAGGGATGACCGTTTTCTCCAACTTCAAGTCCGACGGAACACGAGACTAACGGCGGTGCAGGCTCGAAATTTACTGGAAGAGGTACGAGCAGTAAGGATGAGTGAGCGGACAGTTCGTAGAAGATTCGAAGAAGTGGGTATAGGCTCGTATGTGCCCGCCAAAGCCCCAAAACTTGAGAGACATCATCGCACAAACCGTCTACACTTTGGTCGTGAACATCGTGATTGGGACTTCGACGACTGGGGACAGGTTCTTTTTACTGATGAATGCAGAGTTATGTTAAATCAAATTGATGGAAGGCAGCGAGTATGGAGACGCAAAGGAGAACGGTATATCCAGTCTAATTTTGAAAATACAGTTGCATATGGCGGCGGTTCAATTATGGTCTGGGGAGGAATATGTTTAGGAGCTCGTACGGAGTTAGTAGTGGTCGATGGCGGGAATCTGAATGCTGATCGGTATATCAGGGAGATTTTAGAAGAACATGTTGTGCCATTTGCCCCCTTTATTGGTAACAACTTCATTCTAATGCAGGATAATGCTCGGGCTCACAGTGCTCGCACAGTACAGACATACCTAAACCATGTTGGTATAACGGTGATGGAGTGGCCAGCACGGTCCCCCGATATGAACCCTATAGAACACGTCTGGGACTTGCTAAAGAGGAGTGTAAAGTCAAGAATGCCCCCTCCCAATAATCTCAACGAGTTGCGAAACGCATTACTTGAAGAATGGCAGAGGTTGCCCCAAGAAACCATTGATAACATCATCCGCAGCATGCCCAGACGGATGGAAACCCTCATCAGAGCACGAGGAGGAAACACTCGATATTGAACAGTCATTGAAATTGTTGTTAAACTTTGGAAAATCTTGAATTTTCTGCTGTTTCTCTATAATTAAAAATCGAAGAAAAATGCATTTTGTTTAATTTAATTTTTATTTTTATAAAATTTTAAGTATGGTGTTACAAATGAATGTCAAAACATGTTAATTTAATTGTTGTTTCATTTTAAATAATATATTGTTTAAAAATTACATTCATTGTTCTAAATTCCCTCTTTTTTCTCCTTTTTTTTTTCTGTTCCGCTAATTGTGCCGGTGTGTGTATATACTCATACTATATCCTAATATACATTATACATGAATACGTAAAACAATCTAAAGATGATGAATTTCTTTCAAGCTTTTTCACGTCTGACCCGATAAGAACGCACGAATCTGCCTTATATAAGAAAACTTGGAGTGGGATTTAACCCTTAAACCCTACCAGGGGGTCCAGCAAACCCCAGTGACAAAATTTTTGTAAATAATATTTTAATCATAAAACTAACAGGCCTGTGGTTCTAGGTATTCTCAAATGGCGTAGTTTGCCCTCTTGTCGTCAGTCGCTGTCAGGTGTTAGAGCTGTGTGGGCTCAGATTTTGCAGTTTTCGGGTTCGTCAGACCCCAGGGTAGTGACCGCGTACTATTTTGGACGTATACTTTATCGAGTTTTGTATGGTGAATATAGTGTAGTAATATGAAATACTTTCTAACTGGTAAGTTGTATTACTTAATAAACTATCATAAAACAATATTAATGTTTTTGTAGGAGACATGTTAATAATAATTTTATTTTACATATTTTAGTAGTGTTATTTCTTCGAAGGACCAGGATATGGCCAATGGCAATATTTTATGGCCTCTTGAACATAGTAGACGTCAAAACTTATGTTCTTTTTAAAATTGCTACTAAATGTTCTCCAAAACGCCGGCATTTAACAAAAAAACTTGTCATAGCACTCATTGCTCCTCAAATGGAAGAACGTTTGACTTTTCCAACTTTTCCTACAAATCTCCGAATACTCTTGGAAGGTATACTGCAAAAGAAGAGACCAGTGGTTGAATAAGGTCTTAATCTTGCTACAAAAAAAAATGTGCTGTATGCCCTAGAGGTAAAGATCGGAAGACCAGGGTTTTCTGCAGCTTATGCAAAAATCCACTCTGCGGCGAGCATACCGTGCCAATGTGTCAAGAATGTCTACACAAAGTTGCTTTAAATTATTTTTGTTTCTTTTGAAGTGTATAATTCTAATAAAGAAAGCCGATAATTAATACATTGTTTTATTTCAAAGATACATGCCAAAACTTATTGGGGTCCTGTAAACCCCAGGGTAGTCTAAGTGTTTCTCCTAGGATGGGTAGGGTTTAAGGGTTAATAATGCGAACAGATACAGAACGAATTATTCTAAATTACATTTTTTTTTTTACAGAATAGCAAAGAACAAAATGATGGCAGCCGGGAAAAGTACAAGGACTTCACGTTCGACCACTCGTACTGGTCTTTCGATGGCGCCGACACCCACTATGCCTCACAGGAACAGGTAAAAACCTATCTTTACCTGAGTTAATGCAGGAAGAGCTCTTAACATTACTAAAAATATCTACTTATTAAAACTCTGAAATTGACAGTGAGTGTAGAGCATAAACGGGTTTGTCTAGAAAAAAAATTTTTTTCAATCAAAACAAAAAAGAAAATGAAAAAAAAAGCTGTAGACAAGACACCAGTCGGGTTTTTTCGTTCGGGGATAAACGGCGTGAGCACATACCATTAATCTAATGATCTGTGGGCGTGAGGTTATTTATTTATTTATTGTAATCTATTAATAGTTTATATAGTTACTAGCAGTTCCGCGTGGTTTCACCCGCGTAGTTCCCGTTCCCGTCGAAATATGGGAATAAAATATAGCCTATGTTACTCTCCGATATTGTAGTTTTCCATTGGTGAAATATTTTTTTAAATCGGTCCAGAAGTTTCGGAGCTTATCTTTACTCTATATAATTAGTATTAGTATTGAAAATCTGACGCAGCAGATAATCGATGTGTGTCCTCTATTCCAGGTGTTCTCAGACCTCGGGCTGGACGTCATCGACAGCGCCTTCGAAGGGTACAACGCGTGCGTGTTCGCCTACGGGCAGACTGGCAGCGGGAAGACCTTCACCATGATGGGGTCGCCGGTCAGTCTGTTTATCACTTGTTTTCATTTAGCGCAGCAGCAAGAGCAGTGATAGCCCGGACGGTTAAAGAGCCGGCCGAAAATCAGTGAGGCTCGGGTTCGAATCCTGGCATGTACCAATGAGTTTTTCAAAAACTTACGTACATATTTATCACTAGCTCGACGGTGAGGGAAAACATCGTGAGGAAACCCGCAGGTCTCAGAATAAATTCTGAGACATGTGTAAACAGACCCGGTCCGGCGATGGGCTCACCACCTATCACGTTTAGGGGTCCCATGTATCTCGTGAAATGTGGCTATATCCAGTAATGGAATACCTCTGCCTACTCCCTCGGGGATCAAAGGCGTGAGATTATATTATTATTATTATTATTTCGGCGGCGATTGTGTCCCCCTCGGATGCAAGAGAATAGCTTTTAAGATAGAATGGACTATAGTTTTGATCAAGGTCAGCATCGTCAGGTCAAATAAGTGAAGAAAAATACAGAAGAACTGTATAGAAAGCGTTTTGAAAGGTTTTATGGAGGTGCGGAAGTGGAATCTTCTTCGTGCCTGACCGCGGTCCAAAGGTTGACGTCGGACAGTTGTAGTTATACAAACTCCTTTAAAGAAGATGTTATATTTTTAAACAAAAATAGTTTGCTACATTCCGCCACATACAATATTACACTTCAAGCATGTCATCATAAAAAAAACGATTCGTCTACTCTCATTTCATTGCACATTGGGTTCGATTCTGCTTTACAGAGACTGAACTTATTTTAGTTTACTCCTGTCATTTTCTTGCTCCTACAAAAGAAAAGAGACGAGAGTCCTGTCAAATTAAAATTAGTCCTGTCAACTAAGGCATTTCATATCGTGTTTAGTGCATAAGTAAAGAAATCACTACTAAAATACAGCCTCTGACCGTCCTAAATTCGGTAGGTTATCTTCTATCCCTTTCCTTTTTTGAGGTAAGACAAAGACAGGACTATACTAAAATAAGTTTAGTCGCTGTGAAGCAGAATCGAAACCAATATGATGTTTACAGATGAGTTAGTTCTGTGTAGTACCGCTAGATGTCGCAAATCGTAACTATCTCCCGTCTTCCAGGAATGCCAGGGCCTCATCCCAAGGATATGCCGTCAGCTGTTCTCGAGGGTGGCGGCCGGCAAGGAGTCCGGCGCATCCTACAGGACTGAAGTCAGCTACCTGGAGATATACAACGAGCGGGTCAAGGACTTATTGGCTACGGACGCTGGGCACTCTCTGAGGGTCCGCGAGCATCCCAAACTGGGACCCTACGTGCAGGACCTGTCCAAGCATCTGGTGTCCGACTACGACGATATACAGGTCAGTGGTGTACTGGTAGGATTAATGCACAATGTTTCACTTTTTAATTAGATTTTTCAGTGACCAGGCATGATCATCGGTCGACAAGAAACCCATGTCCGTCCGTCTGTCTTTCCGCGGCTTAGTTCAGAGACTCGTAAGCTCGTATCGCGTAGGAAGAGACAGCTTTATTTATTTATTTTATTTTATTTATTTATTTATGACTTGAAGGTTTAACACGCTTTATATTAGTTTCATTTATAAAGAACTAGCTATGTAATTACGTATTTAAACAAATTTTGGAAGACGAACTTAACCTACTTCTAATTGTCTGTCTTCGTTTGGATGACAATACACAGATTTTTTACTAGGTGATCTGAAGATGCAACATGGAGGCGGATAAAATCGAACTCCTCAATAAACACCTCGAGTTATCATTTGATTTTAGTTCTTAATTATTTCTGCGTAGGAGTTCATTCACCGCGGCAACCTGCATCGCACCACTGCGTCGACGCAGATGAATGACGTGTCGTCTCGCTCGCACGCCATCTTCACCATCACGTTCGTGCAGGCCAGCTATCTGCGGCACAACAACATGCCAAGCGAGACAGTCTCTAAGGTGCACCTCGTCGACTTGGCCGGCAGGTGAGTGTGACCCACCGCTGGGATGAAGCCCACGCTGGACCTTTCCTTGCTGGACCTTGGAATGTGGATGTAGGTTTTTTAAGTTATTAACTGTCACTTGGCGACTTGGCCGGTAGATGAGTGCCGCCCACCGCTGGGACGGAGCCTACTCTTCCTAATGTAAATGTAGTGTAGGTCTATTTTAAGTTTTGTAACTGTCACTTGGCGACTTGGCAGGCAGGTAAGCAAATCCCACTGCTGGGACGAAGCCCACTCCGCTAAAACTTGACAGATATGGATTTTCAAACAACTTTTTCCGGTCCCTGCTCGCATCTATTTGACCAGTACAGCAATTTAGATTTAACTCGAAGAAGGTTGTGAAAATAATGCTCAAATTTCCAAGCATGTTTGAGATAACAGACAACTCTAAAGAGTAAAAAACCAACTTCAACGAATAATACTAAAAAAAATAGTGGATTTGATAACCTCTTCCTTTTTTGAAAGCGTTCAAAAAAAGAATAATTGAAATCGGTTGGCGTGATACTGAGTTATTCGTCCATTTGTCGCTCACATACTTAATGCAAATTAAAGACTTATAGGCTTTTCTCATTGATGCCATTGTCAGAAATGGACGAAATTAAAATGGGACTAATCTGGAAGCACCAGCTTTCAAGTAAAAAAATAATTGTCTAGTGGGCTCAAAAAGTCCAATTCGCAAAATGTCCA
Source organism: Ethmia dodecea (assembly GCA_963855545.1). Classification (NCBI taxonomy): domain Eukaryota; kingdom Metazoa; phylum Arthropoda; class Insecta; order Lepidoptera; family Depressariidae; genus Ethmia; species Ethmia dodecea. The sequence continues at coordinate 12,941,939 of OY979457.1, read as the reverse complement.
AATCTCAAATTGTCCAATCAGCAATTTGTCCAATTCGCAAATTGTCCAAATCTCAAAATATTCATGCAACTGGACTAAATGAGAATTGGACAGTTGGACATTTTGCGAATTGGGCATAATGGGCCTATAGTCGAATTGATGACATCCTCCTTTTTTTGAAGTCGGTTAAAAAGCATGTTTTAACAGCGAGCGGGCGGACGCGACGGGCGCCACTGGCCAGCGGCTGGTGGAGGGCGCTCACATCAACAAGTCGCTCGTCACCCTCGGCTCCGTCATCTCGGCGCTGGCCGAGTCCAGCCAGCTGCCCATAGACAGTGAGTTTCAACTCAGACTCAAAACTTTTATCCCCGAGGGAGAGGTATTCAACTTCTGGATATACCCACTTTTCACGAGATATTCCTTGGACCCCTAAACGTGATAGGTGGTGAGCCCGTCGCTGGACCGGGTTTCTTACACATGTCTTAGAATTGAGTCTGGGACTTGCGGTTTTTCTCACGATGTTTTTCTTCACCGTCGAGCTAGCGATAAATATTACTCATTAATTTCTCTAAAATAACAAAGAATTCTGAAGAGTTAAAAACAGACTTCAACTCATATAAATGGGACTACACGGTAAGCACCAGCTTTCAAATAAAAAAAGAATCATTGATATCGGTTCACCCACTCGAAAGTTCTGAGGTAAGAAATATTAAAAAAAAAACAGTTTAATTGAGATCCTTCTCCGTTTTTGAAGTCGGTTGAAAAATACACTTAGAAACCTCAATAGTCTTTTAAACTCGTCCATGAAGGTAGCCTATTTCCACCGACGAGTTGCATACACTAAGCTTGCTAAGACTCTCATACGAAAAAGAATGGGCTTTATCTCCCACGCGAGCCAACCGTGAACTCACAATTTTTAAGCTTCCTAAAATCTAATTCATAATAAAGCCTAGAATACCATCCGATCCACTGTTGGATGCTGACGTCCGAGTACACTCAGATCTAGTGTTTACTTGATTCGAGTAGCATGTAGCGCGCTCATACCGTCAAAACGCAGTTCAAGCCTCACTGTTTCTAATGGCAATGGTGAATCCTTGCAGACCGGACCCCCAAAGGCGGCAAGAAAGTGTTCATCCCGTACCGAGACTCGGTGTTGACATGGCTGCTCAAGGACTCGCTTGGAGGCAACTCCAAAACCATCATGATAGCGGCGGTAAGCGATTTTTCTTTTCAAGTAGGATACTCAGGCATACACAGACATATCTCACATAAATACATATTCACATTAATAGACATACACATTTCTGTCGTCGTTATGTATATCACAGTGTTATTGTAAAAGGCGTGATATTAGAATTACATAATTTTAAACAAAAAAAACTATCTGGAATCTAATAAAAGTAAAAAAGCACTAGTCGCCACTACGATTTTCGAAAGTTCCCCTCGATTTCTCTTTGATGCCATCATCAGATTCTGGTTTCCTTATCATGGTACTACAATTGGAATATCTCCTATCCAACAAAAAAAGAATCATCAAAATCGGTTCATAAACGACGAAGTTATCTGCAAACAGACATAAAAATATACATACAGCACGGCCGTTTTAACTTGACAGCTCTGAAGTTGCGCAAATGGCTGCGCAGTAACATTTTTTAGCGACCATATGGCAGTAGGAGGGGGATTTGCGCAGGCGAAGCCTATGTTCAGAGAAGCCAAGTTAAAACGGCCGTACTGTACAATATGTAATAGAATAAGCGCAATTCCTGAAATAAGCTTGTTCAGTATCGACTACTTAATCGATTTGAGCTATTTTGAATGTGTTAAATTTTTCCGAAAAAATAATTAGCATAGCTGAATTTAGCGCTCCCTATGAAAATCGTAATATTGTAGATTTTTATGTAAGAAAATTGGTTAGACACAACTAAAGTACGAATGCATCATATTTTTTTTATATCAATATACTAATGGGGAAGAAAACTGACTTTTTATCCCGACAGAGGGCGTATGGTCGAGAGGGCCTAAATGATCTGTCAAAGCTGTCAAACTCCATACATTTTTTTGTTTACGTTAGCGTTTTTTCTAAACTCTGTCTAAAATGACGTTATGTGCTGCCTTTGGTTGCAAAAATAAAGGAACTCATGCATTCCCGAAAGACACTAAACGAAAAAAGTTGTGGGAAATGGAAACAGCTTTTTTACCAGCTGCAGAAGCTTTCCGTTTTTTTAACTCATCCTTTAACTGCGGCACCGTCATCAAGGAGTACATTTTCGTCACCAAAAAGCAAAAAGAGAACTCAATGCGAAAGGAAAACAAAAAAATATGGCCGTGACAAGGACCTCTCGCTGATGGCGACATCTGTAATTAGCTTTGCGTTTTGTTCCCCATTGGGTCGTATGAGGAATTGCGCTTATTCTGTTACACGTTGTGTATATACGGTCGAATTGAGAAACCTCCTCCTTTTTTTAATTAAAAAATAAAATAAATAAATAATCTCACGCCTTATACCCCCGCGGGCGTAGGCAGAGGTATTCCATTTCTGGATATACCCACATTTCACGAGATATATTGGACCCCTAAACGTGATAGGTGGTGAGCCCATCGCCGGACCGGGTCTGTTTACACATGTCTCAGAATTAATTCTGAGACCTGCGGGTTTCCTCACGATGTTGTCCTTCACCGTCGAGCTAGTGATAAATATGTACGTAAGTTTTTGAAAAACTCATTGGTACATGCCAGGATTCGAACCCGAGCCTCCAGTGATTTTCAGCCGGCTCTTTAACCGTCCGGGCTATCACTGTTCTTATTATTATTATTATAACCTAATATGTCTGTGTGCTTGCAGATATCCCCAGCGGACTGCAACTACGGCGAGACCCTGTCGACCCTGCGCTACGCGAACAGGGCCAAGAACATCATCAACAAGCCCACCATCAACGAGGACCCCAACGTGAAGCTCATCCGAGAGCTGCGGGAGGAGATCGACAAGCTGCGCGCGCAGATCGCTCATAATACGGTATGAAATAGCACAACAATGAGGAATTTTCAATGACATTCTTAAAATTGAACTAGATGGCGCTGATCAACATTGGGAATTAGAAATTGGCAACACTGATGTGTCGCTTTACGTGACACATCCGTCCGTCATGTCATGTGCATTTTCGCAGATGAAGGAGACTGAGTTTTTGTTTATCCTGGATTCGGATCTTTTGTTGTAACACAAACCACTCGTAAACAATGTACAAACAGAACAATAAATAAAATACAAGGTAATGAGTACGGAACCTTATTTTAATAAAAAGTCAGATTGTTTTTTTTTTGTTTGACAAATTGTTGCGACCATAGATTAGGTAAAAAAAAACCCAAGGCTTATCAGCACCATCTATTGACACCTTTGAATACTCAAGTGACAGCTGTCACCGAAAACTCCCCATTCAGACTAATTTTTATAGGTATGATTGCTGTAATTCTGTGATAAATACGAAGAGCATTAAATTAAAAATTTATGAAACCCCCGACACAATAAATACATATAAACACAAACGACTGAACAAAGTTTCATGAAATATGGCTAAGAACACTCGGTATAAAATTATCTATGACACAAAAACTAAACGAAAATCGGTTCAACCGTTTGGAAGCTACGATACCACAGGCAGATACACAGACAGACATGTTAATCTTATAACACCACTATATTTTTGGGTCGGAGTTTAAAAAATAAATAGTTGGGAAGTCTTTTGTCCCCGAGGGGGTCTGGAAATACCTATTGCACCAGTATATATTTTTTGAACAACTAAAAGGGGATAGCCTACGATGGAATAACGTGGTGAGCCCATCCCAGGACCTTGCACATGCCTCAGAATTGATTCTGGGACCTGCGGGTTCCCGATGTTTTCCTTCACTGTCGAGCTAGGGATAAATATGTACGTAAGGCTATCACTGCTAAATATTAGAGAAAATCCGGGTATTTCAAAGACTTGGCATGTGACGTCGTAAAAAACGTGTTTTGTGCTCTTAAACCGAAGCGAAGCGAGGACGGTTGGCTAATATTATAAATGCGAAAGTAACTCTGTATGTCACAGACAGACACGATTACGCCTAAACTACTGAACCGATTATCTGTAAAGAACCGCGGGTTCCAATTGGATCCGAGACACAATTAAAAATCTATTGTGTCTCGGATGCTTGGTCTTAGGTTAAATTAAATTTGGTACAGATATAGTAGATACCCTGAGAAAGGACATAGGGTACTTTTTAATGCGAAAAAAGGGAACATTTTTCCCACGGGAACGGGCCTGACGTGAGTGAAACCGCTTGGCGATGCTAGTAATTATATATTTTATCGCGCCAATTCCCGACAGGACCCCATAGAGACGGACACCGGCGTGCTGGCCACTCTCCAGCGTAAAGAGGCCCAAGAGAAGGTCCTCACGGAGAAGTGGACGGAGAAGTGGAGGGAGACGCAGCAGATCTTGCAGGAGCAGAAGGCCCTTGGGCTGCGCAAGAGTGGGCTGGGGGTGGTGCTCGACTCCGACATGCCCCACTTGGTGGGGATCGACGACAACCTGCTGTCGACTGGGGTCACGCTGTACCATTTGAAGGTGAGTTGGTTTGGTCACGGTGTGTTGGTATGAGACTAAATAAAAAATATATATTTTCAAGCCTTGAGGATATTTATTGTTTGGATGCAGAAGTATTCTGTTGCCGGGAAACCAAGTTTTCCCAGTTTAACGTGGGAGAGCCATGCTTCAGCAGGCTTGGGCCGGCTCGACCGGAGTGATACGACGGCCTCACAGAAAACCAGCGTAAAGCAATGCATTGCGTTTCGTTGAGTGAGTGAAAATCCCCCCTTCCCCTCCCCTCCCCTCCCCCTACTCCCACCTTAAAGGCCGGCAACGCAGTTGTGACTCTCGTGTTGCAGGTGTCCATGGGCGACGGACGTCACTTACCATCAGGTGACCCGTCTGCTCGTTTGCCCCCTTTTTTATCATTAAAAAAAAAGTATATTCTTTACACTTAAACGTGACAGGTGGTGAGCCCATTGCTGGACCGGGTCTGTTAAATGCCTTTATTTCTGGGACCAGCGGATTTCCTCACGTAGTTTTTCTTCCGTCGAGCTAGTGATAAATATGTACGTAAGTTATTGAAAAAATCTTAGGTACATGATCGAACCCGAGCCTTACTAATGAGAAGCGGGATCTTTTACCACTACTATCACTGCCGACTATAATTAAATTTATTTCGAATAATCATCACTTTAAAACACTCCACTACACATCACATATGTTCATAATTTTGACGGGCCTATTGCGTCTGTTGGTAGTGACCCTGCCTTCTGAGTCGGTCGCGGGTTCGATCCCCGCTCGGGGCCAACATTTGTGTGCATTAGCACGTCTGTTGGCTTCGTGTCTGGGTTTAATATTTATTTAAGTATGATTTATCAGTTGTTTAGTACCCATAGTACAGGCTGTCTAGTTTGTTGCCATAAATAAATATTACATATTCCACCCAACAGGAAGGCGAGACGGTTATAGGCAGCGAGGAATACGTTCCTACTCCGGACATCGTGCTAAGCGGAGCCGGAGTTCTTCCTTTGCACTGTCGAGTGACGCTACACGAGGGCGTGGCCACAGTACTGCCAGCCCCCGGGGCGCAGTGCTGGCTGAACACCGTGCTTATTGACAAGCCCGCCAAGCTCAGCCAGGGTGAGTAGGCTGAGAGTGAGGATAGTGTGGCTGAGAGTGAGGATTGTGTGGCTAAGAGTGAGTATAGTGTGGCTGAGTATGAGGATAGTGTGGCTGAGAGGGAGGATAGTGTGGTTGAGAGTGAGGATAGTGTATCAAAAGGTAAGACTAGTGTTATTGCCGAGTGATGCTGCACGAGGGCGTGGCCACAGTACTGCCCGCCCCCGGGGCGCAGTGCTGGTTGAACACCGTGCTTATTGACAAGCCCGCCAAGCTAAGCCAGGGTTAGTAGGCTGCGATTGAAGATAATGTGGCTGAGAGTGAGTATAGTTTTGTTGAGAGTGAGGATAATGTGGCTGAGTGTAAGGATAGTGTGACCGACAGTGAGGATAGCGGGACTGCGAGTGAGGCTAGTGTATCAAAAGGTGAGATTCTGTTATTGCCGAGTGACGCTGCACGAGGGCGTGGATACAGTACTGCCCGCCCCCGGGGCGCAGTGCTGGTTGAACACCGTGCTTATTGACAATCCCGCCAAGCTAAGCCAGGGTGAGTAGGCGAGTGACGATAGTGTGGCCGAGTGTGCGGATAGTAAGTGCGAGTGTGGCTAGTGTATCAAAAGGTGAAACTAGTGTTATTGCCGCGTGATGGTTCACTACTGTGTACTGCCCACCCCTGGGGCGCAGTGCTGGCTCAACACCTTGCTCGCCCGCTAAGCTCAGTCAGGTTGAGTGGTGGGGCTGAGAGTGAGGTTGAGTGGTGGGGCTGAGAGTGAGGTTGATGCGGCTGAGAGTAAAGGTAGTGTGACTAAGAGTGAGGATAGTTAGATAATCTGAGTGGAGTGGAGTTGCAATGACTTTCAATAGGTGAACTAGCCCCTACTTTGAGTAACGCATTTGAATTTTTGATTGTTTCGACGTACCGCCAGGGTGCATCCTGCTACTTGGCCGGACTAACATGTTCCGGTACAACGACCCCGCGGAGGCGGCCAAGCTGCGCCAAGAGGGCAGCGCCTCCGTCATGAACCTCTCCAGGCTTTCGCTGCTCTCCTGGTCCACCACCGACTTGGCAGCCAGCACCGAGAACCTCAACAACACGCTCTCGTTAGTATATTATTTATTAATACTGGTTTCCACAGAAATCTTCTATATATAATAATAATATAATCTCACGCCTTTTTATCCCCGAGGGGGTAGGCAGAGGTATTCCATTACTGGATATACCCACATTTCACGAGATACATTGGACCCCTAAACTAAACGTGATAGGTGGTGAGCCCATCGCCGGACCGGGTCTGTTTACACATGTCTCAGAATTAATTCTGAGACCTGCGGGTTTCCTCACGATGTTTTCCTTCACCGTCAAGCTAGTGATAAATATGTACGTAAGTTTTTTGAAAAACTCATTGGTACATGCCAGGATTCGAACCCGAGCCTCACTGATTTTCGTCCGGCTCCTTAACCGTCCGGGCTATCACTGCTCTTCTATATGCCGAAAATATATGTTTACGAGTTTATCCCTCAGTTCCAAAGGTATTCCATTCCTAAAAAGAAATCTAGTACTTTTGCTAGCTTAAGCCTTAAAGTTTAAGGTGTAATGTATACTAAGAAATGATTTATGAATATTCTGTAAGGGGTTTACATAGGAATCGAAAGTTTGTAACGAAGTTAGTCATTTACCCGTTGGTAGCATAGTAAATTGCGTCTAAAAATTCAGTAAAAGATTTGTCTCAAAACGTGTTGCGTTTTTAATTTTACAAAAAAGTCTTTTTTTTGCGTTTTTTTGTTAGCAAATTTCAAAACAATAAAACTGTTAAAAAAGCGAAAAAAATGATTACTATTTAATTAATCACTTAACAACACATGAATCACTAAAAAATATGAATCACTTCATTAAAATCCAACATTTTCCTTCAGTTTTTCGTTTTAGTTTTCATCGAAATCTGGCCCTAGACTCCTTTGAGTACTTTTCGATATTCCTCATAGTTTCTAATTTAGCCTACCATGCCCACTTGAAAAATTCACCCTGTATATAATTTGGGCTTGATTGAAAATATCTGTAACCATAAAAATAAAAACAAATTTTAACCAATAGATATTCAATCAAGTTCCGCAAGTGCTAGAATTAATTCTGAGGCGTGTGTAACCCGGTCCGGCGATGGGCTCACAACCTATCACGTTTAGGGGTCCAAAGAATATCTCGTGAAAAATGAGTATGTCTAGAAATGGAATGGCGTACCCCCTCGGCGAAAAAAGGCGTGAGATTTTTTTAAGTTTCTAAATTCTATGACACTTAGACCAGAATGAATAGAATATGAATGTAGCTGTTGATTGGTGTATAAATATCAAAAATAACCGACAGAGACCTGGAGAGCGAGATCCGCTGCGACCGAATCGAGGCTCAGCGCGTGGAGCTGGAGCGAGAGAGGCAACAGTTCCTCCTGCAGCAGGAGGAACGCCAGCGGAGATGGCACGAGGAGCGCCAGGAGCTGCTCCAGGCCCAGAAGGAGCTTGACCAGGTTCCTAACACTTTTTCCACCAAAACCAATCGATTTTATTTTGCTAGAAATGTGGTACATTCAGGAGCACAGCTTTCCACTTGTAGTGCGAGTCTGACCTTTAAGACGAGTAAGCACACAACGAAAGCCGGGACCAACGGTTTAACGTGCCTTCCGAAACACGTTCGTAATATAATGCCACTATCCGCGCATCCATCCGCTGACTGACTTGGCCCGAGTTTGCTTAACATTTGTGATCGGTACAAAGGCACGTTAAATTCTTGTTGATCCCGGTTTTCGTTCTGTTTACGCTCAATGGAAGTCGTTAAGCCATGTCAGATACCCTTGAGTGGCTTGAAAAATTCGGACTGTTAAGTCACTAGCTTAACACCATCTCAAGATCCGCGGTGCCCATACATCCTGATGTGTGAGGAAAGACCCTTAGCTCAGCTTTGGGTTGTTACAGGGAGTGATGATTATGAAGTGGACTTATAAGTCCCTAATAAAAACATTATAAAATAAAAAAAACTCACGCCTTATATCCCCGAGGTGGTAGGCAGAGGTATTCCATTTCTGGATGTAACCACTTATCACCAGATATTCTTTGGACCCCCGTGATAGGTGGTGAGCCCATCGCCGGACCGGGTCTGTTACACATGTCTCAGAATTAATTATAGGACCTGCGGGTTTCCTCACGATGTTTTCCTTCACCGTCGAGCTAGTGATAAATATGTCTGTAAGTTTTTGAAAAACTCATTGGTACATGCCAGGATCGAACCCGAGCTTCACTGATTTTCATCATGTGAAGTAGGCCCTTTAACCGTAAGCCCCTTTTCACACGTACCGGTTTCCGCCGGTCCGCCGGGCGGCGAAGTATATGGCCATGTACTTTCGCTTTCATACGTACCGGCGGGCAACCGGGCAATCGGCCATACATTTCGCCGCCGGACCGGCGGAAACCGGTACGTGTGAAAAGGGGCTAAGGCTAAAAAAAACATTATGATTTTGTTAACATAGGAGCGGGAGGCGATGGAGCGCGAATACGCGGCCGCGTGCCGTCGTTTGTCAGGGGACTGGCGAGCGTTGGAGCGAGGCTGGGCCCATCGGCGAAGGGCGCTGCGCCAGCGGCAGAGGGAGCTGGCGCAGAGGACTGGACGACTTGGCGCGCTCAGGGACACGCACCAGGGACGGGTGAGTTACACGAGGACAACTTGGCATAAGGGATAGGCACATAGGCCGAACTTGGCCACGCTTGGACTCGTATTGCGGGCGACGCTTGGGCCGCGTGAGCGCGCTCAAGGACTCGCACCAGGGACGGGTGAGTGACACTTGGCCACAGTTGGCATAATTGGTGGGCGAAGGGATAGGTAGAGAGGACTGTTTGTCGGACCAACTTGGCTACACTTGGACTTGTATTGCGCGCGACGCTTGGGCCGCCTGAGCGCGCTCGAAGACCCGCACCAGGGACGGGTGAGTTGCACTTGGACAACTTGGCATAAGGGATAGGTACAGAGGACTGTTGTGTCGGACCAACTTGGCCGCACTTGGATTTGTATTGCAGGCGACGCGATGGGCCGCCTGAACGTGCTCAGGGACACACACCAGGGACGGGTGAGTAACACTTGTTCGCATTTGGCATTCTCAGTGGGCGAAGGTACAGATGACGAACTTGACCGTACTTGGCCACGCTTAGACTCGTATTGCGGGTGAAGAGACACACTTCCAGGGACGGGTGGGTAAAATGCACTTAGACACACTTGACATTCTCAGTGGGCAAAGGGATAGGTAGAGAGGATAGTAATAGTTGTGCCGGACGAACTTGGCAATACTTAGACTTGTATTGACGATAAGCGTGGTGGATCACCGGGTGAAGCGACACGCACCAGGGATGGGTGAGTAACATGCACTTGGACACACTTGACATTCTCAGTGGGGGAAGGGATGAGTAGAGAAGACAGTTGTGCCGGAACAACTTGGCCACACTTGGATTCGTATTGTGGGCGACGCGATGGGCCGCCTAAGCGCGCTTAAGGACACGCACCAGTAACGGGTGAGTGATACTTGGCCATACTAGGCATTCTCAGTTGGCGAAGGGATAGGTACAGAGGACGAACTTGGCCACGCTTGGAGTCGTATTGTGGGCGACGCGATGGGCCGCCTGAGCGCGCTCAAGGACACTCACCAGAGAGGCGGGTGAAGATAAATGGTGGGGCTGTAGGGACACGGGACGGGTAAGTAGCACGCACTTGGCCACACTTGACATTCTCAGTTGGCGAAGGGGTACTTGGCATTTGGCCCCCAGAATCGGACGCGCTTGGATTCACTTAGCAACACTTTGCTGAGCTGGGAATGGGTATTTTTAGTGCACGCCAATGATGCATGCATTTATAGTTAATATTATATGTTTGTCAGTAGCGGGTAGTTTATGTACACTAATATTATAAAGAGGAAAGATTTGTAACGAATAAACTCAAACTACAGGACCAATTTTAAAAATCCTTTCACCAACGGAGAGCTACAATGTCCCTGAGCAATATAGGCTATATTTTATTCCCGTACTCCCACGGGAACGGGAAAAACGCGGGTGAAACCGCGCAGAACCGCTAGTGTTGAATATAAAGTTATAAACTGGCTATTCCACTGACATTTTCTTGCTGCGATAAAATTAAGAGAGCGAGAAGAGTTGACTTTAAGAAATCCCCTTCACGAGAAGTAAACAACGTACTTATCTACTGAGTTACGTAGCCGTGCAGGTATGAGCTAACCAAACTTATAGTCCAGGCAATGAAGCGGATTTTTGTATGAATACCCCAACATTAATTCCTCAGTCGATGAAACTTTGCAGGATTGTAGTATAGTATGAGACAACACTTGTATAAAAAAATCAAAAAAAAAACCTAACCGAAGTTAGGTATTTTTTACTGAAATACTTATTTATTTGATATCTTTGTTGGGAAAAATGCTCAGTCAACATTTTCTTCGCCGGCAATATTCATGTGTGTTAAGAAAGCTATATGCGAAATATCCAAAAAAATCTCCTGGTAGAAACAACAAAACTCAGACGTATATGTACCTTGCACGGGAAAATTGCTCAGTCCATTTTTTTAACTGGAATGTCATTAAATAGTCGCTGTGGACTTACAATAGGAAAATCCAAAATAAAAACCGTCTCGCTATATTATTTTCAGAAATTATCAAATTATCGACAAAAAAAAAATTTTTTAGTATAATAATAATAATAATAATAAATCTTTATTTCAGGCAATATTTACATTAATAGATGAATACGTAAACAGAGGCCCTGAAAACTTAACTTCGGTTAGGTTTTTTTTTTATTTTATGCAAGTATTGTCTCATACTATACTACAATCCTGCAAAGTTTCATCGACTGAGGAATTAATGTTGGGGTCTACTACCTTTATTGCCTAGACTATTAATCAAATTTAATTTCCATATGGGCAATAATACCAATGTAACATACTATTTTAATCAGTTAGATTATATTTAGATGTACGTACCGTTTCCCGTTACCGTGTTAATAAAAAAAAACGTGTAGTTCCCGTTCCAGTGGGAATACTGGAATAAAATATAGCCTATGTTACTAAGTGACAATGTAGATTTCAAATTGTTAAAGATTTTTTAAAATCGGTCCAGTAGTTTTTCATTTTATTCGTTGCAAACATACTAAAAATACATATCTTTCCTCTTTATAATAATTAATATTTCTATAGAAGTGTAGATATGAGTATATTCTCAATAAACACTCTTAAACACTGAGCCATTATCTTGTTGGGTTAACAATCTCTCAGAGGAGCGTTGTGCCACTGTGCGGTAATCGAACTCGTCCTAGTGTCTCGATGCGCTAACATTGACTTTATCGAGAAATACTCGCTTGAAACTGTTAACATGTTTATCACTAGCTCGAAAGATAAGGCTCCCTACTTGGTGGATATCCCACCTATACGCACAAAGCGCTTTTCAAGTTCTTTTATTATGCGCACCGCCAAGGAGTGGAACTACCTGCCGGCGTCTGTATTTCCGAGTTCATATAACCCACAAGCCTTTAAGGATCGAGTGAACAGGCATCTTCTGGGCAAGCTCGTCCCAACGTAGGCCCCGTCTTTGCTCTCGGGCTAGTCTGGGGTCAAGAGCAAGCCCATTTTTTAGTAAAAAAAAAAATAAAATAAGGAAAACATTGTGAGGAAGCCCGCAAGTCTTTGATTTTACTGGAGCACAACAAATGAAATAAGAAGTGTTATTTATAACTAGTGGTCCTTGCGGTTTCACCCGCGTAGTTCCCGTTCCCGGTGGAATACGGGAATAAAATATAGCCTATGTTAATTAGGGATAGTGTAGCTTTCCATTGGTGAAATAATTTTTAAAATCGGTCCAGTAGTTTTTGAGTTTATTAGTTACAAACATACAACAATACAAATCTTTCCTCTTTAGAATATTAGTGTAGATAAGTCAAGATATCTCACATAATTCTCACTTGAATTACTTAGCGAAACGGTAGTACCGCAGCATGTGCACTCACTTTTTAAAAGCACAAACGAACAGTTTATTATTGTTTTAATACGTTTCTCACGGCTGTGCTACTTTTGATACAGTTTCCTAGCTTATAGACGTGTCGCTAGTTACACTTTCATTAGTTTTTTTTACGTTATTGTTTTTGTTGTAGATTTTTTGTGTGGAGTTCTGAATTCTGATTTGTGTGAATAATGTCGCCATTGTTAGAAGTTTGTATATTTCAAGACTCGATATTTGGCTAATTTTATTAATTACTTCACTTTTACTAATAATAAAATTCACGCCTTTTGCATTCTTTTATAAGATATTACAGATTAAATCTTTTTAGATTTATTTTATCTTTAAGAAAGCTCATAGTTTTTTAAATTATGTTTCATTATTCTTACTTTTATGAAAAATACCCAAATTCAAATTCCGAACTCCACGGTATCCGCTACACGCCCCGCTCCTGTAGGTGGAGGACGAGGAGGTTCACGCGGCGGCGCTGCGCTCGCGCATCGATGCGAAACGCGCGGAACTCGCCTCCTTCGTGCGCAGCCGCGTGCAGGAGCTAGTCGCGCAGGGCAAGATCGACGAGGTTTGTTGTTTTTGTAGAAGTATATGACGCTGGCCACTACCCTATGTTTTTATGTAGTTATAAAAACATAGGGTAGTGGCCAGCGTTACATAATTGTTAAGTGCTCTCAAAAATATCAAATCACACTTTTGAGTGTTATTGACACATAGCAAAAACGAAATAAAAAAAAATAAACGTATTTTTGAGAGTTTTTGCATCTGGAGGAATTTTAGTCATTCTTAATTTTAGTAAATTGGATCATTCACAACTAAAATATAGAGAATCTATTAAAATTCTATCCAGTTAATAATAAACGATATTGAAACATAATCTAATTGGTGATCTTAATACCATAACTTTATTATTAACGAATAACTCCTCTGTCCTGTCGTTTGCTTATTGTGATGCTTATCAATGTCTATTTAATTGCATGTGCTTTGTGTCTGTAAGTGTTTTGCTACTTATGTATGTTAAAAAACTGTAAAAGTCGTAAAAACGCTCTTATGTTAATAACATTACAGTATATATTAATTTATTTCCGACCTCTAAAACGTTAATTACTATACTAATATATTTTTTGTATTTCAGTTATTTTCTTAAGACATTCAAAAACTAAAGTATAATATTATAAATACATATATTATAATCTTATCCCAAGGGCTCGTTCCAATTGTTTCGTTCGTGGATATAATATTTCTAATTTAACGCTACGAATGCGTGGGAACGTACCCTAGATTAAAAACGAATATAAAATAACTGTGTATCAATCTGAACTTAATCTTTTTTCTTTGTGATTGTGAAATCTATTTATCTACAGGCTCCATCAAATGAAATACAAGTTTATGTTAATAAAAAAAGTATTTCTGTTAATTTATTCACTTCCTCAAAAAACTTTTCATTCTGTTCACCTCCTCAAAACACTATTCTATATTCTTGGATAAACACAGTCGTTTTAGATAGTCCCTAACTGTACCGGTTATATGTGTGTCCAGGGTTCGACGCCGAGCCCGGACAGCCCGTCATCGGAGACGTCCACCGAGTGCCTGATGCAGCTGCTCCGACAATGCGATCCTCGCACAGCAAACACCATCCAGGATACCGTCGACAGGCATGTCAGTACTGTTAACAATAATTTCGTTATTTCCCTTGAGTTTCTTGCTAGCTCTTCTCGGGGTACTGCATTTGGAACCAGCAACTCGTCGGTGGAGATGGGCTGCTGTTTACGTTTAGCCAATCTTCATGGACGAGTTTGGAGTGCCTTGTTATTAGACTTTTGACCTTTCTAAGTGTACTTTTTGTACCCACAGAAAATAAATGTTTTTTTTTAACCTAATAAAAAAAATCGTCTTCTGAAAAGAAAGAACAAAAAAATATGACTATTTCTTTTATTGGTGGTCGGTTAGCTCAGTTGGTAGTGAGCCTACGTTCTGAGTCGCAGGTCGCGGGTTCAATTCCCGCCCGGGGCCAAAATTTGTGTATAAACATGTATTTTTTTTTGTATGTATTTTAACGTGTATAAGTTGTTGTTTGGGCCCAAATAACCAAGTCTAAATTGTGAACAACAATTATTATAAATGTCCTAGCCTGTTACGATGTCCAGAATACCAGACGAAAAAGGAAACAATCTACTTATTTTATTATTATATTCTAATATAACCGTTCACGCAGCGGGTTCCCGGTTTACATAAACGATCAACGTAAAAATAATTTATTTTCTGTAGGTATAAAAAGTACACTTAAAAAGGACAATAGTCTAATAACAAGGTACTCTAAGCTCGTCAATAAAGATTGGCTAAATGCTTTGAGTTTTAAACCAACCGGAGGCGCCACTGACAGGCGTTCCCCTCTGCCAAAAAAAAGTGTCGGTCAATGCGCATACCTGTTATATACAACTAGTTTTTTTGAGTTCACGGAGTGCTTGGATTGGTGAATGTATTTGTGTGCATCTAGTTCAAGCTAGTGTTTAATTGTTTTGTCAAAAAATGTGTTCGTTTTAACATTATTTGTGTTTGTTTCCTCGTCCCCCGCGCAGAAATTGGCAGACTTTTTTGCAAAGAAACTAGTGCGTGTGACGTCTCCTGTTGGTTTAATAAACTAAATGTAAACATCTCCACCGACGAGTTGTTGGTTCCAAATGCAGTACCCCGAGTAGAAACTCAAGAGCAGCTCTTTTTAATCTCATGTCATATGTAACACACATATGGTGACCCGGCCTTGGTCATTATTCATCCGTTGAATCTCCCACAGAAAAAAGAGCTGGTAGACCTGGAGGAAGAGCTGCAAGCGCGCGTGGCCTCAGTGGCCTCTCACCGCGTCAAGATCGAGCGGCTGCAGGCGGAACTGGCTCTGCTGGGAGCCCAAGACCTGGGACTGAGGCACGCGCTGGAGGCAGACCTGGGCAGGACTCCCAGAGGTACGGGGCAGGGCAAAGACCTGTAGATCAATAATAATTTTAAACAAAAAAAACGTCTTCGAAAGGGAAACTAAAAAAGTAATAAAAAGCACTAGTCGCCACTACGATTTTAGAAGGTTCTACTCGATTTCTCTGGGATCATCAGATCCTGGTTTCCTTATCATAGTACCACCGCTGAGATATCACCTTTCCAATAAAAAAAGAATCATCTAAATCGGTTCATAAACGACGAAGTTATCAGCGAACACACATAAAAAAAATACGGTCGAATTGAGAAACCTTCTCCTTTTTTACGTCGGTTTAAAGTTTATTCGTAACAAACGTACAAAAATACAAATGTTTTCACTTTATAACATTAGTATAGAAGTATAAATTAGAGTAGATATCTATGTGATAAAAAACAAAAATAACTTAGTGGCTGCACGGATTTAGATGAAATTTGGTAGGTAGATAGATTAGGACCTGGATTAACATATAGGCTACTTTTTATCCCGAAATAACGCAAACTAAGTAGCAGGCAACAGCTAGTATTTGAAAAAAGTACTTTTTTTCGAAAATTTTAACTCTTCCGGAACGTGTAGTTTGAAAACGGGTAGGAATTTGAAAAAAGTGTATAAGATAAAAAATGCAGAATATTTTATAATATTTTTTCTCTACGACACACCGTTTTAAAGATATTAGCGAAAAACTCAAAAGTGGGAACTTTAACCTCCCACTCCACAGAACCTCCTAGACGCCGGGACTTTTAGTATGTTTCCTCCCTAAGCACCCTGAACAACTTACTGAAGAAATCGCTTAGGTCCCCGCTCACGTACTCTACACCTACTGTTAGGTTATTTGTTGAGTGGACTATTAACATAATCGTCACTTTATTTCTTTCTCACGATATCTCTTATTCCGTTTGGGATCTTAAATAAGCTTCATTTATTAGATCTTCGGATAGGATGAAACAATTTTTTTTTATTTTAATTCGTATTGGCTACCAAGATAACCTGCTATTGAGTTTTTATAGGGATCTATGGTCGTAAAAACTAGGAAGATCCTTTTCAGTATGAGTTTCAGTGTAGGTCCGAAATAATCGACGGAGTAACTATGATGAAAAGGTTTCTTATAAAATAAATGTCAAAGCCGCGTGGATAATTAAAAATAGTCTATGGCTAATTATGAGACAGAAAAGTGTATAATAGTAATGTCTTTGTCTTCGAGAGACCCATATCAGTAAGCTGTTACGGGATGACGATGAATGATGATGATAATGATGACGACGATGATGAGTTATAATGATGATGATGGTGCAGGTGATGGCGACGCGCCCCCAGAGGGCGTGAAGCGCTGCAAGTCGGAGATAGCGCTGCGCACGCCGAGGGAGGAGGTGATGGAACCGCTCTCCGCCGACGAGCGGGACGAGTTCCGCCGGAAGAAGATGAGGTACTATCTTCTATATATATAAAATGATAAACTGACTGACTGATGGTGACGTATCAACGCACAGCCTAAACCGCTGGGTCTAGAGACTTAAAATTTTGCACATATATAGCTTATACAGTGTCCCACTAAGAAAGGATTTTGCAAAATTCAGCGAAGCCGCGGGTCAAAATCTAGTTGATAATAAGCCTGATGCACTTGGAGGAATTGTCGGTTTAAAGGTCAAGTTTTTATCACCTCGCCCCTAATTAGAGTTTTTGCGTGAAAGAGCAACAAACATACGTCTATCCATCCTTACAAAGTTTATCATATGAGTAGGGTGAAAGGTTCTTTTAAAAAGTTTAAAATTTATTTTTCGGAAAAATTAACACATCTTAAAAATTGCTAAATCGATGAAGTAGTCGATACTGAACAAACTAATTTAAAGAATTGCGCTTATTCTGTTACATATTGCATTGTTGTAGCTTAAGTCTCAGCCTGGATCCGCTCGCATCCCCTTCAACGGTGGCCGACGAGACGTTCCACACGGCAACTTCATCCCCTCCCCCCCTACCATCGGAGTCCACTTTGCCTTCCCCTTCGGAGACCAGTACCGCCCCAGCGGACAGCGAGGTTACCCCAGCGCCTCAGTTCCGGCTTGGCCCCGTGCCCGATGACAGTGATGACATGTCCAGCACTGAGGATTATCATAGGGTGAGTCGTGATGAAAGCTACTTGGAGGTCATTAGGCAGTTTGATGATTTGCGCAAAGCAGGTTATATGACAGTGATGACATCAGTGATGACATGTCCAGCACTGAGGATTATCATAGGGTGAGTCGTGATGAAAGCTCCTTGCAGGTCATTAAGCAGTTTGATGCTTTTAGCAAAGCAGGGTATGTGATTGATGACAGTGATGGCATGTCCACTGAGGATTATCATAGGGTGAGTCGTGATAGAGGCCAGTTGATGGCGAGATGTCTTCTGCACTTCTAGGCTCTGTATTCGTGTATCAGAAGATGACAGTGGTGATTACCGAGTACCTAGTGAGGATTATCATAAAGTGAGTCGTGATAGAGGCAAGGTGGGTGACGTCTGTCGCACTCGAGTTTGGGCTAGGCTGTGTGCCTGATGATAGTGATGATTTGATTACTCGCTACTGAGGATTATCAGAAGGTGATTGATGAAGGCCACTTAGAGGCCAGTATCTGGTATAACGGACAGGTTGAAAACAAAAACAGTAAAAATGGTAACACTGAATACAAAATTCAACTGAATTTAAAATAAGTACACTCCGGAATTTTCCATAAAGAAATCCGATATCAGCCTCGTAGTTGCCAGTAGATGTACTAATGATAGTTTTTTCCACAGCCAAGAATAGTGGAAGGCCAGTCCTCCAGTTCGATAGAACGGTCGCCGGAAGAGCGGCACCAGAGGGCTAAATACAGGAGAAGGATAGCAGGTAAAATTCATGACTTTCGACGGACATTACCATGTTCCTATACGAAGAGCTCCTCTTGAGTTTGTTGCTGGTTCTTGGACTATATTTGGAACCAGCAACTCGTCGATAGATAGCTGCAGTTTACATTGAGCCAACCTCCATGAACGAGTTTAGAGTCCCTTGTTATCAGATTGACATTTATAAGTGTTTTTTTTACCTACATAAATGAATATAATTAAATGAATTTTACTAACGGACTTAAAAGACGGAGTTTCTCATTTCGTCACGTATGTTTTTTTAGTATGTTATCCATATTTCCGTCAAATTTAAACCGATTTTTGATTGAACTTTTTAGAGATTTTAAAGAGAGAGATTTTAAACCCTGAGAGAGGACATAGGCTATGTTTTAATGAGAAAAAAGGACTGTAAGGGGTTGAAATAGGGAATGAAAGTTTGTATGGATTAACGTCATTTACAATTTACAACTTGTATAAAGCTAGAAGTTTGAAACTTATTTTGTAGGCTTATGATAGTTTGTTGGTCCTCAGGGGAGGGCAAGCCGGGCCGCCGGCAGGTGACGGAGGCGGAGGCCCTCCGCGCCATGCAGCGCCTCTGCTCGCGCATCGCCTCGCAGAAGATGCTCGTCATCTCCTCGCTGGAGAACGACTGCTCCAAGGAGGAGCTCAACAGGCAGATCGCGGTCAGTTATTTATTTATTTATTTTATTAAGGGCTGATTTTTCAATAGTCAGTTAAAAGTTATTTGAAGAATAAACATCACCTGTCACTTTTCCTTTTATTGTGTCGGGCAGTGACAGCATCAATATATTCTCCAGATAAGATTTATCTGACGATTGAAAAATCAGACTTGTACTGTAGGGACACATTAGTGCTGAGTATACAGTAAAGCATAGCGCGGCAGTCGTTCTCCCGTGCCGCGCCCGGTTAGTCGCTCCCACTTAATATAATCTAAATTTATGTAATTGCGTAAATAATAAATTAGCAACTATACAACAGTTGTTTTAATGAACATTCAGTTTTAGTAGAGACATTTCTACATTTTAGGGCCCCAGTGGGAGCGACTAACCGATCGCAGCACGGGAGAACGACTGCCGCGCTATGCTTTACTGTATACTCAGCACTAATGTGTCCCTACAGACTTTATTCTATCACAATATGCTCGTGTCGAGAGTCGAGATCGAATGTGATCGGTGATCGGATCTGACCTCCTTTAATGGGCTACCTCTATTTGTACCAGCTGTGTATATAAATAAGGAAGGTAGATGCATTTTAGTAAACCCCGTAGGTGAGTACCCTACACATTGTTTTTGAATATTATATTACACATATTTATTAAATTTACTCATTCAGGATAGGTTAGAATTTACTATAGTGAAAATTATAAAAAATAAAAATTATGTACTAAAATACCTAACTTACTAACTGACGAACATTACCCATATTCCTGTTTTGTCTGAATACAATAATAGCGACATCTAACGGCACTACATGGAACTAACTAAAGCGCCATAGACTGCAAGTTGTAAACCGCGCTATCTAAGTTTGCTCCATGGGTTTGTATAAGTACAACTGTTGACAGGCCTGTTGGCTCAGTTGGTAGTGACCCTGTCTTCTAAGTCGGAGGTCGCGGGTTTAATCCCCGCTCGGGGCCAACATTTATGTGCAGGAACATGTCTGGTCGTTTAATATTTATTTAAGTTTTATCAGTTGTTAGTACCCATAGTACAGGCCCTGCCTAGTTTGGGACTAAATAACCGTGTAAATTGTGTCCTACAAAAAAATCTGTCCAACATCACCCGTTGGACGGCAGGCACGATCACCTCGACTAACGGAAGATCTTCCCTTCTCATGATGGAGGAGCATTCCACCTTCGCTACTCCATACGTTATCTATGTAAAGACGTCATATTATCATTTAACTAATTTTATAGTAATTCCACGGACTATTGTCAGTCGTATAAATTTTTGACGTGACAACGTCTTATAATTCGATGGAGCCGGCTGCATGAACGAAAAAGTGTGACGTATGCGGCGTTCCAGTGCAAGCGAGAGCGCGCAACGAGCGACAAAGAGGCACAATCCATTCCATCAGTATTTACGAAAAAGTATGACGTTGTGACGTTCAACTATCGCCAGTAAACCGACTTTACAGACAACCGATTTATTACATTATCAAGGGACAATCTTAGTTACATTTTATAGTCTGCGCAGGCGAGACATTTTTGTCCCCGTATTTTTTTGTCCGCCAAAATAGATCGCTTACAACTGCATCGAGTAACGCACACGAGGGATTTTAATCCCTCTATACTTTTAAGTATCGCGTACAAAAAGTCCCCCGAATAATCGCGGACACCGAGGGGCGGGACAGGAAATAAAGTACGCGGCAGTCCCTGAAAAATAGAACTAACGTGACAAGGCGCTGCAACGCACACGGCACACTTTAGTCTTCGCTGCGCGCTCGATAGGGATGTGACATTGATCGAAAAAAATATCGATTATTCTTTTTAATAATAATGGATTTTTTTTAAATGATTAATTTTCTTAAAAATAACCGATGTTTAAAAATCGATTATACGAAAAATAATTACTAATTTATATGAAAAAATATCATTTAGGGATTTAATGTCGAATTGGGAAAAAACTAAATATGGTATTTTTGCTTATTTATTATTATTAATCAATTAATGACAACAATTCTTTCTTCTGGACCAATGCACATCCTCATCATTTTCAGAATAACTTTTAGAGGGTTTCACAATTGACAACAACTCCTCAAAAGTTCCAACCGACGTTTTATAATATTTGAAGAGTCTTTTTGGATATTGTTTCAACCTTAGCAAAAAATTCTAAATCTAAATATCCATTCATTAATCGATCCGATATAAAGGGATGGACTCAGTATTCTCTTTTAAAACTACTTCTCTTTTTCTTAAACTTCATGTAAATTACAACACAAACGTAATCTCAGAATATTCGCTTCCATAGCGTGCGCTTCTCTAGATTTTCGGGGGACAAATGATCGAACACCGTGTGCGTTGAGTCCGCGGCAAGTCCTCGGTGGACATATTTTTTTACGATTCGGGGGATTTTGTCCTTCGGGGACAAAATCCCAAGTCGTCTGCGCAGGCTATTAATTTCATTAAGCCGTGTAACTGTAATACTCCTTTAAAGATAATAATCTCTCCCTATTTGGTCCTATTTACGTCCTTTCACAATATTATATTAAAATATAAACAAAACAAAATCAAAGACAATTTACCCGCCCTACCATCACACATCCCTGTGATAGAGCTTACACCACGTTGGGCGAACCCGGTCTTAACTCTTTAACGGGGATAGGCAGTTTAAATTTTTCATTGGTTTTGAATCTTATTCCAATTACTTAGAATTCAATGGTGGTAACTATTATCCCACTACCCGTTAAATTGTTAAGCTTGTAAAACTTTTATTATTAGTTTCAGTGACTATTTTATAATCTTTATTTTTATCTTTGTTTCTGAATCCTCTGACATGCCCTAATGTATAAGCTTAGATACTTAATTATTTAAATATCATTTTTTAATCATAAATTGGAATCTAATTATGTTTTTGGAAATCTTTTAATTAACTGTTTTGTTAGATTGACATGTTTTTCCATGATTTAACCCTTTACCGCATACAAAACCATATTATTATATGGTTTGACATTTTTACAGTTCATTTATTCCAAAAAAATATAAAATTGGCTCATAAATGGTAACGGGGTTTGTTTGTCATATCGTTAGCTATAACAAAATGCAATTATTTTGTCCATGGTCACATGTAGGGTTCATTCCCGGGAATTCTCGAGCCGAGAATTCCCGGGAAATCGTTGGGCTTTGTTCCCGGGAAATCAAGCTCGAGAAAAGTCGAGAACTCGAGAAATCATGTACCCATATAAATTAAATTAAATTAAATCGTCGTTTGTTGTGTTCCGTGGCGACGCGGGCCAAAGCGCAGCGGCAATCTTTGATCTCGCTGCAAGCGCTCTGGCCATTGGCGTAGCTAGGGATTTTTCCTAGGGGGGGCCATGGCCCCAGCCATGAATTGGCCGGCCACGGCAAGTTGTTCACTGCTCTTTGAAGACTGTTTTCGGTTGCGCTAATTGAGGACGAAGTTATTTTATGTATGAGGAAGGGTTCACGGGTATTTTTCTAGGGTGGGCCCACAGCTTTCTAGGGTGGGCCCGGACCACCCTGCCCCCCCCCCCCCCTAGCTACGCCCATGGCTCTGGCGTCATTTTTACACGTGTTTCGACTCTAGCCAAGTATAGTTTACGTAGTGTTTCACAGATAACGTAACAAATTGAAATCAAACAGGTAAGTCTTTTCACTTTTATTTACATATCACGGCTAATAATGATGAATAATTCATATTATTTTTGTTAATAATATAATTTAATATGATCTTAAATTTTACTAGGTAGATACGAGTACCTATCTTTTCTTTTCTATTATTTTTTATTCAAACCTTAATACATATATTTTTTTGTTTTATAGAAGTAAGTAAGTAAGTAACAACTCTTTATTGTACACCAATAAAAAAAATATGCAACAAGTGACATAGTGATACAAAAAAGTACAATGGGCGGTCTTATCGCTTTAAACAATTTCTTCCAGACAACCTTAGGATGGAAGCTATTTTTGTTTACAAGTTTTAAGTTTATTTTTTTCTAAATAACCAGCCAAAAATGGAGCTGTGATTGTAATTTAATTATAAGTTAAGATATTAACGTTTTCTTTCAAGTAGATTTTTTGTTTACTTTAATATAAGCTACTTTTGTTTATAAGTTCTAAATAACCAGCCAAAAATGGTGCTATCATTATAGTTATAAGTCTGAATAATATTATTTCTGTATTAAAAAAAAAACTTAATTAGCTTATTCATAAGATTAATGTTTTTAAAAATAATCAATAAAAGTTTTATAATTAATTTGATACTTTTATTTGAGAGGAAAACCACTGAATTTGTTGACGTCATTGGAACCAAATATCATGAGAAAACGTAAGTAAATGTAAATTTCTCGACAACCCGAGAAGCCCCGAGAAATTAGCCTCGAGAATTCTCGAGACCCGAGAAATTGAAAAGCTCGAGAAATCATGAACCCTAGTCACATGTCATCTGGATATAACTTCACTTTTCTAGACATTTTCATTACATATTTACCCGTGCGTGCGACTCTCAACTTTGAAAAAAGAAATAAAATAGTAAAGATGAGATTTTCGAGCGAAAAAAAATGTTTATAGTGTGTCATATCCTATACTTTGTATGCACTGTAATAGATTTTTACTTTCTATTCAATTTTATCCATTTTCAACACAAATTGTTTCGGCACCATATCTGGGTTCGTATGCAATGTTCGCTTTTTTCGCTTATACATATGTGGTTTCGTATGCACTCAAGCATGATTATTAATTAAGCACGAGGATATGGTTTCGTTTCAATTTCCTTTACGTTTTCTTTATGCTAAGATTGCTAAGCTATATTTTTCTTTCTTGGTGGTAGAAAAGACCCTGGGCGCTTTTATGGGCATAATAGGCATACTAACACTATCCCTGATCATGGCCTTAGCGATGATGATTTAGCTTCTGATTCCGACACCGACATGCATACATCTTCCATGTCATTTAGACACCCTGCTGCTATTGTACCTGAGACAGACGATACGACGTACCTGGGAAACTAACTCAGAAGAAGAAAATGAGATAAGCCCCTGAAAAGCATTAGTACCCACCCCTGACCTCGATGCGGACTGAAAATATTGAACACTTGCCAGAGTGGCAGAAAAATCGACTAATTTGACAATTTTTTTCAATGAAAATGAATACTAAATGTCCCAAATGTCAAATATTTAAAGTCATAATGATAATAGAAATTGTTTAGTTAAGTTTCATCAATAATTTTGTATACTTAACATTTCTTTTTACTCAATTTTCTTCATATATAATAGGTTTTGATATCACTTATCATATTTGCTTAGTTTGCATACGAAACCATATATGTCCAAGGGGTTTAACGGTTTGATGCATACGAACCCATATATGGTCCTGAATAAAAAATATGAAACGGTGGTACTTTTTGAAGAAAAAAAAGACGTGTGGCACTCGGGGACTGCCGCGGTAAAGCTATTGCATATCATTTTTTATCAACAAGACTGCCGAAAACAAACGACGTTAGACAATGCACGCCCTCGATAGAAGCTATGCAATATCCATCCGTCCGTCCGTCCGTCCATCCGTCCGTCCGTCCGTCCGTCCGTCCGTCCGACCGACCGACCGACCGACCGACCGACCGACCGACCGACCGACCGACCGACCGACGGACCGACCGACCGACCGACCGACCGACCGACCGACCGACCGACCGACCGACCGACCGACCGACAGACCGACGGACAGACGGACGGATGGACGGGCCGACCGACCGACCGACCGACCGACCGACCGACCGACCGACCGACCGACCGTCCGTCCGTCGGTCGGTCGGTCGGTCGGTCGGTCCGTCCGTCGGTCGGTCGGTCGGTCGGTCGGTCCGTCGGTCGGTCGGTCGGTCCGTCCGTCCGTCCATCTACTATCATAACTTGGCTTTGGATTATGCCCAATAAACAAGCCACGCCTCCGTGCCCGTCGGAGTGGGGAGCGTGAGGTTTTTTCGTTACGGAATTTCTGGATTCGGTCCCCGCGCTCAAGGCCCGTGATAGAAGCTATGCAATAGCTTAAAAAAACTACAATTAATTTTTAAAGCTTTCATAAAACCACAAACACAAAAAAAATTTTTTTTTTCACTTATTTAATATATCATGCAGTAAAGGGTTAAAAATTTTTGCATGCCTACATTTGGTAAAATATGCGCTCTTCTATTATACTGTATCAACTTTAGTAACCATATTTTGTGCAAATAAAGATTATTATTATTAAATACTTGAACAGGTCCTCCAAGAGCTGCAGAAGAAGTACGTTCGCCTAGAGATGGCGCTGCAGTACTCCTTCTTCGACAGCCAGAACAAGCGCACCATGATGGTGACGCCCATCATGGAGACGCCCTCGCTGACGCTCTCCGAGAGCGACATGCAGGTCACTACCGAGGTCATCGACCCCCCCAACGGACTCATCGACGACCCTCTGATGAGCAGGTGAATATCAACTGCCAGCTGTAGCGACAGCACATAGAACGCGCCAATAGACGGCCGAGTTCTTAACCGCGCTATCGAAGTTTTCAAATGAGTTTGTATCAACCTGGGGACCGGGGGCCAACGGTTGATGTTGAGAAGGATAGCGCGGCTTAGAACTCGGCCGTCTATTGGTTCTATGTAGTGTCGCTACATCTTTATTTATTTAACTTCATGTACCCAGAAGTTTTTTAGTTTAGACATTAAGTTCCTCATGTGTAATGTACACATGACGAACCTATGGAACAAATAATAATTTGAGTTTAGAAATTACGACTAAAACAAATGGTTTGGCGACGGTTTGGTTTGGAGGTGTTAATGAGAAATAGGGCGTGACTTTTTTTTCTAATGTCTAACCTCTTAAGTTTTAAGAAAAATCTGCAGGACTTTGGCTGACTGCTATTCGCACACGAAGGGTTTCGTAGCACTGTATGGGTCCCCTTTAAATTTTAATCATTTTTGTTTTTATTATTTTTTTTGTTACAGCAGCCATATTAATAGACACTCTGTGACCCTTTGTGACTCCAGTAAGAAACCCTAAAAAAGGAACTAAACATGATCTTGTGCAGGTTGAAAGAGCAAGAGTTCGAGGCGTCGGACAACGTGTCGACGTCGAACGACGAGCTTCCTTCGGACCACGCAGACGCCTGGGCAGACCCTTTGCGCGCGCGCATGCCGCCCGACGCCGCGACACGCGACGAGCGACCCGCGGTGCCGGTCAGTACTTATGTTTACACACATACAGTCGCGGTTCGAATGTGTTCCATCTTAAAGATTAACAAATAAAAAATAAAATAAATAAACAAATTGTGAGACACAATGCACACACGGTTGTTTAGTCCCAAACAAGGCAGGGCCTGTACTATATGTAATAAATAACATAAAACTTTAAAGAGTAAAAAAACAACTTCAACTTATATGGTTTTCTCATGGATATTGGATGCCATTGTCAGAACTGGACCAAAATCAATCAGCTATCAAATCAAAAAACAATCATCCAAATCGGTTCACCCAGTCGAAAGTTGTGAGGTAACAAAAAAAAACATACCTAAGTGTCGAATTGAGAACCTCCTCCTTCTTTGAAATCGGTTGAAAAAGCAAATCTATAGTCCCCGTGATGTGAAAGTCAAATTTATATAAGGGTAATATGAAGAAAAAGTTAATTAGTCGAATTATATTTCATTCTACCGACGGATGTGTATTAACATAAATAAAGAAGTTTTTCCTTTCGTTTTAGGATCCGACGATAGCACTAGGGCTAACGCATCCGATAGATTTTGGTAAGTATATTATTTTGAGATTTATAAAGTTACGATATGATAGCAGGGAATTATCATGGGATAAGGCATGTTTTAAAAATAGAGTCTTCTAAATGTCTAAATCTAGCTACATAAAAATCTCCAATTCTAATTCTATCCACCACAAAATACAGTTGATATTTTATTCCCCTAAGAATTCCCATTCAAAATTCCGTCCACCTAAAAATCCCCAATAGAAATTCCATCCACCTAAGAATCCCCGATAGTAATTTTGACCACCTAAAAGTCTACAGTTTAAAATAAAAAAAGTCTACTGAGGATTTTTCTTTAGCTAAAATTCTGACTACCTAAAAATTTCCAACTAAAATTCTGTCCACTTAAAAATCTCCTCAAATCTCACATTTAAAAGTCTGTTCACCTAAAACTCTCTTATTTAAATTCAATCCACATTGTCATCCTGAAAATCTGTCACTTTAACCCTTTGTCAGGCAGTGGACGAATAGGTACCACTTTAAATTGAACGCTATGTAATCGAAATAAGATTCAAAAAGCTATGCCTGATTCCCAGATCAATTTCAAATTTAAATTCAATCTATGTAAACATTTGGAATACATTTTTTATCTGTATATTTTCTTTGTAAATAAATATCTACGTTAAATTGTCCAATTTAATATCAACCTAAAAATCCATGTCAAGAGCGCGTGATCAGCGTCCCCGGTTGGGTGACCCGCGGCGCAGGCGCAAGGACGCACCACGAGTACGAGGTGCGCGTGTGCGTGGGCGCGGCTCGATGGCAGCTGCTCAGGAGGTACCGCCGCTTCAGGGACCTCTACCTCACCATGAGGGCCGCCTACGGACCCAAGGTACTGGACCACGACACGACATTCAATGAGTTGAAAAAAAAAACGTGTGGCACTCGGGGACTG
The DNA here is from genome assembly GCA_963855545.1 of Ethmia dodecea. Taxonomy (NCBI): domain Eukaryota; kingdom Metazoa; phylum Arthropoda; class Insecta; order Lepidoptera; family Depressariidae; genus Ethmia; species Ethmia dodecea. The sequence goes on along the minus strand of OY979457.1, from coordinate 12,914,048 downwards.
CCTCGGTAAAGCTATTGCATAGCATTTTGTATCAACAAGACTGCCGAAAAGAAACGACGTTAGACAATGCACGGCCTTCAAGCCACACCTCCGTGCCCGTCGGAGTGGGGAGCGTGAGGTTTTTTTTCGTTACGGAATTTCTGGATTCGGTCCCCGCGCTCAAGGCCCTCGATAGAAGCTATAAAATAGCTTAATAAAAAAAACTTCACTAAAAATACATTTAAACGCAAACAGCTGGACTACATTCCTTGAACTATAAAAAAAAATGATTTATATTCTGTAGATACAAAAATTACATTTAGAAACGTCAATATTCTACTAACCCTTGTTAGTGTGACTCTAAACTTGTCCATGAAGAGGCTAAATGTAAACAGCAGTCCATGTCCACCGTAGAGAGGGTGGTTCCATATTCAGTACCCAGAGAAGAACCAGCAAGAAACTCAAGGGCTGATGGATACTGGATACTGAACTGCTTATAAACTGCTGATGCTTGGAGCAGATTTCCTCAAGCACAGCGCTATAAGACACTGAAAAATAACCAAATTGTGTAGTATAGATTAAAAGTTGATGTGTTGACGAGTTTAGAGTGCCTTGTTATTAGACTATTGACATTTAAAAGTCTACCTTTTGTACCTACAGAAATTTATTTATATTATTTTTTGAGGAGTTTCTTGCCCTGTTTAACTATACATGCCGAAGCGGTGGAGTTGCAATGACTTTCAATAAGTCGACTCGAGTCGATTGTAGAGGGGAGCAATGGTCATCAACCGCATCTTACAGGGGGAACGTTTCATCTCGCCTCCCCTCTAAGGGTCCAGACACTCGCAGATGCAGCCGGTCCAAATGCACTAGAACTGCACGTCAACGCGCCGCTAGCTTGCAGTCCGTGTGCAGTCGTTGCAACTGCACGCCAACTGCAATCAAACAGGGCGTTGGTTTGCGCTTGCAGTTTCTTTGCAGTCGTGCCAACTGCATTCAAACTACACCGAAACTGCAGTTTCGCAGTCGAATTGCAGTTGAATTGCGGTCCGTATGTCTGGACCCTTAAACCGTAACCCCCCAGGTGGCGTCGATCCCGTTCCCCCCTCGGCACCTGTGGTCCTCGGAGGCCTTGGCCCGCTCCCGGAGGCCTCAGTTGGAGGTCTTCCTTCGTCGTCTGCTGGCAGTGTGCTCGGCGGACCAACGCTGCCCCTTCTACGACGCGCCACTCACCAGGGACTCGCTCGTCGCCTTCTCGCCGTTCTTCCGCAAGGTGAGAGCATAACTTGATTTATATAATCAATATTTTAAATGGATCACCTATCACGTTTATGGGTCCAATATATCTCGTGAAATGTGGGTATATCCAGTAATGGAATACCTCTGCCTACCTCCTCGGGGATAAAAAAGGCGTGAGATTATATTATATTATATTTATTATTTTAAATGGTACAATTGACTGTCCTGGCCTCAAAGAGATTAAAATATAATAGGGCATAGAGGGGGCATTGGGAATATTTTGATACAAAACTTTGAAGCCTAAGCGTCATGTCCTTGTCATGTCAGTTAGTATGAACGCGAGCTGTCATTCGGTCGAAATTGTACTAGACTATTCCTCTTGGAATAACTTTTGGCTTCAAATTTTCCTCGCTTTGTCCCCCCTATGCCATATTATATTTCAATCTCTTTGACGGGCCTTTAGCAATAACTTCTTTGGCTATAGGTACTCTGTAGCATGAGCAACAACACTCAAATAATACTTAACTCATGTTGAGTACTAATGCGTTTGTTTTTCGAGCTGGACAGTCTAAATCCAGATTTGTACATGGCTGTAAATGGCTTCTTCAATTTATTCATCAGACAAATTACGCCAAAAACCGGTTCTTTGTACACCCCGGCCGTTATAACTTGACCACTCTGAAGTTGCGCAAATGGCTGCGCAATAAGATTTTTAGCGGACCATTTGGCGGTACGGGGGGGGGTTTGCGCAGGCGAAGCCTATGTTCAGAGAAGCCAAGTTAAAACGGCCGTATTGTAAGAGTTTGTACAGACTATAATAAAATCTATAGCGGTATTGACATTTTTCTTCCAAAAGTAAATAATGTTGTGAGTGCCATTAAGCAAATTAAATAATAGTATAATATTATTGTATTCCGTTTTGTTTTTTTTTAGATTAAAATAACAAAAAAACAGGTTTACTTTAAAGACTAGTGGATATACTTCTTTGTTTAGTAGAGCGTCCTTTGCAACTTTAGGTGCTAAACATTAGTGGAAACTATTTAGGCTTACTGTAATATTTATATTTAATGTAATACCTAAAAGTTTTTATTGTATAATCTGTTTGTTTTCCTTAATAAAGAAAATTAAGTAAATAAAAACAATCATGTTGAGCTAAGGGCTTACACACTGAGGAGGTATGGACTACCTCCAACTCGAGCCCAGCACGGATTGGGAAATGGTGTTAAGCTGGCCACATAACAGTCAGAATTTTTATGCCAAGGGTATCTGACATGGCTTAACGACTTCCATTGTGCGTAAACACGTGCGGTCGTGATATAAATGCCACTAGGCGGTCACCCATTTACTGACTGACCGCGCCCAACTTTGCTTAACCAGTATGATAGTTACAAACACTCTGGTACCGCAAGGCTACGGGCGCTTCAGTTTTCAGTATATTTTCCATCTAAACTAATGTTATAAAGATGATTTTTTTATATTTGTATGTTTGTAACGAATAAACTTATAACTACTGGACCGATTTTAAAAATTCTTTCACCAATGGAAAGCTGCGTTATCGCTGAGTAACATTGGTTATATTTTATTCCTGTATTCTAACGGGAACGACACAGGTGAAGCCCCGCAGAACAGCTAGTTATAAATCTTCGTTTTAATTGATAATAAAAAGTCGGTGTAAGTTAGTCAAAACTAACCAGGAAAATCTGTTAATAAACTATTGGCTCAGTTGGTAGTGACCCTGCTTTATAAATCGGAGGTCACAGGTTCGATCCCCGCTCGGGGCCAACATTTCTGTGCATGAACATATCTGTTGGCTTCGTGTCTGTTCGTTTATATTTATTTAAGTATGTCTATCAGTTGTTTAGTACCCATGGTACAGGCCCTGCCTAGTTTGGGACTAAATAACCGTGTGTGAATTGTGTCCCACAATTTATTATTATATTACTCTTTATTTATTTTAGGTCTTTATGTTAGGTTTTTTTACAATATGTATATAAAAGTAAAATATATAAAAACATTTACAAAACAATATAAAAATAACACAATATAAAAAACCTAACCTAGGGTGCAGTCAGGGCTGCAGAGAGAGGAACCGGCGGACTATCCGCGCCGTGTAAAGATCACCGCCTTCTGTATCTGATCCTTGATCCAACCACCTAGCGAGAGTCTCTTATTATAATTATTATTATTGATCCCCAGGGCGTGTTCGAGAGCGGCAAATGCGGCACGGGATGATGGCGCGCTGAGCTCGCGTGTGGGCGCGCTCTCTTGGGCGCGGTCGCTCGATCGGCCGCCCTGCTGCTGGGCGCCGCCCTACAGGCCGCCAGGGCGGTGGCGCTGTTGCTGCTGCTGCTGTACCTCTGCCTGGCCGCCCTGAGGGCCAGGCGCAGGTAGCCTGGGTACGTTTGGCTCACTTGACGGTATATCGTGCTCGGTTGACGGGGAACGTGCTCAGTCGACGGAGGAACGTGCTCAGTTGACGGAGGAACGTGCTCAGTTGATGGAGGGGCGTGCTCAGTTGACGGAGGAACTTGCTCTGTTGACGGAGGAACGTGCTCAGTTGACGGAGGATCATGCTCAGTTGGTACATTGGCTCGGTTGACAGAATGTCGTGCTCGGTTGACGAGGAACGTGCTCAGTTGACGGAGGAGCGTGCTCAGTTGGTACATTGGCTCGGTTGACGGAATATCGTGTTTAGCTGACAGTTGGTTCATTGTGCTATCGTGCTCACTTGACGGGGAATATGCTCGGTTGGTACATTGAGCTCCACTGATCGAATACTGTATACCGTTGACGAAAGTGCATGCTCGGTTGGCACATTGTGCTCGGTTGTTCCAACCATGCTCAACTGACTCGCGACGGTACTCCGTTGACCGAAAAAATTGCTCATATGGTGTGCACTACTGACAAGATCCTGCCAGCTTTATGCACCATGTTCATCTGATTGATATGTCATTCTGAGGGTTGTTAGTGCCAACTGGCAAGAGGCCAATGAGAAGTGTTCTTTAGAATGGTCAAGTGTGAGCGGCCTAGCAGTGGCGGGACCTCGGGTGCCTTGTAGCTTGTTTGTTAAATTGTCCTTGACTAATTGTACTGGTTATACTTACTATGTTGGCTATTCACAATACTACAATATCCCTTCTATAAAAATTACTGAGTTATGATTTTTTTTAAATAGAAAAATGTGTGTATTGTCGCCCTAGAGTGAAAACCTCGTATATGAAATTTCATGTAGGTATTTTTTTTATTACAAATTTAGAAAGAAAACCTCGTAACGGACGTTATAGTTTTACTCAAGTAAAAATCATAGAGAATTTCATATACGAGGTTTTCACTCTAGGGCGGACGGTATGCGTTTTCGCGGTACGAACGCGCTCGGACCGAGTATGTTCAGATAATCATCCTTCCTTAAGATGCAAAGTGTCTCTGTTTAATATCGTTAAGATCTGTTCATCCGTTTAGCCATCGAAACATCATATATAAACGTGTTTCTAGAATATTAAAGGTAGAAAAATAATATATGGTGTTGTGAATAGTTTACATAATATAAGTTTATTTATTTTGATGATATTTACGTCCATAGGACCTTATCTTAAAGTTGATATTAGAACTGTATCTTTGTGTTAATTTACTTTGTTGTCGAGTTATTTGTATATTTTGTGCAATGAGTTGTAAGAGGTCTTCCTTGCCTGTCTCTTTCTTACACATCTAATGTATGTGTTGGAAAGAGACGCATCTATTCATTTCCGAAGTTATTTATTATTGTCTGGTATCACAAATTAACTGGAACCAAAGTGTTAGAATGAACACATAAGGCCAAATTATCTCTGTCTCGTTCACTCATGAGCTAAATCGAAAGAGGGCGAGAATCGGTTTTATAGAATATTGGACGTGGTGTCACCTCTCTCTCTTCACTTGAAGTGATGGTATTTTATGCACACAGTGTGCAAAGTGCACATTGTCAAGTTATGCATATGGAGCATTTGTGTATGAAATATCCTATCTTGGCGTGCAGTAAATCCTAAATATTATAAGTGACTTTGTTTGTTACGTTTTCACGCCTAAACAACTAAACAGTTTTTTTTTTATTTAAGAAGTTATTAATTTAAGGTTTGATATACAGACAATTTGCTATAGCTAGAGCAGTGATAGCCCGAACGGTTAAAGAGCCGGCCGAAAATCAGTGAAACTCGGGTTCGAATCCTGGCATGTGCTAATGAGTTTTTCAAAAACTTACGTACATATTTATCACTAGCTTGACGGTGAAGGAAAACATCGCGAGGAAACCCGCAGGTCTCAGAATTAATTCTGAGACATGTGCAAATAGACAGACCCGGTCCGGCGATGGGCTTACCACCTATCACGTTTAGGGGTCCAATATATCTTCGATGTTCATTCTAGAATTATAACAAATGTTTTTTACAGTTAATTTGTGATCATAGATTCCCGGATAAGGCCCGGCTATCAATTATATCCGGTATCGTCAAGTAGACAGTTTTCTATATAGGAAAAGCGCCCAGGAGCGGATGATAGTATATTTTTGCACACGCGAGCTCTTAGGTATTTTATCATAGTACCTAAAAATATATATATTTATATGACTCTTTCCCGCATAAGGGACCAGGTGAAGAGGAACTTTGATGTAATTTAGTTTAGTCTACCTGGATAGATGCATTATTGATGTGACTGCAGTTTGGGACTAAAAAGGAAGTAGAATTGTTGAAAAAAAATTGCTTGTTAAAAAGTTTACATACTTTGTCGTCTAATTCCACCAAATTATTTCTGCTTAGATTATGGTTGACGGATGAAGATGCCTTTAGGTATTGAGTTCGCCATGTATACAATTCTCTTGGTACATGAAGTTATATAAATAAAACTGGTTCATTTTTATACTGCTTGGAATGGTTTTTAAAATATCTTTAAAAACAAAATGGCTTTAAAAGTCATTTAGGCAACATTAGTGACGTCATAAAGTTGTAAGTCATAAAGACAAAATTTCGTTGTAGCTCTCAACATTACTAAACCTTCATAAAACTCTTCCGCTTCATAATATGCTTCTATCATTGTAACTTTTTAAATAGGCAACTACTATTAATGCTATAAGGCCTTATTCGTCCGAAGTCCCAGTCGAGGACAAGTGTGAAAACTTATTTTGTTGGACGAACCCATTCTAAAACGCATCTTTATAAGAAGCTTGTTTGACAATCTAAGTAGTTTTTCAACTCATCAATAGTGCATCTATCAGTTACATTAGTTTAGGTATAGCATTTTAATGTGATATAACACTTTGACACTACACCGTGATTGATACATGTTAGTATACGTTTAACGAAATAAATATACTTGTAATAAATTCATAAACCTCAAAATGTCGGCCGAACTCTCAGAGGCTGCTAACTATTCTTTAACTACATGACACTTGAGCTTATTTATTTATTTATGTAATTATGCATATGGGAGGTTGGTAACGCCGTATTCAGAAAGTACCAGCTGTCATCGTTAATATTTACCAGTAACCAATTTGAATGATAGTTAACGCATACCTCTATAACAGACACCATAGACAGCATTTGCCATAAAACCATAGCCAAAAAAACATAGCCTAAATATATTTCACGGAAAAAATAGCCTAAACATATTTTACTGTATATGTAATGTAGCCTACTACTAATAGCCTAAAATAGTCTACGAGTAGCCTAAAATACACTCCGATAACTTTGGCAATGCTAATCATGGTGTAGTGTCAAAGAATAATATAATGTATTATATCTTTTGCAATAAATCATTTTGACAATTAATTTTATTGTTCCATGTTAGTACGTTTATTAGTTATTAACAATTTAATTTAGCTTTAAGGATTATTAGTAATACATTTATTATTGTCTTTAATAAAAAAATAATAATTAATGCGTTTAGAATTAATATAATATGTATTAACTATATAAATCCATTTCACATAAAGAAATATGGCCTTGTAAATTTAAAAATATCAATGGTTATCATAGATACAGTATTTTTACAAAATATAATGGATTATATTGTATACAAGGTCTAACAACATTTCCTGAAACTATTTCAATAGGTCAGTCAGTGGGTGGTCTTGTAGCCTCCGTGTTTCGAACGGCACGTTAATAAGTTAGTACCGGTATTCGTTGTGTTTACGCACAATTGAAGTCGTTAAGCCATGTCAGATATCCATTAGTAGCTTGGAAACTGTCAGCCACTAGCCTAAAACCATCTCCGAATAAGCGAAGGCTTGCGTGGGAAATTTTGGTCCATACTTTTATCATAGCGGGCTGTCATGGGTTAATGATGATTCGTGATTATAAAATTCCTAAGAAATAAAAAAACCCTGGGAGCATTATGTCCAATTCGCAAAATGTCCAGTTTGCTCAAAATTGCCAAATCTTAAATTGTCCAATTAGCAATTGGGTAGTTGAGAGCATCAAAATTAAATTGTGAGTAGTCATTCATTAAAAAAATTATACTGAACATGTATTTCGGTTTTCACTTTAAAATTTTAGCAAATTTAAAGATAATAAAGCAATCAAAAAAAGTGCTGAGAGTACTACAAACTATGACGTCACACCTTGCTATTTCAGTACATTTTCCATAGTAAAACTTCGTTTTGACTGATCATGAAAAGTAAATGATTTGCCTAGGCAGGTCACTACCCTATTTGTCTAATTCGCAAATTGTCCAAACAATCTTAGAATTGGACATTTTGAGCCCAATGGACATTTTGAGAATTGGACAGAATGCGCCCAACCGATTAAACGGTTTCATATGTACATTTGTCCTTTAAAATAACTTCAGCAAATTTTGTTAGATCCTTTATATGTCATGGTTTGAACGTGGCCTCATGTTTGATATATAAATATGTATTTTCATATAGCGACCCCAAAAAGACATAGTTATATAATATTTTTGTATGTAGCTATGGTTGTGATATGTATTTTTAATTTGTATTACTTTTCTATTTATTAGCACAAATGCTATATTTTTGTTTTCTAATCATTTTGTCGATTGAAACGTAGTAACAATATACAGGGTCAATTATTTTACTCGATTGTATATAATACTATGAAGTAGAAAGAAACAATACAGATACGTCTTCTACAGTCTCTATGTTGACAAGTTACTTATGAATGTATTTTTATTTTTAAGAAACACCCGCTCGAAATGAATCTCTTTAAATATAATCATTGTATTCCGGTATCCTCAATTCAATGAGAGCCAACAAGACATCAAGTTAAACAAGCTTGAACCGAGAGTCGTAAAAAAATACGAAAAAGTTACAGCTGTCACTAGTGTCAAACTGACAATGACAATGTCTTTTACATTTTGAAACCTGTGACGTTTGTTGTTTTTTTCCAGTGCCAGCCCTAAGATGTAAGAGAGCCTGAAATATTCCTATTCTAAACTTGGCTGGTACAACTTGTGCACCTAGATTATATTACTGGGCATTCTATAGTAACTTGTGAACATGTACTTACTTACCAAATATACTATGTTATATTTGTATTTAGTTTCTTATGTGTACATAGGAAGTTTAGTGTGAAAACACAGATTTAATTCGGTAGAAGTCTCTTCTTAGCTTAATTATGCAGCTACTCGACTCCTGACTGACTTTCAATAAATCTATTCGTATTGTTACTCTTAAATTGCTACTTGAAGTAATTTTTAGATTCTGCGCTTTATAAAGATTACATGAGAAGAGTCTATCTACCGATTTAAAACTGACAAAAAAATATTTTTGTTCTCTCATGACGGTACGCTTCTGTGAGCTTTGGTGTCTGTAAAGCCATTACGCATGCGTACTAGATCATCGTGAGAGGGCGCTCCTTACTAGTTAGCCCTGTTGCGGTGAGCCGTGAAGATATGACACTTGTATAGAGTTCTACAAAAAAAGATAAAAAAAGAATGTTGTGCCTTTATGCTTGCTAAACTAGTATGAGCAGCTATTTTATTTTTCTTTGTTACGATTATTATAAAAACTAAAGTCGCATCTTCACGGCTTCACGCCGATTGCATTTTGGTCGTATGTTCACTGGTTTCTAGTTTATCACGTGATATAGTATTTATTTGATTGGTCAAATTGGTCTGCGACTATTAAACTAAGCTATTTCCTGATTGGTCGCGACCGTTTTGCGTTATAATAGTAGACCAATCACAGAGCTTCGAATAACATTCTTATTTGTTTTCATGCTAATAGGTTCAGTATTCAATAATTAATATTATAACGTCAATAACTGTATTAGAAACAGCAGGAGCTAATTAATGACCCTAGTAGAACTTATGGCCTTGTAGATAGTTCCAATATTAAAATAAAGTAGATAGGTGTACGGAAATAAAGGTGTGAGGTGTATAGAAATATAATTCTACGTGTGTCAGAGAGGGATAGTTGTATTTCAAGTATTAATTACAGTGATCAGAATAAAGACATTTATGTTAGTACAAATTACAAACTTATATTTCCTTTTTCTTTCAAAACATGATATAATAATGTATTCTCGTCAAGTATGAATTTTAACACCAAACTATCAATTAGTGTTTAAGTAACAATAAATACAAACATATTGTATAAAAATGATATTATTTATTATATCTTAATAGGAACAGAATTTATAGAAATTATATTAATAAAATGTCCATTAAAATGTATTTTATTAATATTAATCGTAATTACATGACTTCAATTTGATTTTATGTTAAGGCCCTATCCACGAATTGCTCCCATAACGTGTTCAGTGTATTAAAAGCTGTCTATGGTAGTGGAAAAGGTTTTTACAATAAGTTTGAAGGATAGTTATCCAAGTATTACTTAGGAGCCCTATCACACAAGCATTTTTAAGCGTAGATGACGTCACAAGTTCATCTCAAACACTACATTATTCGAAATTACCGTGTACCGGCCACCGTGGGTTGAAATTCGACATTCATAGTCGTAAGCTTTCAGTTTTTTTAGTGTAGTTTTTTGGTTTGAAATTGCCTTTAATAGTAATCGTAATTAAAGCCTATTTCAAATTTTAAAAAATGTTTGTCTGTATAGTTGGTTTACGGACTATAATTTTCATAAGAAATAGATGCGTCACAAAGCGAACGCTTAGGCCGATCGTGCCTCTCTATCGCTTTTTCCGCGTTCTCGCTTGCACGCTCGGCTCAGGCGGAACGTGACAATAAGTCATGCTTTTTCGTGCGTGCAGCCGGCGTACATCGATTTATAAGACGTTATCACGTCAAAAATTCAACGCCTGCAGACGTATTCACAGAGACTCGATACCGTTTCCGTTCGATTCGAGTCGAATCTAGCGACATCGGAAACGAATCTATCGAGATGGGCTGATGCTGGTATCGAAAACTAATGTCATATGTGACACCAACTGTCATATGTGACATTAGTTTTCGATACCAACATCAGCCCATCTCGATAGATTCGTTTCCGATGTCGTTAGATTGGTTTCCGATGTCGATAGATTAGACTCGAATCGAACGGAAACGGTATCGAGTCTCTGTGAATACGTCTGCTGGTCAGCTTTCGGCGCACCCTATGACACCCCGAATCAGTCGCATTGTTGCGATAGCGACGACATTAAAAATCGCTTGTGTGATAACTTGATAAGCTAGGAATAGACTATGGCGTGGTGTGTTATGATGCGCCAGAAGTAAACGTGTGAAACCGATAACTTAACACACGGTTTCCGAAAGTCAAAACAAACTAAAATTAGCTGACCTCACGTTTAACTATTCTGATTGGCATGGGCGTAGCTAGGGGGGGGGGGGCAGGGTGGGCCGGGTAGCGCATGCGCCGATAGTCGTGACCACCTTGCTGTGCGGCCGGCGGATTCATGTCTGAGGCCATGGCCCCCTCTAGGAAAAATCCCTAGCTACGCCAATGCTGATTGGTTGTCAAGAAGCTTTACGATTTGATTCAACCAATCGAAACAGCTAACATGGGATGTATATGTCAGCAAATTGTGGCTGGATTTGCCTTTCTGATTAGTATGGTTATATGATAATAGCACAATAGTCTAACTCTTTCTTACCTAAGAAACAGCGTCCCAACATACCACTTCACGATAATTTATTTCTACTTATAGGGCTCTTATTACTGTATGTCGATTTACTCTGGTGGAACCACCTGCCGCGTCTGTATTTCAGAGTTCATATAACCCGTCAACCTTTAACCCTTGAACGGGCATATGCAGTTTACATTTTTCATTGGTTTTGAATTTTATTTCAATTACATAGAGTTCAATTTATGGTGGCAACTATTGTCCCTTTGCCTTAGGCTCGAGTGAACAGGCATCTTAGCTCGTTCCATCGTAGGCCCGGTCTTTGCCTTCGGGCTAGTCTAAAGTCAAGAGTAGGACCATCATTAATAAAAAAAACTGTGTTTTAATAATTTATTTGTATGGAAAATTATATTATTATACGACATGTAACAGAATAAGCACAATTCCTGAAATTAGTTTGTTCAGTATCAACTACTTAATCAATTTCAGCTACTTTTAATGTGTTAAATTTTTCTGAAAAAATAATTTTTCATAACTGAATTGAAGGCCACCTATGGAAACCGCACTACTATTGCTCTTTATTCAAGAAATTTGGTTAGACAAAACTAAAGTACAAATGCATCATATTTTTTTTTATATTAATATACTTATTAATTGGGGTGTATGAGGAATTGCGCTTAATCGGTGACGCGTTGTATAATTAGAATTACGCCCATGGGACGGTAGCAAAACGGTCAAGCCACATATTTTGACTACGGTGTAGTTTGTTAACTTAGAGCTTGTAGAGTTTGAAGCTTGGCTCTACATGATATCTGATAACTTTTTAACGAGTCATGATCTCAGCTTGGCAACATTTTATATGAATATTTGGTGGGTTTTTACTAGCTCCACCTCGCGGTAAAGCGTGTAAATGTCGCAGTAAATCGACATACAAGCATTTGTTACAATACGTGGATATTTTAAAGATAGTATTGAAGAGAGTTAATAACTGTTAACAGCATAATGTAACAATTTAGTGTTGTTAAGGAGAACAATAATAAATTAATAAAAATGCGAAATGTTTTACAACCCCGTCGTTTTATTTTTGACGCCTTTATAATATGTACAATTTTTTTTTTGTCTAAAATATTGGTAAATTTATTGTAGGATCTGTCAGACAATACTTTTTTTATTTCATTTTTAAGTCACCCACCTTTCACGTGTTTTTCAGACTTCAAACTTGTCTGGTAGTGATCTGTTACATATGCTTTCCAATATTATGAAATGTGTATATTAAAAAACATTAAAATAATTTATTTCTGTAGTTATAAAATTACACTCATAAACGTGAATAATCTAATAAAGCTGCGTATCCACTAGAGGCAAACTCCGGTCGAGCAGCCTCAACTTGAAGCAAACAGCCTCAGTTTGAGGCTGCTCGCTGTGAGGCAAAGGCTCGAGGCACGTTGTGATCAGCTCGAGGCGAATCGCCTCAGCTTGATCCGCAACGTGTGCAGTTTAAACGACCGTCTCCATCAAATGCACGGCTCGGACTGAGGCTCCTTTGAGCACGGTAAGAAAACTGACAAAATATGGCTCGGCTCGCGGCGACGAATTTGCCTCGTGTCGCGGCGAGCCTCAGGTTGAGCAAGCGTCTCCACTTGCGCGGCCTCGGGCCGAGGCAGCCGCTCGACCCGAGGCACGCACGGGACTGAACTCGTCCATAGTGGTTGTCTGAATGTAAACAGCGGCTTATCTCCACCAACGGACGATTTATAAATACAAAAATGTATTTGTGGTAAAATGTAATACATAAATCTTTTGTTTTTCAAACAAGTCGTTTATTTATTTTAATATTAACGAAATAAATGCATACTTATCATTACATAACATATTCGCGGACCATCACCTCAATGCTTCATCCAAATCAAAATTAGCGTAACAACTGAACTCATTAGCCAAATTGTTTCTGTGCCGTGGTTCAAAACTGCATACTTTTAAGTCGAGCAGCTTCTCAACGTGTTCCTTCATAATGGCTCCTGTGCAGAGGACAATTTTGTCTTTAGCCAACAACTTTATTGTCTGTGCAGTCTTTGTGAGGCATTCCTCCGACAAAAACGGTGGGTCGGCGATAACTAAGTCGTAAGACTGTTTCGAGTCGGCGGGCAATTTCTCTGGATGGTTGTAATCGTAGAATATGAAATCGGGAGCGTGGACTTCGAATCTTCTGTCGAATTCCAACAAGGAAACTGGAAAATAAAGCAGATTTTTTTGAAGGAAGCAGACGAGATAGCAAGTAAGTCAGCAAAACTTTTTTGGACATTATAGAAAAAATAACCAAAATGAAAACTCCTACTTTTTTTAAGTCTGATAAAAATGTTCTAAATGGAACAACTGTATTACCTAGTTTCATTACGAGATATCTAATTTGACGCCGCTTCATTTAGCAATGGTAGACAAACAAAAAAAATTACTGTTGATCTCTATGCTCGGACGTCACCATTTCGGATCCCAATTCAAATAAACATTTAAATTATAACCCAAATTCCATTTAACGACGGATTCAAAGATTGACATTACTAAGTCTATGTCCCCATAGTTTATCTATTATATTTATTTATTTATGTATATAAAACAATACAATGTGAGGTCTTAAATTGATATCTTGAAGACAACCTTAGCTGCTCACGCAGCACTGCTCGGTGAATTTACTTATGTATGATTTATGAAAATTGATCCTCTAAATAACGGATGAAAGTTTCTATGACCATTCGTAATATTTTCAAATTCAGTGGGAACTCTATATACACTCCCGGACACATCTATCGGGCCACCTAGTGTTTTAAGTTTTGACGATCCCTAGCTAAAAACGTTGTCACACGAGATCGCGGTCTTCCTTGACAACAAACGAAGCCGCCAGTCTCTTTAATAAACTCTTCGAACAGTAGTACGGCTTAAATTCAGTTGTGCACTCACATTTCTTTGGCTATGCCCGGCCTGCAGAAGTGCTACAGCTTTGGCGGCAATTTCAGCCAGAGTATAAATATTTTTTGGTCAAAACTGGCTCAAAGTTTGCAGTAGCCATATTATTGAACCAATAATCAGAAACATAAATAAAAAAATCCAACTTTCGCAAATTAAAAAAGTTTTCTCCTCCCTTGCATCGTTGAAACCAATGAGACTCGAATTTACTTATTTTTTTTCACAATTCTGAATTCGATATTTTAAAAAAAACATACCAAAAGGTTGACCAATAAATCAGCTTCAAAACTGCATACCAACTTATTGCTCCATCTAACATTTATTTTCAGCTAGGGACCGTCAAAACTTAAAACACTAGGTGGCCCGATAGATGTGTCCGGGAGTGTATAAAAATTTGTCTTTACCTGTGGCTCTGCCCCCAACTTGCCTCTTGATAGGCACGAACAGTGTTGGGCAGGAGACGAGCGCCGTGCGGCCTCCGTCTGCCAGGAGTCTGTCTGCCGCCCGCACCAGCGCCTGCACTGTCGCCTCGTCGTACCAGAACTGGCTTAGTTGCTGAAACAAGAAGTTTTTGACGTGACAACGTCTTATAAATCGATGAACGCCGTAAAAGCATGCCTCATTATCAGGTTCCGCCTGACCCGAGCGTGCAAGTGAGAGCGGAACAAGCGATGGAGAGGCACGATAAAAGTATGGAGTCAGGTCGAGTGTCTTCCGATGAGGACATATACTTGGATTATGGTTATATATGGTTAACTGCGTTTGTTATGTGCATTTAACATATATGTTTCTACTTCCTTAACAAGACAAGATGGCACAATATTTGTAAAACTAAGTATCTCAAGATGTACAGTCCTGACACATTTCTTCAAAATCTGAAAATGTGACCACACAATTACTATCACATTTATAATATTATAGTAATTAGAAAAGAAGTACAACTTATTCAGGGCTAAATAGGTGAACCTGTCGGACAAAGAAGGAAGGTATTAAAATTGAGGGCAAAAGTTTATGGACAAATAAACCCTCTATAACATAATTGTACTGTACCCAATTTTCATCAAAGAGTACATTCTCTTTGAGTTTATCATCAGCTTCCAGTTTGTTTAGTATCTCTTGCCGCTTCTGCTGCTCTGCGTAGAACTCTTGCAGAGCTGCAAATGTCTCCACTGAGAGGGATGGCACGTCATCCTCCTCTTCCATGTTTACTAAAATATTGATATAAATGTAAAATTAAATAGCATTTATTCCCGAATTTGGGTTTTACGAATGAGAAGAATGCTCACTCTTAAACTAGGTAATGCAATGTTTGATTTACCCAGTAACTGTTTTTTTTATCATTTGCTCCCTCATTGTCTGTCCTCTCCCATTTAGTCATTTAGTACATGATAACTAAAAGTATGTAGGTACCTAAACAAAGTAACTGTGAGGAAACCTGCAGATCCTAGAATTAATTCTGAGGCATGTGTAACAGACCCGGTCTGGCAATTGTACTACCTATCATGTTTAGTAAAGAAAGAATATACTGGTGAAATGTAAGTATTTGTAGAAATGGCATACCTCTGCCTTCCCCCTCAGGGATAAGAAGCGTCAGATTATTTCTTTAGAATAATGGGAATACCAATTTTAACATTTATATTCAAATTTATATTTTTTAAATACTTAATGTAAGTTTAATTACTTATTTCCTGTTCCATCAAAAAATATTAACATTCCCACAAGACGTTTCGGCGAAAGAGTGTGTCTATCTCGCTTTGACTACAGTCATAACCAACAAGAGCGTAAGAGACTGGAAGCCATTTATAAAACATGTTATAATACCTGTGTAACGAGCTGTAACATAATAAAATTTTGTTTTGTATGTTATCTAATCGATCTAGATCACCGCCGAGGGTGAAGCGCATTACGCAAAATATGTGAAACAGACGTGAACGAGTGACAGATGAAAATTAGGTTAGGTTAGTTCTGTCTTCGGCCTCCGCGAGAATGCTCGCGCGACGGAAATTTCGCAGATAAAATGTACCTACCCCCTCATAAAGTGCTTTGTCACTTGGAAAACGGAAAATAACAAGTCTAGTAAGTTTCCTTGACTTATTAATATTTGTTTTTGTTAGAAAACTAGCGTAAAATATGCTAATTCCTGTAAAATCGTAATTTATTTTGACGTTTTGATTTTTGACATTTGTGGTGTTGCACGCGTAGATTATTTTTTCTACTAAATAATTTTTTACTATATCATCCATTTGTGCCTTTGAGTATAACTCAAAGATTTGTGCGATCAAAATATTTTAATATAATATAATTATGTAGGTACCTAATATAATATTTTATATGAAAGATGTTTATGTATATTTTTTGTAATTGAATATACTCTGAAACTACAGGGCCGTTTTTAAAAATTATTTGACTAATGGGAAGCTTACTTTTCTGGGAGAACAACGGGCTATAATTTTCCCACGGTAACGGGACTTGAGCGGGCAAAATCGCGGGAGTAGCAAAATGCTAATGTAAATGCTGCGGTGCACTTTGGCGAACATTTAGAATCTTTGTAATCTATTGTAACTTAATCTCCAAATATTTTATATTCAACAGAAAATAAGCAGACTTTTTGTACTACAACCGCACACAGCTTTCCGATAAAGTTTTATCTCATAAATTCAACATAGCTATTTTTATTAATTATTTCAGAAAACCCAGTCATCAAAATGCCAATAGAAAATTTACAAGTGTTACTTTTACATAAGCATCCGGAATTCTTGAAGGAATGCTGTGATTTAATAAACGACGAGTGGCCACGAAGCGAAACAGCCAGAATGATGTCCCTTCAAGCATCCTGCGATCACTTACCCACGAGTTTAATACTAATTAACGACAAAAAACTGGTCTTAGGACATTGCAAACTAACTCCCATACCCTCGATACCCGATAGTTGTTTTATAGAAACAGTGGTAATTAGCAAAGCCCTGCGCGGCCAGAAGTTGGGTTCATATTTGATGAAGAAAGTCGAAAGCTATTGCAAGAAAGTATTAGAATTGAATATGCTACACTTGTCCACCAAAGGACAGGAGAAGTTTTATTCGAAATTGGGTTACAAAGTATGTCCACCCGTATCTATTTTTGGGACTCGTACACCGAATTATCGACCGTCAGAGCTAAGCCATAAAATTGAAAATGAAGTGCCAATTAGAAGTATTACGCCCACACCGAGCGGTCCGCCGCCGCCGCCGCCCCCACCGATGCCGACGAACGAAAATGTTATCAACAATAACGTAGTAAAAACGAATAAGACTTATATGATGAAGTATTTGCATTGAATCCTTTTTTACACACATTTTTATCTACTTTTAGGAAGACAGGAAAACAGTGAATATTTCAATAAAATAAAAATACCAATAACTATTTAGTTGCAATTATTAATATTTATTACAAGTCTCCCTAAGCAAACCTACTGTTATTTTACGTTTTTATATACATAGTACTAAGAAAATGTTCCACGAGTCACGTTTATTTCAGTAACTTTTTACATTTAATGTTAAATGTTGCTTTTAAGTAAAAATAATTACTCGAATACATTTTTTTTATTGAAGGGAGGAAGGTTTGGTATTACATAACTACGGATTTTAATCTTGAGCTACTTTAGTGGAAATCCAAACTTGAGTTACATTCTATGAAAATTGTAGGATGGAAATAACATTAAAAATGAAACAAAATATTTCTTCAAAACTATTTTATTATTAGAACTTGGCTTTTTCTATGTATTCAACAGCACGTTGCCGAATCTCTTCGACGTGCGCAGCATCTCCAATCTTCTCCTCTGCCTCGATCCACTTCCTGTAGAGCACCTTCATCTTCCGTGCGGGTAGTTTCTGTGACGTCATGCGCTCCATTACTTGCCTGTAAAAAAATTGATCATGTAGTTTTTTAAACTCGGCATAATTATAAATAAATATGCGATATGCCTAAAGGCGTATACAGAAAGAAAGCTGAAAACTTCTCAGAGCTTATAGGCGCCAGTCTACGCAGGTACCCGGCGCAGGCATTTATATGAACCAGTGCCGATAAGCGCCGATAAGTTTTCAGCTTTCTTTCTGTATACGGCTTTAGAGCTTAAAATACGCTTGAGCGCTGGTAAAAAAGTTTTATAATGGATCCACAGACAGCAGGCAATGCGGTTTAATATAATCTTTACAATTCTTTGATGTACAATTATTTCTCTATATCGATGACAGGTTCAAACACATCATCTGTCAGTGTTGCCAACGCATTCTCATCAATTACTCCCAGCGGCTTACCTGACATGCTCCACGTCACCGCTCTTGACTAGCATGTCGATGTACACTGCGCAAACGTCCACTCGTTGCGGGTAAACGGCCAGCATTTGCTCGAACAATGCTTCAGCACGCTCCGCCGCGCCTGACGAACGCTCTAACAGCGCGAATTGGACGAGGACCGATACATCTGAGAAATAAATTCATTTTTTAATAAAATCCCTATGGTTATTTAGCCCCAAACTAGGCAGAGCCTGTGCTGTGGTAGTAAACAATTGATGAATGTACTAGAGACACAAATCTAGTATTGTGGCTATGCTCTCAAGTGTTGGCCCAATGTCTCAAAATACACACACCGGCACAATTAGCGGAACAGAAAAAAAAAGGAGAAAAAAGAGGGAATTTAGAACAATGAATGTAATTTTTAAACAATATATTATTTAAAATGAAACAACAATTAAATTAACATGTTTTGACATTCATTTGTAACACCATACTTAAAATTTTATAAAAATAAAAATTAAATTAAACAAAATGCATTTTTCTTCGATTTTTAATTATAGAGAAACAGCAGAAAATTCAAGATTTTCCAAAGTTTAACAACAATTTCAATGACTGTTCAATATCGAGTGTTTCCTCCTCGTGCTCTGATGAGGGTTTCCATCCGTCTGGGCATGCTGCGGATGATGTTATCAATGGTTTCTTGGGGCAACCTCTGCCATTCTTCAAGTAATGCGTTTCGCAACTCGTTGAGATTATTGGGAGGGGGCATTCTTGACTTTACACTCCTCTTTAGCAAGTCCCAGACGTGTTCTATAGGGTTCATATCGGGGGACCGTGCTGGCCACTCCATCACCGTTATACCAACATGGTTTAGGTATGTCTGTACTGTGCGAGCACTGTGAGCCCGAGCATTATCCTGCATTAGAATGAAGTTGTTACCAATAAAGGGGGCAAATGGCACAACATGTTCTTCTAAAATCTCCCTGATATACCGATCAGCATTCAGATTCCCGCCATCGACCACTACTAACTCCGTACGAGCTCCTAAACATATTCCTCCCCAGACCATAATTGAACCGCCGCCATATGCAACTGTATTTTCAAAATTAGACTGGATATACCGTTCTCCTTTGCGTCTCCATACTCGCTGCCTTCCATCAATTTGATTTAACATAACTCTGCATTCATCAGTAAAAAGAACCTGTCCCCAGTCGTCGAAGTCCCAATCACGATGTTCACGACCAAAGTGTAGACGGTTTGTGCGATGATGTCTCTCAAGTTTTGGGGCTTTGGCGGGCACATACGAGCCTATACCCACTTCTTCGAATCTTCTACGAACTGTCCGCTCACTCATCCTTACTGCTCGTACCTCTTCCAGTAAATTTCGAGCCTGCACCGCCGTTAGTCTCGTGTTCCGTCGGACTTGAAGTTGGAGAAAACGGTCATCCCTCCTTGAAGTACACCTTTTCCGGCCTGGTCCTCTCCTTCTCACTAGAGCATTCGTCAATCTGTATCGTTGGATGCTACGATAAATCGTTGATAACGATCGACGAAGGCTTCTGGCAATCGATCTGTAGGTTTGACCATTTCTCCTCATTTGATCTGCCCTAATGATTTCTGATGGCGTTAAATCAGGCATAATTAGATGCTCGTAAATTATCAATATGCGAAAAAACTCAAAAGCCTCAAAAACTGCAATTCAAAGCTTTTCAAATGGAATTCACGAACCTTCTAAAAACGGACAAGCGGTGGAAAAAATGAATCAATGAAAATTAAAACAAAAGAATGAAAAAAAGGGCAGTCGCTTAGTATTCCATTTTTAAATTAAAACCCAAATTTAAAAAAAGCTTGTTTAGCCGGCCAGTAACACGCAAAAATGCGTAAATACTCCCTTTTTTTTCTGTTCCGCTAATTGTGCCGGTGTGTGTAGGAAACAGAAAATTAAGATAGTAGGTACTATTTAATACGAAGTGTATCTAAAGCCTACTTTTGACAATAAAAGTTTTTTATTTCACACAAGATTTCTACGGTGTTTTTTTTTTAAAATTGTTTATTGGCCTTTGGATTCTAGTCCTTACAGCCATTTCTACGGTGATTGTGTGCTGTGTTGCCGGAGCAAAAACAATATTCACTTTTGTGGTAGTTTTCTGATACGATATTACAATACTTCTATTCTGTTGTTGAAAGCGATCGACATGATTTTTTTAGCTTACACATAATCGCAGAACAGAGGAACTTAACTATTTTTCAACCCATAACACGACCGTTGCAGAAAAAAAAAATATTATTAGTACTCACGTTCCTTCTTCTCCAGAACGCTGATAGCCTTTTGCATCACCTGCCTGGCTTTCTCCACCAGGCCCAGCTTAAAGCACGACGCCCCACAGAGTGTATAACACGTTGGGTCCCTCTTGTACTTCCTCATCATGAGATCCACCAGTGCTGAGAGCTCCTGGTGTTTTCCGGTGTCCACTAAGATGTCTAGGAGCTTGGAGTGAACTTTGAATGTATCGTTCATTCGCAGCGCCTCTTCTAGAGTTTTTTGTTGGGACTCCTGTGGATGACGGAGGGTATACTTTAAAATTTTAATCTCGAATTAAGACGAAGTAAATATATGAAATTTTACCTGGAACACGAATTATTTACACGAATTACGAATATAGTTCTCACTCATCAAAATGATAAAAGACCGAGGTGATGTCACACAGGGTTTCCTCACGATGTTTTTATTCACCGTCAAGCTACTCATAGATAAGTTTATAAAAACTCGTTGGCAGGCAGGATTCGAACCCGAGCCTCACTCATGAGTAGCGGGTTCTTTAACCGTTGGACTATCACCTCTATCAGCACTGTTCTTTGTAAATAAATTAACACCATAAGGTGTTAATTGATAACCATTACCTACTGAAAGTACCTAATACTAAATAGTATTTTCGGACTCCCCAAGCCTGGCAGATGATGACCTTGACCCCAATACCGTCCTAGGCCCAGCGCACACCGCTGAAAGCGCCGCGGAGCATATTTGAAGACAAGCAATTGAATATAAGCCTTAACAACTAGGACATACGGTCAATAATAATGCTCTTATGTGCGCTCCGATAGCCGCGCGCGTATTTATTGTTTTCATGCAATTATTGACGGTATGTCCAAGTCGTTAAGGCTTATATTAAAATGTGTTACCTTGGTGCCGAACCGGTGTTCGGTGTTGAGCATCGCGAGCCACACGTTGAGCCTCTCCAGCTCCTCGCGGAAGGGGATCCCGGCCAAGGCCTTGCGGCCCACGGCGCGGGCGCGGTCCACGTCGGTCGCCTGAGCACAGTATCCAACATTGTAACCGATAAAATTTAAGGTAAACAGAAACACCCAATTATTGACACCCTAGTTCACCCTACCAATTAATTGATACCACTACAGATTTTTTTTCAAAATAAACGAAATTACGATACACAATAATAAACTAGAAATAAACGCGATGGTTTTATCTAATTATTCTAAATATAATGGTGTATCGTAATTTCGTGGGAATACAGGGATAAAATGTAGAATATTATGTTATTCTTATGTAGTTTCATCAAATCCGTTCAGTAGTTTTTGCGTCAAAGAGGAACCAACTTCCATCCATACAAACTTTCGCGTTTATAATATTAGTAGGATAGGACTAGTCATTTCACCCGCGTAAGTCCAGTTCCCGTGTGAAAATTATTGTTTGTTCCATCCTGTCCTATCAGTAGTTCAATGATCGAACTGTTTGGACGATTTTTTTCAAAATTGTTAGACTGTACCGGATGATTGAACATTTAGCCCATTTTACTCTCAGAAATAAATAAATTTATATATATATATCATCATCAGCCGGAAGACGTCCACTGTTGAACAAAGGCCTCCCCCATAGAACGCCATACCGAACGGCAACATGCCGCTTGCATCCACCGGTTACCCGCGACCTTGACGATGTCGTCGGTCCACCTGGTGGGAGGCCTACCAACGCTGCGTCTTCCGGTTCGTGGTCGCCACTCGAGAACCTTTCTTCCCCATCGGTTATCGGTTCTTCGAGCGATGTGGCCTGCCCATTGCCACTTAAGCTATATATATATACACAAAAATAATGCATAATTACTTTATAAAAGGGCCGCTAGTTGCGCTACCTTTTAGAGGTATAAAAGGGGGGGGGGGGGTAAAACTAGGTTTTAAGTAATTTTTAAGCATTTTTTTGTCTTACTTTAATTATTTGTCAACAAACTTTTTCTTCTTCTTTTGCAATCACTTCTTTTTTTATGACCTAGCAAGAGTCAAGTACGATTTGCTGAATGTTGATGATTAGACCTATATATATATATATATATATATATATATATGTATATATATAACTAACTTGCAGATTGCGCAAACTTATATACATTTTTAAAATTCTCAGGCACATTGCTGATAGACATATTATAAAATCAGTATATTTCGCCTTATGCCAATCAATAATTAGTTACTGAATTTCTTCCTGGGGTGGAGCAGCTAAAACACAGCTAATGAGGATCAATACAGTTATAGCAAATCCATTAGAAATATTATCCACGTTATTCTTTATGATATAAGAATGATATCTCTTTTTGAATTATCCAAATCGGACCATTACTTACGAAGATATTAAATAATAAACATACTCAATGATCGCGAGAGCGTGTACGTCACTGTGAGGGAACCAAGTACGGCCGGCCGGCACTCACTGATCGCGGGAGCGTGATGACGTCACAATGAGGGAACCAAGTACGGCCGGCCGGCACTCAATGATCGCGGGAGAGTGATGACGTCACAATGAGGGCGACGATACCGCGGCGGCTACTCGGTGAACTTCGCTAGGAATTCGGTCATAACTTTGTCAATTTTTGTCGTAGAACAAAAATTTTTGTACTGTATGTTAAGGATTTCTTAGCTCTATAAATCTGCATTCTCAACTAAAAACGTTACGGATCCTCATTGAGGCTGAAAGGGCTCAACGGTCTATTTTGAAGGTCGCAGCTTTCCTTCCTTTCAGGTATCCTACGATTGATCTGTTCAAAATTTGCTCTCTGTCAGACAGCTTTTCATCCTCACTACGGTCCTAAAGAAACACAACGAGCTTATCTATGACCCGACCCTAGCCACCGACAAACGAAGAAAGGTTCTGGCTCGTCCATCACTTACCTATACCACCAGCCTATCTCCCAGACATTTTCGCTTTCTGGGTAATTATCTCTAGTAAAATTAAGAATCTTCTTTGCATTTACTCACTCCCAAAACGAAAGTGTAAGATTATAACATCAAACTGGCTTTTAACCTTAAATTATGAATGGACAGAAAACCTTCTTATTTCCCCGTCCTAAACATATACAGTGGTGGTCAGATAATTAGAAACACTGCCAACGGTCCTTGACATTATGTAAGATACTTCTCCGCAATCGTTTTTATTTTGAAAATAAACAATAAATAGGACAACAATATGTTCAACGATTTATCATTGATTAGAAAAACAATATAAATTCCATTGCACAAGGGCAGTTTCAATATTACATTACGGACAAACATTTAAACCAATTTTAAGTTATAAACAATAATGGTCAACTAATTAGAAACAACAACAAAAAAGTATAAAATTTTTTTTTTTAAAGTATTAGTAATTAGTATTGTTATTTAAGAAATAGCTACTATCCCAAACCTATCAATAGTTATAATTAATATTAAGTGGAGTATCCCTTAATGCCAATAACAGCACTGCAACGACGTGGCATTTTGATTCAATCAATTTCGTAAAATTTTCTAGGGGGATTTAATTCCATGCTTCAAAAAATGCTTCATTTAGTTCGTTTTGACTGGTGTTACGTTTGTTTGAGACTTTCTTTTTAACAATAAACCAGAGATTTTCTATCGGGATTAAATCCGGACGATTTGCTGGCTAGTCTAAACTGGATATACGCTGTTTGCTAAGGAAACATTTGACGCTATTGGGCGTGTGTTTAAGGTCATTGTCATGCTGAAAGATCCAGGTTACAGGCAAATGATCGTCCGAGTATGGAATCATTGTGTGCTCTAAGATATTTTAGTATTGCCATTGATCCATTGTACCTTCAATCTTCCGAACGGGTCCAACTCCATATCCGGAAAAACACCCCCAAACTTTAATGTTACTGCCACCGTCCTTGACTATACTCCTTGTGTATTTATAATTAAAAGCATTGTTTACAGGACGTCTAACATAGCGCTTTGCGTCGGAATTTACCATATTTATTTTTGTTTCATCTAAAAATAACACTTTTTTCCATTCTTGTACCGTTCAATTAACATATTTTTTTAGCGAATAATAATCGCTTCTCTCGGTGCTGCTTGGTAAGAAGCGGTACCTTTCGAAAGATTCTATCAAACAATTTAGCTTCTACTAATCTTCGGCGTATCAATCTTGGCGAGATGTTTCTCGGGTCATCAGGCGAAAAAACTTCATTTATAATCTGGTTGGAGCCTTTAATTGGGTCTTTTTTAGAAACACTAACAACAACTTATCTTCTCTGGGAAATGTTTTTCTTTGCCGCGCCTTTCTAAGAACATTTTTTCAACAGTTCCATGTGTTTTGTAATGATCAATTGCATTAAAAACTTTCTTTACAGAACAATTTAAGTGCTCAGCTATTCTTCTGTACGCCCACATATGATCTATACGTAAATAAACAATGATTTGCCTAGTTGACGCGACACATCTTTTTTTTTTGGCCCATTTTGAACAAAATAAAATTCAGATTAAATTTTGAATTGCCGCTACAATAATAGAAAAAGCCAAGAAAAAAATGTTATTCTCCAATTTCTAAAAAAAGAATGAGTTATGGATACTTTTTTTAAATGTTTCTAATTATGCGTCCAAGCGGCAAGTTACAGAAAATAAACTCCTACATGTGTAAGACTCATTTTGTAATTAAAAATAACATATGTTTTATATTTTATGCATTTAATGAGTTTTTTATTTGAGTGGTTATATTATTGCATAATTATTAATTATTGAATGTGTATATTTTTTACGAACATTTGTACGTTGAAGTTATACTTTCCTTATTCATAAGAAGTGTTTCTAATTATCTGACCACCACTTTATATAGTGAACACTCACGCATAAAATCACACTCACTACTCACGCATGAACACAACACCCCCCTCACACTAACATTAACTCTTATTTTTTTTCTTAGTTAAAAATTACTAAATAAAATTTTTCCCCTGAAGAACTTGTAGCAGTTTAAATATTATGTAGGTATATCAAACCTTAAATTAGTAACTTTGTTTGGGGTGGGACCCTGGTGACCTATACCACAGATGCTTCTGTACCTATCTTTGGCACCAGTCTCTCACGCTTATAGGTGTTAGTATAGGTTAATCTCAATTCTGTACCTATTTTAAGCTACCTGGTTGTTGAGAGAAATCAATTAAATTATTATTATATTATGTAGATTATAATAAAAATAATTATTATAATAATAAAAAATAATAATATATATTTATATTATATATACTCTCAGAAAAGTCAGCTTTCCATTTGTTAAATATTTTTTTTAAACGGTTCAGAGGTTTTTAAGTTTATTCGTTACAAACATACAAATCTTTCATCGTTATAAATATTAGTGTAGATTAAGTTACTTCTATACACTTGTAGAATGTTCTAGACACCTGCAGGTGAAACACTATGATTGCTCTTTAGGTTAGCCAGCAGCGCTCACTATAGTTACTTCTACACACTTCTTGACTATCCCCGATTCTTCTAGAAGGTCTTAGAATATCCCAGACCGAAGGTTCTAGCTAGACTATGAGCAGTAGATGGAAAGCCATATAAGCGATCCAGAGCTGACTGCTAAGCAGAGTAACTTCTACACACTTCTAGAATGTCCGAGACTCTTCTACACACTTTTAGGATGTCCGCTAATCATCTACACTCTTTTAGAATATCCGAGACTCTTTTAGACACTTTTAGAAGGTCGAGATACTTTACGTTCTATTCTAGAATAGCCCATACCTCTCTAGAAGATTCTACAAACTGACCTGTAGATGGAAAGCCGTATAGGCGATCCATAGCTGGCTGCTAGCGGGGTTGGCAAGCAAAGCTCGCTCGAACTGCTCGCTGGAGCGTGGCTGCGACTCGCTCTCGATAGCTCGCCGCTCCATCTCGCGGACTCTTTCCTCTTCTTCTCTCACTTTAGCGAGCTTCTCTGCTACTGTCTGCTTTTTGCGTTTCTTCTTGGGCTGTTCTTGTTCCTGTGACCGTATATGAATAATGATATAGTATCTGCGAGAGACAGCTTAAGCAGAACAATTTTTAAGCCCTAAAACGTTATTTTACAAACATACCTCTTCATCGCTACTACTCGAATCCTCTTGAGCCACAGGCTTTGACACAGCATTAGCATTTCCCGCCAAGAAGTCCTTAAAACTGGGCACTTTCAACACTGGTTCCAACTTTTCCACCTTCACTTCTTCAATCTTCACTTGTTCTTTTCCATCTTCTTTTATTTCCTTTACTGCTTTCTTTTTCTTATAACCTGGCTTCTCTAATTCAAATTCTTTTAACTTCTCCTGCACTATTGTCAATGCTTCCAATAACTTCTTCGTTCTTTTCTCAACGACTAATTTGTCCATATGCATCGCTGTGTGAAACTTTTTATTCTTTGCACTCAGTCCCATCTCTTCTATATTGACGATTTTTTCTATTATCCTATCAACGCGATGAGTCCTAGCTTTGATTGCTTTTTGTAGAGACCGTACACGATTTTCGCACGTCTTAGCTGTTACGCAATCGGTTAAATCTATTAATCCTAGATCTTGAGGAGTTAAGATATCGTCGCTGTCTTCGTGAATGTCTGTTTCTATGGCATCGCTTTCTTCAGAAATTTCCTTAGATTCTTCGATTTGTTTTTTTAGTTTGTCTTTTTTCCTTTTACGGTCTTTTTTGTTAGCTATCTCAGTTTCTTCTTCGTTTTGTTCTTTTGGTTTGTCTTTTTTCCTCTTACGGTCTTTTTTGTTAGCTATCTCTGTTTCTTCTTCGTTTTGTTCTTTTAGTTTGTCTTTGTTCCTCTTACGTTCTTTTTTGTTAGCTATCTCTGTTTCTTCTTCGTTTTGTTCTTTTAGTTTATCTTTGTTCCTCTTACGGTCTTTTTTGTTAGATATCTCGGTTTCTTCTTCGTTTTGTTCTTTTAGTTTCTCTTTGTTCCTCTTACGGTCTTTTTTGTTAGATATCTCGGTTTCTTCTACTGTTATGTTTGTATCAGATTTTGTATCTTTCTTCTTCTTAAGATCTTTCTTATTGAGTATGTCTATCTCAACTTCGGTTGAATCTTGTTCACCGTCAGAACCTTGCGTTTTAAGTTTCTTGTCCTTTTTCTTCTTACGATCTTGGTTTTCTACTTCCTCTTGTAAATCACTTCTCTCTTCTATTCTTTTCTTCTTCTTAGGGGATGTTTCTGTGGATTCTTCATTAGATCTCTTCTTTTTCTTCGGAATCGTATCTGAATCTCCAGACTTTCGTTTTCTCTTTTCCTGTAAATAAAGTTACAATATTACTATCAATTTCAAGTACATATTCCATTTGTGGAAATACCACTTTTCGACAGTGTATTTACCGGAGCCCTAAACGTGACAAATGGTGTATTACTTCTTGGTTTTACAGTTGAGCTAGTGGTAAATATAGTTAGCCGATACAACTCTATTCAAGCATACTCTATTGGGGCTTCGTCTCTATGCGTGACGTCACAAAGAACTGTCAACAATCCCGCTCAATATGGCCGACGGCGCTAGGCTGTGTCGCCTATAGTTAATTTAAAATGTTTGCTAGAATCCCTAAAAATCTATATATTGTATAACTAGCTGTTCACCGCGGTTTCACCAGCGTACTTCCCGTTCCCGTGGGAATACGGGGATAAAATATAGTTTATCTTAATCAGGGATATTGTAGCTTTTGAAATCGAGGGATATTGTAGCTTTAGAATTTTTGCAATCGGTCGGTTTGAGTTTTTTAGTTACAAACGTACCAATCTTTCCTCTTTATAATATTAGTGCAGATAATATATACAGGGTGACTTTTTTTAACGTCTGGAAAAAAATGTGGTGTGATAGGTAAGTGTAATAGATTGATTTGGCAATGTTACCTAAAAATTTTTTTTTTCTCAAAATTTTTTTTTCTTGCTTAAACTATTATACATTACTCAATTGTAGTCAATAATACACACTGAGATATTTGAAATAGTATTTTAAAAAGAAACAGGCCCGTAGCTTCCATATGCGCAATCTACCTACAACCGCCAGCTACGCGTAGTACTGTGCGTAGTTTTCTAGATTTTGTAAATTGCACTAAAAATGACTATATTTAACAATTAATCTCGTGTATAACTTCGTCTCTAGATACCTTATACTTACGTCATATTTTTTTCCAGGCGGTAAAAAAAATCATCCAGTATTTTTGATACTTACTGTCGGTGTGAAAGGCTCCGTGATCAAGCTCCCAAGCATTTTCTTGGCCGCTGTATCCACTTTTATTATTGTGCAGTTGACCTACAAATTGATTAAAATGTGATTGGGAATTTCATGGAACTTATGTGCCATTCATACCTACAAGGAGTTTCTTCAATAAGTATTTATCAAGGAGTTTGAAAGTACTACATATATAACTATAAAAGTATAAATATTTTATTTATCGGGCACTCCACTATCTACGATTCAGTCAAGTACGATCCTTTTCATAAAAATTCAAATTCAAAATTCAAAATCGTTTATTTTCTATTGGTATTAAAATATACACTTAGAAACGTCAATATTTTATAATAACAAGGCACTCTAAACTCGTCCATGAAGATCTGCTAAATTCAAACAGCAGCCCATCTCCACCGACGAGTTGCTGGTTCCAAATGCCCCGAGAAGAGCCAGCAAGAAACTCAAGGGCAGCTCTTTTTAATCTCATGTCTTACTAGTAAATATGGTTTACAATAATAATTATAATTAACAGCCTTACATAGCGTCGAGTCGGTTAATCCCATGCATGTTGGTCTACTAAGTAGTCTGTGATTTTATAGTAGCCTTTTTTATGTAATTTTTGCTTAACTATTATTTTAAATTTGTCAAGAGGCAAATTTTGTAATTCAATGGGAATCTTATTGTAAAAACGTATACATTGACCCTTAAAGGATTTGGTAACACGCCAAGTACAAGGTACGTAGTAGGGTAACCACGAATAAATAAAAATCCTCGTGGTCACCCTGGGGCTTTCAGTATTAAACCAACAGGAGACGTCACGCGCACTAGTTTCTTTGCAAAAAAATCTGCCAATTTCTGCGCGGGGGACGAGGAAACAAACACAAATAATGTTAAAACTAACGCTTTTTTTGACAAAACAATTAAATACTAGCTTGAACTAGATGCACACAAATACATTCACCAATCTAAGCACTCTGTGAACTTAATAAAACTAGTTGTATTTATCAGGTATGCGTGTTGACCGACACTTTTTTTTGGCGGAGGGGAACCCCTGTCAGTGGCGTCTCCGGTTGGTTTAATACTCAAAGCCCTGGGGTGACAAAACGGGGTAACCACGAGTCCGGTGCGGTTTGATTATTATGGCAGGTAGTTGACTGTATAGAGAACAATTTAAATTGCGAGTAGCAAAAATTCATATAAAATATTATGTCATAACACCTCAACATTTATTTAAATTTTCATTTTACAATAATAGTAAATTTCAAAATAATAAAACCAATGATATTATATGTCACTATAGTAACCTCCGCTAGGAGTAAAAGTGTTCTGTGATAGTAACAATAAAACAATCAAAGAGAATATAACCACTAACGTTTTAAAAACAATAAAAAAAAGTGAAGCAATCGTCAGAATCAGTACAAAAAAAAAAAAATCTTTATTCTAAAAAGGAGGACGAACAATATAAGTATTCAGTACCTTTTTAGAGTAAATTTTGAGTTTTGACTACTTTTGACAAACTATAACTAGTAAATTATTGAAATCTCCTTATATATTCGAGACATATGCGTCCACATTAATGGAGATTTATTGTCAGCTGTATTATTATAGTTACATTTATATCACGAGCGCTTCCGTGTTTCGGAAGGCACGTTAAATTGTTGTTCCCGGTTTTCGTTGTGTTTACGCACAATGGAAGTCGTTAAACCATGTCAGATACCCTTGGAAGGCAAGAAAAATTCTGACTGTTAAGTGGCCACTAGCTTAACACCATCTTCCAATCCGCGGTGGGCTCGCGTGGGAGATTATAGCCCATACTTCCTCATGTGTGCGGAAAGACCCTTAGCTCAGCAGTGGGCTGTTACGGGTTGATGATGATGATGATTGTCAGCTGTCAAATTTTTATCAGCTAACCACATATTGTCTCTTGTTAGTTAGATTTTTTTTGGCGTATTGCCACCTATTTTTAGTGGTCAATTTATACTAACACATTTCGTTCGTTATTCATAGTCAATTGACCACTTAGCGTCAGATGGCCACTGACGTGAACCACTTAGTGTCAATAGGGAATTTTACTGTCTAGTCAAATGAGGTACTTTTTATGGATTTGTCAAAACGAAAATGTACTATGGAAAATGTACTGAGTACTTTTCCTTTTGTACTGAGGACCTAATTAATTGTGACGTCATATCCCGTAGTAATCAAAAGCATCACCTTTTTAATTGATTAATTATTTTGAAACTAGTTATGTATTTGTAAAATGAAAATCGAAATGCATTTTAAATGTTGTTACGTAGAAAATCGGCGTTTACTTGATTTTCTGTCTTTTTTATTTTTATGACAACATGTCGTGATTTTACGTCGAATTTTATGGTGTAACATTTTGTGTATGCCTGATTTAGGCTGAATGCGCAGGAGTCGTTGCCTTCATGTGAAAAAGTCTATGTGACACTTTGAGTATTAAGCCAACCGGAGACGCCACTGACAGGCGTTCCCCTCTGCCAAAAAAACGTGTCGGTCTTTGAGCACACCGGTTAAATACAACTACAGTAAGGCCGTTATAACTTGGCAGTTCTGAAGTTGCGCAAATGGCTGCGCAATGTCATTTTTTAGCGACCATTCGGCGGTAAGAGGGGGTTTTGCGCAGGCAAAGCCTATGTTCAGAGAAGCCAAGTTAAAACGGCCGTACTGTAGTTTGTTTGAGTTCACGGAGTGCTTGTATTGGTGCATGTATTTGTGTGCACCTAGTTCAAGCTAGTGTTTAAATGTTTTATCAAAAAATGCGTTTGTTTTAACATTATTTGTGATTGTTTCCTCGTCCCCCCCGCAGAAATTGGCAGACTTTTTTGTAAAGAAACTAGTGCGCGTGACGTCTCCTGTTGGTTTAATACTCAAAGATGTGACACAATGACCTAGTTCTTTTGCTTTTGAGATTTTGGCCGTTTTGGTCGACTTATTTTGGAATCGTTTTTGGATACTCCTGTTGGTAAGTATGAAGATTGATGATGTTCGATTTCTTCAGATTTCGTATGGGAAATCAGAGTTTTGTATTATATTCACAGTTTTGTGCTGAATGAGTTGACGATTTTGTTCCGGCCGGCTTCTTGCGATTAGGTAACCAGATCGTGGAGTCGATATTGATCATCCATCGCTTGTCCTGTGGTCTAGGAAGCCCTAGGCAGGATCATTTTCCTCCGAAAGGTAATATAATGTTCATTTTATATCACTTGTTAGAAAATTAAGTGAAATTCTAAAATTCCTTTGTTATTCATTATTATTCTTAAATTCATTGGTTTGATACAGCGCCCGTCCCAGTCCATTTTAAATGGAATTCACTTAATTTTAATACAAACAATGTAATGTTACCAGGAGGTGTTTAGTACCGGTACCTCTCGGTTCGGTTACCTACTTAAAGCAGACGTCTAGCATCAACATATAGTGGTGGAGCTAGTGCTGAAGTTCCGTTCTTGTACTCAAGTAACCCTTTTATTTAAATTTTTCATCGGTCCGGTGCCGTTTCCAACACCGGTGGCGCCCTTTATATTTTGTTTTTATAACTTAGATGCATAAAACCAAATGCTCACCTCAAGCCAACAACCTACGCCTGTATAAGAGCTAGTCCGTGGCATAATTTTCATAAAAAAAGTAAACAACCATCAAACTTATACTTTCTTTCATTTTTACATCTGCAGCGTCCCGCTCTAATTGGTAATCAATGTGTTGTGGGACAATCTTTTTAATGCATAATTTTTTTCAGAATTTTATTGTTACAGTCAAATACCCAATAGGGTAGTGTCCTACCTAGTCAAATCAGTTACATTTTACGATCTGTCAAAACGAAATTTTACTATGGAAAATGTACTGAAATAGCAAGGCGTGACGTCATAGTTTCTAGTACTCAATTGCAGCACTTTTTTGATTGTTTTATTACTTTTAAATTTGCTATAATTGTAAATTGAAAATCGAAATACATATTTTGAGGTGTTTTGGGATAATCTTTTTAATGAATGACTACTCACAATTTAATTTCGATACTGTCAACTACCCAATTGGCCCCCAATTGACAGTTGGCCACTTGTCGCCAAGTGATCGATGGTGGAGGTGAAACGACGGTCAATAAGTGGACTTAAGTGGACGTAAGAAGTGGACTATAATATATTTGTACACCTAACAATTAGGTAGAATATAAGGGACTATCTTATGTATAACACCTAAGACAATTTTACCTATATTCGACAAATAAAATATTTTGAATTTGAATTTTGAATTTGAATTTGTAAGTTCCTACTTTTAATGAAATCAGAAGAGAGGGATATAATATATAAAAATAACCTAAAATTGTTACTCCAAAGCAAAAGTTATTATTCTGTGAACGAATTCTTGCAGGGAAGACCATTTATAGAGATTTTATCAGAGGTTAATGTGTATAATCAAATTTTATTATTATTATTATTATTAATTTTTGTAATCATAATTTATTTTCATGTTTATGTTTAGTATTAGGTATTCGATTCTAATTTTAATTTTGTTATTTTCTGTGACCGACAGGGTGTTATGTGACATGCTAACGGAATGTAACTTGCAATATATACTTAAATAAAAAACTTCAGAGGTGTCAAGGGACACCCGGATGAAACGAAGTTATCATCATCATCATCTCATCGTCATCATCATCACCATCATCTCATCATCATTATTAGATTTATCATAGAGCTTCAACTATAGCAAAAAGTGTTACAACGTTTGGTCTTAATTTTTTCCGTCTAGCCCCCTTTCGCAAGGCGCGATAAGAATCTACGTTCCAATAAAAAACATTTTGACTTTGACCATACGTACCAGCTGTCCAATGTGGAAGGCGTCCGCGAGGTTCGGTAATGGCTCGCGGCTGACGTAATAACTCGGCACATACGCCGTCACGCCGTCGAAGAACGACACTAAGATGTAGTCCCGAATGTGCTGCGAAGCAAACGGATATTCTTAAATTGTAAAATAAAAAATAAATGATCTCTCGCCTTATATTCCCGAGGGGGTAGGCAAGGTATTCCATTTCTGGATATACCCGCTTCTCACCAGATATTCTTTGGACCCCTAAACGTGATAGGTGGTAAGCAAAGAGATTAAAATATAATAGGGCATAGAGGGGACAAAGCGAGGAAAATTTGAAGCCAAAAGTTATTCCAAGTGGAATAAGTCTAGTACAATTTCGACCGAATGACAGCTCGCTTTCATACTGAGCTTCAAACATGCTTCAAAGTCTTGTATGAAAATATTCCCAATTCCCCCTCTATGTCTTATTATATTTTAATTTCTTTGGTGGTGAGACTGGTGAGCCCATCGCCGGACCGGGTCTGTTTACACATGTCCCACAATTAATTCTGGAACCTGCACCGTCGAGCTAGTAATAAATATGTATGTAAGTTTTTTTTGAAAAACTCATTTTTACATGCCAGGATTCGAACCCGAGCCTCACTGATTTTCATCATGTGAAAGCAGGCTCCTTAACTGTAAGGCTATCACTGCACTCTTAAATTATCTTCTCATAAAAAAATCTAGCGACGGTTAAACTGGACAGTCAAGACTCAAGAGCAAGACAAGCACTACCAGTTTAAGCTGATCCTCCCCTCCCCTCCCCCTACTCCCACCTTAAAGGCCGGCAACGCAGTTGTGACTCTCGTGTTGCAGGTGTCCATGGGCGACGGACGTCACTTACCATCAGGTGACCCGTCTGCTCGTTTGCCCCCTTTTTTATCATTAAAAAAAAAATACAGGGCCGGGTCAAGCTTAGCGTGCGTCTCGACTGTACTTTTAAAAAAAAAATATTCGAAACCAGCGACCCGCCCCGGCTTCGCTGCTGCTGCTGATACTAAAATCTTTGAATCACTATCTATTTAAAAAAACCGCATTAAAATCCGTTGCGTAGTTTTAAAGATCTAAGCCTACATAGGGACAGACAGACAGCGGGAAGCAACTTTGATTTATAAAGTAAGCTCTTTATGTAATTGTTTGTTGTTCTAAATAAATAAAAATAAAAAAATACTATATAGTGATATAACTTGATAAGTGCATTGGTTTTCTTGATTGAGAACGTTCTTGTACACACGCACCAAAAAGAGCATTTTTTTTTTAAAGAGTGGGCAAACGAGATGACGGGTCACCTGATGGTAAGTGACTACCGTCGCCCATAGACACCTGCAGCTCAAGAGTCACAACTGCGTTGCCGGCCTTTGAGGTGGGAGTACGCTCTTTTCTTGAAGGTTCGAAGGTCGTATCGGTCCGGAAATACCGCCGGCGACAATTTGTTCCACAGATCAGTTGTGCGAGGCAAAAAGTTACGTGAGAATCTCACAGTAGTGGACCGCCAACTATCCAGGTGGTGTGCATGATAGTTTTGTCGCGTTGAACGTTGGCGTTACAGTTTCTCCTGTACACTGGGGACGATTCTGCTTTACACCGAATAAACTTGTTTTGGTTTAGTCCTGTCTTTGTCTTACCTCAAAAAAAGAAAAGGGAGAGAAGATAACCTATCGAATTTAGTCATGTCAGAGGCTATACTTTAGTCGTAACTTCTTTACTTAGACACTAAACACGTTATGAAATGCCTTAGTTGACAGGACTAATTTTAATTTGACAGGACTAAATATTTCTTGTCTCTTTTCTTTTCTAGGAGAATGAAAATGACAGGAGTAAACTAAAATAAGTTTAGTCGCTGTAAAGCAGAATCAGCACCATTTTCCACTTACATATTTACATTTCGAAAAAAAAAAAAAACTACGGGAACGATTTCAAAAATTCTGTTACTCACATTAATCACACCGGTGTAGACCTTTCCGATCTGGGCCTCTGTGTAGCTCTTCAGCACTTCAAGGTTTGGAGACAGAAGTGAGGGCTTCAGCGTCAGGATGAGATGCCGCTTCACATAATCCACTGACAGCACGCGGGCTTTCACGGATTGGCCCACCTTGTAATAAACAACAACAGGATTGAAAGTGAAGTTCATGGAAAATTATAATCTATACTCTATATTAATATTATAAGGGTTGATTTTTCAATAGTCAGTTAAAAGTTATCTGAGGAATAACCATCACCTGTCACTTTTCGTATCTATTGTGTCAGACAGTGACAGCATCAAGATTTATCTGACGATTGAAAAATCAGCCCTAAAGATTTTTTTTATGTTTATTACGAATAAACTCAAAAACTAGTGGACCGATTTTAAAAATTCTTTCACCAATGAAAAGCTAGGAGATCCCTGAGTTAGGCTATATTTGATTCCTACCGAAACCGAACCGAAACCGAGCAGAACTGCTAGTCACAGATATATATATGTGGGTATGGAATGGAACATTAAGGTGTATGAAAGGGATAGTTAAGTAGGAAAGTGAGATGAATGAAAGAGACAAATAGTGCTTAATTAAGTTTATTGTTATTGGTAGTTCTAAGATAGTCAAGATGGCGAAATCTGTTTCCGAGACTGATGAGTCTCAATGAGAATCAGTTTTTCAATATCAATTGTTTCGATTTTCGCTTCACGACCTTCCCACATATATATTTTTCTTTTGCTGGTTGGACCGATGTGGATGAAATTTTGTGTGTATATTTGGATGGTTTGAAAATAAAATTGGACCCTATAGGTGGCGCTGTTGTCTGTGGCACTAGTATTGAATATAAATGTTTGTGTCTCGTTCAAAGCGCTTAACTTAGCTGGTATACAGTGTGTTACCTTGTATTTCTTCTTGGGCAGCTTGGAAGTGCTGGCTTTCTTGGGGTCAATGAACAGGCCCGCGTCAGACAGGTGCGAGTGCGGCACAAATCCTGCGTGGAATTTTATCAAGTATTGGTTGAACCAAAGAGATTAAAATATAATAGGGCATAGAGGGGACAAAGCGAGGAAAATTTTAAGCCAA
The DNA here is from genome assembly GCA_963855545.1 of Ethmia dodecea. Classification (NCBI taxonomy): domain Eukaryota; kingdom Metazoa; phylum Arthropoda; class Insecta; order Lepidoptera; family Depressariidae; genus Ethmia; species Ethmia dodecea. The sequence goes on along the minus strand of OY979457.1, from coordinate 12,877,218 downwards.
AAGTTATTCCAAGTGGAATAAGTCTAGTACAATTTCGACCGAATGACAGCTCGCGTTCATACTAACTGACATGACGCTTGAGCTTCAAAATTTTGTATGAAAATATTCCCAATGCCCCTCTATGTCATATTATATTTTAATCTCTTTGGGTTCAACATAACTGTCGCTACGTAACTAAGAAAACTTTTTGGCGGGAATTCGAAGAGAGACGTCATGCTTTTTGTATAATTTTCATTGTGCTGTTTATTTCGGGTTTTGACTCATATTAGTAATAGTATATTATGATGGCAAGTGTCCGTGAAAGTATGCAGCGAATGGGAAATTCGAGAAAATGCGAAGGATGAACATTTTTGGATTGCCTCAAGAAGTCACAACGAAGTCTTCAGTAAAAGTGCTATCATTTTAGGAGGGCCGTGGAAAGTGTTGAAGACACTGAAATTTTGTGCATGGTCTAAAGCAGGCCTCGACCCTCGCTCCGGGTCATTCCTGATGCAAAGATTGTCCATCGCGATTCAACGTGGCAACGCGGCGAATGTGATGGGCACCTTTGCATGGGGGGGGAGGCAGGGGGGGAGTTTTCTGATTTAGGTTTAATGTAACATTAGTTTAATTTTTAAATTCAATTCTATGTTACGACTTTGACAGATAATAAAGTTAGGTATGTATATTTTTATATTACATCAAATGGAATATTATAAGTTTAATTTATAATAAGAAATTAAAAATAATTTGTTTGAAATATGAGTTGATATGTTTTCTAATTTCAAGATTAAAGTCTAAATTACTTGACATTGGCAAAATGCGGTGCCATTAAAAAAACTCAGAGGAAGGTATGACATATTCAATGTACAGCTCCTTGTGACATTAAATCTCACCGGTGACCCGTCCAATTTGGAGGATGACCCGGCTCTCGTTGACGGCACTGACGGTGCCCTCGACCAGATCGCCCACCACCATCTGCTGGAGGCTGAAGTAGCGCTCGTTGAGGAGGCTGGGCTGGTCGCTCACAGAGTACAGGTAATCGGACAGGTTGTAGCATAGCACTCGGACCTTGTGAGTGCTGCCTGAGGATATATTGAGGGATAATTTAATAACATTATGGACTCGATTCTGCAAACCACCTAAAATTCCTAATTTTAAGTTAGCCTATCCTTCTTTATAGAATACGGAAGAAAAAGGACAGAAACAACCCATAGATTATACAGCATTGTCAAACATGAAAAAACTGACTCATTTGATGTCTTATCTGTCACTTTTATCCATGACCTCCTTACATCGTTGCTAAAATTGCTAAAAACGTGTATTTGAATGCGTCCATGAGGTTCAATTTTGTTATTTTGACATTTGTGACGTTGTAAATCAATATGGCGCTTATTTCTGTCCCTTTCCTTTCCAAAGCGGTGGAAAAGAATAGAGCTAACTCAAAATTAGGAATTTTAGGTGGTTTGCAGAATCGAGTCCTATGATGAAATAAAGAAATATAATAACTAAAATATGTTATTAAAAGGAGTTCATTTAGGCAAGGTTCCGAAGATACTGGCAGCGTTCCCCCTTTGATTGTAAACGATATTTATTAGTAAGACATGAGATTAAAAAGAGCTGCCCTTGAGTTTCTTGCTGGCTCTTCTCGGGGTACTGCATTCGGAACCAGCAGCTCGTCGGTGGAGATGGGCTGCTGTTTGCATTTAGCCAATCTTCATGGACGAGTTTAGAGTGCCTTGTTATTATAAAATATTGACGTTTCTAAGTGTATATTTTAATACCAATAGAAAGTAAACGATTTTTGAATTTGAATTTTGAATAGGGATTAAATAAAAGAGCAGTAAAATGTGGTTAAAGAGCAATGCGTTTTTCAAGATCTTAACCAGGATAAAGGATAGGACACCCCACCAATTGCTCTGCACGCACAATGACCAATTTAGTTGACACCCCAACAGTTTTATTCAAAATTAACGAAATTACGATACACAATCATACTTAGAATAATGAAATAAACAAGGTGGTTTTGATTTTTGATTTTTCAACAGTCAGTTAAAAGAAGAATAAACATCACCTGTCACTTTTGTCCTTTATTGGATATCTATCATTAGCTCAACGATCAAGAAAACCATTGTAAGGAAGCCCGCCTACTCTACTACCCAGAAATTATTCTGAGGCATGTATATTAGCAGCACCCCGGACTGGTGTTGGGCTCACCACCAGTCACGTTTAGGGGACCACTAAATAATATACTGGTGAAAAGTGGGTATTTTCAGAGGCATAATTGGCCGAGGTATTTTCCTGAAAAGTTGGTCTTATCCAGTATATATTTTTAAGACCCTAAACATATCGCCGGCCGGGCCTTGATGCTGTTACAAATAAATTCATCCTATTTTATAACAGGGTTCAAATCGTGGCATGTACCAATGAGTTTTTCAAAACTTACGTACATACTTTTCACTAAGCTCGACGGTGAAGGAAAACATCGAGGGGAAACCCGCAGATCCCAGAATTAATTCTTAGACATGTGTAAGTAGACCCGGTTCGGCGATGGGCTCACCAACTATCACGTTTAGGGGTCCAATATATCTCGTGAAAAGTGGGTATATTCCGTAATGGAATACCTCTGCCTACCTCCTCGGGGATAAAAGGTATGAGTTTTTTTATTTTATAACACAAAAGGTCTATTGCTGGTGGCAGTACAAATAGCCCACCCTCGATATACTGACCAATAGGGTACGACTTGGCGACCACCTCTTCATCAGTCAGGTCTTCATCCACCTGTATCCGGCGCAGGCTCATGGTGCCCGCGTGGCCGCGGCCCAGCCGGAAGTGGATGGACCGGCCCGTGATTTTCACAACCTAATAAATAAAAAACCGACTACAACGAATAATACTAAAAAAATACAGTCGAATTTAGAACCACTTCCTTTTTTTAAGGCCTCTTAAAAATCATCATCGAAATCGGTTAGCGTGATATTGAGTTATACGTCCATTTGCGCGCACATACTTAATGCAAATTTAAGATTTATATAGATTTCTCATGGATGTCATTGTCAGAACTGGACGAAATTAAAATGGGACCAATCTGGAAGCACTAGCTTTCAAAGTAAATATTAAAAGTTCTGAGAAAACAAACAATAAAAAAAACTGTCGAATTGATAACCTTCGCCTTTTTTAGGGTTCCGTACCTCAAAAGGAAAAAACGGAACCCTTATAGGATCACTTTGTTGTCCGTCTGTCCGTCCGTCCGTCCGTCTGTCAAGACCCTTTTTCTCAGGAACGCGTGGAGGTATGAAGCTGAAATTTATATCAATTACTCAGGTCTACTGTCCCTTGAAGCTGTGAAAAAATCAAACTTCTAAGCCAATGCAATCAAAAGATACAGCCGTTTATGCCGCAAATTTTCGACACTTGCAAGGGAATCAAAACCTACAGGGTGCTTCCCGTGAACTCAGAATCTTGAAATTTGGTACGAAGCAACGTCTTATAGCATAGATAAAGGAAATATTACGAAAACCATAAATTTGCAAGGTTGTACGGAACCCTCGGTGCGCGAGTCCGACTCGCACTTGGCCGGTTTTTTTTTTGGAGTCGTTTAAAAAGTTGGTGATACGTATCTGTCCTGTACTCTGTGGTACCGCCAAAAAATCGGGAACCCGAAGCCATTAAAAATAACAAGAAAAGTAATTTGCATAAAAGAGGTTGGTTACTGAGCTTCAATAAGGGTAGGTATGTAAGAGATATAGAATTAACATATGAATACAATAAAATATACGTAGGTTTATTGTGTTCTTTTCTAATAAAATAAAATAATTATTTTGTAAACATGCTTTGCATAAACGTTTATTGGGTTCGATTCTGCATTACAGCGCCTAAACATATTTTAGTTTAGTCCTGTCATTTTCTTTCTAATAGAGAAGAAAAGAGACGAGTGATATTTAGTCCTGTCAAATTAAAATGAGTCCTGTCGATTAAGGCATTTCATAAGGTGTTTAGTGCATAAGTAAATAAGTCACGACTAAAATACAGCCCTTGACAGGACTAAATTCGGTAGGTTATCTTCTAACCCTTTTCTTTTTTTGAGGTAAAATAAAGACAGGAATAAACTAAAATAAGTTTAGTCGCTGTAATGCAGAATCGAACCCAGTAAACGTTTATGCAAAGCATGTTTACAAAATAATTATTTTATTTTATTAGAAAAGAACACAATAAACCTACGTATATTTTATTGTATTCATATGTTAAGTCTTACATACCTACCCTTATTGAAGCTCAGTAACCAACCTCTTTTATGCAAATTACTTTTCTTCCACACTAAAAATTCCAAACTCACTCTATCACAATACACTTCTATCATAATACACCAATCACAGCCCGCCCCCATGACAATTTTACTTAGGTTTGGTAGTGTGCGTGTATTGTTTATGTGCATATACATAAACAATATAATAATAATGCATATTAGTTTTTTGTTCTTTTATTTTTAGAAAAATAAAAATCTATGCGAAAATAGTTGCTTGTTCATTAATTGATCTACCAATTGAATGTTTGAATTTAATTTGCGGGTTCGATTCCGGCTCGGGGCCAACATTTGTGTGCATGCACATGTCTGTTGGCTTCGTGTCTGGGTGTTTAATATTTAATTAAGTATGTTTATCAGTTGTAGTACCCATAGTACAGGCTCTGCCTAGTTTGGGACTAAATAACCGTATGTGAATTGTGTCCCACAATTTATTATTACTATTATTAATTTAAAAGACACATGTTTAACCCAGATATTTGGATTGTACTAACCTGTGCGTCCTCAATAATGTCCCCCTCGTTGTACTTCTGCTCCTGTTCCAGGTCAGGGTATGTAACCTCGAAGATGTTCCTCGTCGTCAGGAAAGGGGTGTTTCGAGTCGGCATCACGTAGAGGACTCTGGCGCGGATCTAAATACGAAGGTTTTGATTCACAAATAACAGGTAGTCAGTTGTCAGGTAGCCAATAGGGCATTTTTTACTATCCAGTCATTATCCAGTCTAATGTTACTTTACTGAGTTACTTTTTAACTAAAATTTACTACGGAAAATGTGCTGAAGTAACAAATTCAAAATCGTTTATTTTCTATTGGTATTAAATATACACATAGAAACGTCAATATTTTATAATAACAAGGCACTCTAAACTCGTCCATGAAGATTGGCTAAATGCAAACAGAGGCCCATCTCCACCGACGAGTTGCTGGTTCCGAATGCAGTACCCCGAGAAGAGCCGAGCAAGCTGTGACGTAATATTTTTTCGGGTTCCGTACCCAAAGGGTAAAACGGGACCCTATTACTAAGACTTCGCTGTCCATCCGTCTATCCCCAGGCTGTATCTCATGAACCGTGATAGATAGACAGTTGAAATTTTCACGTAATATGATGTATTGTTTGATGCCGCTGTAACAAAGAATACAAAAAAAAACCGGCCAAGTGCGAGTCGGACTCGCGCACCGAGGGTTCCGTACAACCTTGCAAATTTATGGTTTTCGTAATTTTTCCTTTATCTATGCTATAAGACGTTGCTTCGTACCAAATTTCAAGATTCTGAGTTCACGGGAAGCACCCTGTAGGTTTTGATTCCCTTGCAAGTGTCGAAAATTTGCGGCATAAACGGCTGTATCTTTTGATTGCGTTGGCTTAGAAGTTTGATTTTTTCACAGCTTCAAGGGACAGTAGACCTGAGTAATTGATATAAATTTCAGCTTCATACCTCCACGCGTTCCTGAGAAAAAGGGTCTTGACAGACGGACGGACGGACGGACAGACGGACAACAAAGTGATCCTATAAGGGTTCCGTTTTTTCCTTTTGAGGTACGGAACCCTAAAAACAATAAAATAAATATTGAAGGGGCTCTCATACAACAAACTTGATTTTTTTGCCGTTTTTATAGATAATGGAATGGAACCGCACAAATCGCACTTAGCCGGTTTTGTAGTACTCAATTGCATCCTTTTATTATTATTTTAAAATTTTCTAATTTTTTAAAGGTGTTTCGGGATAATATTTTTATTGAATTCTCTCTCTCACTCTCAATTTAATTTCGATACTGTCGACTACCCTATTCCAGCCTGTATAGTCAAAACGTCAGTGATACAAATCGCAGATGATATTGGCGTACCTCAAAGAGATTGAAATATAATAGTGCATAGAGGGGACAAAGCGAAGAAAATTTTAAGCCGAAAAGTTATTCCAAGTGGAATAAGTCTAGTACAATTTCGACCGAATGACAGCTCGCGTTCATACTAACTGACATGAAGAGCTTCAAAGTTTTTTTTGAAAATATTCCCAATGCCCCCTCTATGTCCTATTATATTTTAATCTATTTGGCGTACCTTCTGGCCAAGCGCCGGTCTCTTCCCGCTGGCCTTGTCGGTGTGCTGTCGCTGGATGTAGGCAATGGTGTCGCCGAACACTCGGCCCTCTATGCCGTTTTCTAAAGCCTGTGTTGAAAGTCAATCATTTATTCAACACTAGCGGCACTGCGCGGTTTCACCCGCGCAGTTCCCGTTCCCGTGGGAATACGGGAATAAAACATAGCTTATGTTACTCAGGGATATTGTAGCTTTCCATTGGTGAAAGAATTTTTGAAATCGGCCCAGTAGTTTTTGAGTTTATTTGTCACAAATATTTAAAAATACAAATCTTTCCTCTTTAAATTAGAACTAGCCGTATTAATATAACACAAAAACCGATTCCATTTATAAATATACGATAAGGCGTGTGGTTTAATATTCATTTATTTTATATAAATGGAAATAGAAGACATATTGCGCCGACCCCAAATAACGGGAAAAGGGCCAGAAAATTATGAGAATTATGTAAGAGCACAACCACAGTACCAACATTTACCATAATTCCAATATGCTCAATAAAAGATATTATAATTATATAAAAAGAGGTAGATGTCTTGGTCTAATTTTATTTATACGCATTGTAGCAGCGAATTTTGCATTTTTCATCTAGTCGTATTTCAAGCACAACTCTTGACAAATAGCTGTCTCTTTCTTATCATTCGTTCCGTATCATCTTTCGCCGTCAGTGTTGTACGATAAGATGTAGGTAAGTATGTACATGTAGTAGCCACTCGTAGCGGAAAAATATCCAAACGCGCGCAATATAGATACAACTCATATTTACATCTTTACTTTGTGTCTGGTCGTTTAATATTTATTTAAGTCCAGGCCCTGCCTAGTTTGGAACTAAATAGCCGTGTGTGATTTGTGTCCCAAAATTTATTATTATTACTTTTATATCTTTTTGCACAAGAGTCCGTGTTACCTTGTCAACGGTGAACTCTAAAGCGGTGGCAGGAAGGAGAGCCTTAGTGCGTTTCCGCTGCACCGCTTGCTGTAGCGAGTCCTGAGCTGCACTCAGCGCCACCACGCTGCCCTCCGCCGAGGCCGAGACCGACATCACGCTGCACCACGCCACGCAACCCGCCTCTGGGGACAACGGGACCAAACGGCGTGAACGGAAACGGATGAGGAATATGGTAGTGTCCTGCCTAGTCAAATCAGTTACTTTTTATCATCTGTCAAAACGATATTTTAGTATGGAAAATGTACTGAAATAGCACGGTGTGACGTCATAGTTTCTAGTACTCAATTGCAACACTTTTTTTTATTGTTTTATTATGATTAAATTTGTTATAATTGTAAAGTGAAAACCGAAATACATGTTTAAAGGTGTTTTGGGATAATCTTGTTAGCCTATTTCGCAATTTCCAATATGAGGATGCAGTAGCGGTAGCGCAACTTAAAAAATTGCGGAACTTCCGCAACATGAGGAAACGGAAGAGGAATTCTCATCAAGCCGTCACGGGACCAACGGCGTGGACGCTGTTCAGGCTGTTAGGGAAACTCTTCCGAGAACGAAGCTGGTTATGCGGGTGCTCTTGACACAATTCGATAAAAAAAAATTTTTTTTGACGTGATAACTCGATGAACGCCGGCTGCACGCACGAAAAAGCAAGACTCATTGTCACGTTCCCCCTGAGCCGAGTAAGCGATAGAGAGGCAGGATCTTCATCAATGTTTTCTTATGACGTTAACACGTAAAATTATCGTCCGTAAACCGTATGTACAGATAACAATTTTTTTTATAATTTTTCATTAATTATAGTGACATGATGTGGTGCTGGAGGAAGATGCTCGTACATACTCCAGGAACTCAGCATCACAAAGCGTCTATCAACCATAGTACAGACGCGCATACTGCAGTACTTTGGCCACGTCTCTAGACGTGATAACAATGGGGTAGTTGACAGCATCGAAAAAAAATTGCGAGTAGTCATTCATTAAAAAGATTATCCTAAAACATCTTTAAACATGTATTTCGGTTTTCAATTTACAATTATAGCTAATTATAAAATAATAAAAAAATCAAAAAAAGTGCTGCAACTGAGTAATAGAAACTATGACGTCACGCCTTGCTATTTCAGTACATTTTCCATAGTTAAAATTCGTTTTGACAGATCATAAAATGTACCTGATTTGACTAGGTAGGACACTACCCTATTCTATAGAACGGCTAGTCGTACAGGGAAAAGTAGAGGGAACCAGATCGCGCGGCAGATCACCTATGCGCTGGACTGATCAAGTGAAATCCACAGTAGGAACCCTCGTGTCAGACTGCGCCAGACAGTCTGCAAACAGAGAGAGATGGCGAGAGATCGTAAAGAAAGCTGTGTCCAATACTACAACGGACGCCTCAACGTGACCACGACTGCTCTGCCAAGAGCGAAGCGACAGAGAAGAAGATAGTGACATGAAACGATAATTAAATTTATAATAATTTCAACTCACCAAGCTCTACTTCGGGGTTGGCACTCTTTTTGGGCAGAAACGCCCTGGTGTTTGGGATTCCAATATCCATGACATAACCATGGTCTTCTACCGATGCTACTGCGGCTTGCAGGAGACATCCTAAAAATATTAAACATAAATTATGAATGAAAACAAGTTAAAAGGTACTATGTTATTTACATTTATTAATTTGTTATATTTAAGGGGTCTGTTAACTCAGATATCAACTTTGTAGAAACACTAACCTCTTAGGCATTTTGCCTACTTTATACTACTTTAGAGTTAGCATAGTTAAAAGTGAAGCTTGTAATAAAAAAGATGTTATTTTAAAAGAAAAATATATAAGCAGTGATAACCCGAATGGTTAAATAGCCGGCCGAAAATCAGTGAGGCTCGGGTTCGAATCCTGGCATGTACCAATGAGTTTTTCAAAACTTACGTACATATTTATCAATAGCTTGACGGTGAAGGAAAACATCGTGAGGAAACCCGCAGGTCTCAGAATTAATTCTGAGACATGTGTAAATAGACCCGGTCCGGCGATGGGCACCACCTATCACGTTTAGGGGTCCAATGTATCTCGTGAAATGTGGGTATATCTAGTAATGGAATACCTCTGCCTACCCCCTCGGGGATGAAAGGCGTGAGATTATATTATTATTATATATTTATAAAAATATATACTTTCAAGTAGGTATTCTACATTATCTCTGGCATAACCTATCCATCAAGAGGTAAGCCAAATCTTTATGTGGGCTAGGCATGGACCATCAAAACCTTTTTTTTTCTGATTCCCACATACCATTATGTAATTCGGAATGCAACTTAGTCCCGTTGACGTGCTGCGGCATCATGGACAGCATCAGACCATCACTATTCACTTCTAGCACCTTCACCGCCACATACTGTCCTGGTTTGAACATCTGTGAGAGTTCCATTACTTTTTCGGTCTGGAAAACATGAAACATGTACTTAATTTTCGTAACTCTTTTGTATTGTATTTTATATGTATGTATTATTGAATATTCTCGTGAAAAGTGGGTATTTCCATAAATGGAATATCTCTGCCTACCCTCTCGGGGGTAGAAGGCGTGAGTTTATTTATTTATTTTGTATTGTTTTTGGTGTACAATAAAGCTTATTGTACATATTGTATTTTAACAGAATTTTCGATAGGAATCTTGGTCCGTATTACTGGAGATCACTGTGGACTTTTGGTTTTCAAGGTTCTTCAAAGTATTATATATGGAACTAAGACGAGTCAAGAGCACATTGAGCTTGACACATTGGACTTTGTAACATTCTTATTACAATCGCCTTATAGGTCAGACTTGCACTACAAGTGTAAAGCTTCATGTGCTCTTCACTGTACAAGAATTAGACTTATCACTTATCAGATTTCTTAACTGAGTGTTTGTGACTTTTCAAATGATCTATAGTTTTAATGTTTTTTATACCTATATAATTAAATTTATTAATTACTAGTGGTTCTGTACGGTTTCACAAGCATTGTTCCCGTTTCCATGGGAATAATGTTACTCGGGGATCTTCTAGGTTTCTATTGGTGAAACATTTTTAAAATTGATCCAGTAGTTTTTGAGTTTATTTATAGCAAACATATAAAAATACAAATCTTTCCTCATCTCTCATAGTTAATTGACATGTAAAATAAGATTTCTAGTAATAAAATTTTATAAGAATATTGAAATGCATACCTCATCATTAACATAAGCCTCAAGCAGCTTGTTATAAGGTTCACTGATGTGGCACGCCATGACGGACCCTATCATCTTGCTCGGTAGCATCAAGTTCAGCTTCGTCTCCAGTATCTGTCGCACTCGACCCAGGATCAAGAGACCAGGTTTTGCTGTCTGTGAATGCATGCACATTTTTAAATAATCATTATCATCCTCATTTGCTTTCAGACATACTTACTTATTTAGTATTTCGTTTTATAATAATAATAATAATAATCATTTATTTCGGATGAACATCCATAGTGTTAGTAATACAAAAATATAACTTATGAGCTAATGTTAGTAGACAATATTAATTTAATTCTGGGGACCTTTTATGGAGGTCCATCCATCTCGTTAGCAGGGGAGAGTCCCATCTGCTACCTAGTACCCCCAGGATGCGGTTAGGGCTGCCGCAAATGCGAGTGAGTAAGGAGGCACAGCGATTTCTGATAATTGCTGAGAAACCATCAATATGTGCCTCAGCAAACATCCCCGACGCACTGCAATGTCGCGGCAGCCCCATCAGCACCCTGAAGGCGTTATTATATTGAACACGCAGGTCTCTGTATGCCCGCTGCGTGAAGTTTATATCTCATTTATTTATATTTACTTCATTTTGGTGACTTAAATTCAAATTCCTTTTGCCAGCTACATTATAAATGTTTAAGTTGTAAGTAAAATGTAAGCCAGCAATAAATAAGATTTTTTTTTTATAAAATAAACTATCTGCATAGTACCTATTTTATTTTTAAAATGACTGTCGGGCGGACGCCTCTTTAATTGAATGCCAAGGAAACTAAGGTAAGTAATTTCAAAAAGAGAGTTAAAATAATAATTACCTTATAGCTCAAACCCGTAGCACAGTTTTTATATGCCACATCCACATCATTCGGGGCTTCGTCAGACAAATATCCATCATCACCTTCTGTTTTCTTCTTTGGCTTACTTTTTTTTCTCTCCCCTTGTTCTGCTGCCCCCAAAAACTAAACAAAAACATTGTAATTTAAATGTACTCTGACAAAACATGTTTTAAACTTTTCTAAGTTATACTTACGTTGCCGCTTTGCTTGAAATATTGAACTGTAGGCTTCTTCCCACCTCGGGGAAAGTATTCCTCTGTGTCTGCCATTAGATTTATAAGATATTACATTAATATTTTACAAGTAAATAAATCACACCACACACATGATATTTTGAGGTTAAGACTCGTTTTGTAATTGCTACAATTTTAATAGATGACAGCCGCTGTCAACTTAAAAAAACCTCAAGAACATGTCATGTGAAAATGCAATAACCCAACGAAACGTTGCTCTGTCTTTGGTAGGAATGGTAGGTAGTAGAAATAAAAATATATGTACCTGTAAAATAAACTAAAAACAAGGGCAGAATCACATCTGGCTGGTAGATACACATCTGGATTTCGGGTAATGGGAATCACGCATACATAGTATGATAAGTTTAAACTATTACTACCAAAATGGTAGGTAATTTTAGGTTGTTATACTTTTTATAAGCCGATGAATTTTGAATGATACACAATTGACACAAAAAAATAATGTTGTCTCTTTTTGTCTCCGTTATAAGACGTTATGAAAGTAGAACCCTTCAGATTCATGATTTGATATTTCAAAATCAGTACCATAAACTGTGGCGAACGTACGTTCGTTGGAATTTTGTTAGCGACCGGTAATTAATCAAATTATCATAATAATATAGGTTTTCTAGTTGTTTTAAGACTACGTATGTAGACTATTTGAATTGCTAATAATATAGCTCACTTTTTGTTCAATTCCTTGATAAAAGTGAAACCGAGTGCCCGTGAGATAACTTCCTTTGAAATTGATAATTTGTTATCCAGTTAGATAATACCTGCGAGTAAATACTTGCTCTAAACTGCAAACTAGTCGGACAGGTTTCGGTCAGAGTGTTGCCTTCAATTTCTATACCGTGACTTCGCAATAATCGCTTTTTAAATTTCAGCCGAAATGAAGAAAATTGTGATCTTTGGCGCTACCGGTATGACCGGGCTCTGTGCGACAGAGGCAGCTGTTAATAAAGGTAAATTCATACGTCTATAATACAGTTTTTAAAAAAAAATATGTGCATGGGAAATTTCTGCTTCATAAATCAAATTTCTGGCTTGGCTTAATTCTGTGACCGACATTCCTAAACATAGAAACTTATATCAAGATGTAAATATGAAATGTCAAGTTTAAAATAAAACTTCATAATAATGTTTGCCTTGAACTCGAATCTTTACCATCTAATAAACAGGTAGTTGTGCATAGAAGGTTCTCTTTATGTGATTCTGCGAAAATTATTTAATTAATAAATATATTTTTATTGATGCAAAATAATTTTTTATTGACTCAGGTGAAACCACCAACTGCAGCTAGTAATCCATTAATACGATCCCCAGGTCTACAAGTTCGAGTCTTCGTCCGAGACCCAGCCAAGGTGCCTGACCACCTCAAGGATAAAGTTGAAATCTTTGAAGGCAACGTCCTAGAGCCTGACAGCGTAAACTATGCTGTCGAAGGCATGGACGGAGTCGTCATCGTCCTAGGCACGAGGAACGGACTAGAGCCAACCTCAGACATGTCTGAAGGAACAAAAAACATAATTGATTCGATGAGATCTAAAAATGTCAAGATCGTATCAGCTTGCTTATCAGCATTCCTGTTTTATAAACCGGAGCAGGTACCTCCAAGGTTCGTGGATCTCAATGATGACCATAGGCGGATGTACGTAGCATTAAAGGAGAGTGGTCTGAACAGTATATGTGTGTTTCCACCGCACATAGCGGGTAAGTTTGCTTTCTTAAACTTACTTTATTTTTCACCAGGGCTTGAAAGCGGTTAAGGTTAAGGGTTAAGCTAGCTGTATAAAATTACGGTACCGTTTTGATTTAAAGGTAGAGCCAAAAAGGTAAGAATTGGGGTTAAGGTACCGTTTTTTACTAGTACCTCATCGAAATCATTTTCGGTACTGAAAAAACGCGAACGAGTGAGACTTCAGCGCGACGTTGCCAAACCGCTCGGCCGAGGCACGGGCGCTTGCCGAATGAAATCTCATTTCTTGCATATTGCATTAGGTATTGTGTGCTGTGGTGACGTGACGCTTATATTATAACTCATCTATTCTAGGTACCTACCTATATAAAAGTACGTTATTTTAGCAAAGTTTTATCGACTGTTAAATACATAGACATAGATTACACTAATGGGGAAAAAACCGGCCAAGTGCTAGTCGAACTTACGCACGAAGGGTTCCGTATTCATTATCTATAAAAGCGGCAAAAAATCACGTTTGATGTATGGGAGTCCCCCTAAATATTTATTTTATTGTATTTTAAACAGATTTCAAAAGGTGGAGGTTTCTCAATTCGTCCGTATATATACCTACCTATATATTTTTATGTGTGTTCGCGAATAATCATGTAACTCAATTTTGAAGCAGACATCTTCAACCAATTGAGCTGAAATTTGGTATACTTATGTAATTTCGGTGACAATGCAATATTTATGGTATCACCGAGCTGATCTGACGATGGAGCCAGTAGGTGGATATCGCAACTTCTCAATGACTCCTCTTAAAGTAATTAAACGACACAACCCCATCGAGTTTGGGCTCGTTTGATTTGTCTTGACGAGTACTTTGGTGTTAGATGTGGTAACCAGTAACCAGGGTCTGACGATGTAGCTGGGATATGGCAATCTATACATATAACAAAACTCAAACGGGGCCGTGTCTGTACATTAAATATTTTTTTAAAATTTTAACGGGAGTGTATATAGTTATCAATATAGATACCGAAACACCAATTTTTGGAATTTTTGTCTGTCTGTCTGTCTGTCTGGTTGTGCACGCATCACTCAAAAACTACTGGACGGATTTTGATGAAATTTGGTATGGAGATAACTGAGTAGTGAGTACTCGGCTCAACATCTAGGGTACTTTTTATTCCAGGAAAATATCTCATTCCCACGGGAAAATATAAAAACTGGTTAAAAAGAGAAATACGTACTACTCCGAAACGATAACACCTAGAAACTTGAAAAATGGTATGAAGGTGTCTGATATGTCATAGGAAATTGGTATGAAGGGATTTTTGGAAATTCCCACAGGAACGGGAATAAACTAAATCCAATCGGGAAAACGCCGCTAGGCACCCGCTATTTGAAATATGGTATGTAGGTGTCTTAAATATGTCGTAGGCAACCACTATGAAGGGATTTTCGGAAATTCCCACGGGAACGGGAATAAACGGAATCCGCGCGGGCAACGCCGCTGGGGATCCGCTAGTAGGAAATATTTTCCTTCACCGTCGAGATAGTGATGAAAATGTACGTAAGTTTTTGAAAAACTCATTGATACATGTCAGGATTTGAACCCGAGCCTCACTGATTGTAATCATCTTCATCAGGCTATCACTCACTACTCTTTTTAGTTTGTTTGTAGTTTGTAGGAGTTAAATTAATAATCAAAAATAAAATCAAATAACTTTTATTTCAGGCACAAGCTATATTATTAACTTCCTCCTGCGTAGCATTATAAGAGGAAGTTAATGGTTTGAGTAGGATGTCTGTCTGTCTGGCTGTGTGTCTGTCGACAGGATATCTCCGGATCTACTGGACCGATTGACTTCAAATTCGGTCAGTAGGTACCTTAGGTCAATACCTCGATCGAGTTTGAATTTCAGACCCGTGGGTCAAAACGGACTGGGCATTTCAGACCCGTGGGCAAAAATGTCAAAAATTTCAAAAATCTCAAAAACGTCAAAAAATGTCAAAATGGTCTAAAATGTCAAAAAGGTCAAAAATGTCAAATAGGTCTAAAATGTCAAAAAGGTCAAAAATTACAAAAAGGTCAAAAATGTCAAATAGGTCTAAAATGTCAAAAAGGTCAAAAATTACAAAAATTTCTAAAATGTCAAAAGTTTCAAAAATGTAAAAACTCAAAAAAATTTCAAAAAAATGTCTATGTCAAAAAGGTAAAAAATGACAAAAATCTCAAAAATGTTTTCGTTGTTGGCAGTAAACAGGTGGAAGTTTGTCCATAGAATTACATTCTCTGGTTGTATATTAATTATTGTTGTTATTGTTGTTGTTAGTTCTTGTTGTATTAGTTGTAGTAGTCGTAGTTGTTGTAGTTGTAGTAGTTGTAGTTGTAGTAGTTGTTGTAGTTGTAGTAGTTGTCGTTGTTGTGGTTGTTGGTTGTAGTTGTTAGTCGTAGTTGTTAGTCGTAGTCGTTAGTCGCAGTTGTAGTCGGTAGTCGTTAATTGTAGTTGTTAGTCGTAGTTGTTAGCCGTAGTTGTTACTCGTAGTTGTTAGTCGTAGTTGTAGTCGGTAGTCGTTAGTCGTAGTGTCGTAGTGGTTGGTCGTAGTTGTTGGTCGTAGTCGCTGGTCGTAGTCGTTAGTCGTTGTCGTTAGTGGTAATCTTTGGTCGTAGCGTAGTCGTTGGTCGTAGTCGCTGGTCGAAGTCGTTGGTCGTAATTGTTAGTCGTAGTCGTTAGTCGTAGTCGTTAGTCGTAGTCATTAGTCGTAGTTGTTGGTCGTAGTTGTTAGTTGTAGGTTGTAGTTGATAGTTGTTAGTTGTAGTTGTGAGTTGTAGTTGTTAGTGGTAGTTGTTAGTTGTAGTTGTTAGCCATTCTTATACTTATCCATCTAAAAACAAAATCAAGACTAATCAAACGAGCCAAAACTCGAGGGGGTTACGTACTTTCATTACAGAGTTCCTACCACCTTCCAGTTTCATCATCAGTCAGACCCTGGTTACCATTGAAAGACAAACTACTTGTCAAGACGATGCAAACGAGCCCAAACTTTTTGTCGTTTTATTGCAAAGTTTCTTTGGCCACCTTCCAGCTCCATCATCAGATCAGCACCGTGTCATCATAATATTGCAATGTCACGTGATTTACACATGTGTGCAAAATTTCAGCTCAATCGGTAACCGAGAATTGGATCAAATTTAATGACAAACATTGTGATTTGATGACAAACATTGTGATTTGATGACAAACATTGGGACGGGTGAAACTAAATAACTGAAAAAATTAAGAGTAAAAAATAATTTTTAAAACAAGCTTTTATTTTAATGCGCTAAAAAGAACAAAATAAACTTTTTCTTTAAAACTTTTACTATCTTATAACGTCATTACACAATTTATTATGTAATAAAAGCTTGTCGCGAGATCTGAGTACTCACATTTAAGTAAATGACGGGCCTGTTGGCCAGTTGGTAGTGACCCTGCCTTCTGAGTCGGAGGTTGCGGGTTCGACCCCCGCTCGGGGCCAACATTTGTGTGCATGAACATATCTGTTGGCTTCGTGTCTGGTCGTTTAATATTTATTTAAGTATGTTTATCAGTTGTTTAGTACCCATAGTACAGGCCCTGCCTAGTTTGGGACTAAATAACCGTGTGTGAATTGTGTCCTACAATTTATTTATTATTATTTATTTAAATATATGAGTAACTCTAACTGATTGAATTATTTTTTTAGAATTTTCAGACTAAGTAAATATGGGTACCTACTTAATCACGCGACAAGCTTTTATTACATAATAAATTGTGTAATGACGTTTTAAGATAGTAAAAGTTTTAAAGGAAAAGTTTATTTTGTTCTTTTTAGCGCATTAAATTAAAAGCTTGTTTTAAAAATTATTTTTTACTCTTAATTTATTATATACTTTTTAGTTGGATTTAGAATGGCGTCACGTGGCTAACCCTGCATTTTCATCCAAACTAAACGTGTATACAAAATTTCAGCTCAATTGGTTATCTTTCAGCTCCATCATCAGACCCTGGTTACCATCTAGTACCAAAGTACTCGTCAAGACGAATCAATCGAGCCCAAACTCGATGGGGTTATGTTGTCTAATAACTGAGTTCCTATGGCCATCTTCCAGCTCCATCATCAGACCCTGGTTACCATCTACCACTAAAGTACTCGTCAAGATAAATCAAACGAGCCCAAACTTGATGGGGTTATTTCGTTTAATTACTGAGTTCCTATGGCCATCTTCCATCTCCATCATCAGACCCTGGTTACCATCTAGTACCAAAGAACTCATCAAGACGAATCATACGAGCCCAAATTCGATGGGATTGTGTCGTTTAGTTACCGAGTTCCTATGGCCATCTTCCAGCTTCATCATCAGACCCTGGTTACTATCTAGTACCAAATTACTCGTCAAGACAACTCAAACGAGCCCAAACTCGATGGAAATATGACGTTTAATTACTGAGTTCCTCCTATAGCCATCTTCCAGCTCCATCATCAGACCCTTGTTACCATCAAGTACCAAAGTACTCGTCAAGATGAATCAAACGAGCCCAAACTCGATGGGGTTGTGTCGTTTAATTACCGAGTTCCTATGGCCATCTTCCAGCTCCATCATCAGATCATCTCGGTGGTACCACAATATTGCATTGTCACCGAACTAACATAAGTATACCAAATTTCAGCTCAATCGATTGAAGATATCTGCTTCAAAATTGAGTTGCAAGATTCCACCCGAACATACATAGTTACATACATACATACATACATTGCAAGTTAAATAAAAGCTTTTAATAACATGTCGCTCAACTCGAATTCTCGGTCAAGCCGGCGCGCGGTGCCCCGGCGTTCGGCGTGGTACCTATACCTAAAAAAACCTTTATTTAAAAATTTAAGTATCGTAAAGAAATAATGGTATCGTTATTTTGCACTACCAGAAAATAGCAGTATCGTTATTTTGCACTACCAGAAAAAAGCGGTACCGTTATTTTAAGATATCGCAATATAAAGGTATGACGTCATACCCCTAACCGTTTTAACCTAAATTTTTTCGGTTATTCAAGCCCTGTTTTTCACTATCCTTTCTTTGTGTCACTTGCATATATTTATTGGTGTACAATAAAGAGTTGCTACTTACTTACTTTCAACGAAAATACTAAGCTTTTCATGTATGTACAGTCAAGAGCATGTGGAGCTTGACACATTGGACTTTGTAACATTCTCATTACGATCGCCTTAGAGGTCAGACTCGCACTACAAGTGTAAAGCTTTAAGGGCCGAAACACATAACCGCGTTCCGGCATCGCAACGCCAAAATCGGCGGTGCTACTCAATAGATCTTTATTTTTTCTGTATTCTTGTGTGCTCTTGACTGTACCTAGTACCTACCTACAGGATTGGTGATTATTGCATTTGAATTAGTTCGCAAAGTCCATTCGTGTTGACCCTGTCGTGGACCAATATTTGATGTGTTAAAAACAAGATCTGTTGGTTTTTATATCTTTATTTATAAATCAGTTTGTCAGTTTTTTTTTTTTTTTTTTTTTTTCACCTTGGTATATTTATTTAGAAGTAATTATGTCATGCACATTATTGTAATAAGGTAATAATCCGCAACAGGCTTCGTCAAAATCTTAGAATTATAACAGTCAATTATCCACCCCAGGCTTCGTCAAATACATCAGTGAATCCGCACACGCTTCGTCAAAAATCTGTAAAAATAAATATAACATTATTTTTTTTTTACTTGTGCTAGGTATAACTAAAAAAAACCATTCCGGATAACCTCCGACCCAAAGGTCCCCATAACACTGGCAGCATTACCACGCTGTACAGCGAGGGAGATCCTTTGCATTAGAAATGATCCGGAACGGCGGTCAAAGCCACGCTCCCTCAAACGACGCCCTAACTCTTTAATAAAAATCTTTCCCTGTGCATCCCAAACTCCAGTCGTCTCCAAAGCTACTGGTATAAATATATAATTTGTCATTAACTGACTATATTTTTGACATTTAAGCCTAGCTGCAGCGCCTGCTGCAGCACCGGAAGTGTTAGTCGTTGATACCAAATGCGAGGGCGCAAAAGTACATACACACGTAACGTCCCACAGCAGGGAACGACCCTTCTCCCATGCTATCATTGTAAGACCGTCCGGACGCTTCCCATCGCTCCGACTAAGACCGGGCGGCTCCAGAACAGACGGTATATTTGCTGAAATGAGGGCCCTCCTAATGATATCATTGATGGAGTGGT
Source organism: Ethmia dodecea (assembly GCA_963855545.1). NCBI lineage: Eukaryota > Metazoa > Arthropoda > Insecta > Lepidoptera > Depressariidae > Ethmia > Ethmia dodecea. The sequence continues at coordinate 12,857,627 of OY979457.1, read as the reverse complement.
GCCGCGAAAGCCTACCCGCACTACGGACGCAATGTAGACCGTGACGACCCTGCGCGTCTACGTGTGCTCCACAAACACATCGATGAGGTTCACCAACACTACAACCAAGTCGTAGCGCGACAGCAATGCGCAGGGAGTCATTATCCAAGAAAGTCCCCAATTGCGGTGAAGGCAATGCATGAAGCCAAATACCTGACTCAGGTCTGGAAACTGCCCGCATTCGTGCCTGCTCCACACCAGTACTCTGTTCTATGATGCTATGCAGAGTAATCTTGCACATAATCTCGTCCCAGCTACGCTGAAACATAGGCTGGTCAGGAAGATCACTCCCTGGACAACGAGCCTGCCACAGCTCAAGAGCCTCGTCTGCAAAAGGAATCTGGAACCTATCACCATTAAGTTGCAAAATACGAGTGACAAGTTCCAGAGCCCCGTGTGCCGAAGCTAAGAATGCTGGAAGCTCAGTGTCCTGCAAGCGACGAATGCCAATACCACCGTGTCTAATAGGAAGCGATGCTTGACTCCATTGAACGGAAGACATATCAACGTTTAAGATTGTCTCTAACAAATCCTTTAAAATGTCGTCAAATTTCAAAACTTCCTCTCTGTACAACCACACAGGAGCGGTACGGACTGTATATGTGAGTCTTGGCATTGATAAACAACTCCGAAGTATTGTTAAGGCAACATGGGCTGAAAGTTGTTTCAAATGCTGTTTTGTTGCCATCAAATTACGCATTTTAGAAAGAAGCACCTCTGGAATGCCATCTGAGAAAACTGGTGCTCCTAAAAGATAGAAATTAGATTTATTTAGAACGCTAATTCCAGGGACCACTGCGTGAATTTGTTGCAAAACTTTCTGGGGTGCTTGACCAGAGCAAAAATATAATTCGCATTTTTGTGAGTTCAATTCGAGCCCAATATCTTTAAAAGCTCTAGCAAGACTCTTGATATCTTCGATCACGACCTCCGGAGTGCCTCCAATAGTGCCATCATCTAAATACCAAACGTTTAATTCAGAGCGGAGAGAAACTAAAACATCCTGAATTGCTAAGCTAAAAATCAGGGGACCCAAGGGATCACCTTGCTGAGCACCCACTTGAGATTCCATTTGGACATCACCAAAAAACAAATTGCTTGGTTTAGAATAACATTGATGTAGAAATGGGTATAGTGATGGAGCCAGATCCCTAATTTTTCCCAAAATGGTGTCCCTCTCTACAGTATTGAAGGCGTTCCTAAGATCGACTTTAACAATAATGTCGTCCGTATTGCTCCTAGCCATCGCAAATGACCTAGTGGCATGAATTGCAGCCTCACAACCCAGAGGAATACCAAAACCCAGTTGCTGCGGTTGCAATAAAGACGACATATCCTCCCTAACAGCGCGACAGCAAAGCTTAGCTACCAAACGGCGAAGAACGCTTCCCACGGCGATGGGACGGATACCTCCATCCTTTTTTTTCAAGGCGCAAAGCGAAGCACCGTATAAAAAAGGACAGACCTCCCTATTGACCATACCCTTCAGCATAAAATTGGCTAGATTGCAGAAGGAATTCAAGAGCGTAACACCATTATCACCCGCTGCAGCAGATGTCAACTCTTTGAGATGTTCAGGCCTTAAACCATCCAAACCAGCCGCAGACCCGCTCCTAAAAGAGGTAATAGCTTGCGCTACATCAGATGCATCCACTGATAGAAATTCGCTCGTAATATTTGGCTCTGGCGGGAAAACCAATGCACGACTTGGTGATGGGTGTTTTAGTTTCAAAGCAGACAAAGTTTCCTCGCTATCATCTGCCAGGGAACAATCCGACAACAAGATACGAACGGCACCGCCCAGGTCACCATCGTGAACTTTTGATTCCACAGTCTTGTAGAGAGATCGATTACTATTAGACGAAGGTCGGGGTACCACATTAGAAAAATTGTCTGAATCTTCATTGTTAATATTATCCTTCACTTTGGAGGTTAATGAACGATTCTGGTTTTCAGATTTAGGCACTCTGAGGCACTTGTAAGAAAATGTCAAAAGATTATACCAGTCCTTCGAGTCATTAGTCTGAATACACCTCTCAATGATTTGTGATAATTTGCTCGCAGCCAGACTCCTTGCACCCTTAGGAACATGTTTTAAAACCCTGATTTTCTTTTTTAGTGAAGACAATTGGATAAATGAAGTTGAAACATCATCAACTATAGCCGTCTGTGTCTGCTGTAATTGTGGCTGACTACTTTTATGTACACGGCTAATATGTACATTTAATCCGCGGGGAACGACATATTGTCTCGAGGAACCGGGGCAATGAGGACAATTTATTCTAGTAATACAATCACTCATAATAAAATAATAATAATAACAAATAAAACGAAAAAAAAAAAAAAAAAAAACCTAAATCACTACTTAATATGTAATACTTACAAAACAAATATAAATTATTTAAACTTCGTGTAAATATTGCATGTCAAAGAAATTGTAATGTCAAATGATTAAATAAGTAGTTGACCTTTTAAACAAAGGAAAAAATTAAAAATGTGTATAATAAAAAAATAAAATAAAAAAAAAAACACTTCCATCAGTCAGGTGTCATTCCGAGGCTCGAACCAGCGACCCGTAGAAAATGCCTTGCACTCTTATTGATTACGCTATCTGTGTTGATGTGAAAGTGACGAAACTGCGATATATAATCTCAAATCGACAGATTTTGACGAGTCATGTGGGTGGTTCTTGCAAGCAGCAAAATGAAATACCGTCCCACTAAAAAATTGCACTTTGGTTTTTAAAACACTTCCAAGTTATTCACATATACGAAACATGATATATTTGACGCCACAAACATATTCAATTTTATTTCACGGCTTTCTATTAATTTGGTTTTTCTGTTGTAACTTGTTCACAATATTGCCTCTCATTAGTTAGTGTTGAGATTTCCACTTGAAATGTGCAAAATAACCGCAGATAACATTTTCACAGCTTCATTATAAGGTCTTTTTATTTATTATTCCAAAATAAACACAATTTAAACTCATTGAATTAGTTTTTCAAAATAAAAACAATCGGAGCTGATCTTTATTTGACAACGGTACGACTACCCTCTTTTGTTTGTCAGTTACTTAGTGCCCATAGTATTAGCTCTGCCTTGTTTGGGACAAAACACTCCCACAATTTGTTTGTACTGATTACTTACAGTTTTAAGTATTTTTTTGTAAAGAAAAATACAGTGAATTTCGTATCATATAGAAGTATATATGTGACGAAATTCTATCTAAATTAAATAAGTCATTATGAGGTATTTATTTGAAAGCCATGGTAGGTTGAAGAAAATAAAAATATGCATGTATGACATTCACTAATATATATATATATCTCACGCCTTTTATCCCCGAGGGGGTAGGCAGAGGTATTCCATTACTGGATATACCCACATTTCACGAGATATATTGGACCCCTAAAAGTGATAGGTGGTAGCCCATCGCCCATTCACTAAAAGACTGACTATTTCCATTTTCTATTACAATTTATAATACAATATGATTTAAAACTATGCAAATAAGCACTTACAGACCTTGGGTTTGTTGTTATTGTTCAAATTCAAGAATGTACGTATACCCTTTTATAGTTCCGTACCCAAAGGGTAAAATTTTGACCCTATTTCTAAGACTCCAATGTCCGTCCACCTGTCTGTTTGTCTGTCACCAGTATCTCATGAACCATCATCGTTAAACAGTTGAAGTTTTCACAGATGATGTATTTCTGTTGCCGCTATAACAACAATTAATACTAAAAAAACTAAAAGGCTCCCATACAACAAACGTGATTTTTTTTGCCGTTTTTATAGATAATGGTACGGAACTACGGAACCCTTTCGTGCGCGAGTCCGATTCGCACTTGACCGGTTTTTTCTATAATGCTTTGATCATGTAAGTAGGTAAATAATGTTGTTTCGCCAAATATTACATTACATATCGGATGCCCGCGACTTCGTTCGATAGCCCGTACGTTATTCTGATGTGTAAGATATACAGGGTGTAAGGGAAATCTTCCGAATTCAGTGAGCAAGTTGAAACCGTTTTGCATAGTTCGGGGTTAAACGATTGTGGTGTGAATTGTGTCCCACAATGTTTTTATTGTGTTTTGAAATTATTGTAATATGAAATTTAATTTAGATTTTTTTTATTATCTTTTCATTTGTCTGACTTCATTTTCGGAAGCGTTCCCTTTTACACCCTGTATTAGGGCAACCCTTTGAGTATTAAACCAACCGGAGACGCCACTGACAGGCGTTCCGCTCTGCCAAAAAAACGTGTCGGTCTTTGAGCATACCGGTTAAATACAACTAGTTCGTTTGAGTTCACGGAGTGCTTGTATCGGTGAATGTATTTGTGTGCACCTAGTTCAAGCTAGTGTTTAATTGGTTTGTCAAAAAATGCGTTTGTTTTAACATTATTTCTGATTGTTTCCTCGTCCCCCCTGCAGAAATTTTCAGACTTTTTTGTAAAGAAACTAGTGCGCGTGACGTCTCCTGTTGGTTTAATAAATGATATGAATGGTATGAATGATAAAATGATAAATATACTGGATGATTTTTTTTACCGTCTGGAAAAAAATATGACGTATAATGTATCTAGAGCCGAAGTTATACACGAGATTAATTGTTAAATATAGTCATGTTTAATGCAATTTACAAAATCTAGAAAACTACGCACAGTACTACGCGCAGCTGGCGGTTGTAGGTAGATTGCGCATAAATAGAAGCTACGCGCCTGTTTCTTTTTAAAATACTATTTCAAATATTTCAGTGTGCATTATTGACTACAATTGAGTAATGTAGTTTAAGTAAGAAAACAAATTTTTGAGAAAAAAAAAACTTTTTTAAGTAACATTGCCAAATGAATCTATTACACTTACCTATCACACCACATTTTTTTTCAGACGGTAAAAAAAAGTCACCCTGTATATTATAATAAACAAGAAAAATGTACCTACAAGATGTGTAAATGAAGAGAAATATTGTGAGCTACAGCCTCTAATACTGGACCTAGGTTGTTATAATTTAATATGTAAATGAAGACCCTCACTAAGGAAGGTTTTTTAAATTCTCCCTGTAACAGAAACCATGCAATTTTTTACTAAAAAATAATAGTTAATCTTGACTATCTTAGTACAAGTCGGCCATGTGTATAATTCGAGGTACCTAATACTTGTAAGTACTAGTTCACCTTGTCATTCTAGGGTAATTATTTACCTACTGTAGGTACCTATAATAACATTACACATTATAACGACTCAGCAAGAACTCAAAATATAAATAAATAAATAAATAAATATTCAAATAAATCTTTCTGAAGTGAAAAGAACTTGTTATATTTCGACAAAGGCGCTCAACTTTTTCTTTTAACAAAAATGACAGCATAGTTCCCGTTCCCGTGGGAATACGGGAATAAAAAATAGCCTATGTTACTCAGTGATAATGTAGCTTTTCATTGGATTTTTTTTTGCTACTACCTCTAACCTAACTACCTGCCGACAGCGCTCGCACGTTGCCGACATTACGTGTAAAATAGTTTAGTTAGCTATTTTATTTTATATGTATGTTAGTTGTAAGGTATATATAATATGGGCCTCTGTTTACGTTATTTAAGATCTATTAATGTAAATATTGCCTGAAATAAAGATTTATTATTATTAGTCGTCCTAATGTGCGCTGGTCTACAGCCCAGTACTTAAATCTAAATCTTATCTACTAGGCGTGTTGCATGCACATTAATCTATCTACCGATATGAAAACGGAAATATAAGTTTAGATTTAAGGTTTAAGTTTAGTTTAAGAGCAGTGATAGCCCGAACGCTTAAAGAGCCGGCCGAAAATCAGTGAGGCTCGGGTTCGAATCCTGTCATGTACCAATGAGTTTTTCAAAAACTTACGTACATATTTATCACTAGCTCGACGGTGAAGGAAAACATCGTGAGGAAACCCGCAGGTCTCAGAATTAATTCTGAGACATGTGTAAATAGCCCGGTCCGGAGATAGGCTCACCACCTATCACGTTTAGGGGTCCAATATATCTCGTGAAATGTGGGTATATCCAGTAATGGAATACCTCTGCCTACCCCCTTAGGGATAAAAAAGCGTGAGATTATATTATTATATATAAGTTTAGCTCGCTATTCAAACCGTCGCGTACGCAACGCTTATTGACACACATAAATTCTAACAATCAAATGTTTTTGTTCAATTAAGGGACTATGAGTCCACCTATTGAAAGTCATTGCGACTCCATCTAAAACTGTGTTGCTTGTCACATACTTTATTTCGATTCGAGTGTTAAAAGTATGTGTCGACCTTTAACCGTGTGCCCTCGAAAAATGAGCGTTTTATTTCGTATTTCGTGGATTAATTTATGTTAATGTAGGTCAAGAAGTCAACTAACAATTTGGATTAACTTCTGAAAAATAAAAACCTATAGGTAACTCCAATAAATAGATATTATGTTATGTTAGTAGTCAAGAGCTAAGCTTGACACTTTGACCCGGCCCTGTGTTCTATGGCGCGCAGTATAAATCAGAGCTCAGCTTATACTGGTAGTGTCAAGCTTGACTTGCTCTTGACTGTACCTACTAGCAGTTGCTAGTTAAGGCTATCTCGTCAAGAACTATGTTTTTCCTGGACGAAAAGTTACCTAAGTCCTCCTCCAAGGTCCAATGTATCTCTTTACTAAAATTCGTCAAAATCGGTTCACTTAAATTTTGTGTTTAGGCGTAAATTGACCCAATTAGTTTGGCCCAGGTAAAGTTGCCTTTTATCACCGAGGGGTATAAACCCACATTTCACGAGTATATTCTTTGGACCCCTAAACGTGATAGGTGACCCCATCACCGCACCTGGTTTGTTACACAATCATGCTTCAGAATGAATGGGACCTGCGGGTTTCCTCACGTTTTTCCTTCACCGCCGAGCTTGTAATAAATATGTACGTCAGCTTTTTGAAACTCATTTGTACAGTCAAGAGCACAAGAACGTTACAAAGTCACATGTGCCAGGATTCGAACCCGAGACTCACGAATGAGAAGTAGGCTCTTTACTGTTGTTCTACTGTTGATTTTTAATTAATGGTAAGTTTTCTTGAAAAATGCAATTGCTTGACCAAAACAGCCGGTCTTATCCCAACTTCTCTTCCAGACGAACCGAGCCGCGAGATCATCACGGAGATCAACCCCGACAAGTCTCCAGGCCGCACCATCAGCAAATGGGACCTCGGAGCATTCCTAGTGGACAGCCTCAGCGAACCCAAGTTCTATAAGACCGTTGTCGGCATCACTAACGTGCCTAAAGCTTAGTCTTCACTTTAATAGTCGGGAGTGTGGGCGTGACAACTTTATTACTGTAGATTGACCAGGGGGGCAATTCCACTAAATGTCAATGGTTATAGTTTGATGACAATGGCATCTCAATGGTCAGTCAATGGTGTTATTTTGGCACGACTGACCATTGACATGTCATTGTCATCCAACTGTAACCGTTGACATTTAGTAGAATTGGCCCCCAGGTGTATTGACTAAGTGCCGGATTTATACTTTTCTTAGTGTAGGCCACTTCAGTTTGTGTCGCCCCCTAATAAGTAGAAAACTATCTGTAAGTGACTTGTGCATTACATAATCGCGAACGAACTTGACCGTTAGCGCTATACCGCGCCTTACGGGGGCAGATCAACCCTCCCACACGCTTTTTTTATTATTATTCCTTTTATAAATAGTTAATACAATTTTAAATTACACTCGCCAAACTGCAATGCAGTTTGTCGGAAAGAGAGAGAGAGAGCTTACCTTACTGTTCTCTGTCTCTTCCCCTCCCCTTCGTCGCCGCCTAAGGCGCGGTACAGCCTTAGGTAAAGTTATAGTTGGGTTTCGTTCAAAAATAGTACAGAAACTCGTATAGTGCGGCTCTCTGTCTGTCACAACTGCTTATCTCAGCAAATACTAATGCTATCGAAGGCCCGAACACACTAGAGGCCTTTGTCTATTTATAAATGGAATCATCTTTTTGAAATTTGTTACGCGGCCAGTGCTTCTTTTATGTGATAATGGCTTTACACCATGGTTTTTTTGCCTGTCGTCAGTGTCCAAGTAAAGAAAACACTGCGTGCGGAAAATGTTATATTCGGTAAAATTACAAATAAGTCAATAGCAATGAAGCCGATTGCGATTAAGATTGTCAATAGATAGAGAAGTAGGCACGGCGTAGATAGCGTCGAAGTTTTTGGAGGGTACTTTAGTATTTCCTGAGATTATCCTCGAAATACAAACATTCCTTAATAGATAGACAGACACTTGACTTTATACATCACTGAAAGCTTAAATGGGTCGAGTGCATCACGTATTAGATTATGATTGTCAGATAAAAAGATCAGTTGTCACGCCACCATCATAGCCGAGTTAAGAAGTGCGTTTTCGGTCGGGTGTGTAGGTATCGTTATCTCGAATCATTTATTTTATACACATAATATTGATGGTAATACAAAAATTGTATCAGATTAATTATGAAAGATAAAGATTTTTTATTATAACGCCAAAAATAAAAACTACACGGCTTCGAATGTGATTACTGGTGTCGTCAATGTAGTAAGAAGTCGTAAGCTGTATGCCATAAAGAATAGATTGTATTGTACTTTGCAATTAAAAAAATAATTGTGAATTTTTAACGTAGCACAAAGTACGCACAATTTTTTTTGTAAGATTACCATACACATCCGACCGTATTCTAGACAAAATATTAAAAAGTTATTTATATTTATACCTCTTATACATAACTCAATCGTGGTGGATGTTATTTACTAATACCTCATACATAATCCACTATGCAAGGTAGTTTTAAGCCATAGACATTTATTATGTAAACGATTTATTATGTTGCAATAAAAAATTTCTTGTTATTTTCCTGTTTTTTTACACGGCTATATCCACCAGAGTTTGACAAGCGACGTTTTGACGCACTGTCGAACTCATAGCGTTAAGGTGCTGCTTTAAAAGTGTTTGAAGGGGGAATAAAAACTCCGTGATCCCACTAAGAATTGTTTTCACAGAGTATACACTGGATACAGTCTCCATTGAGTTGGGATACAGCGATGTCGAGTCACTCTGAGACGTAGGGCTCCACGGATAATTAACTTTCAGTTGCGGCTCGAAATCCTCGCACCAATCTGATCTGCTAAACGATATTACCCAACCGTTCTCAGAACTAGATGTAAAACCGAAAGCTGTAGATATCTCTTCGCTCAAAGATTCTGTTTCTACGGTATTCAGAACAGTGGCAATAGTGCTTCCTGTATTCCTTTTCTGGCAAGAAACTCCGGATGTAGTTGATCTTGGATTGGTTGATGTTGTTATTTTACCGTATATAGCCTGATAAATATCGTAACTTAGAGAAGGAGCAGGCGTGATCCATGTTTCGGTGCTCCAAGGGGAACTTACCATGTTTAACGTGTCCAGAGTTGAATCGACGCAGTCCACAGTTGTCTTTAGTGATGAGTAGCTGTAGCAGGAACTGGAAGTTTTGGTGCTAAACCCAGTAAGGCTGTCATAGGCGCTCGTATCAAAACTGGGTTTGACGAATATAACGGATATACCATCATCGGGGCGGTATACCATATTCCATTTCACGCTGTGTGGATTTTCGACATCATCGCTATTGGATAGCAGTCTGTGGCTATTTCCAGCAACCACCTGTATTCTTGGAGGGAGTTCACGAAAGTCTCAAAATATTCAAAAGGATTCATGTTGCTCTTGACTTGCTCCAGAATTTCTCTTGCGTTTATAAGCCTATTTGAACATGCTTACTTCTAGTTTTGGTGCTAACCTAAGCTACGACGATATCCATTTACACATTAAATTAACAGATTGTCTCAAGTTGCAATTTTGTGAAGATTTTGTATGTGCTGGTTTTATTGACGTTTATTTTCTGACGTTTAAGTTGAGAAAAAAGATGTTGGGTACCTACAATAGACAAATTTTAAATAAGTAGGTAGGTACCTACTTTCGAACTGTAGGTAGCAGTTTTTTTATAAAGATCTCTTTAATGATGGACTATATAGCGGGTACCCAGCGGCGTAGCCCACGCGTTTCCTGTCTATTCTCGTTCCCGTGGGAATTTCTAAAAATCCCTTCTTACTGCTTACTTACCTTTGTGTACCTTCTTCTATACCCCGCAGTTTCAGCTATACTTACTTTCGATTATGGTTGGATGTTACTGTAAGACAAAAGAGATTTAAATATAATAAATCTCTTTCTGTGATATTTTCTAAGTATTTTATCGATATGTAGGTAAATCTTATACATATTTATACAATTTGTGATTTTGTTGAATGACGGGAAAACTTCCGCAGAGAGGATTCAATAAAAATACGATATCAATACAAACAACAGTTTTATTCGTTATTTGTAATTATATAAAACAACACTTACATCGTACTCTATCTATACAATATTTACAATTTTCTGTTAGGGAATCCCCTACTAACTGTCATCTCCAGACAGATTTTTTAATTGCTGAAACACGTTCCTTTATTGTTGACACAAAATCTGTAATACGCACTCGCACTTAATGGTATCCCGACAACAGTCTAAAAACATCACGTGACAGTCAATCCCATATAGGTATTTATCATTCCATTCTACTACATGTCGACTACTTAACTGAGATGGTTCTTAGGAGGGGTCACGATTTCACGAATGACGTCACAAGTGTATCCCAAAACGCATCTAAAAATGCGTTTCAGTTTTCATTTTACTATTTTAAAATAATAAAACAATAAAAAAAGTATGACGTTCAGTACTCAGTACATTTTCGATAGACAGTGGACTCGATTCTGCTGACCAGCTAAAATTCCTAATTTTAAGTTAGCCTATCCTTCTCCATAGAATACGGAAGAAAAAGGACAGAAACAAACCATAGATTGAAGAGTAATGTCAAACAAATGCAAAAACTAATTTGAACCTTATGAATATGCTTATCTGTCACTTTTATCCATGACCTTGTTACATCGTCGCTAAAATTACTAAACACGTGTATTTGAATATGATGTGAATGCGTTCTTATGGTTCAATTTTGTTATTTTGACATCTGTGACATTATAAATAAATACGCCGCTTATTTCTGTCCCTTTCCTTTCCAAAGCGGTGGAAAAGAATAGAGCTAACTTAAATTAGGAAGCTGGTCAGCCAGAATAGAGTCCGATTTTCGTTTATACAGATCATAAAAAGTAACTCATTTGACCACTCCATATCCATAACATCATCAACATAAGTCTACCGTATCACTACCACTTTTCTCCCGTTTCTCGAAATCCATCAAATCTATATCCAGGAGTATCTTGCCTAGTTCCCCAACTCTGAAAGCTTTTATCATAGTCCTGGCTACCTCCAGGAGGTCAGGAATCTCTCTCACTGAGCCGTCAAAGTCACGTGTCTTCCTCACGCGGTTGAATTTCAGCGCACCCGCGACTAATACCTACAATAGTTAATTACAATTTGTAATGAAGCTCGGACGTGGAATTTTAATTAAATAGGCACAGACAACAGCACGTGGAGCATGACACATTGGAATTTGTAACATTATTACAATCGCCGAAAGGGGGTAGGCATTTCTGTATATACACACTTTTCACAAGATATTCTTTGGACCCCTAAACGTAATCGGTGGTGAGCCCATTGCCGGACCGGGTCTGTTACACATGTCTCACAATTAATTCCGGGACCTGCGGTTTCCCTGACGATTTTCCTTCACCGTTGAGCTAGAGATAAATATGTACGTAAGCTTTTTTGAAAAATTCATTGGTAGGATTCGAACCCGAGCCTCAGGAATGAGAAGTGGGTACTTTAACCACTGGGCTATCACTGCTCTACTAATAATACTAGCTGCCTACATGCTTCGACTGGTTTCAGACAAGTGTGTTACGGCACTCACCCTATTAATCTCATCGCACGGTTCCTCCAGGCCCATGTAATCTACGTACTTGAAGTACCCGTGGCTGTTGAGCCAGTACAGCAGATAGTCTGCAATAATTTCCTCGCCGACAAGGTGGTCCTGCAGGGACGCGCAGAGAGCCAGCTTCAAACCCATCTCTACGTCAGTGACTGATGGTTCTAGGATGCCTGCAAAGTGATTTGAAAGTGTCAGTTCCTACTAATCCAATAGTGTGTCTATCTTTCTAATACTAGTAGGTAAATGTATGAAACAGATAACGTCACGAGTCGTAATTTAATTAATTCGCAACGCAGAAATTCCAATACAAAAATGGCAAATTTAAATAGCAATTTTGCGACGACACATCGCAGTTTTGTGTACAAGCCCTAACAGCTGTTGTAGTGTAGTTCTAGCTTTATTCATGCTTAGCAGCTAGCAAGGAAAAAATGATGAATGATTCTAAAACCATTGAGAGATATTAGATTTCTAAACATTATTATTATATTTTCAGCACATAATATAATAATAATCTTTATTGCTATTATTATAACATAGTATTTATTTTGCATTTATTGATTATACAGTGCTTATTTTTGTGAATATTTGTGTTATGGCTTGACCTCTGAATGACGTCACTATGGAGGCGACAGTGGGTAATTAACTTGTAAATTAATGTGACAGGTGATGAGTATATTGCAGTAATTAAAAAAAACATTACCAGGTGTATCAAACATGAAAATCTTCGGATCATTATTGATGCGGATTTTGGTATGCATGCTGCGAGTGACTCCAGCTACTGCGCCAGTCTGCAGCACGTGAGGTGTGCGCATATTCCTCGACCGGAGCATGTTGATTAGGGACGATTTACCCACATTTGGCACCCCTATTATTAATACGTTGTAGTCCTGTTCTTCACTCCTGTTGTATCTGTAACAATTTTAATGAAGGGTTTTATCAAACCTGACCCAAAATCATGACACAAAATGTTAAATTTACATAACAATAAGTCAAAAGTTATAAACCATAATTCATTAAAAATATTTTTGTTGGCTGTGGCAAAGAGCTTTTGCGACAAGTTGTAATTGTTACTAATTGAGCTATGTAGTCTTTCTTCCCAATTTAAATAAAGCATTATAGTAATTTTTGAAAATTCTGAAAGTTTTCAGCAGAATATTTTCTGTATCTTTTTTGTATATTTGTGTTATTTTACCTACATAATTTATTTAACTAAAATTTAGAACTTGTACAAAATATAAATACATTATAAAATTTCATGCGGTTATTCATATCGGTGTCAGAGGTAGGGCACCGCGGGAAGGGCAGCTCCGTCTTCATATGTCGTCAGTTGCCACCTGTGGCGGGTGCCACGGATGCACATGCTGGTAGCTCTAATGATTGCTATTCCAATACGTGCGCGCAGCCAGCCTATTATTGTACATAGCGGTCGGCCCCAGCGGCCTGAGAGTACCTCGGCGAGGTGTTTTACAAATGCTGTCGTCTGCGGGGCAAATACTCCATCAACGGAAGTTACTAGCGGAGTGAAGGTGGCGTGGCGACTTTCGCATGGGCCGCAATATTTTCTTTTCTTCTCTTCTTCGGTAGAGTGGAGTACGGCGGCGACGGAGCGAGATGTGTAGGAAGGAGCGTCAGTGTCTACGACACGGATATCGAATAACGCCTCCCTCTGTGCAATCCATACTCCGCGGCAGGCCAGGTCCCCGCGTAAACCAGGGTCGCCATCAGATATGACCGGTTCTTTTGTTACATTGCCCCATGCTTGCTGGCAGAGATCGTCAAAAAGGTCTCTGATCTCATTATGTCTGCGTGTGATGAGACCGCCCATCTTACAGCATAGGGCGTGGTCTATGTTAAAGTTGTCGCTGCCGCAGCCATCGCACGACGTGGGCATGGAGACTGGTGTGCGGTGATATCTGATTGCAAGCGCGTCTCTAAATTCGTGGGGTGATAGGTCAAAGTTGTCTTTTCTTGTGGGTATTACAGAGAGCCAGGTGGAAGTTTTGGTGTTCATTTTAGTAGCGATTGATCTTTCTATTGCTCGTTTTTGTTTAGGTGGCAGTTTAGTTAGAATAGTTTCCATATTTTCGTTTTCGTATTCCTCTTTTAGTTTATTTCCATCTCTTTTTGCCTCAAGTAGGGACTTGTGATGTTCGGCCAAATTTATCTTAGAAGAGTTTATTAAGGCAGTCGCTAATGCTGATGTTCCTTGTCTTGAGATCTGGTATGCGTGGTTCGGTGTATTAAAAGGGTCATGAATGGCTAGTCCGCCTTTGTGAACGGGGAGGGAAAATAGCTGGGCTTCCAAATTTGTTGTTTCACCTCCTAATAATGTTGGTAGGAAATTTTCGTGCAAAATTTTTGTTAAGGGTTCGAAATGCTCTTCAGCATTCTTTATTACGCGAAGTAGGAAGGACCATTTAAATTGAGCTGCTTTGGTTAGGGCACTGTAGGCAGCTTGAGGCGAGTCTTTGCAGATTTTCGTTAATTTCTCAATGATGGATGACCATTTGTTAACATTATTTTGAACAAAATCTTCCTTTCCTGTACCTATGTAGCCCCCCAGAAAGCGGGAGCCGGTTATTATGGAGAGATTTGTGCCCAGGAATGTCTTTTCAGCGATTGGTTTGTCAGCTTCTGACACTATTTTGTATATTTGTGTGTTTTGTATGTTTGTAGCTTGGTTACGAATAAACTCAAAAACTACTAGACCGATTTTAAAAATTCTTTCACCAATGGAAATCTAGAATACCACTGAGTAACATGGGCTATGATTTATTCCCGTATTCTCACGAGAATCGCTAGTAATTAATAACGCAAAACAAAATTTAAAGAATGTCTTACCTATTTGAACCTTTGATGAGGTCTACCATAAGAGGTCTCAAAGCCTTCAGACCCCTACAAAGTTGGTCTTTACTATTTGTGAACACAACATTCTCTATATTCTGCTCAACTTTCAGTTTATACTTTATTTTTGGTATTAAAGACCGGATAGTCAAGTCTCTTTTGTTTAGAACTAGTATATGAGGTTTAGCACTAGTTATAGTGCTGGTAAATATCGGATTTCTACCGGTAAACGGTATTCTGGCATCGTGAACTTCTATCACACAATCAACAGATTTCAATTTCCTTTGTATCTGTTTCAGACCCTTATTCATATGACCAGGGAACCATCTGAGTAGGTCTTTACTTACAAATGGTAGTTTCTTACGAAAACTATAGGCGGCGGCGTCGAATTTCGTTGCCATTTCGTAAGAAAATGTGTTTGTTTTGATGAAGTATTGAGGTTATGTTTGGTTGTACAATTCAGTTTTCTAAAATTACATAACTGATAGACAGATTTTGAAGCATATGTTGTATTCATTTGATTATCAGTTATTTATAGATTATTTGGCCTTTATAAAACACTGCACTTAATCTCAAAACCAAAACACACCTGATGTTGACAATGACAGAATTGATTGACAGAAAAGCAAAATTTTATAAAAAAAAAATGGTATCGATGCGTTCGTATTCGATGTCCTGAAAACAGATACCTATCTATAGAGTTTTGTTAATGGAGGTTTCCACCGTTTTAACAGGCCACTAAAAAGGGTTTTAGTAGTATTTACAAAAGGAAAAAATGAACAATAATTTTGGCGTCACGTCATATTGACAATAATTCTGTTCGTCACACGATTCCTCACATAACATTGAAAAAATCAAGAAAAACCCCAGTTTTTCTGAATCTCCAATTAATTTATGAAGCAAAACCCCAAAAATGTCACAAACATTTCTACTAGAACCAGACATAATAGCTGCAGCGGAGAATGTTATGCCAGACCTGAATAATGATTTGGTGCTGGCCAAGAACTTTCTAAAGCAGCAGAGTGCAGCTACTGGAGATTCCCTGTGAGTCTTCTATCTTATATATAATTAATTATTAAAAACATGGCAAGCTAACAGGGAATGTTGTCTTTACTTTATTGTTATCAACTTCAAATCGTAACAGCCCATTACTGATGTAGGTCTATTCTCACATTTAAGGAAGTATAGGCTATAGGTACAGATACACTTCCACGTGAGATCACCGCTAATTAGAAGATGCTATTAGGTTAGTGGGTAGGTAGCTGTAAGGATTTTGAATGGTACCTGTCTGATACCTATGGCTTAAAACTCTATTGTGATGAAAAACAACGAAAACTGAAACAATTTAACGTGTGTTCTGAAACACGGACGATCAAATAATCTCCATCTCTTGCCAGGATAAGAACAAACAAAGAACAAGTTAAAGCTCCTAATGACATCTCAGCAAATACCTACATTTGACATTTAGTTTTTTCTTAACCCTCCAAGCTATGACCACCTAGTGGACATAGTCCAGAAGATCCTGATGCAGAAGCCCCCGGACGTGGTGGACAACTTCGAGCAGTACTCCTGGGAGGTGAAGCAGGAGAAATTCAGGCCCAACTTCGATCTGCTCAACGATGTCTACTTGTCTCCGCCGCAGCTCGCCGTTGTACAGCGGGTCGACGAAATGTTCAGGGTGCGCTGGACAAATTCTTTTGACGTGATAACGTCTTAGAGCCATTTACACGAGGGCAATCCACTAAGACAATCCACTAAGACTGCATACAAAAAAAACTTAAGGACAATCCATGAACAATCAATAAGTAAATCGATGAACACCGGCTGTACGCACGAAAAAGCATGACTCATTGTCACTTTCCGCCTGAGCCCTGAGCCAAGCGTGCAAGCGAGAGCGCGGAACGAGCGATAGAGAGGGCACGATCGGCCTAAGCGTTCGGTTTGTGACGCATTGCATCTATAAAAGTATGCAATTTTTCATCGATGTTTTCATAAGACGTTATCACGTAAAATTATTGCCCGTAAACCGACTTTACAGATAACAAATTTTTAAAGAGTTTATTGGGACAATCCAAAAAGTCCATCAAACGTATTTCCCATGCTTTATTATCACTAATATGAGTTAGAACCCGAAATAAGTATAATACAGGAAAATGAAATTTTTACAAAACATATGACATAATATCTTCTCGGATTTCCGCAGAAAAACAGTATTTTTGTTTCGTCATCGATGGGTTTTAGTCTACCTACATAGACAATCTTTTCATAACTTCTAGGTAGATCCCAGTGAAAGCAATGAACTAAAATATTGAACCTTACCCGCATGGAATAGAGTATCATGTTATCCCTCTTGTATATTACCCTTTCTTCAGCTGGTGGACAGCAAGGCTCGTAAGGGTGATGACCTTGGCGAAGAGGAACAGGAACTGGATCTGGAGGAGGAGGCTAACAGGCCCCGGATCGTGGACTTGATTGACCACAACTATTACTTTCGAGAGGTAAATTAGGTACAGTCAAGAGCACGTGGAGCTTGACACGTTGGACTTTGTGACGTTCTTATTACAATTGCCTTAGAGGTCAGATTCGCCCTACAGAGTAAAGCTTCATGTGCTCTTGACTGTACAAGCACATTGCGGTAGTGTGCGTGTATAATACCTTAACTTCAAAAACATTTCTCTTTATTTTTGCAACCTACCTAAAAAAAGGAGGAGGCTCTCAATTCGACTGTACTAAGTATACTCATACTTAGTACAGTAGAATTCGACTATAAGTATAAGTACCTACTATAAGTATAAGTACCTACTATAAGTATAAGTACCTACTATAAGTATAAGTACCTACTATAAGTATACGTACCTACTATAAGTATAAGTAAGTGGAGATGGGCTGCTGTTTACATTTAGCCAATCTTCATGGACGAGTTTAGTGTGCCTTGTTATTGACATTTCAAAGTGTATTTTGTATACCTACTGAAATAAATTAATTTTGAGTTTGAGTTGGAGTTTGAGTATGTTTTTGTATGCATCGTTCAGAAATAAAAATAAAATTAACAGAAAAGAAACGACTTTTAGAAAAGCACTAAACATGCAAAAACTTTTAGATTTTTTTTTATTTTTTAAAAATAGTTCGACCACCTGGGAAGTAGGTAGGTATACCCTTCGAAACCAAAAAAGAATTTTTCAAATCGGTTCAGGCGTCTTGGAATATTTGGTAAACAAACATGCAAAAAAAGATTCCGATAAATCGATTAACCTCCTTTTTTAAATTCGGTTAATGATTTCGAGAAGTTCATTTGTTGCTACGCTATTCCTCGTGCAGGGCGGGTATGGCCTCCCGCAGCAGGAGGCATACGCGGTATACATCTCCCTCAACATGCTTGCAATCAAAGAACCTATAGCGGCAGTCAGGTAAGTTATTTTTGGAATCTAGTTAAAATACATATAATTGTAGAATTTGTAGATATAGGGACCGCCCGTCGTATCAATTGTCGTGCCCCCAGCGGCCGGCACAGTAAATTGAAAAAAAAAATAGGTACATTTAAAATACATTTTAAAACAGACTAAATTACATAGTTTATCTATTATGTCACTTCACTACATTATAAAACAAAGTCGATCCCGTCTGTCTGTCCTGTCCCTATCTACTTAGGTACTTATTTATTTATTATTAGATATCATTTAGGTATACATTTATATTTGAATGCTTTAGGTTTTTCGGCAAGATATTCGGCACCAAAGCGAACTACTACGTGGCTGAAACAGATCTCACTATTGAAGAGCTCGATAGGAGGATCAGGGTACGACTTCATCGAAATCATCACCCTTGGATAATCCACTGCTAATGTATGACCCTTTTGCTAAACTGGTCACGCGCGAGTTGAACTTGCACACGAAGGGTTCCGTGTCACTATACAATAGTTACAATAAATAAAAATAATAATCTCACGCCTTAAATCCCCGAGGGGGTATGCAAAGGTATTCCATTTCTGGATATACTTACCCACTTTTCACCAGATATTCTTTGGACCCCTAAACGTGATAGGTAGTGAGGTGAGTGTTACACATGTCTCAGAATTCATTCTGGGACCTGCGGAATTCTACAATAAAATGTGACGGCTAAATCGAGGGAATCCTCTCAGATGGTACCAGAGTAACCAATCAACATTTCGCTTACATACAAAAAGTTTAAATAAAACACTAGTTTTCCGCATTTTTGTAAAATACTTATACTTATTCTGAATTTGCCATATACTACGTAGCGTATTACACACACGCGCCGCGCCATCGGCGTTCATTGACCTCACGCAGCTGATTATGCGAGTATATACGCTAAAACTGAAGAATTTAACTTTTTAATTGCGAAAATGAAGATGTTTTTTACAAATGCTAAAGTTATCGGCTTCTTATTCACCCCTATGAAGAATTGCTTCGATTTATTATAGTCACGTTGGATTCGGTGGAAGACCGTTTGTTTTATCAAAATACCCATTCATTCGATCTCCTCGCAGGAGTTCGAGCTAAAAGACATGCCGGGAGAGGGGGAGGGAGCAGAAGAGGGGGGTGCCCCCGCCGAGAACGAAGAGAAAGTCAAAGAAGAGAGTGAGTTCTTTCGTGTGACCGATAGAATTTGAAAAAAAAAATTACTTTCGTAAATCTCGTCAGTTTTCAAAAATTTTTTTAAATTCTCACTGCTACAATTTATAAAGAACTTGTGGATAATTTCATGCTTTTACTCTCCTAACTCCTAACTGTTGCTTTTGGCTGTGGGTCGTCCGTTTGCCTGTCAGTCAGTTTGTGTCGAAGTTTTATTATGTAGTACCTAGGTACCTTATAATGAAACAAATGAAAAAGTGATGCAAATGACGACGTCACAAAGTCAATACTCGGTACATTTTCAATAGTAAATTTTCGTTTTGACAGCTCATACAAAGTACCTAACTTAATTGACTATGCAGTAAAATAAAGTAAAATACGGTAGGGCCTTGGTTTTAACTTGGCTTCTCTGAACATACGCGTCACCTGCGCAAAACCCCCCGTACCTCCTGTACCGCTAAATTGTCGCTAAAACTGTTATTGTGGAGCCATTTGCGCAACTTCACAGCTGCACAGGTTAAAACAGCCGTTCTGTACCCTATTGTTGTCGTTTCCATTGTGCGCAGTGGGGGAGGGCGAGATGCGTGAAGTTAAGCCGAAGGTTCCGGTCCCGCCGAAGCTGCCGCCCATTCCCGAGTCCACGTGGCAAGCGCCGCCTGAAATACCCGTCGAGCGGCCAGGCCAGGGCGTTAACAAGAAGGTTTCAACATTTTACGCTATACTCACTCAATCTGGGCTAGAAGATAGGGTCACTTTCTACTGGAGCCAACAGGGCCAGAGGTAGGTAACTACCTAACTAACAAAATATTGACAACCCATTACAAGGCAGTGTAGTGCTAACAAACCAACGAATGAATTTCTTACAGCTACCTACCATTTTAGGGTCGTGTGGTATGCAGTAATGCATTTCCCTTGGGAAACAAAAAAAAAGGCGAAGCCTATGCTCAGAGAAGCCAAGTTAAAGTTTTCGTACTGTAATCGCATAAGATCTGGATCGCATATGAGAAATTATACCTGTTTTTAAGTTAGCTCTAGGCCCCTAGGACTTAAACCGATGAAACCCCTATCAGAATCTAGTACTGTTTCGATTCTGATAGGGGTTTCATCGGTTTAAGGCCTAGGTTTCGCCTGTTCGAAGAAACAAATCAACATTACAAAAAATATTTTTAATTTGGCGGTAGACCAAGTAAGTACCTAACAGATAAGGGAGGGTAAATAGAAAAGGACCTATCCTATATTTTGTTGTCTACCACTGGACAAAAGGCTTTTGTCCAGGAGTGGACATCAATTAGCCGAAATACAAGCATAATATTGCGTATTGGGTGCAGGTATACTGGGTGTGCAACCTGCCGGGCCAGGACTGGGTGTGCTTGCCCGACGTGACGCCCGACCAGATCCGCGTGGCGCGTCTCACCGTTCACTGCATGACTGGCGACCTCGACGCTGAGGTGAGGCAACTCAAAATTCCCCTTTGGGGCCAAAATTTGTGTGAATAAACAAGAACTTGTCTGTTGTTTATGTGTATAACCTTCCAGATGACATGGTCCACTTTCCCAAGTCGTCCCACTCAATACAATTCCTACCTATATAGTTTCTAGTTACAATACAGCCTCTACCTGGTTTAGGACCAAATAACCGTGTGTGATTTATTGTAATGTGTAAGTATAGGTGCCAATTACCATAATATACTAGTTGAGATTTGAGACATACCTACATGCTACATATCTAATACATTTGAATAAATATAATTTGATTGTCACTGAAAAACTCCTCGAATTTACTTTTCGATAGTTATTATTTTATTATCCTCTGGATTTCACTGGAATACTCTGAAACTTTATTTCCCATTGTTCATGACTGCAAATCCAAAATTTTTAAATGCGTTTTTCACATGTTCTTCATTCGAATTCCCCATAGATACAATCTTTCCCGCCATTCGAGGGCACGGAGCGCAACTACTTGCGCGCGCAGATCGGTCGGATCGCCGCAGCCACGTCCATCGCACCGCAAGGGTTCTATACCTTCGGCTCCGGCGAAGAGGAGGACATTGACCTGGAGGAGGGCATGGGTGAGTGCGAAGCGAGCGGGGTGTTGGTGAAGTGAGCGGGGAGTTGTTGAAGTGAGCAGAGTGTTGGTGAATTGAGCGAGGTGTTGCCGAAGTGAGTAAACGAACGAGTCGATAAAGCGAATTGATGACAAATGTTACGAATCAGTTTTAATGTTAATAACAAAGCAAGTCAAATGTAAAGGAACATTTAATTTTAGATTTGTTAATTATTTCCCGTTGTATTCACGTACAACGATAATCATTAAGGCTTGTCAGATAGCTTGGGTGGCTTGAAAAATTCTGATAAGTAAGTGGCCACTTGCCTAACACCATCTTACAATCCACGATGGGGTTTCTTAGGAGATTATGGTCCATACTTCCTCATTTGTGAGGAAAGACTTATAAAAGGCCCAGCTCTTAAGGTGAGACGTAACAGCCTAACAGCCCACATCTGGGCAATACCTAACCTTTTTTGAGTAAACCTTAATTTCCTATTCTCCACCTAAATCCCCAGGCGACATGGCGTTCAACCCCAACCCCTACTACCAAGGGCACACCATAAAGGACCTCTTGGACCCCAACCTCACGTACTGGGTGCACCACGGCCGCCACATCCTGCCCCAGGGCCGTACGCTCTGGTGGAACCCTAACGCCGGGATGGTTAGATAAAAGTTGAAGTTAAAGTACCCATAATTACAAAGGCATTCTAATGTCTCGAACATGCGGTAATTAAACATCTCTCATTGACAGACAGATAAATACATTAAAAGACAAATATATAAATACATTGTTAGTTAGCTCGCCATCATCAACCGAGATGCACGGTACAACAACAAAGGCTTGTAAGGAAACAGATAGACACGCACACACACCGATATATAACCGACTCTATTAATATTATCAGACCAGTTTAAGTTTATACCAGTTTAAATAAACTGGTCTCTGATATTATGTAGTTATTTTTACATTGGCAAGAGTTTAGAGTGCCTTTGACCTTTCTAAGTGCACTTTTTATGTCTACAGAATTAAATGATTTTTGACTTTGTGTGTGTATAGTCAAGAGTACGTCGAGCTTGACACATTAGACTTTGTAGCGTTCTTAATACAATCGCCTTAAAGGTCAGACTCGCACTATAAGTGTAAAGCTTCATGTGCTCTTGTCTGTATCTATTAGTGTTAAGAGTTTACATTTGTAATTTTACCCACCGCAACAAAGGCTAAACATGGAATTGTTAAATTAAATCTAAGAATGTACTTACATACACCCTACGGGGTAGGTAACCTTTGTAATAATAATTGTTTTTAACTTCCTACAGGAAGAAGGCCTGGAAGAGGAAGACGACGAGGCCCCCATTCCGGTGGAGCCGGAAGTGGGCCCCTCCCTCTTCACCCCCCTGGCGGACGACTCGCGGATCGAGGGGACCCCCACTTGGACCCCCCGCGTCAGCTCGCTGCTGGCCCCCGAGCGGGCGCTGGTCGTGTTGAGGAGCAACGTCTGGCCTGGCGCTGTGGCTTATGCTACCAATGGGAAGTGAGTGGAGTTTGACCTTTCAAGTTCGTAGGTCTGGGGTCCAATACGCTACATCGAAACTCATGAGATCGAAACACGTTACACGAATTAGATCTATCATTCATGACATCGAAAATTTAACTTTTATGAGAAATAATAAAATAAATAATCTCACGCCTTATACCCCCGAGGGGGTACTTGGATATACCCACTTTTCACGAGATATTCACGAGAGGACCCCTAAACGTGATAGGTGGTGAGCCCATCGCCGGACCGGGTCTGTTTACACATGCCTCAGAATCAATTCTGCGCCCTGCGAGATAAATATGAACGTAACTTTTTTGAAAAACTCATTAGTACATGCCGAGATTCGAACCCGAGCCTCACTGATTATCATGGTAACCGTGGGCCCTTTTCACACGTGCCGGTTGCCGGGTAGCCGGCGGGCGGCGAAGTATATGGCCATGTACGTTCGCTTTCATACGTACCGGCGGGCAACATTGTTTGATAGCCTTAGCCCCTTTTCACACGTATACCGGTTTCCGCCGGGCCGGCGCCGGCTACCCGGCGGCGAAATGTATGGCCGATTGCCCGCCGGTACGTATGAAAGCGAACGTACATGGCCATATACTAGTATAATGCATTCAGAATGTTGTCAGAATGGACAAAATTTGTCTGAAATAAAGGATTTTTATTTTATTCTTTTTATTTATACTTCGCCGCCCGCCGGCCCGGCGGAAACCGGTACGTGTGAAAAGGGGTTCACGGTTACAGAGCCTGCTTTTCTCCGTTCAAATGAAACCGTTAGTACTCCTACGACCTACCCTCAGGAAATCCGAGTGCATGTACGTCGGTTGGGGACTGAAATTCCAGCCTCCTAATTATTCGCCACTGCAGCTGCCACGACCGCAGGAAGAATACATCGTGGGCCCAGAGGTCATGGAGATGGCTGACCCCACCTTCGCGGATGAGGAGGTACCTATAATTATATACTTGCGTATCGGAGTTGTTTAGGCGTTATATGTGTTCTAGCCGGTTGGGTAAGTTTGTGTTCATTCTGGCCTATAGGTAGAAATTCTAATGTCTTGGTAGTCTGTCATTATGGCCTGTTGGTAGAAATTCTAATGTCTTGGTAGTCAGTTATTATGGCCTGTTGGTAGAAATTCTAATGTCTTGGTAGTCAGTCCTTATGGCCTGTTGGTAGAAATTCTAATGTCTTGGTAGTCAGTCCTAATGGCATGTTGGTAGAAATTGTAATGTCTTGGTAGTCAGTCATTATGGCTGTTGGTAGAAATTCTAATATCTTGGTAGTCAGTCATTGGACTCGATTCTGCATTACAGCGACTAAACTTATTTTAGTTTAGTCCTGTCATTTTCTTTCTCCTATAAAAGAAAAGAGACGAGAGATATTTAGTCCTGTCAAATTAAAATTAGTCTTCTCATGTATGGCGTGTTTAGCAATTTTAGCTACGATGTAACAAGGTCATGGATAAAAGTGACAGATAAGCACGTTCATAGTTAAAATTAGTAGGTTTTTAGATGTTTGACATTAACTCTTCAATCTATGGTTTGTTTCTGTCCTTTTTCTTTCGTATTCTATGGAGAGGGTTAGGCTAACTTAAAATTAGGAATTTTAGGTGGTCAGTCAGAATCGAGTCCATTATGGCCTATTGGTAGGCTGGGCTATTCAGATTTGTTTGTGGGTAGGTTAATATTCGGGCTTTTAGTAGATTTATACTACGTATATACCACATTTGGTAAACAATTTAACTTGTTGGTAGTCCTTATCTGTTGGTAGTTCTTCTGGCAAGTTGGTATTTACTATGGTCGGAAGCGATACTTAGCCAGATTTATGACAATACATAATTTTTTCACACTTTATCGAGAAAAACATTATATGACAGAGCTTGATATCACCAAAATATAATCTGACTAATTGAAATTGAATGAAAATCTTTAGTTTCGTATTACCCGTACCTCTTTTGATTTAATTTTATTGGATTTGGTGAACTCGTAGGTCGCTACGTAACTCAGAAGTTTGTAGTCGCTTTATGTTATTATAATATAGCTTTTCGTATCGGGAGTTGAAGTATTTTAATGTGTCCGTCAGGCATACCGCATCGCACATCTACCGCCGCCTCCGCCGCCAGAGCTGCCGGGAGAAGGCGAGGGCTTCGGCGAGGAGGGCGAAGATGAAGAGGAGGACTAATCTCCTGGATTAGTATATGTAGACTTGTCTACTCGACAGATCAGTCACAGAATGTTATGCAAAATGTATCATTATCGAAATAGTATTGAACGGTGCAGCGGTGTGATGTTTTAGGAAAGTGTCAATTAGGTTTTTGATAATTTGAGAATGTGTCATTATGGATTTTGACAATTTGAGAATGTGTCATCAAGTCAAGTGACAATTTGAGAATTTGTCTTTTAGTTATGTGACGTTTTGGAAAGTGTCTTAGCTGTGCGACGTTTTCAGAATGTGTCATTTAGCTTTGTGACATTTTGAGAATGTGTCATTTAAGCTGTGACCATAAGAATCTGTGTTTTAGCTATGTGTTATTTTGAGAATGTGTCATTTAGATTTGACAGTTCGAGGATGAGTCTTTTAGCTGTGTGATGTTTTGAGAATATGTCATTTAGTTGTGTGACATTTTGTGCTTGATTTTTCTGAACCACTCAAGACATGAGGCTAGGCTAGACTATGTTGGGTTGACTGAATGACTATGTAAGACTTTCAGCTACATGAGTTATGTTTCGTTATTATTAGGATGTTTTATTGTTATGATATTGATAATATAATTATATTTCTTTAACTTGAACGTTGTTTTCTTTCAGCAGCCATTTTTTTAAGCCTACTTTGTTAGTTATAGAGTATTTTTTATTAATTGATTTTGCCATTTATTTCATCTGGTTTACATTTTTGTAGGCGATAAAATAAAAAGCCAGTATTAACAGCAGAAACTTTATTTGAAAACAGATCACATATTTATTTACAATAATAGCACTGTATTACTAACACTGTATATAGGGGTTTCCCCAAGTTGTCCTTCACTGTCGAGAGTATGAGTGCAAGATCTTAACTAAGTTACAGCCACTATTGGACCAAGTATTCGGTTGCTTAAATAGAATGCATATGTAAAAAAAATCACGCTAAACGAAAAATATAAATTTACTAGCGGTTGCCCGCGCGAATCTAGTTTATTCCAGTTCCCTTGAGAATTTCCAATAATCCATTTATATCGGTTGCCTACGATATATAAGACACCCACCTACTACCTACCAAATTTCAAGTTTCTAGGTGTTTCAAGTAGTACGTATTTCTCTTTTTAACCAGATCATGGGAATGAGATCTGAGTTATTTTTTTTTGGCAATCTATATAAGCTATAGAACACTCGCCTTCACTAATGACTGTACCTTTTTTAAGACCTTAGTGATCCAGTCTATTTCTTATGCTTATGCAGCTGCGGCGCGGACAGTTTGACTTTTCCCGGGAAATTCCTGGCAACGTTCTCCTCTTTCACGGCTTTCAGCAGGTCCTTTTCCCGGGGGGTGCTGGTTCTATCCCGAAGGAACACCTGGACGGCCGTCTTGGCCGCCTTCCCACGCTTGCTAGTTCCAGGCGTGAGCTTAACTTTGAATCTGGAAGAGAAAAAAATTTCGAGTTTCGGAAGGCACGTTAAATTGTTGGTCCCGGTTTTCCCGGAAGCCATGTCAGATACCCTTGGGTGGCTTGAAAAATTCTGACTGTTAAGTGACCACTAGCTTAACACCATCTACCATACTTCCTCATGTGTGAGGAAAGACCCTTAGCTCAGCAGTGGGCTGTTACGGGTTGATGATCTGATGTGATGTGATATTGTAGTTTGTAGGTACGAGTATATTTAGATGACGATAGTAAGTAAGTAATAACTCTTTAAGGTCAATTTCCACTGAAAGAGCTGCGGCCCTAAGAGCAAGTGACTCAGACTCTTGACAAGCCTCTAGCAGCGCTGTTCCTCCTTTGACGTCAAATGGCTATTAACTTTAATCACGTGTAGATAAGATTCAAAATAATTCTTAATAACCTTCTCCTTTTTGATGTTGGTTATTGTTATGGATTGACCCTTATTGTTCACCAATAAAAAAATATGCAATAAGTGACACAATAATAAAAAAAGTACAATAGTCAAGTGGTGTATTTTATTTTATAGTAATATGTATAAAAAAAAAAAAAAATTAAAAAAATGAAGATTTTGCTGCTTCCCCGTGCTTCGGGAGGCACGTAAAACTCACTTGTAGTTGTTGAGCGCCGAGTAGGGCGCCACGACGGGCACCGCGAAGAGCAGCTCGTCTTCTTGAAGAGGGCATCCGGTCAGCTGATGCAGCATCTCAGTGTCCGCGTCGGGGCCTTGGGGCTCCTAAGGAATCGACCAGTTAGGTACAACCATCATTTATGTAGGAACTCAAATCAAATAAAAAGTAAAGATGGAGCGCTGCGAAAGATAAACTGAAGCCTGAAAAAGTACGATACAAATCTCTCTTCTTTATAATATCACTAGCGACCCGCCCCGGCTTCGCACGGGTGCAATGCTAATACTAAAACATTTCTCTTGAATCACTCTATCTATTAAAAAAAACCGCATCAAAATCCGTTGCGTAGTTTTAAAGATTTAAGCATACATAGGGATATAGGGACAGAGAAAGCGACTTTGTTTTATACTATGTAGTGATAGCGTAGATATATGCCTAATAGATTTCACTCAGATCTCATTCCCAGGGGAAAATATACAAACTGGTTAAAATGAGAAATACGCACGTTTTACCCGTGGTCCCGGTGAGTTGACCCATTACCGGGTCCACGGGGAATTTTAATTACCCGTGGTTCCATGGCACTAGGGATTACAATTTGCCGAATGTACTTCTGATTATATCGATATAAAATTAATCGCAACTATAAACGTACCTCCTACTTATGATTAAATATAAATCCATAATAACAGCATATTAGATACGAAAATCAGTGAGGCTCGGGTTCGAATCCTGGCATGTACCAATGAGTTTTTCAAAAACTAACGTACTTATTTATCACTAGCTCGACGGTGAAGGAAAACATCGTGAGGAAACCCGCAGCTCTCAGAATTAATTCTGAGACATGTGTAAATAGACCCGGTCCGGCGATGGGCTCACCACCTATCACGTTTAGGGGTCCAAAGGATCTCGTGAAATGTGGGTATATCCAGTAATGGAATATCTCTACCTATCCCCTCGGGGATGAAAGGCGTGAGATTATTTATTTTATTTTATTTTTTTATTCCCGAGCGTACTTTGAACTTACTTATAAAATTATGTCAAAACAGAACAAATGAATAAAGATCCTACTAAAGAATACTTGACTAATACAGGAAAACGATTACTCTCTTTGTAATATGCGATCTCTTTTAACGTATTCATACATACATAAATAATCTCACGCAATCATTAAGTACGTTTATAGTTGCAAATTATTTTATATCGATATAATCAGAAGTCGGAATATTCAGCAAATTGTAATCCCTAGTGCCATGGAACCACGGGTAATTAAAATTCCCCGTGGACCCGGTAATGGGTCAACTCACCGGGACCACGGGTAAAACGTGGAAATACGTACTGCACGCTCGCAGATGTATGCACAAAGCGTGGCGTTCTTTTTCAGGCTTCAGTTTATCCTTTGCAGCGCTCCATCTTTACTTTATATTTCATCTGAGTGTAGGAATGGTAATACACACACCGGCACAATTAGCGGAACAGAAAAAAAAGGGAGTATTTACGCATTTTTGCGTGTTACTGGCCGGCTAAACAAGCTTTTTTTAAATTTGGGTTTTAATTTAAAAATGGAATACTAAGCGACTGCCCTTTTTTTCATTCTTTTGTTTTAATTTTCATTGATTCATTTTTTCCACCGCTTGTCCGTTTTTAGAAGGTTCGTGAATTCCATTTGAAAAGCTTTGAATTGCAGTTTTTGAGGCTTTTGAGTTTTTTCGCATATTGATAATTTACGAGCATCTAATTATGCCTGATTTAACGCCATCAGAAATCATTAGGGCAGATCAAATGAGGAGAAATGGTCAAACCTACAGATCGATTGCCAGAAGCCTTCGTCGATCGTTATCAACGATTTATCGTAGCATCCAACGATACAGATTGACGAATGCTCTAGTGAGAAGGAGAGGACAAGGCCGGAAAAGGTGTACTTCAAGGAGGGATGACCGTTTTCTCCAACTTCAAGTCCGACGGAACACGAGACTAACGGCGGTGCAGGCTCGAAATTTACTGGAAGAGGTACGAGCAGTAAGGATGAGTGAGCGGACAGTTCGTAGAAGATTCGAAGAAGTGGGTATAGGCTCGTATGTGCCCGCCAAAGCCCCAAAACTTGAGAGACATCATCGCACAAACCGTCTACACTTTGGTCGTGAACATCGTGATTGGGACTTCGACGACTGGGGACAGGTTCTTTTTACTGATGAATGCAGAGTTATGTTAAATCAAATTGATGGAAGGCAGCGAGTATGGAGACGCAAAGGAGAACGGTATATCCAGTCTAATTTTGAAAATACAGTTGCATATGGCGGCGGTTCAATTATGGTCTGGGGAGGAATATGTTTAGGAGCTCGTACGGAGTTAGTAGTGGTCGATGGCGGGAATCTGAATGCTGATCGGTATATCAGGGAGATTTTAGAAGAACATGTTGTGCCATTTGCCCCCTTTATTGGTAACAACTTCATTCTAATGCAGGATAATGCTCGGGCTCACAGTGCTCGCACAGTACAGACATACCTAAACCATGTTGGTATAACGGTGATGGAGTGGCCAGCACGGTCCCCCGATATGAACCCTATAGAACACGTCTGGGACTTGCTAAAGAGGAGTGTAAAGTCAAGAATGCCCCCTCCCAATAATCTCAACGAGTTGCGAAACGCATTACTTGAAGAATGGCAGAGGTTGCCCCAAGAAACCATTGATAACATCATCCGCAGCATGCCCAGACGGATGGAAACCCTCATCAGAGCACGAGGAGGAAACACTCGATATTGAACAGTCATTGAAATTGTTGTTAAACTTTGGAAAATCTTGAATTTTCTGCTGTTTCTCTATAATTAAAAATCGAAGAAAAATGCATTTTGTTTAATTTAATTTTTATTTTTATAAAATTTTAAGTATGGTGTTACAAATGAATGTCAAAACATGTTAATTTAATTGTTGTTTCATTTTAAATAATATATTGTTTAAAAATTACATTCATTGTTCTAAATTCCCTCTTTTTTCTCCTTTTTTTTTCTGTTCCGCTAATTGTGCCGGTGTGTGTATAAGGATGTATGAAATGGATGTGTGTGCGAGTGAGACTTACTTAGTGAGAGTTACTTCCGCCTTTGTTTACGCTAACCTTAGTCTATCCCCCTTGTTACTTGCACCTTCGACTACGCCCAGCTTATGACTTCCACCTTCGTCTACGCCTACTTTTCTCTACTTCCACTTTCGACTACACTCAGCTTGTGACTTCCACCTTGGTCTACTTCCACCTTCGTCTACTCCCAGCTTGTGAATTCTACCTACGTCTACGCCTGCTTTGGTCTACTTCCACCTTCGACTACACCCAGCTTGTGACTTCCAGCTTCGTCTACGCCTATCTTCATCTACTACTTTGGTCTACATCCACCTTCGTCGGATTAGGCGCAAAATGACACATTGACGCAAAATACCACATTCGCAAAATGCCACATTAGCAAAATGCCACACAGCAAAATGCCACAGCAGCAAAACGCCACACTAACAAAGTGCCATACTTGTTCAACTGCCTTTCTTTCAGTATATTCGCGAGTGTGGCATTATGCGAAAATGACATTTTGAGAATGTGGCATTTTGCGATGTGGCGTTTTGAGAATGTGACATTTTGCGAATGTGGCATCTGGCGCCTAATCTTTCGTCTACGACTGCCTTCGTCTACTCTATGTCTACCGTCCGTCTGTATGTCAATTCTCTTATTAGAAATTCCCTGACCTCGTGCTCTGGCTCCTCTGCCTCGGCATCAGAGTCTGCCTCGAGGATGAGAGGCGCCGGCTGAGGGATCTTGACCCGCGACGTCTTGCCTTTCCCTTTACCAGTTTGGGCGGCCGCCTTCTTCTGGGCCTTCTTCGACTCCTTCACCGAGTTCGCCGACTGGAAGTAAGATGGCGGTTGATTTAAAAGGATAGGTATATAACCAGTGATCGGAATAGGAAGACTATATTTACCTAAACTTCGAGGAATAGAGACACAAAATGGTGACTTCCTCATTTTCCGGGACATTACATAAGAACGTTTGAGTAAACAAAAATGTATACACATATACATAATATATACATATGTACATATTGGCTGTGTAAAAATTTTACAATAAAAAAATATTTTTTAATTTCATAAACACTTTTATTTGTATTTTAAGATCGTGTTGAATAAAACCAGATTTTGATTGTATTTTTTTCACTGTATTACAGTATTTTTAACGTTCTTAACTAAGTGTCCCGGAAAATGTCCCGCAAAAAAATGTTGTCGTAAGGAAGTCTCCATTTTATGTCTCTATTCCTTGAAGTTTAGGTAAATATACTCTGCCTTTTCCGATCACTGTATATAACGAAAACAAACAATCGCCTTCGAAATATTCGAAACCGAATTTGTGGTCTTCATCAGGTATAATTCACCATAATATACAACGCGTAACAGAATAAGGACAATTCCTCTTACCCCCCAATTAGTATATTAATATAAACAATATATTATGATGCTTTCGTACTTTAGTTGTGTCAACTTGTGTCTAACCAATTTAGCAATAATAATACGATTTCCATAGGTAGCACTAAATTCAGCTATGCTAATTCATTTTTCGGAAAAAATTTACACATTAAAAATAATTGAAATCCATTAAGTAGTCGATACTGGACTCGATTCTGCAAACCACCTAAAATTCCTAATTTTAAGTTAGCCTATCCTTCTTTATCAAATATGGAACAAAAAGGCCAGAAATAAACCATAGATTGTAGAGTAATGTCAAACGTGTAAAAACCGACTAATTTGATGTCTTATATGTCACTTTTATCCATAACCTCCTTACATTGTTGCTAAAATTGCTAAAAATGTGTATTTAAATGCGTCCTAAGGTTCAATTTTGTTATTTTGACATTTGTGACATTGTAAATAAATATGGCGCTGATTTCTGTCCCTTTCCTTTCCAAAGCGGTGAAAAGGAATAGAGCTAAGTTAAAATTAGGAATTTTTGGTGGTTTGCAGAATCGAGTCCACTGAACAAACTAATTTCAGGAATTGCGCTTATTCTCTTACATATTGTATATAATATTTAAAATACAAAATGCTAGAAAAGGAATACCTCTGCATACCCCCAAGGGGATAAAGTACTTGTATTATTTTAACTTTTTATGTTATTTACCTGTAGTAACAGCATCCTCAGTGCCCTGTCTTCATCATCTTGATCCTTGTATTTCTCCTTCATCTTCTTCAGCTTGCCCCGCTGTCCCCGCTTCAGTCCCTCCTTCTGCTTCTCTTCTTTTTGCTTCTGTTCTCTTTCCTTCTGCTTCTTTGCGCCTTTCTTTGGGAGCGACGGGAAAGATAGGGGTTTGTCGTCACCTGTTGTAAATAAGCATTTTGATACAGAGCAGATAGCCTAGTGGTTAAGGAGCTCGGTTTTCTTTCGTGTGGCTCGGGTTCGGGCTGGCACATGCCACCAATACACCAGTAAGTTTTTCAAAAAGCTTGCGTAAATATTAACGCCAGCTCGACGGTGAACGAAAACATCGTGAGGAAACCCGCAGGTACCAGAATTATTTCTGAGGCATGTGTAATGATGATCCGGTCTGGTGATCACCAGTCACGTTTAGAGTTCCAAAGAAGATACTGGTGAACCATGGGAATTTCCAGAAATGGTATACCTCTGCCTACCCCCTGCATTTATATTTTTGACATGATAACGTAAATAAATCGATGAACGCCGGCAGCAGCACGAAAAATTGTCACGTTCCGCCTGAGCCGAGCGTGCAAGCGACAGCGCGGAACAAGCGATAGAGAGGCACGATCGGCCCAAGCGTTAGACTTGTGACGCATCTATCTCTCTTCTACTCGAATATGAAATTTTTCATCAATGTTTTCTTATGACGTTATCTCTTAAAATTATCGTCCGTGTTGTTAGTCTGTTTAGACTTAACTCATTTTTTTTTATCTTAGTATACTTTTATATGAGTTAGATGGTTGCACTTACTTCTGTCCGAGACCTCTGACATTGTTCTCGTTTTAGACTCTAAGGTCACTTGCCCCGTTCCGTGGTCAACCTGTAAAATAGTCAACAATTTTTTACAACTATACTTTTTTTTATATTAACCCTATTAACCATATGCTTAGTTGACCATTGGACTCGATTCTGACTGACCACATAAAATTCCTAATTTTAAGTTAGCCTATTCTTCTCCATAGAAGACGAAAGAAAAAGGACAGAAACAAACCATAGATTGAAGAATTAATGTCAAACATCTAAAAACCTACTAATTTTAACTATGAACGTGCTTATCTGTCACTTTTATCCATGACCTTGTTACATCGTCGCTAAAATTGCCAAACACGCCATACATGAGAAGACTAATTTTAATTTGACAGGACTAAATATCTCTCGTCTCTTTTCTTTTATAGGAGAAAGAAAATGACAGGACTAAACTAAAATAAGTTTCGTCACTGTAATGCAGAATCGAGTCTATTGTACTTTTTAAAATAATTGTGTCACTTATTGCATATTTTTATTGCTGTACAGTAAAGAGTTGTTATTTACTTACCACATGATGATGATGAATGAAGATGATTAACCACATATTTTGTAGACATTTTTAAAGAAAGAAGAAAGTTTAAAAAGTTCTGATTTTTCAATAGTCAGTTAAAAGTTATCTGAAGAATAAACATCACCTGTCACTTTTTCTTTCTATTGTGTCAGACAGTTTTTTTTTTTATAAGAATGGTGGCAAACGAGCAGACGGGTCACCTGATGGTAAGTGACTATCGTCGCCCATGGACACCTGCAACTCAAGAGTCACAACTGCGTTGCCGGCCTTTGAGGTGGGAGTAGGGGGAGGGAGGTGGGGGGTTGGGACCTCCGGTTACCTCACTCACTCAACGAAATGCAATGCATTACTTTACGCTGATTGATGATGTCTAAGTGACATCATCAATATATTCTCCGGATAAGATTTATCTGACGATTGAAAAATCTGCCGTAAATCTACCTTCTTTTCTTAAGTACAGACATGGGCACGTTACAGTGTTAATATGTATAGAATTGTGGTCACAAACCTTTATATGAGTGTCAGGGAAAGCTCCAGAAGAACTATCTTCACTATCCGATTCGCTATCATCTCCTGCTTCTGCTTCATCTTGTCCCTCCTTGTGTTCATCTTCTTCATCCCTCTGTTCATCTTCTTCCTCCCTCTGTTCATCTTCTTTCTCAATGTCTTTTGATTCTGTTTCTTGTTCCGTGGATTCTTTTATTTCTATCCGCGTTGTCTCTTCTGCGATTGTGTGTAGGGTTGCGGTCATTTGTGCGTCTTCTTTTTCGGACGGTTCATCTGGAATTAAAAGTAAACTAGCAGCGCTCCGCGATTTCACCCGCGTTTTTCCCGTTTGAATACGGGGATAAAATATAGCCTATGTATAAACTATATAACTGTAGTTTCACCAAAATCCGTTCGTTTCGTCTTCTAACTAATATTAGAAGACGAAACGAACGGGTAGATGTCAAAGTCAAAGTCAAAATGTTTAATTCAAAATAGGAACTTACAAGTCCACTTATTGAACGTCATTTCAGCTCCACCGCTTCAGCATGTATGGTTGAGGAGAAGAAGCGGGGCAAGAAACTCCTCAACACAGTATTCTTTTAATCAATTGTTACTTAATACTAAATTGGGTTACATAGTTTCGTTTGTTTTTCGCTATCGTATTGCGCTGGACTGGAGGAAATCTGTTCCAAGCATCATTGTCATTTATATAATCGTCTAGTTTGTAATATGCCATTTTACAAAGTACATGTTTAACATGAGTTTTGAACACAGTTTCAGGCAATTTCAAAATTTGTTCTGGTATTTTATTATACAAGCGTATGCAAAGCCCGACAAAGGAATTATTAATTTTACTTAATCGTGACTGAGGTTGCTCTAGTTTATTTTTATTCCTAAGATTACAATTATGCCTGTCACAGTTTTTAGTATACAGTAATATGTTTTTCCGTACATACATAATGTTTTCATAAATGTACTGACAAGGCATTGTTAAAATATTAATTTCTTTGAACAGTTCTCTTAGGGAATCACGACATCTTAACTTGTAAATGGCGCGTATAGCCCTTTTTTGTATAATAAAAATAGATTCTGCATCAGCAGCTCTGCCCCACAGCAAGATGCCATAGGACATTATACTGAGAAATTTGCTAAAATAAACGAGTCTTGCTGTGTCTACATCAGTAAGCCATCTGATTTTTCTGACGGCATAAGCAGCTGAGCTCAGTCTGTTAGATAATGCAGAAATATGAGAATTCCATTGAAGTTTGGAGTCTATCGTTATCCCCAAAAAAACTGTATTATCAGCGAAATCTAATTTGTCATTGTTTAAAATTATCTCATTCTCTACTCGTCTAACATTAGGGAGTACAAACTTTACACATTTGGTCTTCTTAGCGTTGAGCACAAGATTGTTTGCAGTGAACCATGTGAGAATTTGTTGAAGAGTGTCATTTACCTCGTCGAGCTTCTGAGCTTGTCTATCTACTTTGAAAATCAGAGATGTATCATCAGCAAACAACACTATCTTTGACAAACTCTCTACCATGAATGGAAGATCATTTATATATACAAGGAAAAGAAAAGGACCAAGAATCGAACCTTGAGGCACCCCAATTTTTACGGGTGCGCCCTGTGATTTACAATCATTTATTTTTACTTTTTGTATCCTATTTTCGAGATAGGACTGTAAAATATCAAGCGCTTTACCGTTGACTCCATAATGATTTAATTTACATAGCAAGGTCTCATGATCTACGCAGTCAAATGCTTTTGATAGATCGCAAAAAACTCCAATTGCGTTTTGAGATTTCTCCCAGGCATTAAAAATATTCTTGAGTAATGCTATTCCAGCATCCGTGGTTGAACGACCTTTGGTGAAGCCAAATTGCTCGTTATGAAATAAGTTATTTAGATTGAAGTGTGAAATCATTTGATCAAGCAATAACCTTTCAAAAACTTTGCTAAGTACTGGTAAAACAGAAACAGGTCTATAATTTGAGGGGTCTTTTTTCTCTCCTGATTTAAAAAGA
Organism: Ethmia dodecea; assembly: GCA_963855545.1. Lineage (NCBI taxonomy): Eukaryota > Metazoa > Arthropoda > Insecta > Lepidoptera > Depressariidae > Ethmia > Ethmia dodecea. The sequence continues at coordinate 12,821,307 of OY979457.1, read as the reverse complement.
GGAATAACTTTACTATGTTTCATTAGATCAGGAAATAATCCTTTGTCAATACAATTGTTAAAGATATAAGCTAAATATGGTGCTACTAAGGTTATGATGAAGCTACATACCTTAACAGACATGCCCCATATATCTTCAGTACTTTTAAGTTTAAGTGCTCTAAAAGTTTTAATAACGGTATCCGGACTAGTGTGTCTAAATACAAGAGATTCGTTACAGCTATTTACATTTTTTCGTAGAAAAGTTATTGCAAGAGATGTGGATGAGTTCAGATGCTCTGTTGTTTTAATAGGTATATTAGTAAAAAAATGTTCAAATTCCCTAGCCACATCCTCACTCTTGGTAAATAGGCCGTGGTCCGTTTGAATAGCTAAGTCATGGTCACGTGGTTTCACTCTACCCGATGTAAATAGATAGTCTATATAAGATTTTTTTTTGAATTACAATCTAGCCTAAAGACTAATAAGTAGGTAATTTAAATTTGACCTAAACTTCTAAGTACACTATAATAAAAAAAATATCCATTAACAGTTTTCTTATTGTCACTTGCACTACATAGCATTGTCACTACACTAAACTAACTCGAATGGTTTCAACTAGGGATGCATCCGATACCGATATATTGGCGATACTTCGGGTCTGCCGATATATCGGTACCGGCGATATGTTTATGCCAGATTCAACGATGTAATGTAAACGCGCGTGTTGTCCCATCTATTTCGTTGCAAACGACGCACGAACTATGCTCGGGGAAACCCCGCGCTATATATTAATAAATGTTTTATACGAATATCGGTATCGGTATCGGCAAAGAGGCGTATCGAGGCATCCCTAGTTTCAACCTTTTCAGTCGTCTATAAAAGGTGTTCCAAGGATACTCACCGTCATCGGAGACGGGTATCTCTTGTTCTTGCTCGTCCACAGTGGAGGCTGAAGCGGATATGTCTTCAGCCGCGATCGGCTTCCGCTCTCCGCGGTGGCGCTCGATGCAGCTGTCTTCCAGCTGGAATTAACACCTGCTTTAGGTTTCTTAAGTTTCTAAGAGCAGTGATAGCCCTTACGGTTAAAGAGCCGGCCGAAAATCAGTGAGGCTCGGGTTCGAATCCTGGCATGTACCAAACTTACGTACAATTTATCACTAGCTCGACGGTGAAGGAAAACATCGTGAGGAAACCCGCAGGTCCCAGAATTAATTCTGAGACATGTGTAAATAGACCCGGTCCGGCGATGGGCTCACCACCTATCACGTTTAGGGGTCCAATGTATCTCGTGAAATGTGGGTATATCCAGTAATGGAATACCTCTGCCTACCCCCTCGGGGATAAGAGGCGTGAGATTATTTATTTTATTTTTATTTATTTGTATTGAGAAGGTAAGTTTTACGAAACCTCTCAATTCAATTCATTTATTTGCACGTTTAGGGGTTCCAAGAATATCTCGTGAAGCGTGGGTATATGTATATCCATAAATGGAATACCTCTGCCTACCCCCTCGGGGATAAAAGGCGTGAGATTAGTTATTTATTTTAAAATTGCACTTTTCAATAAGGCGGTGTCACTTATCAACACGGCGGTGTCACTTATCAACACGGCGGTGTCACTTTTTGACACCGTCCGAAGTAACTAAATATCGTAAATCGAAGCACGGCGGTTTTTAGCTACACCCGGAATCTACACCACTGGAAAAAATGTATACAATATGTAACAGAATAAACGCAATTCCTGAAATTATTTTGTTCAGTGTCGACTACTTAATCGATTTCAGCTATTTCTAATTTGTAAAATTTTTCCGAAAAATTATTTAGCATAGCTGAATTTAGTGCTATCCATGGAAATCGTGCTATTATTACTCTTTATTTAAGAAAATTGGTTAGAGGGCAACATATTTTTTTCAAATTAAAATACTAATTGGGGTGTATGAGGAATTACGCTTATTTTGTTACGCGTTGTAGGTATATTTTTAATTCTCACCCGAAACAGGAAGCTGAACCCGAACTGCAGGTGGTCGGGAAGGAGATAGTTCTTGCGTCCTCGGACCATGAAGGAACCAGTACTGAGGTACTCGCCCGTTGGCGCGGACTTGGACACTTGCGGCGCGTGAACCCACCACGCGCGAGTCAGGACTTTCGCCTCCCACGCCACGCTGGGGGAAATGGCTTAGTTTTTGGTGGCCGAATGAACCATTTGGCTCAGGTGGCGGAATGAACCATTTGGCTCGGTTGGCCGAATGAATCATTTGGCTCAGGTGGCGGAATGAACTATTTGGCTCAGGTGGCGGAATGAACTATTTGGCTCAGGTGGCGGAATGAACTATTTGGCTCAGGTGGCCGAATGAACCATTTGGCTCAGGTGGCCGGATGAACCATTTGGCTCGGTTGGTCGAATTGTGTTGACGATTGTATACAGAATTTTTATGCAATTCTGACATTTATTATTATTATATTACGTTACGACATGTATTTTTTATTATGAATAATTATCCAAGCAAACGGTTAAGAGGGCAGTCATTGAAGCTGACCAAACATCTATGTGCAAGCAACCCCAAAACACACTTTTTACTACATCGTGTCACCAACATATGGAATGCTCTCCCAGAAACAGTGATAAGTGCCCCATCAGTGAACTGTTTTAAAAATAGACTTGATAAACATTTTAAACAATGAACACAAGTGCAGTGATATACACGCATCAGCTCACGAGCTGCTAGTGTATTAATTAAATAATAATAATAATAAACGAATTGAATTGACAAACCTATAGGCAACCGCCGCTTGCCCTGCTTCGGCGAGGGTCCTCGGTGGCACAGGCCCTCCCCCAGGGTTCTTGATAACCACAGACGCGGCACCCGTGACCTCAGCGTGAACATATATGTCCGTCGACCGCATGTAACGTTTCACTAGCAACTCGTTCTGCTGCTGATCGCGGCCCCCGATCACCTGAAGTATATGTTTTTTTGTAATTAAATTATTTACCATAAAACTTATGAACTTTTTAACCGACTTTAAAAGAAACCGGACAAGAGCGAGTCAAACTCGTCCACTGAGGGTTCCGTACAAATTTGTAGGTACATAATTCTCGATGATTAATGACGTACTTTAAATAAAGATTTAATTTTTTTATTTAATAACAAATGTATAGTTTTCAGATTTTCCCCTGTACTTTTAGTATAAGAATATATTAGGTACTTGCCTTTCATAGTTCTGTGTCAACGGGAAGTACCCTATAAAGTTTGATACAATGGACAGTGTCAAAATATACGTTTTTTGCGGCTTCAAGGGACTGTAGACCAGAGTAAATGGTTTCAATTTAAACTCGATACCTTCACGCGTTCCTGAGATAAAGGGTCTTGATAGACAGACGGACAATAAAGTGATTATATAAGGGTTCCGTTTTTTCCTTTTGAAATAGGTACTGTATTTTCCTTTTGAAGAACCAAGAGGAGCAGTGATAGCCCGGACGGTTAAAGAGCCGGCCTAAAATCAGTGAGGCACGGGTTCGAATCCTGGCATGTACCAATGAGTTTTTCAAAAACTTACGTACATATTTATCACTAGCTTGACGGTGAAGGAAAAACATCGTGAGGAAACCCGCAGGTCTCAGAATTAATTCTGAGACATGTGTAAACAGACCCGGTCCGGCGATAGGCTCACCACCTATCACGTTTAGGGGTCCAATATATCTCGTGAAATGTGGGTATATCCAGTAATGGAATACCTCTGCCTACCCCCTCGGGGATAAAAGGCGTGAGATTATATTATTATTATAAGAACCAATAACAAACCCACTCACCAGGTAGTTATCCGAGGATATGAACCAGTAAAACTTCTCGAACCAGTATGTCTTCCGGGCCTTGCTTATGGTGCTGATGGTATGGGCCTCTTTCAGGGTCTGCTTGGTCTTCCGCTCGGCGCTTTTCAGGGCTTTTCCTGCGGATTCTAGGGTCTTCTGCTGCTTTTTCGCAGCGTTTCGTTTGTTGTCGTAATATCTGGAGGAGGTAAGTAGAGGTCCAAGGTATTCTGAGACATGTGTAAATAGACCCGGTCCGGCGATGGGCTCACCATCTATCACGTTTAGGAGTCCAATGTATCTCGTGAAATGTGGGTATATCCAGTAATGGAATACCTCTGCCTCGGGGATGAAAGGCGTGAGATTATATTATTATATTATATTTATTTATTTTAATTTTAAATGAAAGCATATTTATATAGACTAGCTGTTCCGCGAGGTTTCACCCACGTAGTTCCCGTTCCCGTAGGAATATGGGGATAAAATATAGCCTATGTTAAAAACTCGTCCATGAAAATTATACCATATTTACTAGTAAGACATGAGACTAAAAAGAGCTGCCCTTAAGGCTGCTGATTACATTTAGCCAATCCTCATGGACGAGTTTAGTGTGCCTTGTTTATATTGACATTTCAAAGTGTATTTTTATACCTACTGAAATAAAAGAATTTTGAGTTTTTGAGTTTTGGCTAAATGTAAACAGCAGCCCATCTCCACCGAAGTGTTGCTGGTTCCAAATGCAGTACCCCGAGAAGATCCAGCAAGAAACTCAAGGGCAGCTCTTTTTAATATCATGTCTTAGTAGTAAATATGGTTTACAATAATAATTATGATTAATAATTAATGCTCTCTACGCACAATGACCAATTTCCATACATGTTGGTCTCTGTAATTTTATAGTAGCCTTTTTTTATGTAATTTTTGCTTAACTATTGTTTAAATTTGTCATGATGCAAATTTTGTAATTCAATGGGAATCTTATTGTAGAAGCGTATACATTGTAGTATAGTTATAGATGTAAACACCTACCTCCTAGCGTTGGCGTAAGCAGTGAGCGAGAGGTCAATATCCACCGTCATCGGTTTCAGGCGTTCCTTTTCATCATGCTCATCATCATCATCGTAGGGGTCCGTCAGAAGCAAGGTGATGTGGTTGGTGTTCAGCTTCAGCTGCTTGATGCAGGACGCTACAGGGTCGTTGTTGTCTTGTGCTGTTTTCACTAGAAGTTTTATGTCGTCCCAGGACATCTGAAATAACAAACGGATGCAATAATCTATAATAAAAAATCGATTATCGTAATATCTTCACTTGAGAACTGCTGGAACGATTTGGGTGATTTTTTGTGTTCTACATACATACATACATACAGCTCACGCCTTCTTCCCACAGGGGTAGGCAGAGACGATGGATCGCCACTTTGCCCGATCTTCGCACACTTCCCTCGCTTCCTTCACATTCATAAGCCTTTTCATACACGCTCTTTTATTCTTCGCACTCTTGACCCCAGCTTTTTGAAGGACGTCACTAATTTGATCCGTGAACGTCCTTCTGGGGCGTCCTCTTGCCTTGTATCCTTCAACATTCGCACCATAAATCTCTTTCGTTACTCTTCTTTCATCCATTCGTTCTAAATGACCAAACCAGCTTAACATACCCTTTTCTATCCTAGTCACTACATCTTCTTTCAAACCACACTTCTCTCGTATATCCGCATTCCTCACTCTATCACACAATTTTACTCTACACATTTTCCTCAAAGACCTCATTTCCACTGCGTTCACCTTGCTTTCATGCTTCTTCTGCCACACCCAACACTCACTCGCATATTTGTGTTCTTGTTGTTCAATAAAGGTTATTGTATTGTTATGTACATGGGCGTACCTAGAATATATTTTGGAAATGGGGCAGAACTATATAAGCTCGATAAGCAGTACGACTTTAAATATTATTTTTATGAAAATACCTTATTTTAATAATAACCTGCGATGGTGCAACGATTTGCGCGGTAATTTTGAATTTGACCAAATCAATTATTAATTTTGTTACTAAATAAATCTACATTTTAGCTTCGAGTCAGGACTAGGGTGGGACAGATGCCCCACCTTGCCCCACCGTGGGTCACCCATGGTATTGTTAACTATCGTCCTGCCAAATTTCATCATCGGTGTACCGGTTTAGTCGTTAAAAGTTACGAATAATTTTCGCACTTACAAGATTAGATATTTATTATTAATTGTGTTTTTCGTCAATTTCGGATATGATTGCATACATTAAGTTATCTTACACTAAAGAAATCGATAAATAAAGTCGATTTTCAATTCAGAATAATGGTTTGAATTAACTATTTTAGTTTTTCTTTCTAACACAATCGGTTTATAGCAACTAAGCCCAAACCTGATTAGCGATGGCAGCTTGGACGGCGAGCCGAGCCTGCTCGATGAGCGGCTCGTTGCGGGCGATAAGCTCGGCAGCTTTCTTGTCTTCCGTCTGGAGCTGCTCCAACTCAGTGACGCGCTTCTCGTGATCTTTCCTCACGTTGTGGAGTTTCTTCATCGCTTCTCGTTCCACTTGGACTGTCTAGAGTCATTGAGGTTAGGATATACTGTGTAGGATTATCTGGAGTGTGTATAATAATGTGGAGTGTGTATACTAATTTGCCGTACAATTTAAAGGTGCCGCGACAGTCTGGTACATTAAACGTAGCGTTAAATAACCTAGAATGTGTAGCATCGCCTAGAGTGTGTAGTATCTCCTGGAGTGTGTAGCTTTAAGGTGTGTATCAGCTTAATTTTGTGTATATATCACACCTTTAGATCAATCTTCTGTCCCTCCAGAGCTGAGAAGAACTCATCAACTGCTCTGTCGAAGGTCTCCAGCTCGGCGTGAGGCTGAGCGCGGTGTTGCGCGTACAACTTCGGGTGGAACTCCTGATTGGTCAGCAGGAACGAGGGGGCGTCTCCGTTGGGGTTCGGTCGCTCCTCCCTCTTTTGGATTATGTAGCCCTGGTAGCAGAGTTTCGCTCGACTTGGAATGACTTACAATAAGTGGACTTATAAGCCTTAAATTAAATAACACACTGGACTCGATTCTACCAGCACGTCGCTTAAAATGCCTAAAGCAAAATTTCTTAAATTTAAAATTAAATTTAGTGAGTCTTAAAAACAACTCTATTCCAGGAACATCAAACTTAGTCAGTTTAGAAGGTATTTTAGCATGAGCTAAATTGTTTAAATTGAATTGACTTTGTGTTGCTACATAAAAAATATATAATGAAGGAATAAACGATATTAATAAAAACGTTAAAAATAATTAAATTTATAACATGTTTGAAATAATTGTTTTTCATTTGTTAATTTTATAACAAATTCGTACATTTCAATGTCTTATTTAACTTTTTTATTTTACTAGGCAACATTTTTAGCATTTTTAGCTTAAAAAAACATTTTGCTAATGCTGTGTGTTTTAGCCTTGTTTTAGCACTTCAGGTTTAGGCAAATGTCCGTGATAGTGTACCTACAGTGAAATAGGGAATTCGATAAAAAGCGTGGGATGGACATTTTCGAGTTACCTCAAGAACTAGCCGCTTCAATCTTCAGTAAAAGTGTACTATCGTTTAGCAAGTGACATTTCAATAAGTTTTGATGAATCTGATTATATTTTTGTGCATAGACTCTGAAGCAGAGCTAAAATCTTGAATTTCATGTCGTGTTTAGTGCTGATGGCAAAATTGCCTATGCCTTAAAATAAGATAAAAATTGCAAGATTTCTCCCCAAAACCTATTTTTTCAGTAATTATGGGGGGGAGGGCAGGGAGGAAATAATTTTAGACGGGGATACATACTTGAAGAGAAAAAACTTTGTTTGGAGAGATTTGCGGTTTTTTATTATTAACCAAAACTACAGATTTATAGAAATATGTTTATTAAAACTTAACTGCTTATTTTACTCCAAAGCTCTGAACCTACCCCTCAGACATTTGCAATATGATGCTTCATTATATATAGGACACCCTAAACATTTTTCTAAATTTTCTTTCGGACCTATGAAATGGATCCGATGCGTTTCTTAGTCTTCTAAGATATATTTTTTCGGTCTCACCATGTTCTCTGGAAAGAAAGTTGAAACATAACCTAAGAGCCATCTTGGATGAATATATTTAGAATTGTAATACACAAACAAAAAAATATATCTTTTGACTGCACACTATACGGCAGCACCCACAACCAAATTTTCGTCCTGGCTCATTCTTTCTTCTAAACTTCCTTTGGATTTTGGATAATTAGTTTTTTTCACCTCAACTTACACATAAAATCACTGTAATGGCCGATTTTAGAAGAAACTTAATTTTAGGAGGGACCTATTTACTCGCCGCTAAATTTACGCAGTTTAGGCGTTTGACAAGTCTAAATTCTTTTTTTTCTGCTTAAAATGACACACAAGGAATAGCGTTTAAGCCACTAAAGCTAAGTTGAGTTGACCGGCTAAATTTAGAATTTTTAGAAACGTCAAATTCAAATTTAATCATGTCATTTGAATTTGAATTGAGAGCAGTGATAGCCCGGACGGTTAAAGAGCCGGCCGAAAATCAGTGAGGCTCGGGTTCGAATCCTGGCATGTACCAATGAGTTTTTCAAAAACTTACGTACATAATATATTTATCACTAGCTCGACGGTGAAGGAAAACATCGTGAGGAAACCCGCAGGTCTCAGAATTAAGTCTGAGACATGTGTAAACAGACCCGGTCCGGCGATGGGCTCACCACCTATCACGTTTAGGGGTCCAATGTATCTCGTGAAATGTGGGTATATCCAGTAATGGAATACCTCTGCCTACCCCCTCGGGGATGAAAGGCGTGAGATTATTTATTTTTTTATTTTTTATTTATTTGAATTTGACAGATAGCGTAGAATAGCAAAATCGTTTTTAAGAGGTTTAGCTGGTGACAACAATAAAACCATATACGATTTAAAAAGTCTATTGATCGCATTATATTTGAACCACCAAGACCAAAACGCAGTATACCACAGTGTTCTAATTGTCAACAGTACGGCCACACTAAAGCATATTGTTACCGCAAACCAAAATGCATTAAATGTGCCAGAGACCATCACTCCACTGAATGCTCACGCAAGGAAAGGTCAGACATGGTGAAGTGTGTGTTATGCAGCGGAAATCACCCAGCTAATTATAAAGGCTGCGCCATCTACAAGGATTTACAAAAACAAAAATACCCAGCACTACGTAATAAACAAAAACATAATAACGCAAAAGAAAACACTTCACCAAAAATAGAAGCACCACTAAACCAACCCAAAACTATACCACCAAAGACGCAAAAACAATTCAGACCAAATGTGAGCTACGCTCACGTCCTACAAAACGCCCGAAATAAAAATGTCGATTTTGCAACACCAACTGAACCATCATCAGATATGAAATACCTAATAGAGATGCTTAAACAATTTACACAACAAATGACCAATCTAACCGAGCTCATTATTAACCTCACGTCTACTTTGGTTCAAAATTCAATGCCCTAAATATACTACTATGGAACGCCAACGGGCTATCAAAACATGCCTTAGAACTAAAGGCATACGTAGAAACAAACGATGTAGACATTATATTGGTGTCGGAAACACATTTTACTACAAAGAGCTATTTCACTATTCCCAAATTTAAACTCTATCATACAAGGCACCCCGATGGCACAGCACATGGAGGTTCTGCAATACTCATCAGAAACGACATTAAACATCACGTAATAAATCCGTACTGCACCGTGCAAATACAAGCTACTAACATAGTCATTGAAGACGTGAACGGCTGTATGGTACTCTCAGCTCTATACATACCGCCAAAGCACAACATGAAAAGTGATGGATATACGAAATACTTTGACACACTTGGCCATAGATTCATAGCCGGAGGAGACTACAACGCCAAACATACGCAATGGGGCTCGCGTCTCATAACGTCAAAAGGCCGGGAACTCCTTAAGTCCATACAGGAAAACAAACTAAGCGTTAGCTCAACTGGAGAGCCAACATACTGGCCAACTGATCCAAAAAAACAGCCGGACTTAGTGGATTTTTTCATTACAAAAGGCTTGCCTGACTCATATCTAAAATGTCAGTCTATATTTGATCTGTCTTCAGACCACTCTCCAGTCATTGCAAAATTAGATGGTACTATCGCACAAACTGATAAAAGCTGTAGACTACACACACAAAAAACCAACTGGGACTGTTTTCGTGACCTAGTAGTCGTCTCCCTTGAAACAAGAGTATCACTGAAATCAGAAGAAGATATCATCTCAGCAGTGGAAGCATTTAATGAATGTGTCCAGAAGGCAGCATGGGAAGCCACGCCACCCAAGACACAAAAATCTGTTTGTTCCTCAGAATACCCTGTAGCCATAAGAGACCTCCTACAAGAGAAAAGGAAAGCTAGGAAAAAGTAGCAACTTACTAGATTCCCTGGGGATAAAAAAATCTACAACCGGCTATCCTCTGAACTAAAAGAAGTACTAAAAGAAAATAGAAACCATGGCGCAGAGAGGTACTTAAAAAGTCTAGATACAACAGCCGCAACAGATTATTCACTCTGGAAGGCAGTTAAAAAACTAAAAAGACCAAAGTTATTCCAATCTCCTCTACGAACAGACGACGGCACATGGGCTAAAAGTGACGCTGAAAAAGCGGACTTATTTGCTCGACACCTATGCAATGTCTTCATACCAAATCCCGATATAGGATCCACAGCAGCGGGATTAGTTGCGGAAAACCTGGCTCTTGTACATCAATTAGAACCACCAATTAAAAAATTTACCAAAACCGAAATCAAAGTAGCCATCAAAAAACTAGACCAACACAAGGCTCCAGGATACGACCTCATAACAGCTAAACTAATGCGGGAGCTGCCAGATGCTGCAATTGGATACCTCACCCACATTTATAATGCTTGCCTTTGGAGGTGCTTTGTCCCACCACAATGGAAAATAGCTGAAATCATCCTAATACCTAAACCTGGCAAGAGCCCTGATAATGTGACATCATATCGCCCAATTAGCCTACTACCGATACCATCGAAAATCTTAGAAATCTTATTCCTAAAACGACTCCTGCCGATTGTGTCAAAAGCAAATCTCATCCCGGATCACCAGTTTGGATTTCGTACAGCGCACAGCACTATCGAACAGGTTCACCGTCTAGTGGACAAAATAAACTTCGCGTTTGAGCACAAAATGTTTTGCACAGCTGCTTTTTTGGACATATCGCAAGCCTTTGATCGTGTCTGGCATGAGGGGCTGCTCTACAAGATTCGCAACGCACTACCAATAAACTACTACCTGTTTATACAATCCTATCTCTCCTTTCGCCACTTTTATGTTAAACATGGTGAAGACCGAACCGGATTACAAAAGATACAGGCTGGTGTTCCGCAGGGCAGTGTAATGGGCCCGATTCTATATCTCGTCTACACTTCCGACTTACCAACCACAGACGATGTCCTAGTGGGGACATTCGCAGATGATACGGCAATTCTTCCCACACACGATGACCCCTCGACGGCATCAAGCCTACTACAAAACAGCCTTAATGTCATATCAAAGTGGCTAAAGGACTGGCGCATCAGGGCAAATGAAACTAAATCCGTACAGGTCACATTTAGTCTCCGTCGCGACGTATGCCCCAAAGTAAAACAAAATGAAATTGAAATACCGCAGTCGGAAGAAGTCCGATATTTGGGAATCTATCTGGATAAAAGACTTACCTGGCGCAAACACATATTTACTAAACGTAAAGCTTTAAGTCAACAGGTCAGAAAATTATATTGGCTAATCAATCGCAAATCACAGATGAACCTGGAAAATAAACTCCTCCTGTACAAAAGCGTAATCAAACCGATATGGTCATATGGTTTACAACTGTGGGGCACAGCAGCGAACTCGAATGTCGAAATACTACAGCGTTTCCAGTCAAAAATCTTACGTATGATAACAAATGCACCCTGGTACGTCACAAACGATCGTTTGCATCAGGACCTTCACATACCGACCATAAAGGCGGATATAAAAGCCAAATTCAAAACATACAGCGAGAGAATTAAGAAACATCCAAATCAACTTGCCCAGGCGCTGTTGGATACTATGCAACCATACACAGTCAGAAGACTTAAGAGAAAGACCCCTCAAGACCTGCTGATGTAACACAGAGGCAATGAAAATATGGATGTGTCACTGGACATGCACCATGCAAGCCTGCTAGCAATAGCTAGACCTACTTAACCTCCAGCTAAATGTCAAGATAGACAGATTGCGGGAAAGAAGGAGACAAAAAAAAAAAAAAAAAGAGGTTTAGCAATATTAGGAGCTTTAGGTGGTCAGCCAGAATCGAGTACAATGGGTTCGATTCTGCATTACAGCACCTAAACTTATTTTAGTTTAGTCCTGTCATTTTCTTTCTCATAGAGAAGAAAAGAGACGAGTGATATTTAGTCCTGTCAAATTAAAATTAGTCCTGTCAACCAAGGCATTTCATAACGTGTTTAGTGCATGTCGTGACTTATTTACTTATGCACTAAATATATATATATATACAGCCTCTGACAGGTTATGTAGGTTACGTTCTATCCCTTTTCTTTTTTTGAGGTAAAATAAAGACAGGAATAAACTAAAATAACTTTAGTCGCTGTAATGCAGAATCGAACCCAATAGCGTATTTGACTGCCTAGTCAAATGAGTTACTTTTTATGATCTGTCAAAACGAAAATTAACTATGGAAAATGCACTGAATACTGAGTTGTGACGTCATCATTTTTAGTACTCAATTGTATCAATTTTTTTGTATGTTTTATTATTTAAAAATTTGTTATAATCTACTATATAAAAATAAGTCGGGTTTTCCTTCCTGACGATATAACTCCAGAACGCACGAACCGATTTCCACGGTTTTGCATTCGTTGGAAAGGTCTCGGGCTCCGCGAGGTTTATAGCAAAGAAAATCCAGGAAAAATTTCAACAGAAAAGTGGGAAAATCTTATAAGCATTGCACCCGTGCAAAGCCGGGGTGGGTAGCTAGTTGTAAAATAAAAATCTAAATACATTTTTACAGATGTCTTGGGATAATCTTTTTAATTAATGATTTTGATTACACACAATTTAATTTTGATACAGTCAAATACCCAATTTGTTGTCTGTAAAGTCGGTTTACGGACGATAATTTTACGTGATGACGTCATAAGAAAACATTGATGAAAAATTGCATACTGGAGTGGAAGAGAGATAGATGCGTCACAAGCCGAACGCTTAGGCCGATCGTGCCGTGTCAAGTTAATTCTGCGCTCTCGCTGGCACGCTCGGCTCATACGGAACGTGACACTTTTTCGTGCGTGCAGCCGGTGATCATCGATTTATAAGACGTCATCACATCGAAAAATTATGTTGATGATTTCACGTCACTAACACACTCAAGCATCATTAAAGTTTAAATAATTACGCATACTAATAATTAATGTGTCATATAAAACACTTTCAATATTTCGTTCACTTCTACAACTACGAAGTATCATAACTAGCTTAGGTAATATCGTGGGTTTGTCCTTTTTTTATTAGGACAATCGATGTAATTTTACATAAAGGATAGTTAGAAGACCAGGAAATCATATAGGCTGCTTTTCCCTTTATCAGAGTCCCTTTCCCAGATTGTCCCTTTACAGGAATATCTCTTTCCGAAATCTTCCTTTGGTTATAAATGTCACTTTAGAAGAATGTCCCATTACTAGTGTCATTTGGCAAGATGTCTTCTGTCTTTGTCAGTTCACTTTTCTTTAGTTCGTGAATGGTACAATAAACTCACCTTAGCAACTTCCTTCTGTGCAGCTGCCAGCATCTCCTCGGCCATCTGCAGCGCTGCCTCCAGCTTTTCCAGGTCCCTCTCCACCTGGAAGCCCTTGGTGGGGTCTGAAGACACCTTCATGGTACCCGAGAGCCCATTCTCTAGTAGGACATGGTCGATGATTGCTGCTCCATACTCTGGTGGTACAAAATATATTCTTTAACTGTAGGTATTTTTAAGTCATGGTGAATGCTAGGTAGCTAGAAGCTATCTAAATAATGGAGTCGATTCTGCAGATCAGCTAAAATTCCTAATTTTATGTTAGCTCTATTCTTTTTCACCGCTTTGGAAAGGAAAGGGACAGAAATAAGCGCCATATTTATTTACAATGTCACAAATGTGAAAATAACAAAATTTCACACACATTTTATTCACATACAATGTAACAATGTCATGGATAAAAGTGACAGATAAGCACGTTCATAAGGTTCAAATTAGTTGGTTTTTACATGTTTGACATTACTCTATAATCTATGGTTTGTTTCTGTCCTTTTTCTTCCGTATTCTATGGAGAAGGATAGGCTAACTTAAAATTAGGAATTTTAGCTGGTCTGCAGAATCGAGTCCAATATTTTTTAGACTTTTTCTCGTATAGAGTAAAATACCCTATTGACAGAATTATGTTACAGCAACACAAACACACAAAACACAGCGGTGGGTGGGACTAACCTAAGTTAGGGTTAAGTATCTTCTTCAAGTTGTCCCCGGGTCTGCTTTTGTCAAGTATAGCTTTGAGCGCGTCGCCCGACGGCGGCGTGTGGTCCGTCTTGGCTCGGTCTAGCGGGTACTTCTCTTTGACTGCAAACCTGAAGAATAGTTGTTTATATAATGGTCCATACACACCGGAGTGGCAGCGGTCGGCGGCACAGCAGTTTTACTGTCAAACCATTTAAAGCTTTATCTTCATTTGGAAATGCATAGTATCGTTGAAAGACTAGGGTTGGCGAAGACTTGGGTCTAGAAGCATGACATCCTGCATAAATGTTCCTTAAATTGCAATGCAATACAATCTCTATTGTACGTCAAAAACAATATAATAAATTACGTAAGAAGTGAGCACTAAAAAAGTAATTGAAAATAAACAGGATCCACATGGTTTAAGCAGCTGGTCACCCTGGGCTAGTCTATCCAGTTGAGCGTCCGCTCCGATAAGCCACAAATGCCTTGAGCGCCCGCGTTCGCGATGCACGGAAAAACACACCGAGCGGCCGCTACCTTCTTACTAAAAACATGATAGCAACCAAACTACTACAGCTACAGGAAAATAAAAATTACGTCAGGATAGCTTATAATATGCAGAATCGATTTATATAAAAACTAAATTACAACTAATAATTAAAAGTTTTCAAAAAAAGAGACTGTAAAATCAATGCGAAAAACCGACGAGCTACGACCATATTTTTTCATTTCGATTTGTCGTCGCATCAATATGATATCGATATGATAGTTTTACATAATTGGAAGTACTAATCTTGAGGATTCCATTGATATACAACACTAATATAAATATTGAATAGTTACATTAAAATAACAGGTAAAAACAGAGCTCTAAAAAATACGTCACAAAATCCGTACTTCACTTTTTTTTATTTTAAGATTTTTTTAAAACTATGCTTTTGTGTAAGCAAAGGCACTAAGTAAGATACAAAATTTAATAGAGAGTCATCTAGTAGCAGTTGTGAGAAGCTACCTTAGGGTAACCATTTATAAAAAATATTTTTCCGGGACAAGTCAGCTAAGTAACTATAGTTACGTGGGCGCTAGACGGTCCTTTTTTTTTCGTAACTATGCTTACGTAGGCGCTCAACTGGCTATACTAATAATATAAAGAGGAAAGATTTGT
Organism: Ethmia dodecea; assembly: GCA_963855545.1. Classification (NCBI taxonomy): domain Eukaryota; kingdom Metazoa; phylum Arthropoda; class Insecta; order Lepidoptera; family Depressariidae; genus Ethmia; species Ethmia dodecea. The sequence goes on along the minus strand of OY979457.1, from coordinate 12,805,779 downwards.
ATTTTTGTATGTTTGTTATGAATAAACTCAAAAGAACTGGACCGATTTAAAAAATTCTTTCAGCAATGGAAACCTAGAATATCCCTGAGTAACTTAAGCTATAATTTAATTCCCGTATTCCCACGGGAACGTCTATAAAACCATACCTAATCTTGTCGCCCTCAACATGAGGCCGCAGAACATTAAGTGTGGTCCACTCGTAGTCCGTCAATACGATGTTCCCTCTATCGTACAGTTCCAGGATGACGTGATAGGCAGCCTCCCCGCTCCCGAACTGCAGGTCCACGATACGGTCTATACCCAGCTGGGAGAGCTTTTCCAGGCGTTTGTTTTTTAAGTGTTTTCGGAGCTGTAATATAAAATTAATAATACTAAAGCGGTTTTGGTTGTTTCTTTTTTGCAACGAAACAGAGTAACGGGAGTGTTAAAACCTTGTCTCTCATAATATGTATTTTCCACTAAATAAAACAAATAGCTATAACTTTGGTAATAGATACATAAATTTTACATTACCATTGATATTTAAAAAATGTTTTTTAAAATTCATTTTATGGATTTCAAATACGTTTCAAAATTTTCAAAGCCAAATAAAAGTTTGTCCAAATCTGAAAAACCTTCATAGTAAATCCCGAGGGAGCAACATTCTTTGGCCATTCAAACTGTGTTGTGTGGAACCGGTTTCCTGACTCCAGCAGCAGGACGGACTTCTCTTCTGAGCGCTGCAGCCTGATCACATAGGTTCTGTTGTCTATGTCATACACCTGGTTGACCCTCTTGCCAATCAGGCTGAAAAAAAAAGAAAATGTGGATTCAAAAATAAAATTCCTTTGCCTATTAAAATTAAAGTAGGTAAGGATATTTTGAGAAAGTGATGCCACTATAATGAGTTGTATTAAGCTGTTCCCTTCTAATTGTGTTGTCTGTCTAAATCGAATCTAATTGTAAAGCAGTTTCATGGTTACAGATTGTTGCGTAAATGTTTAAATTGGCCCTAGTGCTTTGGTTCCAAAATGATGGTTGGTTCACCACCAACAATAACAAAACTTTCCTAATGAGGTAGGTATTCGATCAGGAAGGCGGTCAGCCTTTAAAGATATCATAAAGAATTTTGTAGTCTGAATAACATTCTGCACACTTCGACCAATGGGAAAAGGCCTGGAAGATGATGATGAAATATAAATGCTTTTAAATAAAATTAAAAATACGCTATATACACGACCCGATGGGGTCGGCAAAAGTATTTCATTCCTCGAAATTCCCACTTGACATCTTTTGATCAAAAAGAATGAAGTAAATGCAAAATCTACTCAGAAAAGGTTAGAAACTAAAATAAAAAACAAGCAAGTTTCGCTTGATTTTATAATCTTACCTCTGTAATTCGGTCACCATACATACTATATCGTATGTATTGAAGCGCGTCTTCATTTTTCCTGATTGCACTGCTTTTTTTCACAATTAAAACATCTATGCTTAATGAAATTATAACATTTCCCTAAAAGATAAAAAAATCCACGTAAATTGGCTTACAACACAAAGTGGTACCACGAAATTCTTTATTCAAATAGTGCACAAATAGTGTATTCATTTCGTTCGTGGGATCTTTTCATGCTATCCTTTTCTTTGTCTAACACATATAAAGAAAATGAAACAGACTGATGCAGTTTATTAAAAAATTAAATGACAGCGTTTTACCTACAAATAAAACGCTTATTAAATAACTTACCCTATTCGAAACCTAATAATAATTATGAGAGTGGCAACACTGTCTTGGATTGGATTGGTCGTATTATACTATACCTGTCTCTTTCCTACATGCCCCATCCCTTTTTCTCCCCCTACCACCAGGCAGACATTTCGCGGTCAAATGCCGGCCGCGTAGTCTCATTGCGACAAATAATTATTAAATACAACTATGTGGGTACCTATCCCACATAGGTAGTTTGTATTTTTAATGTATATCTACCTTCACCAGGCAGGTAGGAAACTTTAGGTTTCGAATAGGGTAAGTTATTTAATAAGCGTTTTATTTGTAGGTAAAACGCTGTCATTAAAGAACTGTACCGCTATTCGAAACCTAATAATAATTATGAGAGCTGTCTGTTATCGCCTGGTGGTATAACGCCAATGTGAATGAATATAAATGTAATTAGGAACCTGATGCCAAGTGAAATTATGGACCAAGAGTGCTTATTATTTTTACTTATAGTGTAAAATAAGGTAAGACTTAGCTGATAAGAGTAGAGTGTACTTGTTATAATGAAATAAAGAATAATTCATTTTATAGTTTTGTTTATTTACCTTAAGAGTTATCTGCTATTACTATTACATTCAATAGTTTGGTACAACATTGAAATAAGTACATAAGAGATGTAGATTTCATGGAACAGTAGATAAGTAACATAGTAGGTATAAAGTTTATTAATGAGCTGATCGAATTGTTATTTAGTACTATTCCTATAACAGTGGATATGGCTTTGTACCTTAACATTATATAAAATTCACATTTTCTATTAGTGCAAAGCCGCAAGTAACATAAATTAGAACAGTTTCAAAAATAGAATGGTTTGTTATTACTTATTAAAGAAAGTAAATAGATTGCACATCATTTTACAATTGATTTGCAATAATTACAATCAGACTGGTTGAAATAATCTAGATATTACTGGGATTTCCCGTGTAGGTTTAACTTCACGCCTGTAAAATCTGGAGAAGGTATTGTGCGATCTCCAGTTTCCTTTGCTTAGGATGCTCTCCAATGAGAAGTTTAGGACCCAATTTTTTGACGCAACAGCTGGCCTAATGCTTCCAGCAGATGCTTTTACTCCTGCTTCCTGTAACAGGGACCTCACCCAATTTGCTATAACCGTGCGAGATGCTGCTTTGGGAGGCCCGCGTACTGTTAAAAATAAATTGTAAGATTTACATATACCTCTCCTTTCGCTGGAGAGTGAGATTAGCGAATTTATCCAAAAGATAGGGTCAAGAGCCTCATTGTCCGTGTTCTTTAAAAGTTTCCAGCCAGATTGCCGGTAGTTATGGCAGTCTGTTTTGGATCCAAATAGAGGCCAAAATATAGCTTGACTATCTGTAAGGGAAAAGTGTTCTGGATTAATTGATAATAAGGTCAGGTCATGAACTCGACGACCTGAGCACAGCAACAGTAAACAAGCTGTTCTACGGGAGCACTCGAAAAGACTGAATGTACTATTGAAGTTATTACATAGCCATGAAGATAGTTCGTCTATATCCCATACTGGTGGCTTAGGAAATTTAGGCTTTTGCATAGAAATTGCTTTAAGAATACGGACTACTAAAGGGTGTGACCCGAGGTTTTGGTTATTGGGGTTACTTAGAGTGCCTACTACTGACCTGTGGAAAAGTATTGTGTTATAAGCCAGACCTTCTTTTTGATGGAGGTCTGATAGGAATCTGGCCAAGTCCGATCCTGTTGGTGAATTTAAATGTACGTAGTGTTTTTCACTCCAGCGGCACCACCGGCGCCATGCCGTCCTGTATGATCTTTTTGTAGAATCACGCCAACTATGGTGTAACAATGCCAGTTGTTCAGAATTCCAGTCTGTTAGGGTCTTATCCCACCCCCACATTTCCATATTTCCATTGAAAGCTCCTGTACTTTTGGGGGAGATCGCATTGTCATCGTGTCGATCATAACTTTGTGGAGATTCTGAATTGAGAATGGGGCTGCTATCGCTCTTTTCCGTAGATCGGGGCGCCAGAACGCTTTTTCCCAGCGAGGTACTACTACAAGAAACGTTCCTCGTGATTGATTCATGTGCCCCAGAACTTTGGGAATCAAATATGGGGGTGGAAAGATCCAAGCCAGGTTGTAAACCCACTGTCGAGAGAATGCGTCGGTAAAAATTGCGCGATTGTCTGTCGCGTCGAGTGATACGTAACGGGGTGTGACATGTGCTCGTTTTGACGCAAAAAGGTCTATCTCGGGTGTCCCCCATTTGGTGAAAACGACTTGCGTGAGAGCTGGGAGCAGATGCCATTCTGGGTGAGATGAGCCTCGTGACAGCCGGTCGGCTTCGGCATTGTATTTGCCTGGTAGGTGATGACAGTTTAGGTGAATTTGAAAGTTCTGAAGGAAGTGAAATACCTGGTAAGTTAGATTCATCAGTGGCCCAGACCTTGTCCCTCCCTGTTTTCTGAGGTAACATAAGACAGTTTTGTTGTCTGATTGAAGCGACAGAGTTGAGTTTGCTAGCTGTGGGCTGTAATCTCTCAATACATTCAGGATCGCCAACATCTCTTTTTGATTTGAGTGTAATAGTTTCTCCTGTAGGCTCCAAACTCCGCTCAGCTGCGTGTTGTCTAGTTGAGCCCCCCAACCTGTTCCTGACGCATCTGTCGATAGATAGTGGCTCACCACTGGCAGGTGGAGTGGAGAAGTCGTGTGGTGACGTTGTAGCCACCACATTAGTTCCGTTATAACCTGTGCGGGGATCATAAATTGTATGTACGGGTCTTCTTTTAACATGCGGTTGGTGAACAAAAGTAGATTTCGGAAATGTAGTCGGCCGTATGACACTACTATGCTCGCAAAATTCAAAATTCCCGAAAGGCTTTGAGCTTCTTTTAAACACAGGGTTTTCTTGGCTAGGGCCAGCGATGTTCTTTCCTTTATTAGGAGGCACTTCTCCGTTGGTAGGTACTTTAGATTTAGGGTAGGATCCCATATTATGCCTAAAAATTGGATTCTCGTTTGTGGGACCAGGATGGATTTTTTGTAATTGATCTGCCAACCCAATGATTCTAACAAATTCACCACGGTGTATATTTGTGTTTGAAGAGCCCGTTGGTCCTGATGAGCCAGGAGAAAGTCGTCGAGAAAAATTAAGATGCGTATACCTCTTTCGCGCAGTATTTGGCCTACCCAGTTGGTTAAGGTGGCGAATATTTTTGGAGCTGTGGCCAGACCAAACGGTAAACAAGTCATTTGTAAAAGTTCGCCTTGAAATATCAACCTTAAAAACCGGCGGTGGCTGTGCGCTACCGGCACGTGAAAATAAGCGTTTGACAGGTCTATTTTGGCTAACCAGTCGTTGGTTTGTAGGAACGAGGGAACTTTCTGTTGGTTTACCAACCTGAACTTGCTTACATATACGAACTGGTTTAGTCTCCGTAAATTGAACACCGGGCGTAGTGATCCATCGGTCTTTGGCCTCAGAAATAGACTTGAAAGAAAGCTCGGCGAGTGTTGTGCGCACTCTACTACCTTCATTTTCTTTAATGACATTATTTGTATTTTCATTTCCTTTGAGAAGGGGACTGTTATCTCTTTCCTGGAAGAGTACGGCATGTGAAGTGGTGGTTTTGTTAAAAATGGAATACGGTAGCCCGTCTTGAGTATTTTGAGAATGGTCGCTGGAGCTCCTAATTTCTCCCAGGCTTTGTAAAACAGGTGCAAGCGACCGGCTTGAAAGCACGTATCAATATCTACGTTTAGTTCGTCCTCTGCGAGAGGGGGCCTTGGATTGTCTAGCCGAATTATCTTCGTTAGATTTTTGGCCAGTCGGACGAAATTTCTGACCCTGCGAGGGTGTGCGGTTAAAGGCTGACGGCATGGGTTGGTTATAAAAAGGTAGACCTCCTTGCGCAGGAGGATATGTAAATGGGTACAAAGGCATGCCATGCGCTGGTGCCATAGGGCGGGTAAAACTAGGACCCGCTGTGTTAGAGACATACTCGTAGCCTTGCGCAGGCTGTTTAGTATTTTTAGCTTGGCTTCCAGATGATAGCGCAATCTTACTGAGTTGACTTTTTAAGGGCCAAAATACTTTGCTCATACCCCCGTTTTTATCAATTGTAGATGTAAAATCTTTAGGCGAAAATAAATATTCGCACGATGGGGGTATCTTACGAATGTTTGCCTTGATAAATTTATCTTTTACTGAGCGCAAAATAGCGTCCCGACGCTGTTGAATTAAGTCAGCACGGTGACCGCAAGTCATTTGTAATAAATCATTTGAAATTTTTTGATAATCTTCAGAAAATAATTCTTTTATTTTATTTTCAAGACTCGATATTTCGACTACTTCTAGGGATCTAATCCACGTTACAAGATTTTGGAATCCCTTTTCTACGGATTCCTGTTGTTTTATTAAGCCTTGTGTAATGGCGGCAAAGCCTCTCTCAGTGAGAGCTAGATAATTGTACTTGTCATAAGACTTAATTTCATCGTTACATTCTAAATTTGTGAAGCCGGGGGTAGAGCAAAAACGTTTTTGGGCTTCTGAATAGCGAACGTCAGACCAGTCAGGTGATTCAAAATGTTGAACATATTTTAACCTTTCTAATCGAGCATTTTCGGTTTTTAATATAGAAGGTTCTTTAAGGGTTGTGTTAACATTAAGTGAAAAGCCAGGTTGGGAGCTATCTAGCTGTAGAGGTGAGTTATTTGTCTGAGGGGGTACATTGCCCGCCTGAGTCACATCTAATTGAGAGGATAGGTATCCCATCTGTTGATTATTTTGGGAAGATGGATTCAGATCGTTCATTGGAGCTATCGGATCGACCATATCTTGAAATAGTTCTCCACTAACATTCAAGGACATTGCATCATCATCCTCCTCAACGTTTCCGCTATCGTCATAACTATGGCGATTTCCTACAGGCTCATTCAGGTAGGGGAGATTTTGTAAAAAGTTTTGGATTTGACTAACCTGTTGCACCAAGCCATCAATAACATTAGCGTCATAAAGGCGTCGACGTTTGTCGGTATCCCTTGGCATAGGTGATGTGCGTTTTGATGGGCGAGTCGGCGCCATCTCCAATGGAGGCACCTCACCTTGAGAGACTGCATATTGATCTTCCATGTTGTAATCTGTTAGAGTAGAAAAATTATAAGTACACAGAAATAATTTATATATTAAAATGGAAAGGACAGGAAAATTCTACATAAACAACAAAAATTTTGAACGAACGGCAAAAACCGTTAAATAATTTGCTAAACTAATTGCAAGTAGATAAAAGCCAAGTTTGACTTTTTAGAGTCAAAATTTTTTACCAGTAGTTTAGCTTACCACGACCATCCAGTTCGAAGAACAGAACGCCAATGAGACTACGCGGCCGGCATTTGACCGCGAAATGTCTGCCTGGTGGTAGGGGGAGAAAAAGGGATGGGGCATGTAGGAAAGAGACAGGTATAGTATAATACGACCAATCCAATCCAAGACAGTGTTGCCACTCTCATAATTATTATTAGGTTTCGAATAGCGGTACAGTTCTTTAATGGCTATTGGTAAAGTAGTACCACAGTTGACAGTTCATCCGGATATGACGTTTCTTTGACACTGCCGAGCGACGAGAAGTTAGTGCGCTTGTTTTTCAGTTTTGTAGAATGACATGACATGTCAAAAAGAACAAGCATACTCAGTAGGTTATAGGCAAAAAATGCATCCGTCTCACCTACACTATTTTCAATCGGTGCTTTAATGCAAAAGTAACGCAATATTGTGTTTTGCTTTGAAATTTGCACATGTTGTTTCAGAAAAATAGAAATTATTACATAAACACGCTAAAATGAAAGTAGAAGAGACAAATATCACCGAGTTCAAGCTAAAACCGATGAAATGCGAGCTTAACTTTCTCAGTAAATCGGATGGATCTGCAATTTTATCGCAAGGTAAGTTTGCACATTTTGAGAAACATTTGCCGACAAATAACCATTCTCTACTTAATAATCATCGTTTTTATGAAATCTCTCTTTATTACTTCTCCTCAACTATACATACCGAAGCGGTGGAGTGGCAATGACTGTCAATGTGGACTTATAAGCCCCTACATTGAATAAAAACATTTGATTTGAAATAAAATTCTTGTAAAAGTATGTAAACCTAAGATTTTTAGCAATTTTTTCTTTTTTTCTTTAGTAGATTATTATCTAAACAAAATGTGTTTTTTAATTTTCAGGTGAAACTGTTGCATTAGTTAGTGTTAACGGCCCGCTAGACATCAAAATGCAAAGCCAGAGTATTGAAAAATCAACGCTGGAAGTTCTGTTTTGCACTAAAGGCGGGAAACCATCTGTTGGAGACAGGTATATCTGTTTAACACTGGCCTTAGAGTTGTATAAGTCACTACTTACACTCTTTTCTTGATTTATGTGCTGATATTTTGGCAAGATTAAATAAAAAAAATAGTCCTGAGACCTCTGTAACCGCACCTCAGTGTAGCAATGGGCTTATCACTTATCACATTTAGGGGCTCAACAAAACTAATAGAATTGAATACCTCTGCCGACCCCCTCGGTGATAAAAGGCGTGAGCATATTTTTGTAAGAAAACCATCATAAGATTTATCATTCATACCAGTACAACTTTTAAAAAAAATTGCACAATACTTTCAGGTATAAAGAGAATGTGATCAAACAGACGTGTGAGACAGCTCTACTGGGGAGCTTGTACCCTCGCACTGGCATCACAGTCACCGTTCAAGAGCTCGAGGACTATGGTGGGGTAAGTCGTCATCAAAGAAAAGATTTGGGAAGTAACCATTTTTATTTATAAAGTACTAGCGACCCGCCCCGGCCGGCTTCGCACGGGTGCAATGCTAACACTAAAACCTTCCTCTTGTATCACTCTATCTATTAAAAAAAACCGCATCAAAATCCGTTGCGTAGTTTTAAAGATTTAAGCATACATAGGGCCATAAGGACATAGGGATATAGGGACAGAGAAAGCGACTTTGTTTTATACTATCTAGTGACTAGTGAAGTGATGTTTGCATTATTTATTCTCTAACATATGAACATAAATATATGTCCAGATCGGGTTGCTCTGTTCCTCACAATGTTTTCACGAAAAATACACTCATTCTTGGAAGCCATGTGAAAATGAAAAATCAAAATGTATTTCATTTTTGTAGGTAATTGAGAATTACACATAGAAAAGTCAATAGTCTAATAACAAGGCACACTCAACTCATCCACGAAGATATTACCACTTAACAGAAGTGAGCCCATTGCTAGACCGGGGTGCTGTGAAACATGCCTCAGAACGAATTCAGAGTAGATTTCCTTACGATCCTCGAAATAGAAACTGAGAAAATATCCCATTTCTCAGTTACTACTTACTTCTTTTGCACCTTAGTGATAAAGCGGATTGTGTTATATTTTTTCTTTTTTTTATGGCCCAGCTTTTAGCCTGTTGCGTCAACTGCGTGTGCCTAGCGCTCCTCAACTCCGGCGTCGCTATGCGCCACGTGTTCGCGGCGGTGACCTGCGCGGTGGACGGTGCGGGCGACATAGTGTTGGAACCGACGCGTGCGCAGCTTGACTCCGCTAGGGCCACAATGAACTTTGTTTTTGATAGCACGGAGAGGAGTCTGGTTACAGGTGAGTGTAGGTTGTTGAGATAAAAGATGATGTCAGATGGTTCGGTGAAACTAAAAAAGTTTTTTGTATGGGGATTCCCCTTAATAATTGTTTTTACACTTTCTTAATAAATTGTTTGAAAATTTCAACAATCTATGACGATTCGAATGGAAGGACGGACGGACCGACAGATGGTATAGGGCCTATAGGCCAGTGGTAGAGTTCTGAGCTTAGGGTATTATAAGAATACCTGTGTGAAATATTTTTATAGTAGCAAAAATGTCTCACAACTTTCAAGTTGATACTTTAAATACTGTAGAAGTTAAAAGAAAGTTATATCTGATTGTACTGTATTTGAGGGTGTTTGGTGCTAGTTGTATGGAAGGTGGATGTAAGAACTCATGGTTCTTAAACTTAGTTCTCATAAGAAGTACTGAAAGAGTTATTCATAGGAGCTGGAGACAAAAAATTTTGTATTACGCCTACAAGTTTCTTCATAGCAATCTCACAACTGAGAGTTTAAAATAATTGCTATTAACTTTGTATATTCTTTTAGTCAATTGTCAATTTATTACAGCGTTCACGGAAGGCACATTCAGCGAGGATACCTACAAGGAGGCGTTGGAGCGGTGCCGTGCTGCCAGTGAACTGGTCTTCGCCTTTTACAGAGACATTGTTACCAAATACTCGTTAGTTATAGGATGATACCATATTACACTCGTTAGTTTTAGCATTAGATAGCCTTGATAGAGAGCTGTGATAGTCTTACGGTTAAAGAGCCTGCTTCACATTGTGAAAATCAGTGAGGCTTGGGTTCGAATCCTGGCATGTACCAATGAGTTTACCAAAAACTTACGTACAATCACTAGCTCGACGGTGAAGGAACATATCGTGAGGAAACCCGCAGGTCCCAGAATTAATTCTAAGGCATGTGCAACAGACCCGCAGGCGTATTCACGGACCTTCGATATTCGATATTCGACTCGGAATCGGAAAATCTGTCGATGATGGGCTATTCAGAGATGTCGGTATCGAAAACGAATGTCATATTTGACATAAGGATTCGGAAAATTTTCCGTGATAGCCCGGACGGTTAAAGAGCCGGCCGAAAATCAGTGAGGCTCGGGTTCAAATCCTGGCATGTACCAATGAGTTTTTCAAAACTTACGTACATATTTATCACTAGCTCGACGGTGAAGGAAAACATCATGAGGAAACCCACAGGTCCCAGAATTAATTCTGAGACATGTGTAAACAGACCCGGTCCGGCGATGGGCTCACCACCTATCACGCTTAGGGGTCCAATGTATCTCGTGAAATGTGGGTATATCCAGTAATGGAATACCTCTGCCTACCCCCTCGGGGATGAAAGGAGTGAGATTAAAAAAAAAAAAAAAAATTTCCGTGGCTGTCAGAAACGCCTAGAATACAGTTTCCGAAGTCGATAGATTCGACTTAGGAAAATTTTTCACTCGATCTGAATCGAACGGAAACGGTGTCGAGCCTCCGTGAATACCTACGCCTGTCCGGCGATGGGCTTACCACCTATCACGTTTAGGGGTCCAAAGAATATCTCGTGAAAAGTGGGTATATCCAGAAATGGAATACCTCTGCCTACCTTCTCGGGTATTAGTAACTACGAGACCGAGCTAAGCTCGTTCTAACACCACGCCATGTACCGGTGGGTGGCTGTATTATTTTCAATTTTTTTTATTATTTAATTGAGTTTTTGCAGGAAATACAACTATGCAGATGAACTTAAAATGTCAAACTGTATCTGTATACAAAATTTCATCAAAATCGTTAGACCGTTATAAATAGGTTAAGTAAAATATAAGTATTTGTTTGATTTATTAAGCTGATTCAATACACAACTCTATTTTATTTACTAGACTTGTATATCATTCATAATTTACAGTGAATAATGAATCGTATTGTATATGAAGTAAACTTCATTTGACGAGGTAGTAGTCACGTCTGATTGAAAAAAAAAGTAATGAATTGTGAATTTATTATGTCTTATAAGTATTTTTTTATAATAAAATTTTAAGTGCCAAAAAAGGTTTCATTTATGTTGATAATCTCTAGCTAGCTCAGTTGGTAGTGACCTAGATCACAGGTCGCGGGTTCTATTCCTGCTAAGGCCCAACATTTGTTTGAAATATTTTTGCGTTTCATCCATCGTCATCATCCAGTAATCGCTCCCACATGAGGCAATATGGGCTAGTGGGGACTTAATCAAGGTTTCAAAAATATTTTGTTATGTTTTTAATAAATTAACTACCTATACATACAAAATTTCTGTACTTTTTACACGCATACTGGCTTTTTGCTGTTTTTATAATTAACTAGGCTGTCCTGTAAAAATGTGATAAATGAAGAACCACTCGACTGATTATAAGCAAACTTCTCATAAACCATCTGCTCAATAGTCAGAATAAAGCCTAAAGATTTGGTTTGGATAGGTGAGCCCGTTCTTGAGTTATAAAATAACATCGAAAAGTGGCATTGATTCTTATATAATTATACCTATAACTAGATAGATATAGGTAAACTAGTTTTTTTGAACTTCCGTCGCGAGCGAAGTCACTTGCTTAGTTGCCTCGCCAAACATACTGTATTTATTTAAGGCATTGTTAAACCTAATTATTCGTCGAGGTTTGATAGGCATCACCGCGGGCCGGTATGATACTTAAAAAAAATAAACGCAGGTCCCTTTGCCGCGCCGCTACCCGCGCAAAACGCGCAACAAAATGTAGGCTACGCTCGATGAAGGTCTGGGGCACACTGTGCTTGTTTTGCTACTGGCAGTCTGCGCCCTAGGCAAAATGCTATCGAAACTTCTTAATGCCGTTTCCACGGGAGCTTAATAATAGATTGCGGAGTCAAATTAGTTACTTTTTTATCATCTGTGACTAGCGTCGTAGCTAGAGGCTGTCAGGGGCGCAACTCTCAGACTAAGTCACTAACTGATAAAATAAATAAATAAATAATCTCCCGCCTTATATCCCCGAGGGGGTAGGCAGAGGTATTCCATTACTGGGTATACTCACTTTTCACGAGAAAATTCGACACCTAAACGTGATAGGTGGTGAGTCCATCGCCTACCGGGTCTGTTTACACATGTCTCAGAATTTATTCTGGGACCTGCGGGTTTCCTCACGATGTTTTCCTTCACCGTCGAGCTAGCGATAAAAATGTAACGTAAGTTTTTGAAAAACTCATTGATACCTACATGCCAGTCACTGACTATAAAGTAAACGAAAAATATTTAAGATTTCAAAAAGCCGCGACAGCTTATTAATCCTCTTAATCAATAGGTAATAAGTAATCAATATTTCCGCGAACGTTTCTGATACAATGTTTCCGGGAACGACTTCGCTCGTCTCGGTGTGCCCCAAACCTACGGTAGCATCGTGGCGGCAAAAAAACCAAGATGGCGGATCGACGCGATCTCGGATGCAAATGGCGGCGGCAAAGCGCCGCCGGCACATTTAAATGTCGCGGGTGACGGCGATCCCTCTACGAGTTTTGCTCTATTTACCGGCATTGTGCAAGGACGCTTTGAATAGCGGGAAAGTATAAGGATTTGAATGAATGGAAAAGAGCTGTATTTGGTAGTTATAGGTACCTACGTTTGTATGACGAGCTTGAGGTTGGACTGCGGAATGGAGACGATCTTCTGATTAACCATTATTCTTTGCTAATAGGCGACTTTTGAAGTGATGAAGGTTGAAGTTTGAACTTTCCTTTCTTGCGCTCGCGCCGCTTCTTCTCCAGCTGGAACACTTTCCGAAACGGTGGTAGATAGGTACCTACACTTTCGAATGGTGAATAAATATATTTGATTTTGATTTCGTCGTATTAAAAAATAAGTAGTTAGGTACTATTGAGATACGGGTGTGATAAGGTCATCTACACAGACCTGAATCTCTCTTGATACCTACAGTACAGTCAAGAGCACATGAAGCTTATTACACTTGTAGTGGGAGTCTGACCTCTAAAGCGATTGTAATAAGAACGTTACAAAGTCCAATGTGTCAAGCTCTACATGCTCTTGACTGTATCAACGACTTTTCTATCTAGGTACCTACCTACATTCATACCTACTTACGGCGACGGAAAACGTCGTGAGGAAACCCATTAATAGTGCACATTCTTGGCACCGAGGCTTGTGTAACAGAATCCCGGTCCGGTGCGGCGATGTGCTCGGGTATTTGTCACGTTTAGGGTTTATAAGAATTGTGGTTGAAGTTGTGTGAATGGTGGGTATGTACCTATACATTTCCAAATTACCAATCCTCTCTAGGATAAGGCGTAAGCGTGCTAATTGTTATTAGTCGCTAAAATAGAGATTGCCAAGCTGAACTTCCTTTCGAGCCGTGTCGTGCCATACCTGCTCTATAAAAGTCGGTCCCATTCATATAATTCAATCGAACGCAGCATAAATCAGGGAACGCAGCCGTAGCGAAGAATAAAATATGGCGGCGGCATTTCCCGCGCAATTTGCATGCTCCAGCACGGCGACATTCCCACGATCGGACTTTGGGACCTCTAAATTAGCGGCTTGAACTGGAGGGGAATATGCGGACCGGTCTATTTATAACATAATTCTGGCGAAGGCGCAAGATTGCCCGTAGAACATCGGTAGGTGGTCATGTTGAAAGTATTTTTTTTGTCTGTGGTTAGTACCTAAGTAGGTAACTCTAAACTAACACAAAATGCGAGTCATGAAGTCATCCAATAAAAAACCTTGATCTTTCACTTTGTACAGTAAATTTACTAACATTAATAGATACCTACGTAATAACAGCCAATTTACCAACATTAATACCTAAATACGTAATAAATAATATATACACATACACCTAGACATTAAACCAACAGACGAGTTCAAGAAAATGAATGTTATCTCCGGACTAGATTGAAGTCAAAATTCAAATTCAAAAATCATTTATTTTCTGTAAGTACAAAAATTACAATTAGAAGGGTCAATAGTCTAATAACAAGGCACTCTAAACTCGTCCACGAACATTGGCTAAATGTATACAGCAGCCCATCTTCACCGAAGAGTTCCTGGTTCCAAATGCAGTACCCCGAGAAGAACTATATAGCAAGTGACTCAAGGGCAGCTCGTTTTAATAAGACCCCTGAACTCCTACGCAGAAAAAGTTCCTTAGTCTCTATCAACAGAGTCAACAGAGGGCCCTTCGATTGTAAAAAGAGCTTTATCTTTCAATTTCATGTAAGTATTTGCTTATCAAAACAGATACCTACAAATAATTTAGATCTATGAAGCTGGGGTCCCACGGTCCGCTATTCCACGGATCAGCCACACTCAGCCGACGAGCACGGACGGCGACGCACCGCAGGCAGGGCCGGTCCAACGGTGCGTGTCGGTGTGTGTAGATGTTTTTATGTTGTCATAATGCAAAGCGAAAGAGAAAGAGAGAGAAGAGCGCACCTTTGAAGTTACCGACTCACGATGGATACGGGCGCACCGCCACAGACGTTCTGTGCTATCACGGACGAGGCCGGTCCCACGGTGCGTCGTGCGAGCTGGTCTGCGTGCATCCGCGATTTTACGGACCGTGGGACCCAAGCTTGACATGTGACACCCTGTAAGCACACCGCAAAGCTAATGGAGAGATTGAGACAGATCTTGGAGGCTGGCTTTGCTGTGTATGATGCAGACATGGTTATTTTTATGCATTGCGCTTAGGAGGATACGAGACCACCGCTGGCTGGACTATTGATTACTACTATAACATTATATTGCCCACACTTGATGTGGACGAGCGTACACGCAAGCGTCGGAAGCATGCCGGGCATGCCCATTGCCCGCGCAGTAGCGCAGCATTAGCATGAGAAATTGCATGTTTGATACAACTACAACATCTCATGTACCGTTCGCAAAATTGTTCTGTTTAGGCACCCATAACGTAAAGGGAGATATGTCAAAATGTCCATAGATGGCATCTGAAAATCCTGTTGAAACACGCTATGGTTTGGTTTATAGCGGCCAAGAATAAGTACAGCCTCAATTTTTTATTTGTACTTAGATACAGAAAATCACGTCTTATTATGTAAAGTCAAGAACGTGGAGGACTTTGTAACGTTATTATTATACCTAATCGCCTTAGAAGTCACTCACACTACATGTGTAAAGCTTCATCTGCTCTTGACTGTACCAGCATTCAGGATGGGAACATAAAACACTTTACAAGAATTCATTATCATTGATAGAATGACGTTCTTTTTATTACCCGAATGTGTTTATCATCAGAAAATCTCAAAATTTTGTTAGTCGGTTTATTTTTATTTTGTTAATCTGTTACATCTCCTTTTTGTTTCTTAAAATTTTTAATTTCTTTCTTTTTTTTATGTTGTTTTATATTTTATATTAGTTACCACACGTCTATGATACGCCCATGTTGTGGTAATCTATAATTAAGTCAGCACTTAGATACCTTATTGTAGTAGGGCCACATACACGGAACGATCCGTCTGTACGATCCGTCGCAACAAATTGACGCCCATACACGGAACGATCCGTCTGTGAGATCCGTCTGTACGATCGGTCGCAAGCGATCTGTCGTGTTGCCAGACCGTGGGCAATTACCCAAGCCATGGGCAATTTTAGTTTTTTTTTAAAGAAGGGCGGAAAGGTCTTTGAATCGGTAAAATATGGGCAAGAACGTTAAGTGAAATAAATGAAGAAACTAAATTTAATTTATCTAGTACAATAAAATTACATCGATAATACTTTATCAGACTGCACTCTAATTTGACATGTAAAATAGACTAAACGAAACGCATTGACGTTTGACATAATAATATGTCTTATTTTATTTTCTTTTATTTGGGTTAAAAAACAGTTACACAATAAATTATTATACTAGGGCTAAACATGGATAGGTGATAGGTAATTGTATAGTCAATCTCAATAACCACATATTAATAACAATGAAAGTAGGTATGCTAATGGGTAGATTATATTAAATTAAAATAGGATAAATATAATATTAGTGTACAGTCAAGAGCAAGTCAAGCTTTACACTACCAGTTTAAGCTGAGCTCTGATTTATACTGCGCACCATAGAATACAGGGCCGGGTCAAAGTCCAAAGTGTCAAGCTTAGCGTGCTCTTGACTGTACCTATGTATCAGTTTGAAATTTTTTTTCTTTAATATTATTTTAGTTAATGATTGTGTGTAAGTAATTATGTGTGAGAGTATATCTGTTTGTAAGTGTGTTAGTGTATTTTTAAGTGTGTTGTGTGGTATTATAAGGAATTAAGAGTAATCTAGTAATGTAGTGATGGGTGCATTGTAGTTTCTTTTTAACGCGTTTAAGTTGTACAGTTTTGAGGTTAGTTTATTGTAATTTCAAAAAATTATATCTCGGAAGCTTTGATATTTTGGTTAATAATCCCTCTTATATACCTAGAGGTATAAGCTACAAAAAAATTAAGAAGCAGAAATTCCATGTCACGTATAGTATAGTTCCGCCCTTTCATTTATTACCCATCTTGTAAGAGTGTATTAAAAATAACTCGTCACCTTGGATGTTCCCCCGTGTTGGATTTAAAATGACATCACATGGCTAACCACGCATTGACATCCAAACCAAAAAAAAACAGCTCAATTGGTTATCTTTGTCTAGTCATTAAGAAGTTGCGATATCCACCTCCTAGCTTGGTGGTACCATAATATTGCATTGTAACCGGACTTACATACATCAGTTTAAAATATCTTCTTCAAAATTGAGTTGCAAGTTTCCACCCGAACTTACATAGTTATATACATACATTGCAAATTAAATAAAAGGTGGTAAAATTGCCCACAGTCTGGCAACACGAAAAAATCGAATCGTTGATCGTCGAGTGCCCACACACAGTCGATTTGTTGCGATCTGCGATATCGCTTGCGATGAAGTAAATCGTTAACGATCTTCACATACACGGACGATCCGTCGTTACGATCTATCTGTTGCGACGGATCGTACAGACCGATCGTTCCCGTGTATGGGGAACTTAAGTGTATTTAAATGTTTTAGTGTATGTCTTGTTGATTACCCAAATAAATAAATAGGTAAATAAATAAATAAATCAGCCTATAAGTATATGTAAGTATGTATGGTCCTTTATGGCGCTATAGAGACCAAACGCGTAGGCCAATTTTTATGTTTCTTACGTCAATTCTTGCGAGTGTCACTAAATACATCTCCTGGTGCTAACCGTTTAGTTGTTAATTCCTAGAAAATATTTAAGTAGATGTTTCTCATAGTGTCGTGGTTTGAACTCTAGGTACTCCTGATAAGGAACAAACAGTTTCTTATTATGACTCTAGATTCAAAGTCCTGGATTCACGAATGCAGGACTTCTATAAACTTAGAAAATGGCAGGTCTACATAAGGCGAAATTGGCGGGAGATTATGGTCACTTGCAAAAACTAGCCGCTGCTTTTTTTACTGATACATACTTTAATTATTGGATTGCCAACAGATATCACACACGATTTATTAATTTTTGCTACAATATATCGATTTTTATTTTATCTAGAACTATTTTAGAATTCTTTTTATGAATTTACAATCTGTTATGCTATCTCTTCTATGTCCTGGGGCGAATCAGCATGTCGGCTGTATGGAACGTAACTTACAGCGAGCGGTCGACAATTAAAACTAAACTCCCGCCTCCCGCGGCGGGCGCCATCTTCGTTTTATTTGAAATTCGCAGCATCTTTCAATCAATTTTGGAATCTTTGAAAATTATTTCGTTTTGGTTTGAAAGTAAGACATATTTAGCCCTTAATTCTATAGGTAAGTACCTATATGTACCTACATCATTTTTAAGTCCCTACATAGATAGGTACGAGTACATTCCGTAGGTAGACAATTGATGATAGGTTAACATACCTAGGCTACCTACTGAAGCAAAGGAGAAATACTTAGACACCTACTAATCTACAACTACCTATGTACCTAACTACTTATCACGGGCCATTTACACGAGGGAATCCACTAAGACAATCCACTAAGACTGCATACAAAAAAAACGTGAGGACAATGGAATGGATTGTCCTCAAGTTTTTTTTGTATGCAGTCTTAGTGGATTGTCTTACTAGATTGCCCTCGTGTAAATGGCCTGTCAGTCCGTAGCTACCTCGATTGCGGCTTAAAAATTTAAAAGTCGTGAATACCAATAGTATGAGACTCAAGCTCATTCTTAGTTTTTAACATAATATAAATCTATCGGCGGGAATCTGTTATTAGCTTTTAAGAAATTATTTAAGTTTATTAGATTTTGTAACGTGCAGCTGATGATTCTCCTTTCAAAAATAAATAAATTAATAAACAAATAAATACCCATACAAAATCATACCTATCTATCTATAATTTATCATCCCTGTTGAGCAGTTATAAACCTATTATAAGCGAGTTCAGCTCTTATGAGAGAGGCCTGGGTTCCATGCCTGGTAAGGAAATGTGAAGGAAACCGTCGTGGTATGGAAAAACCGCAGTGCCCCGGAATCGCTTCTGAGGCGTATACTGTAACAGCACCCTAGTCCGGACGATGGTTTCGGGTCTTATATGCACTAGTGAAGAGTCAATATAATTGCTCGACTTGGCGGGGGCACTGCCGTGTTCCCAGATACCAATGCCGACCCTCTTGTATAAGGAGTGGGCAATTTTTTTTTTTAATTTTCTGACTTTATTTTTAAAGATGATTTTTCATTTGAAACTATTCACTTTTCCATTACATTGTAGTGCAGCATGTTTTATTATGTAGTTCCAAGTGTAGGCTCTGGAGCGAGCAATCATTGCTCCACATTATTTTTTTAAGTAAAAAACTCGGGGATAATAGGTGGGCGGTCCCGCGCCTACCGGCCTGCGCGGTCGTAAATCGAAACTCGTTCAATTTTCAAAATTATGCTCTTCTAAACGGTTGGCTGGTAAATAATGGAGGCCTTTGCCACATAGGTAATCGGCACATAACGATACGATTTGTGGAAAGCATTATGTAGGTAAGGATCTACGGTACTCTACCTAACTAACTGTAGGACTATAGGTACTTTCAACTATCATAACCAGTTGAGCGCCTACGTAAGCATAGTTACGAAAAAAAAGGACCGTCTAGCGCCCACGTAACTATAGTTACTTAGCTGACTTGTCCGCGAAAAACATTTTTTATAAATGGTAACTCTAAGGTAGCTTCTCACAACTGCTACTAGATGACTCTCTATTAAATTTTGTATCTTACTTAATGCCTTTGCTTACACAAAAGCATAGAGTTTTAAAAAAAATCTTAAAATAAAAAAATGTGAAGTGCGGATTTTGTGACGTATTTTTTAGAGCTCTGTTCTTACCTGTTATTTTAATGTAACTATTCAATATTTATATTAGTGTTGTATATCAATGGAATCCTCAAGATTAGTACTTCCAATTATGTAAAACTATCATATCGATATCATATTGATGCGACGACAAATCGACATGAAAAAATATGGTCGTAGCTCGTCGGTTTTTCGCATTGATTTTAGAGTCTCTTTTTTTGAGAACTTTTAATTATTAGTTGTAATTTAGTTTTTATATAAATCGATTCTGCATATTATAAGCTATCCTGACGTAATTTTTATTTTCGTGTAGCTGTAGTAGTTTGGCTGCTATCATGTTTTTAGTAAGAAGGTAGCGGCCGCTCGGTGTGTTTTTCCGTGCATCGCGAACGCGGGCGCTCAAGGCATTTGTGGCTTAGCGGAGCGGACGCTCAACTGGTTATTATACGCGAATAGAATATAAAGGTAAAAATGAGATTGAAATAAGCTGAGCAAGTCATAGAGATTCGAAAAGAATATTTAATCATTTTTTGTTTGTTTATCAACCATTCCCAAGATTCAATTAAAATGCGACCAAGTAACATTGACAAAACAAGTTAGTTACCATAGAAGTTAGTCGATTGTGCTTACCTGGGTTTTAATTTTATAAACGGCGTAAAAAATCGCATCTTCTACGAGGCCTGGTATTTTTTTAATTTAAGCTAATGTAGGTACCTAGATACTTATTTCATTCGCAGTTTTGTATTCGAGAAGTACCTATTCGAAAGCTAAAGTAGTAGCTGCAATGAGTTCAAATACTTAGTGGAATTTTACAATAAAACCTTTTTCTTGTAATAAAGATCAAAAGTTTTTTTATAAGGAAAACTCACATAATTTTTGGGTTAGTATAGGTTAGTCGATACCTTTATGCTTTGTATTAGAAAATGTGCTGATTAAAAATAGGGAGGTTAGGTTGTAGGACCTAAGCAATGAACCATCTTTTTTATAATTCACGTAACATTTGCCAAAAACATCAAAGTTAAATCAGACTACGTAGGTATAACTAAAACGGTTGAAACCTGTCACGACTTCAATAATAAGTCCGAAGATCAGATTGTGAATAAAATAAAAATGAAGGCATTAAACCTTCCTGGTGCACTCGTCTCCGCCGGATCAAAAAAACGAATAAAAAAATTTACATTCGATTCCATCGATTAAACTCGCCGTAATTATAGAATAAAAGCACGATAAACCTTACTAACTCCATTTCTGTAAATAAAACGTGTTATTCTTCGTAATTATGTACGGACGGACGATTAAACTCTTAACTTTAATCATAGCATGCGCGTTTTTTAATTGAGGCAACTCCGCGTTCGCTTTTTGAATTTGAAATTTTGAAAATAAGGGCTTTTTTATCTAACTTTTTAATTGCTGGTTTGGATGTAGACTGTGAAATGTCATTATTTTACCCGTTAATTGTTGTTAGTGAATTAATTATACGATATAATAATCATGTAGGACACTTAGTTTGTGATCTTGATATTGTTACGGCTGCTGTTTTTAAATAAAAAAACGTGAAGAAGATTATTAAAAATACTTACCTACCTTTAAAATGAAAAAAATAGAGATGGTAGAGAAGTAGAACAATAACTTGGTAGTATCTTTCCGCGCCTATTTTCGCTTTTCAGGATAAAACCAATATTTCTTTCACAATCTCTTAAATTTCGTCAAAATGTGAAAAGATAAAAATTAATAGACAGACTTCCAGACGCCTAGGAGTACCTACCAGTATGTACCTAGATATCTGTTGCACATAGGGCCGTAACTGGATTCTACGTGTGGCATCTTTGCATAAAATTGACAAAAAGCAACAATAACCTTTAAATGTTTTTTTTAATGTTTTTTTATTTTGCAAAAATATTTAAGTACCTAATATCTTGCCAAAATTTCGATAACTAAGTAGTAGGTAGGTTAGGTACCTATTCCCTTATAAAGCAATCTTCCAAAACGTACCCGAATTTTATGTTCCAATTAATTTAGAATCATCTACATTTTAGATTTGCGAATCAGATAGGTAGGTACATATGGCATGAATTAGTAATACCAGGTAATACTTACTTCAAATAAACGAGCGGGGTTAATAGTTGACGTTATGGGTGCGCAGGAGCCCCCGCTGCGTTGCTGATTAAAATGCCATCTTTGATCTTAAAAAGGACGCGATTATGAGACAGGCGGTAAAATATTTCATTTGCAATTTATTCAAAATGGAGGAAAAAGAGCTGAAAGTTTAAGTAAGTATTAAAAAGATTGCTACGATTGATTAAAACCTTCTGAAATCGTAAAGTATTCATAAAATGTTAAACGAGTGTTTTGTAACTGAGAAAATAGACAAGTAGAAAAATAAGCAAGGAAATTTCTTAAAATTTTCCTTGAAAACCTTGACGATAGAGAAAGCTGGGAAATGGTCCAAGCAAGCAAGACACGCTGGTATAAAAAGTTTATGACCAATACACTTTTAATACTCAAAGCCAATAATACATCGTTACAATAATAATATACTTCAGGAAAAACGTTCGTTTGAAGAAAAAGTTTAGCACATTTTTCCTCCTTCTTTTGTATGTTATCAAGAAGACAGAACAGACTTTTTTATTAACTACTTAGCATCGATCTCCTCAGTCTGAAAACAGTTTTCAACCAAGGAGATTCTTAAAAAACCCCGATCAACATGATTCAATCATGAACTTTATTGTTACTGAACAAGCTATCTGTCATAAAAATGACTTTTGGCCATAGAGTAACTTGCTTTTGGCCTTAGAAATTACCCAAAGGATTAAAATATTAGTCAAAAATGCTAACACTAATTTACAGACCCTTTTCAAAAAACTACGGTTGTTTATCAAAATTTCGGTTAGATAAAGACAGGAGATTGTTGTTTTTGCTGCCTGAGAGTGGGACGAGGCATATTTTCACGGCGTCGAGGTCTCAGGCAGAGTTGGACTGGCGGGACGCAGTGAGCGAGGCAGAAAAGGTGGTTGGATACCCCACATCTTTTCTAAACCTTCGTTGGTTATTCAATGACGAAATTGCGAACACCGCCATACATCTTAGAAAACTGGTTAGTGGTTTTACTGTCTGAACATGACCTTTAGCGCTTTTGTTTGGTACCGACAGAAGTGGTGAAATTTCACTCGTTTTAGGCAGACGTTTCCACTTCTATAATAATAATCTCACAGAATAATCTAACAGAATAAGCGCAATTCCTGAAATTAGTTTGTTCAGTACCGACTACTTAATCTAAGTATTTCAGCTATTCTTAATATGGTTAATTATTTCCGAAAACTGAATTAGCATAGCTGAATTGAGTGGTACCTATAGAAATCGTGCTATTATTGCTCTTTATTTAGGAAAACTGGTTAGACACAAACAAAGTTTGAAGGCATCATATTTTTTTTATATTAAGTAATATACTTACTAATTAAGGTGTAAGTATACGGAATTGCGCTTATTCTGTTACGCGTTGTATATATTAGAGCAGTGATAGCCCTACGATTAAAGAGCCGGTCGAAAATCAGTGAGGCTCGGGTTCGAATCCTGGCATGTACCAA
Source organism: Ethmia dodecea (assembly GCA_963855545.1). Lineage (NCBI taxonomy): Eukaryota > Metazoa > Arthropoda > Insecta > Lepidoptera > Depressariidae > Ethmia > Ethmia dodecea. The sequence continues at coordinate 12,782,518 of OY979457.1, read as the reverse complement.
TGAGTTTTTCAAAAACTTACGTACATATTTATCACTAGCTCGACGGTGAAGGAAAACATCGTGAGGAAACCCGCGGGTCTCAGAATTAATTCTGAGACATGTTTAAATAGACCCGGTCCGGCGATGGGCTCACCACCTATCACGTTTAGGGGTCCAATGTATCTCGTGAAATGTGGGTATATCCAGTAATGGAATACCTCTGCCTACCCCCTCGGGGATGAAAGGCGTGAGATTTTTTTTTATGTCCCCTAGGACCCCCTTTCTGGATATACCCACTTTTCACCAGATATTCTTTGGACCCCTACACGTGACAGGTGGTGAGCACATCGCCGGACCGGGTCTGTTTACACATGTCTCAGAATTCATTCTGGGACCTGCGGGTTTCCTCAGGATGTTTGCCAGTAGTACATATTAATTCTTTGGGTCCCTAAACGTGGTTAGTGTTGAGCCCATCGCCAGACCGGAGCGATGTTACACATGCCTCAGAATTATGAGACCTGTGGGCAAAGAGATTAAAATATAATAGGACTAATCTCTTTGCCTGTGGGTAATGTGGGTTTCTTCATGATGTTTTCCTTCACCGTCGAGTTAGTGATAAACTATACTGGACCGATTTAAAAAATTCTTTCACCAATGGAAAGCTAGAATATCCCTGAGTAACATAATCGTTAATTTATTCCCGTATTCCGGTAACTACGCGGGTGAAACCGCGCAGTACCGCTAGTAATACAAAAAAATTAGCTAGTGTTTCTGGATGGTAATAAAATGTTTCATCGAGTAACAGTGTTACCCGATGTAAATTAATTTTATCCCAAGCAGTGACACTGTTACTCGATGACGAATATTTTTCCCAACCAGTTACAGTGTAAGGGGTGTTACTGGACGGTCATTTACCATAAATATACACCTACGTAAGTTTTGGAAAAAGAGTCATTGCTACATGCCAGGGTTCGAATCCGATCCTAATGAGACGCGGGCTCGTTAACCACAGTTCTATCACTGCTATTCTGTATTAATCATTTTCATTATTGTGATAAACTGAAATTAATATTTTTAATACGCTCTACCACAACCAAGGAGTTCCAAGAATTTTAATGGAAATAGAAACTTATTTGTATGATAATTAAGTACGGTAGTCGAGTGCTTGGTATGTGAGTCGGCAGGAAGCGATTAACGATAATAACCACGAACCATTGTTTGTGTCATTGGTAACCCGATGACCGGCGGGGAATTACCGCTATCATCACAGCGCACTGCGTCACTCCATCTGACCAATCAGAATACAAGATTTCCTTTTTTTACTTTTCGTTAAAAGTGGCTATTTATGAATGAAATCTATTTAAAATATATCAAAAACAAACTCTAATACACTAGTTAAATACCGTGTCCAAACAGTGTACAGCTACGTTGGTTAGTTTAGACGTAAATACTGAAAATACTAAAACGCGCTATTGAAATTTTCATGTAAGTTTGCATAAATAGAAGTTTCGAAACAATCCTATCGGTCCTCCTTTGGGTTCCTCCATTGACTGATCCGCTGATTGCGGCCTTATATGCGGTCGTTGGAAGGGTCCGTGCGCTATACGGGTGCTACTTGGCAGATCTTGCCTACTTCTTCTGGTCAGGTTACTTCATCAAATTGCCTGGCTTTAACCCTCTTCCCATCATCATCCCATCCTTTACTACTCATGTCTGGTTGCTCCTTGAAGGGCTAGTTGAGTGCTCGTACAGAAAGCACTGACCCACCGCATGGTAGGGTTAAACGCGATGCAAAGTGGACCCTAGACGGGGCATGGCAGCTTGTGCGGGTGTTGAGAGAGAGGGTTGCGACCCCCACCACAGGTGAGCTGCTCTCTCTCTCTCTCATACAATCTGTCACTGCTTGGATTCTGGAGAGCCCAGAGGAGGTACCCGTAGATAGAGCTACGAAAAAAATACTCTCAATAAAAAATAAAAAGTCAAAACAAACCAACCTTTTGACGAAAAATACAATTTTATTTGAAGTGTTAGTAAGTAAATAGTGCTTAAACAGAAATCCTACAACAAGAGACAAAATCTATATTTTTATCGCACGCAATACAGGATAAAAAATCCGTTTCAAAACACCTTCACCAAAGTTGAGCTATTCATGGAAACTTATATATACAATAAAATAATACTTAGGTATCCACTTTAATATCTACAAGCAATTAATAAGTTCTCTCAGCTAAAATCATCTAATTTTTTACCATCGATATAATTTTACTGTACGGTACTAATATTCAATCGATGTTTTTACCTCTCTAATGAAAACAAATACTAGTAAGTACTTTTAAAAGGAGATAGATACGTAGTTTTTAAACACATTAAAATATTTCATCAAGGTCGGCAGCTCATGGGTTATATAAAAATACATACATAAAAAAATGAGGCGGTAATGAATTCCTTTTATTTGATGTTTGTTGTTTGTAGGTACATCGTTATTTATAAACCAATTTTGAAAATTCTTTTGAAAGTATACATTTTCAGATTAGTTCCGTTTTTATCAAAAAATAATTCGTAGCTCTATCTACATATTCATCACTAACTCGACGGTGAGGAAACCCGCAGGTCTCAGAATTTTATTCTGAGGCATGTGTAACAGTCCCGGTCCGGCCATAGGCTTATACCTATCACGTTTAGGAGTCGAATATTCTCCTGAAAAGTGGGTTTTTCCAGAAATGGAATACCTCTGCCTACCTCGGGGATAAAAAAGGTGTGAGATTATATTATTATTATTTATGTAGTGATATTAAGTATTTAGGGCATTTATTTTTCACTCTGCTCTTTTTAGCAGAGTGAAAAATAAATGCGGCTAAAATATTTTTGCATAAAGTTCCTTTATAATAATAATAATAAATCTTTATTTCAGGCAATATTTACATTAATAGATCTTAAATAACGTAAACAGAGGCCCATATTATATAATACCTTATAACTTTATAGGTACCTACCTACTTTCTGTAAAATGAATTAAAAAGTTGGAGATGCCGGGGATCGAACCCGGGGCCTTTCACATGCAAAGCGAACGCTCTACCACTGAGCTACATCCCCTCACGTTATCTATTCTGAATATACTCGTACATAATGACTGCTAAGCGAGGCTGTGTTTACACAGCAGCTAGTAGGCAGGTACCTAAGTACCTACTTGATAGACGTTTCAAAAAGGTTTAATTAAATTGGATGAAAGGCGCTTAATGAGGCAAATTTACAATGGTGATGTAAATGGGCAAGTCGGTAGATAATCTATACATACACATAATACAATTGAAATTGACCGATCTCTGTTCATATGATTGTTTTTTATCAGCAATAGAGGTAAAAAAAATTGTCTGTCCGTATGTTTGTAAGCGCATTATGAAAAACAGCTGCACCAAATTGGATGCGGTTATCAGAGTTCTACTACGCCACCTTGAAGCCGGGTTATCTATCTTTTTTAACTAGATCAGTAGGTACGGGAACGAAGTCGCGCGCGTCTACTAGGTATAATAATAAAATGATTCGATCCCGACCCGTCCACCCACTGGACATTCCCACTGGTGGGTGGACAGGTAATTCACGATTACCCGTACACCCACTAAGCTAGTGTTTACCGAGTAATCGATTAATTAATAAATTCGATAAATTCAAATAAATTTAAACATTTAATTCTTTATTTCATATGCCTTAGAACCAATACTACCTAGAGCCTGGCAATAGAATCACACACTGGCGGACTAAGCTTGTCGGAGGCTCGGGGCGGAAATACTGAATGAGGCCCCCCTGGTCTTAGAACTTTTGGATTTGGAGGCCCCCCAGGCCCAGGGCGGGGCTCTGGTCCTAGGGGCCTGTAAATTTAGCGTAGCTTTAATCGTATTTGTATCTATGGTGCCTCCAACCAACGCCCAACCGATCCTTCTTAAGGATTTGATTAAGAGAACAGTTAAATTTGGAGGCCCCCCAAGAGCAGAGGCCCGGGGCGGATCGCCCCTTCTGCCCCTAACCTTAGTCCGCCAGTGGAATCACATCCAGACATCCTCCTACTTAAGTAGTAGGTACCTACAAGGTTTCTCAAAGTGGGATACGCGAAGTCTTAAGGGTTTGTCAGTTAATCGTAGGGGATTCGCGACAAAATTTACGAAAATAGCTGTCAAGCGCGTGGAACACGCATTATTAATATTACATTACATTGATTTTTGTTACTTTAATACAGTGTTATTAAAATAAAAACATTTGTCCCACATGGATTCTCTCATTTTATATCTGTAAATAAAAGTAGGTGAATAGGTAGGTACCTACTTATTTTTTGTTTACAACGACCATGAACTTATTTTTTCATTAGGTATGTCTACAGCTAAGTAGATTTCCTTATACATATTTATCACTAGCTCGACGGTGAAGGAAATCATCGTGAGGAAACCTGCAGGTCCCAGAATTAATTCTGTGGCATTTGTAACAGATCCGGTCCGGCGATGGGCTCACCAACTATCACGTTAAGGGGTCCAAAGAATATACTTGTGAAAAGAGGGTATTTCCAGAAATGGAATACCTCTGCCTCGGGGATAAAAGGGGTGAGTTTTTTTAGATTTCCTTATTTTAGGGGGGAGATTATAACCGCCCTTAGTTAGGGGTTCGCAATCGTCATGTTAGAAGTTTGAGAAACTTATACGAGTATATAGTATACCTACCTAAACAGACACACTTTAATCTTGGTTCCCAGGTCGGCACAAACCATCCTCTCCTAAAATCCGCGAAGAACCTCCTAATCGGCTCCAAGAGCAATCTTCAGTCCGTCGGTTTGATCGTCTTGCTGGTCTCCAAGGCTGCTGGCTTCGACCCTCGCCAGTACACCAGGGACCAGTACGATTCAGGAGTGTTGCACGCTCAAAGGGCGCTGGCGGAAATCGTGGAGATGAAACGGACTGGCCATATGATCCACAAAACCATGGCCAATTTGCAGGAGAGAGAGAAACACAGAGACAAGTTTAAGGACTTGCTGTATGGCAACAAGATTGTGTTGTTGACTGGTGAGGGTTTTGAGCTTTTATTCAGGAGAATCGATATCGAGGTGAAAAAGAGAATTTTTTGGGTCAAGTTTGAGTAACTGGGTGTTGCCAGAGACTCCGTTTGCGTGAACTTATACCTGAGGTTATCCTATCTCATAGAAGCTATGCGTTTTTCGGCGACATCAACCTGACAAACATCAAGATCTTAGGTCTTCATCATCATCAACCCGTAACAGCCCACTGCTGAGTTAAGGGTATTTGCTCACACTAAGGAAGTACAGGCTTTAATCTCCCACGCGAGCCCACTGAGGATTGTAAGATAGTGTTAGGCTAGTGGCCCCTAACTGTCAGAATTTTTCAAGCAACCTAAAGGTATCTGACATGACCTAACGACTTCCATTGTGCGTAAACACAACGAAAACCGGGACCAACAATTTAACGTGCCTTCCGAAACACGAAAGCGCTCGTAATATAAATGCCACTAGGCGGTCACCCATCCACTGACTGACCGCGCCCAACTTTGCTTAACCAGTATATTACAAACACACTGGCACAGCAGGGCTACGAGCGCTTCCTTACATACCTACGTCAAAATGAAGATGATATAGAAAGGCCAGCAGTTATGTAGCTTTGCCGTGAAAATGTTACAGAGACGTGACAGTTTTGGGGCAAGTTTTCTTAGGGGTTCACTGTTAAAATACTAATAAATAAGTACTTACTCTTAACACTCAAGCCAGGAATCTGAAATACTTTAGCCCTGCCAGCAGAGCTGTTACGGGTTGATAATTTACGTACATACATACATATACCTCACGCCTTCTTCCTACAGGGGTAGGCAGAGAGGATGGATCGCCTCTTTGTCCGATCTTCGCACACTTCCCTCGCTTCCTTCACATCCATAAGCCTTTTCATGCTCTATTATTCTTCGCACTCTGGACCCCAGCTTTTTGAAGGACGCCACTAATTTGATCCGTGAACATTGCATCCTTCAACATTCGCACCATAAATCTCTTTCGTTACTCTTCTTCTAATTTACGTATAGCTCAATAGTGAACTGATGACGTCATATCCAGGTGACTATCTCCTGGCAACCTGCTTGAAGCAGCTGGGTGGTCTGCGGAACAACCAGGTGACGGAGCTGATCTCCACCGGTCTCCGGGACCTGGTAGAGGGCGATTTCCTCGGAGAACATGATAAAGAGAATAATCCGCTACCGACGCAGCCCAAAGGTCTGATTTCATTGACTATAATCATCCAATAGATTATACCTATACATACTTGGGTACTTAGTGCGAGTCGGATTCGAAGAGTTCCGTACCGTTATCTATAAAAACGGCATAAAAATCACGTTGGTTGTATGGGACTCCCCTTACATTTTTATTCTGTTTTTAGTAGGTATTTGTTGTTATAGCGGCAACAGAAATAAGTAGGTACATCATCTGTGAAAATTTCATCTGACTATCACGGTTCATGAGATACAGCCTGGTGACAGGCGGATGGACAGCGGAGTCTTTGTTATAGGGTCCCGTTTTACCCTTTGGGTACGGAACCCTAAACACGTGCTCACGCCTTCTCTCAGACGGTGTTGGCAGAGGTCGCAAGGTAGCAAGTGGCAGTATATTGTCTCTGCCTATCCCAATATGAAATAGGCGTGAGATTATGTATGTACCTATGCATGTAAGTTTCATTAGGGAATGTGTAATTTGTCGCTACTTTATTTAGAAATGATGGACCATCATAAAATTATCGGTAACAATTCAAATAGCCTTCAAATTGAATAACCTAACCTAACTTATATGCCATTTGACCCTGTTGGATATTCGCAGATGGTCTTATACAACGCGTAACAGAAAAAGCGCAATTCCTCATACACCCAAATTAGTAAATTAGTATATTAATATAAAAAAAATATGATTCAATCGAACTTTAGTTGTGTCTAACCAATTTTCTTAAATATCCATCAATAATAGCACGATTTTCATAGATAGCACTAAATTCAGCTACGCTAATTAATTTTACGAAAAAAAAAAAATAACACAAAAAATAGCTGAAATCGATTAAGCAGTCGAAACTGAACAAACTAATTTCAGGAATTGCGCTTATTCTGTTACATGTTGTATAGTAGGCCTGCTGATCTCATGAAGATTTCGACTCTGGACGTAACAGAATTCTCACTCTACAGCTGAACGCGATTTCAAAGGCATCTACGCGTGGGAGAGCGAAAACAATCTAGAGAAACTTGGCTCAAACGACTTCTTAGGACAAGGCAAAGACGAGTGGATACTCAGAACTATGCTGTCCTCTGGCAGCATCCTTGGCAAGGGTTGCCAGGGCGCGATGAAGCTCGCCCAAAGAGGCGAACAACTCGAACGAGACGCCTACGTTCTAGGGGGACATTTGGCCTTACTATGGCAACTCTATCTCGACGTTAAAGACTTCTTTACCCACCCATATTCGTACTCCTTGGTGGGAGCTCCCGTCATCATAGCTCTGTGGGAGTACCCGCAAATCTATGGTCATATTCTCGAAGCTAAGCTGGAGAAGAAACCCATAGAGTACAAACAGTTGTACTACGCGGTGAGGGGTACTAGAGCGATTGAGTATTTGCTGTTGTTCCTCGATGCTGAGCTAGAAGCGGTGATGAGGAATAGTGAGAAATTTCCAGTAGAAGATGCGAGGGTGGCCTTGCAGAAAATGGCGCTGACGATCCATGGTGAAGCGCTGCAGTATGTCGAGCAGTGACAGATAACTAGAGCGGGTAGGGTAATGTCCCCATAGCAGTGGATAGTAATGGGGATAACAGGAAGAAATTTTTTTGACATCCCGTTGTCCCCACCATGAGGATACGGCCAATGGGGACAACGGGAATACATCGGGTATTTGACTGGGTAAATGAGTTAGTTTTTATGATCTGTCATAACGAACATTTAGCCCCTTATTTTGGATGTTAAAACTAGTTGATGGACTATTAAATCTCATGTTAAATATTCTGAGTGGTTGTTGAAACACCTAATGCTATTCCTCCAATCAGAACTTCTAACATGAAATTTAAAAGTCTGTCAGGAAATATTCGTTAAATTGCCTTCCGGAAACCGGGGGTTGCTATGAATAATGTAGAGTACTACATATAGGTCAGTAGACTTATGACGTCATAATTTGTATACGCCGTAATAAGAATCTGATGTGTAATAATTTGTGACTGTGTACGTGAAAATACGTAAAAATTAAAAAGGTCATTTTAGAAACATTGCTCGATTTTATTTCAAACACAATAACAATGCTTTGCACAAACCGTTTCTTAAAACTAATATAACTTTTTAAATGCTCTTATAACACAAACAGAGTTTAAACATTTGATCATTTTAATAATAATACCTAATAAATTGTAGGACAAAAAAATCACACGATTTAGTCCCAAACTAGGCAGAGTCATCGGTACTAAACAATTGATACATACTTTACTACCTAGAAACTTCTAGACATGAATGGGAATTAATGGGAACTCGACTTGGATAGGAATCGAACCCGCGACCTCTGTACTACAGTGCCTTTTCCGTTGTATTTAAGACAGGAACTTATATTGTCTATGTTATAGTCAAATATATGATCTTTATTTGCGGTAAACAGCAACCACCAGCAACCACGTTGATACAAGGCTAGTGTCGCTAGACATTGAAATTCAAAATCGCATGGCGAAATATACTGATATGAGAACATATTCGTTCTACATTCGAAATGAGCGCACTTGAAAAAAAAAACGTTAACAACTTAGCAGAGAATGTTCTCTTAAATGAGAAATAATCTCTTCTCTCTCTCAAATTTTTTATTTTAATATTAATTGTAATCCGATTACAATTAACGTATTTCAAAATGAAGACGATTGCGATTAAATCGCAATCGTCTTCATTTTGAAATACGTTGCTTCTTCCGTACATCTGTCAATACAGTCGGTGAAAGAAGAGCAAGCACTGATCGCGTAACAAATGTCAAATAAAGACGATTACAATTATAAATAGACAATGGGCTCGATTCTGCATTACAGCGACTAAACTTTCTTTAATTTTGTCCTGTCATTTTCTTTCTCCTAGAAAAGGAAAGAGACAAGAGATATTTAGTCCTGTCAAATTAAAATTAGTCCTGTCAACTAAGGCGTGTTTAGCAATTTTTAGCAATGATGTAAAAAGGTCATGGATAAAAGTGACAGATAAGCACGTTCATAAGGTTCAAATTAGTTGGTTTTTACATGTTTGACATTACTCTTCAATCTATGGTGTGTTAATATTTTATTATTTTATCATTTCAAAAATACAATAATTTTTCTTAGTCAATAGTAAGTAAAATGGAAAAATGTGAACTGTCACCGAACCCATGCTACGTGAAATAGACTATAGTACCAGTGATCGTTGTATTCATATTTCTTTGGGCACTATTGGTGCACTTCTAAGGGTAGCGGACGAGGCGTCAGACACTCATTTCGGCTGACACGACAATACTAGACACTATAAAATTGTATGGCGTCGTTTCCGACCCTCGTGTAGGCTGACGTTGGCTGCGCCCGTTAAACCTCTCAAGCCAATAAAAAAAAAACAATAGATTTTTAATTGTTACGGTGCCTAATGCCTATTGGAACCGGGCGGTGCTCGACGAATTAATTTGAGTTTCGAAGGAGTTGTCTCGACAGCGTCGGCTACGCGCTTTGAAAGAAATGCGTGCCTGACGCTTCGGACTCCATTTTAATGCCACGCCACTACATGTATCAGAGATTTAGAGGTCCGAAAAATACTTAGGTAAAAATATCGTAGGTTCTTCTAAATAGGTTTTTCTTGCAATTCTTGACCATGCTCCCCATATTTAAAAAACATTTTTGTACTGTTTTCTCATACTTTCTATCTATATTGCTTCTAACCATAATTATACTCTTTAGAAGTGTCATAACACAATCACATTTTTCTCCTATTTGTCGGATTTGGTCAAAGAAGTGGGATTTCTGTTTCTGATTTGCTGTTTACAAAATTACAAATACAACTAACATAAGCATCACATTTTTTAGTAACTTATTATGTATTTTTGCATTACCTAAACACACAATCACTGTTACATGGTCTTTATCAACCTTTTTATTGTATCCACTGGTTCATTGTCACCGAACATTTCAATGTAGCCCCTCGCTTTATCAGCGTTTTCAGTATACAACAACCTAGTCCGTTCCACTGCGTCTGTCTTCAACACTTCCGTTTTCAAATCCTCCAAATCTATGTCAGTAATATTGGACTTACCTTCTTCAATTATCTTGTATAAGTTTGGGTTTTCATGTAATGCGAATAATACCGGAGCACTTACTAAGGAGAAGTTGTCTTTGTTGTCCGTTGTGAACTTCTGCAGCTCACTTGCCGCTTGCCACGCTAGACACAAGTGGCAACCAAAGAGGTAGGCCCGTTCCTGCTCTTCTAGACCCTTTCTACCAAGTAATAAAGTTCCTTGACAGCCTCGACCAAACAACGAGCCACCGTTATACATCGTCCGTAATGTCCACTCCCTTATAGGGGATCCAAGAGTATCCCTAACATCTAGAGGCAACGTATCACTGGTTATGACAAACTCATCACTATTGGTTCCCGGTTTCCCTGGCAATGGCATATTTTGTTTGTCCCTCTGACCGAAGAACTCTCCCTCGCTCATATCACGTAACGCTGTTGATATTAAGTACGACAAATCTTGGTTTTTTAAGCGTGCTAACATACCATTTGCAGTGACTAACAAATAGTCACCGATGAGAATAGCTATTTTGTTTGCAAACATTTCTGTGTCAGTATTTCTGACTCGTTCTTCTAGAGGTACGTTAAGCAGGCCTCTGTGCACGTAGTGGCCAGTACGGATCATTTCAGTTAGTTCGGCTAGTATCCGCTGGTTTTCAATTATTGTATTGGTTTGTAATAGAGACGTATTCGGGTCGACTGCTTTAGAAAGTAGGAGGATGATTAATCCCCATGGTTGTAAATTGTTGTGTTCGTTGTAAACAAGAGTTTTCGCTGTCTTCACTATCGGGTGGTTACTGCCAACCTGAGGAAAATAAATTTGCGTTTTAAATAAAAAGCATGTTGACATTTTTACAGAATCTGTATTTCTGTTGCTGCAATAATAACAAATAAGAAAAATGAAATAAAAGTTATAGAAAAATGAAAATGTTTCTTTTAGGGAACCCCCTACAAGGAAAATTGTAATTTTTATATTACAAATATGTATATCATGTGCTAAAACTGTACAGTATAGGTAGTGTTTTTTTTTATAATTTCAGTGGTAACTAAGTTTATGTCCATAATTATTAAAGGATAATTTTATTTTTAAGAAACTCAGTGGCAATTAGTAGGTATCATCCTTGAAATTTTTTTTTAAAGTTAAATTCTAATACAAATAATTAAAATTCGAGGTGAAATACATTTTGCATGTTCTGGACAAGGTGGAATTTAGATAGACTGTAACACTTGATGATCTTGACTTGATAATATAGCCTTGGCCTTCGCCTCTAGGTGTAAGTAATAATTTATATCACTTTGGAGTATTACATAATATTTTTATGTCATAAAACTATGATAAATGCTTAATACGCACTACAAATCTTTATAATAACCAATAACAAAGACTAACAAGTACAAAATTTGTTCGTAAAACCCACAATGTGAGAGATAAATACAAAAACATAACCAAAGTATACTCACGACTTTTCGCAAATGCATTGCTAAGTTAGCAAATTCGTCGCTCAAAAGCCATCGCAGGTTCATGAAGGAGGTTGGATATCCAACTATCTTCTCCGCTTCTCTTATTACTTTGCTCCATTGTCCAAGAGGAGGCCGAAATACGAAGTCCTCCTGAGTTAGGTTGGATAGGGTTGTTTCAAGACGAATTTGGTGGCTTAAAATTGCTGTGCGGCGCAAATGACGTATTAAGGCATAAGACATGGTTATGGAGAATGATTTTGAAACACTTTTTAACACAGTTACATTCAATTCGAACAAGAAAAATATTTTTTGTGCGAAAACACGAACACTGTGCCTCACCAGGCTGTGGTTATGTCATTCACTATTTTGACGTTTCCTTGTTTCGTTCAGAAACATTGGAAAATGATTATCAAACTCATTTAGCATTATTTATGTGATTAAATAAGATTTTTCTTTTTGACGATCTCTATTTATTATTAACTCACTAAAAATTACGTTTTTTAAATAAGACAGCTCAGTACGTTGCTTATTTTAACGTTGAAGTTTAGATTTGGCCGGTGAGTTTTAGAACGAAAACATTACGTCATTATCATAGGGTGTCATAGGTAGAGAGGTTTTTGCGCGCTTCCGGTTTCTATTATTACCGCCAAATTAAAATATTACGCCATAAATGTTTTTACTTTCACTGTTTATTTTGCCTTCCAAGTCTGATTCGGTGGGATTGACTTCCCGCCTAGGGTCAACATAATATTCTGTGTAAATGAACTTTATGATCTCCACCATTTTTACGATAGTTCTGACAATGGTTTGGGTTTGATACAGAAATTTTGGGATGCTTATACGAGTAGATAGCTATAATATTATAATTTAAGGGACAAACAACAATTATAAAAATACTTCTTGATTCGCATTCAAAGAACACTATAGTTGGAATTTGTTTATGGACTAAATACTTGTATGAATTATTATGTCCAAAAACTACCCATTACTTTTATTATAATTGGATATATTTTTTATTTCTGGTTTGTTGTTTTATTAATCAATTGATATACATATTACGTAGGCAACTATCAATAAAATAATTAAAGGAATTTATACATAAACAGTAAACAAAAAAACATTAATTTTAACACAGTCTCAGTCGCGTATTGATGGATAGACAAGGCAAGAACAGCAATAAATCCAAGTCAACGTCTGCAGCAATTAGCAATTTCATTTTAGATTTTATCACCCCCATTTTGAATGCATCCACAATAAATTACGAACGTAAACGCTTCCAACAGCCAATCACGTGTCTGCGCGCCATAATTCAAAAATAGAAGGGCCAGCCCGCGGACGGTGGCTCGTCCGTGGCAATTAAAAATAAAGTAACGTGTAATTTGTTGGAGGTCTATGGTGCATCGGTGAGACTATAAAATATTTTAATCTTCAGATCCTGAGATCCTGAATTTGTGATTGATATAGAACTGACCTGTGGGTCTAAAATGGCCACTTTGAGCAATTCCTCTGAGCAATTCCTCCTTTTATGAATTCTCAGCAAATCCTAAGCAATTCCTCTAAATTTCGTAAAATGGTCCCTTATTTTAGTGATTCACTGACAATTCAATTCATTAGCAGATTCGTATTTGGTGATAATTTCGAATATGAATCGAAATAGGATCCTATTATGATTCACCCGAAACGGCCTTTTTAGACCCTAATATATATTTTAATAAATACTTACCTACAAAATTAGCATAATATTGTCGTAAGTTAACATGTGTAGGTAATTGAAATCACCTTACGATTCAAACTTCGGTGGTTCCATAATCACAAATCAAATTACGAGTAAGTATTTAGAAAAAAAAAACATTTCCGTGCAGCAGGTCTCAAGCGATGCGCTACCAACGAACCTAACTTGATTTATTTATTTATATTCCTTAGAAATAGGTTTATAGAAGATTTAATAAGTAGTTACCTACGTTTTAACAAAATCGGTAAAGAAACACATAGTGAGGAAACAGTAAGGTCTGAAGTATGACAACAGCACCCGGCTCACCTCCTGTACGTGTAGGGGTCTTACCCGGGCTTATACTTAGAAATAAAATAACTCTCCCAACCACATCGCTGATAGGTATAAGTACCTAGGTAGTATGAGAGTATGTTAATCTAGTGTACCTACGTCATTTATTTTCCATTTTGTATCAAACTGGTAGTTTCAAAAGTTGAGAAAAGGGGGACACTTTCTTGAAATAAATATTCTGTTCCATCCCTGTTATTTTAGACGTGATAACGTCTTATAAATCGATGAACGCCGGCTGCACACACGAAAAAGTGTCACGTTCCGCCTAAGCCGAGCGTGCAAGCGAGAGCGCGGAACAAGCGATAGAGAGGCAAGATCGGCCTAAGCGTTCGGCTTGTGACACATCTGTCTCTCTTCCGCTCCATTTTTCAGCAATGTTTTCTTATGACGTCATCACGTAAAAAATTTTTTTTTATGACTTTACAAACAACCAATTTTTACTGAGTATTAACACTTTGTTGACTAATCCACGGTAGGGAACCCAAAAAACCTCACATGCGGGCGGCTCATATCTAGCTTAGAGAAGACGCTGACGTCACACCATCATGTAAACCGGCTCAAAACGTGTTGGGCCGCAAAAACCAGGGTTCGATGCGTTATCGGGCATCACGCCGGAGGGAGGGCCGCCACTACCTCTAATTGCCCCCTGCGCTTCCCAGAACTAATTTTCTAATATAACAACTAGTTACGTAGGCCACGCCTGAAAGAGGTTGTTGTAGCATGATTTGTAAATGCAATCATAACTGTCATAGTCTTGGAGTATTAAACCAACAGGAGACGTCACGCGCACTAGCTTCTTTGCAAAAAAGTCTGGCAATTTCTGCGCTAGGGACGAGGAAACGCACACAAATAATGTTAATACAAACGTATTTTTGACGTGACAACGTCTTATAAATTGATGGAGCCGGCGGCATTCCCGAAAAAGTGTAACGTATGCGTCGTTCCAGTATAAGCGAGAGCGCGCAACGAGCGACAAAGAGGCACAATCCAGTCCATCAGTCTTTTCTTATGACGTTGTCAACTATCGTCAGTAAACCGACTTTACAGACAACGTATTTTTTGACAAAACAATTAAACACTAGCTTGAACTAGATGCACACAACTACATTTACACAAAAAAACTAGTTGAATATAACAGGTATGAGCGTTGACCGAACTTGTTTGGCAGAGAGGAACGCCTGTCAGTGGCGTCTTCGGTTGGTTTAAAACTCAAAGGTTCTAAACCAACCGGAAGTAAGGTTCACATTCGATCTTGACAGCTGTCAACTTTTTCGCTCTAAGTACTGCTGTCTACTTCTTACTTCTTAGCAGACGCTATGGCCATTTTTTGTGTGCACATAATGCAATCATTAATCTTAATAAATTCGTTGTACATCCCGAAACATTTTCAATTTATGCCCACAACCAACAGAGGTTTTATTTTCAACCAGCTTGTGGCACTTCTCGTTGTATTTCCTTTCTTGATGCCTGTCCCGTTTTCACGATAGGTACAGTCAAGAGCACATAAAGCTCTTATCGTGCGAGTCTGACCTCTAAAGCGATTGTAATTAAACGCGTTACAAAGTCCAATGTGTCAAGCTCCATGTGCTCTTGACTGTACGTCTAACAGTATACCTACAGACAAAACTGTTTAGGTCCGAGTGAACAACAAATGTTTCGTTGTCCAAAATACCCGATTGTTGAGTTTACTGTAGTTGACTTTGACCATGTTATTAATAATGAGGTGTCAAAGAGATTAAAATATAATAGGACATAGAGGGGGCATTGGGAATATTTTCATACAAAACTTAGAAGCATGTTTGAAGCTCAAGCATCGTGTCAGTTAGTATGAACGCGAGCTGTCATTCGGTCGAAATTGTACTAAACTTATTCCACTTGGAATAACTTTTGGCTTCAAATTTTCCTCGCTTTGTCCCCTCTATGCCCTTGGTATTATATTTTTAATCTCTTTGTGAGGTGTTTATGATTTTGACTACACATCTTTACTGCTCTAGGTACACCAAAATTTTATACAATGGAAATTAAGCTATGGTTTTTGGGAAGTATCTAAATAAGTAATTAGGTAAAATGTAACAATACTTATTTCATTGGAAATAGGGGATTCGGTGGGAAATCATAGTTAAATATTAAGTAAGTAGGTACCTACTTGGGATATTAAAAGATTTCCCATTGGGCTTGAAGTTTGTTAAAACTGTTTAGTAAAAAAAGACATAAATGTTATTTCAAATCTTATTATGAACTGTTCGAAGTAAATCAAAATAACTTTCTGATCAGTTTTTTTAAATGAAAAGTTTTTTATTTATCAGCGTTGTTGGGCTTACCTATTAGGTGCGCCTACCTAATTTTTTTTTCACGGAATGGCTGTCGTTTCGAAGTCCCTTTAAATTACCCTTAAACTGATATAATGAACTGACTATGCTTTCGCGATCCAATGTTTTGTTTAAAAGACAAAAAAAAACCTCGTTTCCCTTTTTTAAATTGAGCCCTCATAGTCTATGGTCACCAAAAAGACTGGCTTATAAATATGCATATAGTAATTTTTGAAAAGGGAAGCCCCAAGGTGCGCCGTCGGTAATTGCTTCTTGGTTATTACTCTCTTCGCCAATCCTATCCATTTAAAACCAATTATGTTTTATTATTGCCCGAAAGAGAGGGGAGATGATCGCGTGACGTCAGACAAGGATGGGACGGTGCTGACCACAGACAAGCTTTGTGGTAGGGGCGGTCTGTGAACTCCGTGTTTTGCTAGATTTCTTGATAAGAGATTTTGATGAACATACACAAAGTATCAAATGTGATAACGAGCATGTCGCTACATGCGTTATATAAATTATATGTAACACTTCGTATTTGATGAGATAGAAGATACAGTTACTTCAACAAACGAAACGAGATTTGATCAAATCATGGTTAAAGATGTTCTATAATAAATTAAATTAAATTATTTCGTTATCTTATTAATTTATTGACTTGACTTACACAAAACACTTTATAATGTAACAGTTTACAATATAGGTAATATAAATATTTTGGACAAATTGCAGGCCTTTCGTACAAAGGTTTTGTTCGACCTTCGTGGATAGTTTATAACTTAATAGTTAAGGCAAAATGGGTAGGCTCTTTTTTACAGATATAAAACCAGACAAGGTAGGTATGTAGGGTTCTTTCTTTCTTTAAAAATACCATCCCAAACAACTTCCATCTACGACGTAAGCAAAAAGTAACACTACAATAATTGCTTTAAGTTACTTAATTTACATTTTATTAATGGTGTTATTCCTATAGAATATAATTAGGTAGGTATCATCAAATCTCTTCATTTATTTTTATGACTGTAGGTAGTTTATGGACGACGGCCGCGAGCTTTTTTTTTCAATGCACAGGCACGGGCGCACTGTCTTGATGCCTGATCGTGAATGGATCCCTAATGGCCGCTCGAAATATGAAATTTAAATCGGATATAA
This sequence comes from Ethmia dodecea, assembly GCA_963855545.1. Lineage (NCBI taxonomy): Eukaryota > Metazoa > Arthropoda > Insecta > Lepidoptera > Depressariidae > Ethmia > Ethmia dodecea. The sequence goes on along the minus strand of OY979457.1, from coordinate 12,765,273 downwards.
TGAGCTACATAGCTATCATGGTCGTGAGCGATCGATGGGTCGCCAGCATTTCGGACTAAGGGTCACTGGCCACATCATATTAAACCTACATAGTATTTTTTGCGGCCGGAATATTTAAATTTAGAATTTGGTTAATTTTAATAAGGTTCTGAGTTCTGACGTAGAAGAATTGTTTTTGCAATAATTTCTATGGTTTCCATAATTTACTGATTAGGTAAACACAGAGTATGTTGTATGTATGTAGTTTATATTTCACAATTAGGTCACCCGGTCCGCCGGCTATAGACTCAGCTTTAGAGGTCCAAATTACACTGGTGAAAAGGGGGTATATCCAAGAAGGGAATACCTCTGCCTACTCCCTCGCGGATAAAAGGCGTCAACATATTTTTTTACCTAACCTTTACGTCTCACAGATGTATACTGACATATGAAGTCAAAGCAGTTATTAAAACCGGCGGGCAAAGCTCGAAAGTCTCGAAACGCCTAATTATCGACGCCCCGAGGTGACCGTTTAATTGTCCGCCATACTGCGCCCGCGCAGATGTCTGTCAATTTTTATGTAAATCGCTTAAGAGTTAAGAGCGGACTTAATATGGATGTGGGCTGATCGCTATCAAACCCACATACAGTACTATGATAGTTACTTGGCTTATTGATGTTGCAGACTCAGCATTTTTTTTGTTAAGGCAAACGGAAGAGAGAATAGCCAAATTTTTTTTAGAAAAAAACATCTGCACTGATTTTTTTTAAACGTATCTACACTGTTTGTCATTGTGTCACTTATCACATATTGGTGTACCTACAATAAAGAGTTGTTACTTATTTACTTCTAGAATACCTACAACACATAGAACTTTGACCATCCACATTATGTAAGTTGAATAACTTGTTAATGTGGATGTTGACAATAATTAGTTACATGACTTTAGCATTCAGAGGACAAATAGCTAAACCTGATTGTGATTATAACACACTATAGCTGTTTAATATTTCAGTTCCCGTGGGAAAATTATAACTAACTATGTTACTTCCAGAAAAGATAGCTTTCCATTAGTCATTTAAAAAAAAAATCGGTCCAGTAGTTTCGAGGCCTATTCATACACAAATATTTCCTCTTTTTCATACCTATTATACTTAGTCTAAATATAACAATTTAATAATCTACATTAATTTTAATAACTTGTTATTGTCTAGGTTGATCATGATAATGATGATGATAACAACTTTTTAAACTATTGGTGATGATTATAATATCATCACTTCACTCTTAAAAGACAGATTAAGACATAAGCGGCTTGGGATTATAACACATTTAAATAAAACCTTCATACATTATATGTCGACATCCATTGGGGTTAACGTGTTTAGCAAGCGTATTCACGGAGGCTCAACACCGTTTCCATTCGATTCAGATCGAGTGAAAAATTTTGAAACTGTATTCTAGGCGTTTCCGACAGCCACTGAAAATTTTCCGAATCCTTATGTCAAATATGACGTTCGTTTTCGATACCGACATCTGTGAATAGCCCATCTTCGACAGTATTTCCGATTCCGAGCTCCGTGAATACGCCTGCTGGAGTGGAGACCGCGACTCGGCAAACGTAGTGTAGGACGCCCTCCGGCTAGATGGGATGACGATCTGCGAAAGGCTGCAGGCAGATGCTGGATGCGTCAAGCCTAAGACAGGGCGCTATGGCGCTCATTAGGGGAGGCCTATGTCCAGCAGTGGTGGATAGGCTGATGATGATGATGAAATTATATGCCCTATTATATGGTTTCGCCCGCAACGATAAAGCATTGTGTAGGTTAATATGAACTCAGTAGGGAATACTGTAGCATTCTTTCTGTGAAATTGTCAGTCGGATCAGTAGTTCCAGAGTTATGCTCCTGAAAACATTGGAAACAATTTTATCTCCTTATAATAGATAATTAGTGTAAAATGTAATCTACATTTCAGTAGTATAAGTAAATAGAAAAACAATTTTACAAATCCTTAGAATTTTTTCGAATGCGATTCCAAACGAGTGATTCAAAGATTGATCTCCAGATCTTAAATCTATGGACACAATTCTAAAACCTATAGAGACACAATAGTCGCGTGGATCAGTCCGTCGCGTCCGTCTGAATGGCGCATTAGCGTACAATGTACAATGAGTGCGCAAGAGTCGCTCTTTGATCTCGCCGCCTCGGAAAAAAACTTGACATGCATACGTGGTTTTTTGTAGTATGTAGTAAATGGTTAACTTGATGTTGCATTATTCATGGTTGAAGTTGAAAGTTGCGATATAATCGATGCTCTATACTAGAGTTTGGCCCCGACTTTACACGCGATTAGATTGTTTCTTGAGGCAGGTATCAGCTATGTACAAAATGAAAAACAAAACAGGCATAGATAATCGTTATGATACAAGAATATAATGATAATAACATACATCCAAAGACGTTTAAAGAAAAAGTTTCTCTCTCCTAGAGAATGATTTTCTTCCAACCTTGACATTAGTAACGTGAAGTTAGCGACTGGTTGCCAGGAAACCATTAAAATGCGATCTGTCAAATTGACGCAACATCCCAAAGAAGTAGTCATTGATACGTAATTTTTAATTATTGCTATTATGCATTATAGTAACAAGTCAAAGCTGGGAGCTGGACAAATGCTATACATACTTGTTTATATCCTACAAATAAATAAATAATAATAATAAGGGGTAGGCGGAGGTACTCCATTTCTGGAAATACCCACTTTTCACGAGAATAGTCGACCCCTAAACGTGATAGGTGGTGAGCCCATCCCCGGACCGGGGTCTGTTACACATGCCACAGAATTAATTCTGGGACCTGCCGGTTTCCTCACGATGTTTTCCTTCACCGTCGAGCTAGTGATGAATAGATATGTACGTAAGTTTTGAAAAACTCATTGGCACATGCCAGGATTCGAGCCCGAGCCTCACTGATTATGATTATGAGAAGCGGGCTCCTCAACGTAAGGCTATCACTGCTCAAACAAATAATAATACTTACCTAAATCTTATCTTCTTACTAATATTATAATTGCGAAAATTTGTATGGATGGATGTATGAATGGATGTTTGTTCCTCTTTCACGCAAAAACTACTGAACGGATTTTGACGAAACTTTACAGTTATTATATACTTATACATCAGAATAACACATAGACAATTTTTTATCCCCGTATTCCCATAGGAACGGGAATTACGCGGGTGAAACCGCGGGGCGCCTGCTAGTAGGTAATAATCCGCACTTTACAAACCAATCCACGTGTTCATGCACACGAATGTTGGTTTTGGTGGGGATCAAATCCTCGAGGTCTCTGGATTATAAAGCTGGGCATTACCAACTGAGTCTAAATATTAGTCTAATCACCTAATTGCAACGTAAAATACGGGTTCGAAACTTCGAAATTAACGCATTCGAATTTGTAAAGGTTCATTTCTAACACACAAGTTGTTTCGCTATTCGATAGTAGATGGCGCTAGCAGTATCATTTTATTACAAAAATCTGTGTTTCATAAATATAATATTTTCATGAATAACAATTACTGTTAAAAACGCTTCCAATATACATAGTACAGAAAAAATATTCTTTAAATAGTTCTCAAAAATAACAACAAATTCCTCAGAAATGCAAGGAAACATAAACGATAAGTGTTTTAGTGCAGTTTTACGACTTCATAAAAAACAAGCCGGTGCCTAACTGAAGTCGAGCAGCATGTGGGAAGCACACTCAATATCAAAGGTTTTGGTTTATTGATCACATAAAATATGAAACAAGCATAAAAATTCGTCTTTTCGACTTTACGGGCAAAAGTTACTGTGGCAAAGGGACTTTAGGACAAAAATGAGCAAAAAAAAATCAAACATCATCTTTTATTTACATTGCTTACAAAAATAAACACGGCCAAGCGTGAGTCGCACTCGAGTACGCATAGTTTCCTCTTCTATGAATATCTTTTATTATTAGTCTATACTAATACATATTATAAAGAGGAAAGATTTGTATTTTTGTATGTTTATTACGAATAAACTCAAAAAATACTGGACCAATTTTAAAAGTCCTTTCACCAATGGCAAGCTAGAAGATCCCTGAGTAACATAGGCTATATTTTATTCCCTTATTCCCACGGGAACGGGAACTACGCGTGTGAAACCGCGCAGAACCGCTAGTCACTATCACTACATAGTATAAAACAAAGTCGCTTTCTCTGTCCCAATATCCCTATGTCCCTTTGTATGCTTAAATCTTTAAAACTACGCAACAGATTTTGATGCGGTTTTTTTTAATAGGTAGATTGGTTCAAGGGGAAGATTTTAGTGTCAGCATTGCACCGGTTCGAAGCCGGGGCGGGTCGCTATTAAATAATAAATTTCATTTCTTTTTAGGAGACAAAAGATACTTTAGACATCTTTCGTCATCGCGTTGGTAACAGCGGTATAAAAACAAATTAATATATATTCAGTAGAGTGCAAACAAAGAGATTAAAATATAATAAGGCATAGAGGGGACAATGCGAGGAAAATTTGAAGTCAAAAGTTATTCCAAGTGGAATTAGTCTAGTACAATTTCGACCGAATGACAGCTCGCGTTCATACTAACTGTCATGACAACGACATGACGCTTAGGCTTCAAAGTTTTGTATGAAAATATTCCCAATGCCCCCTCTATGCTCTGTTATATTTAAATCTCTTTGATTACAAATGAAGCCATGCCATATAAACTTTTTCTCAATATAACATTCCAGTTGGCCTTGTAGTCGCTAGTTATACTTATTAGAAGTACCCAAGTACTAACTTAATCAATCAAAACTCGACACGTAAAAATATAGCTTCATGTATCAGTAGGTATAACAACAATACAAGACAAGGCAGGGCAATGTCAATAGAAACAAACTATTTCGTACTATGGGATGCAATAAATGATAGGTTCTGCTGTAACGGCACTGCATTTGGAATCAGCAACTCGCCGGTGGAGATGGGCTGCTTCACATTTAGTCAATCTTCATGGACGAGTTTAGTGTCTTGTTATTAGACTACTAGCAGCGCCCCGCGGTTTCACCCGCGTAGTTCCCTTTCCCGTGGGAATACGGAGATAAAATATAGCCTATGTGTTATTCTGATGTATAAGCTATATAACTGTAAAGTTTCATCAAAATCCGTTTAGTAGTTTTTGCGTGAAAGAGAAACAAACATACATCCATACATCCAAACAAACTTTCGCCTTTTTAGTATTACTAGCGGTTCTGCGCGGTTTCACCCGCGTAGTTCCCGTAAGATGAAATAATTTCTCCCGTTTTTTACACATTTACCACTATATCTTTGCTCCTATTGGTCGTAGCGTGATGTTATATAGCCTATAGCCTTCCTCGATAACTGGACTATCCAACACAAAAAGAATTATTCAATTCGAACCAGTAGTTTCGGAGATTAGCGCGTTCAAACAAACAAACAAACAAACAAACAAACTCTTCAGCTTTATAATATTAGTATAGATACTAGGATGTGTTATTCTGATGTATAAGCTATATAACTGTAAAGTTTCATCAAAATCCGTTCAGTAGTTTTTGCGTGAAAGAGGAACAAACATACATCCATACATCCAGACATCCAAACAAACTTTCGCGTTTATAATATTAGTAAGAATGAGTAGGATTGACGTTTGTAAGTGTACCATTTGTACCTTCAGAAAATAAATATTTTTTGACATTGACATTGAGTAGGTATTGAGTACATTATATCGGTTAAAAAAGAAACAATCACGCCTTATTCCCGAGTAGGCTGGAAGAGTTATTTCATTTCTAAAAGCACCCACTTTTCCCAAGTCTTACTAATTTTTCAGATTTAAATTTTCAGATAACTCTAGCTACACAATTAACGATATAGTAATGAGTTTATTAGAAGGCAAGGCAAATCAACCCACATTAGTAAGGAACCTATGTGCGCTATACTGTACTTGTGAAGATTTTTAATTGGCTTCCTGATGTTTATATTCATTGCTCATTATTATTACAGCTGTTGGTTTCCCCAAAATTAAGTAAATAAATCACTACATAGTATAAAACAAAGTCGCTTTCTCTGTCCCTATATCCCTATGTCCCTATGTATGCTTAAATCTTTAAAATTACGCTCTGAGTGATTCAAGAGGAAGGTTTTAGTGTTAGCATTGTACCGTTAGTAAATACATAAACCTGGATTTTTGTATACGAACAAATTTTAATTGTTAAAACTGTTTTTTTTTTTACACATAAAATCTTAATATCGTGATTCTTGAGCAAAAAAGTCAAGGCAAAGCAACATTAGTAAGGAACCTGGATTTTTTGTATACAAATTGTTAAAACTATAGTTTTTTTTCCGCAACACTGTAACTACACATTCAAAATAGCATCGTGCGCATAATACAAGGCAAAGCAAGGTAAATTAGAAAGGAACGTGGATATCTGTGTACAAATTACGGGTTATTTTCGAAGCAAACAGTTCAACAGGAGTTTTTCCAAAAGACCGTGAGGCTTTGGTTAAATTTTCAGCTCCGCTGCATTACATTATTGAACGGAATCGTGCCGAAGTTGGAAACAGAAGGCAGTATGGAGGAATTAAATATGCAACGCGTTCGAAATTAATCAAGTTCCAGTATGTTTGAGCATCGCGCTTCAGACACTCTCATCGATCCATTTTCAAATGAATGATTTAAATTTAACGAAGAATAATTCCGGGATAACGTTTATTATGAGAAAATGAGTTTTTAAAACTTACTTGCGTATTTATCACTTGTGCTTCTGCGCGGTTTCACTCGCTTAGTTCCCGTTCCCGTGAGAAAACGGGGATAAAATATAGCCAATGTTACGCAGGGATATTGTAGCTGTCCATTGGTGAAAGAAATTTTGAAATCGGTCCAGTAGTTTTTAAGTTTATTCGTTACAAACATACAAAATCTTTCCTCTTTTTAAACGACTTCAAAAAAAGGAGGTTATTATTAGTGTAGATATGTAGACAATGTAGAAGTGTAGATTTAGATTAGCTCAAAGGTGACGGTAAACGCCGTGAGGAAACCCGCTGGTCCCAGAATTGATTTTAGCCATGTGTGATAAGCAACCCGGTTAGGCTCACGTGTCACGTTTAAAGGTCCAAAAATATACTAGTGAAAATGAATATATCCCTATGTTGACTCCTCGGGGATAAACGCGTAAGCATATTATTTTATTATGATTACTAGCTAAATGGCTCATAAGTCCTGTTCCCGTGGGAAAATTTAAGTTTCCACTGGTAAAAGAATTTAATTTTTAAAATCGTTCAATTAGTTTATTGAATACAAACAAAGAAAACATAAAATCTTTCCTTTTTTAAATAATCGTATAGATTAATCAGGCAAGCAGTTTACAACTGATAAATGCCTGTATCCAGGTATTCTCCACTCAAGCTTTCTCATTACAGGATATGTGTTTGTCCAGTTTATTTTTAAATTGATTAACATTGGGTGCTGAGACTACTTGGTAGCTTATTCCACGATCTGGAGTGCGATTTTTGAATCTCACTGGTGATATCAAAATCACCGGTGACTAAAATTATCACCGATGACTTTTATGTCACCATTTTCCAAAAGCCGTATTTTTGAAAGTCACACGCTGTTTTCAATAAATCGTCGCCATCACAAAATATCACAATCGAGCCCCGCTGCTAATTCTTCCGAAAAACATTCTTTGGCAGATGGCACTACGTCAACTGTCAAAAACAATCGCATGGTGATTTCAATTACGAGTGGGTAGGGGCACTCGTAAATCGATATCATAGGTATGGCAAATGTAAGTCACCGATGAGTTTCAAAAATACGAACTTTCGGAAATCACTCACATCGTGCATCGGTGAGAATTAGTCACTTGGTGAGATTCAAAAATCGACCCCCTGACCACTCTTTCGCTCAAAAAATGACTGTAAGTATTGTTGTGTGATACGGTAGTACGCAGTTTTGGTACCTACTTCAAAAAAGGGGGAGGTTGTTGATGTTTTTTTTATGTTTGTCACCTCAGAACTTTCGACTGAGTAAACCGATTTTGATTATTTGAAAGCTAGTGTTTCCCGTGTGGTCCCATTTGAAATTGGTCTAGTTCTGACATGCGAAAACATCCATGCGAAAACCGTATACGTTGAAGTCGGTTTTTTACTCTTTAGAGTTTTATGTTATTTATTTGTATGCTAGTATGTCAAATGAAAAACGCAACACGTTTTTAGAGACGCCTTGAGACAATCTTATCAATTAAAAGTTACTCGTAATTTAACTTCCATACAGCCAACCTATAGCAAATATCTCATATTCTCCTACTCACTTAATTTCACCATTCCCAGGTTTGAACCGTACTCCTTTCCAAGTCCCAGTTAACCAAACTGTAGCCGTCCCCCCTTCCCCCCATAAAACTACATTTAAAAACCCGCCCGCAGTCTAGTGGTAGTCTGTGTACCTAGATCGACTCTAGGTGCAAACGAGCCACCATAATGCGTTTCTGATTGCTCAGCAAGAGGTGGGCAACTAAGGGTTGAAAGAGGTCATGTTGTAAACATTTAGTATTCTAAACGGAATATCTCTAAAACATACACTCGGCGTCAAAAAAATCGCACCTTGGAAAAAACACTTTTAATTCCATTTAGAATCAATGATGATGGGACTATTAGGTATCATTTTATAGGTCTAATCATCAACATTCAGCAAATCGTACTTTAGTCTTGCTAGGTCATAAAAAAAGAAGTGATTGCAAAAGAAGAAGAAAAAGTTTGTTGACAAAGAATTAAAGTAAGACAAAAAAATGCTTAAAAATTACTTAAAACCTATTTTTACCTCCCCCCCCCTTTTTACACCTCTAAAAGGTAGCGCAACTAGCGGCCCTTTTATAAAGTAATTATGCATTATTTTTGTATAACGTCGTTATTTGGGTGAAATGTTTTTTTTTATGGCATAAATGATTGTTAATTTTAATGTCGTTAAATTAATGTTTAAAATGATACTTAATAGTCCCATCACCATAGATTCTAAATGTGATTAAAAGTGGTTTAAAGTATTATTTTCCGAAGGTGCGAATTTTTTGACGCCGAGTGTATTAAAAAAAAAATGGTACTAAACTAAATCCTCCATACGCGAGTAGGTACATACAGTAAATTTTGTCATAATTTTTTGCTTGACAATACAAAATAGTCAATATATTGATAATCTAGTGAATGTCAAAACGAAAATTTATTATGGACTAGCGACCTCCCCGGCTTCGCTCGGGTGCAATGTTAACACTAAAACCTTCCTCTTAAATCACTCTATCTATTAAAAAAAAACACATCAAAATCCGTTGCGTAGTTTTAAAGAGTTAATCATACATAGGGACATAGGGATTTATGGACATAGGGATATAGGGACAGAGAAGGCAACTTTGTTTTATACTATGTAGTGATAGTAATGAAAATGTACTGAGTGCGATATTTATCGCATAAATTTGCGCCCTATAGTGTGCACAACTGATATAATTCTAACAATAGGACCATATATAAACAAAAGAAGAGTTTTTGGATGATATATTGGATATATAATTATTTATGTTTCATTGATTATTTTTACTAATTGCGGCCAATTCCGCCAAATTATTTCTGCTTAGCCTGATGGTTGACTGGTAGTTAATGCCTTTAGGCATCAAGTTCGCCGTGTGTGGATTTTCTTGGTACATTAAGTTAAATAAATAAACTTTTTTTTTTTTAAATTGTCCAGGTAGAGCTAAGTAAGATTAGAACATTTCTCGAGGGGGCTGTAATAGTATATTTTATATCGAGGGACTAAACGAAGCGTTGGCGTTTAGTCTCGAGGTGGAAACTGTACTTTTCACTTTGAGTGCGAGAAAAATTGTCAATTTAGTACAAATTTATTTAAAACCCCACAAATTTACACTCGACAAAAATTCAGAAATTTTCGCGGTCAGTTTTTTCTTCTAAACCTGTCAGGCTGTCACAGATTAACAAAGAGATTTAAATCTCTTTGCAGGTAAACAATTTAAAACACATGGCGCCACCTTCTTCGCGGAAAAACCATGGAACTAAAACTCTTCACATTTTCGCAATGAAGATGGTCCACTCTACAGATATTTACTAGCTGTTTGAGGTTGTCTTTTTCTCATTAAGGAAATTAAAAAAAAAATACTTTATACTCTATATTGGCGTATTGGCGTACTTTTAGAGCATGAGAAGTGAAATAGAAGAAGAAGAAGTGTGCATAAAAACGACAGCACTGCAGACTTCTTTTTTAAAGGTAACCTAAGCAGGGTTGAGCACCCCTGCCTACGTTAATAGCTAGTTTGGTCATCATTAAATATTCTAGATTTCCTTTATGACATACATCCTATGTGCAATGTTTAATGTTTTTGTATAAACGATCTAAATTTGGTTTGGTAAAAATCGCTCTCGCCTCATCCCCGAGGATCTGGCAGAGGTATTGCATTCCCGGAAATACCCAAACTTCATAATTGTATTTTTGGACCTCTAAAACTGACAGGCTTATTGGAGAGCACATCGCCGTACCGTGTTTACACATACATCGTAATCGATTCTGAAGCCGGCGGGTTTTCTCATGATGCTTTACACACCAAAAAAAGTGCATTTGGTTAGATTTTAGTAGTTTTCTTGAAATATCCTTTTTTTAGGACAATATTCGACCCCTAAACGTGATAGGTGGTGAGCCCATCGCCGGATCGGGTCTGTTGTACATAATTTTTATTATTTATTTTTTTGGTTTTCTGTTATAGCTGTGTGATTTAGTGACCAGCGAAGCTGTCCGCGTTGATTTTTTTTCCCATTCCCGTGGTTTTTTCAATCCCTCCCCGAAAGCTTTCTGGCTTGATTCTACACCTTGCAGTTTCGGATGCGCATTGATCGATCAGCCAGTCAGTTTATTAATAAAATAATATGCTCACGCTTCCTATCCCCGAGGAGGTAGCCAAAGGTAATAAACTCGTGAAAACATCCCCTTTCCACATTTTTTTTGTGTACCCCTAAACGTGATACATAGAAAGGTGATACTATCGTCAACCGGGACTGTACAACACATGCCTCAGAATCAATTCTGGGACCTGAGGGTTTCCTCACGATGTTTTCTTTCACCGTCGAACTAGTGATATACGTTTGTTTCTTTTTTTATTTATTTGTAGATTTAATGTACAAGTTCTTGATTTTGAATGAGACTGGTTATCTGGTTTTACTTTTTCTCATCAAGGCCGATGCAAAGGTACGACTCTGTTCCATCAGTCAATAAGACCCACTCCTACAATCAGTAGCACATCCACATCCGGATCCGCTACAAATATCTCCATAGTAGCGTTCAGAAACTAAAGTTAAATTTGCTAGTGATAGATATGCGAGGCGCGCTCGGAATGTAATTTTCACACGCTCAAGCGACGTCACTCCGCCTCCCCGCCTTCTCTGCCCCCCTGGTAGTCTAGGAGACAGGGTACAAGTTTATGGGACCAGTAATTTTGCGTGTCTAGAAATTGGTATCTATTGTGGGACACAATTCGTATACTACTTAGGACTAAGTTATGGGTACTTAACATACTAATTTTATTTTTTTATTCAACCGATTTCCCAAATATCACAATGAAATAAACTTAACTTAACCTTACAAAACCTAAGTTTAATTGTAAGTGGTTAATCCATAAAGCTGGTTAGGCTTACAATAATCCAGACGAGAAACCAACTAACAAATATTGAACTCGCTACCAATGAATCAGATATTCTAGTATCCGTACGTACTGTGCTTAACCCGTAAACTCGTACTCTTCAATTGGAAGTTTTGAATAAAGCAAATTCATTAAACTAACCTAACAGTAAAAGTATCAAAGAGAGGAACGCAGGTCTGTGGTCAAAGCCTTTTTTAACTTCGATAGAAGTTATAAAAAAGTTTTTCAAAAAACAGGTACATACATAATACATATTTATCACTAGCTCGACGGTGAAGGAAAAAATCGTTAGGAAACTTGCAGGTCCCAGAATTAATTCTGAGGTAGTGTGGTCCGGCGATGGGCTCACCATCTATCACGTTAAGGGGTTCAAAGAATATGTTGGTAAAAAGAGGGTGTTTCCAGAAACTGAATTCCTCTACCTACCCCTTCGGGGATTAAAGGTGTTTTTTATTGCGTTGCCGACTTCAAAAAAGGAGGAGGTTCTTAAATCGACTGTATGTTTTTTTATGTTTGTTACCTCTTCTGAGGTAACTTTCGACTGGGTAAACCGATTTTGATGATTCTTTTTTTGTTTAAAAGTTTTATTTTCATTTTTTTTTTGAATGTTCCGCACATATTTGTCCCCTGACATGGCGGTCAGGGTCCTTTATAAGGTCGGTTTTTTTTATTCTGTTAGTGTAACAAAGAAAGAAAGATTTTCGCTTTCGTTCTATGTATCGACTAAAAAAAAAAATAGGTAGACACATAAATATATAAGACAAATAAATATAATGCAATTTAAATAAATATAGTTCTCCTCTCTCTTCCTGTCTTCTGCCTTTTTTTTTTGTTTGCTTGTTTTTTTTTTCTATTAACATGTCTTCCGTTTTTTTTTTCTATTAATATGTCTTCAGTTTTTTTTTTCCTTTCTTTCTTACACTAACAGATCAGCAGAGTGCATCGTCACGTTTTCAGCGCTAGCTTCGTCATGTTATCTTACATATTCTATTATCCGCAAAGCTTCGTCATACATTTCTTACTGATGTCATCTATAATATTATTTATGATAATGAAAAGAATAAAATTTCCATTTCCCGACCACGACTCCCAGCAGTTCTTTCGTGAGATGCATCTGTTCCGATCCCGTCCTTTATTGATTTCATTTTTATTTTCAATTTGGCCCAGTTCTATCAATGGCATCCATGAGAAAACCATATAAATTGAAGTGGGTTTTTTACTCTTTAGAGTTCTGGTATAAATTGAATTAAATTGGTGTTTTTCTTCCAAAGCATAAAGATGATACCAATGGTCCGTGGTGTCTTGGACTAGCAGCCTCAGGACGGATGCCACGGAAAATTGCTACAATGATTGTGAGCGGGAGTTCCGAAATGAAGGAAACGTACTTACCCCCCTCAGTCCCCGAGTCTAGCGTTGTTCTTATGAATAAGAGACCTCTGCTACTTCTTACCTATTGATGGATGTTTTGTCTCTGGTTTATAATTATACGTAGGTACGTAATTGACATAAAAATATCAAGTTATAAGATATCTTTAATCTATGGCTATCTATAAAACTTGTCCTGGGCTTAGTTTTTTAACCGACTTCAAAAAGTCAATTCGTCTGTATTTTTTTTTGTATTTGTCAGAACTGTCGACTGGGTGGACCGATTTGGATGATTCTTTTTTTATTTGAAAGCTGGTGCTTCCAGATTGGACCTTTTGATTTTTCTCTCAGATTGGTCTCAATTTCGTCCAATTTTGACAACGGCATCCATGAGAAAACCATATAAGTTGAAGATTGAAGTCGGTTTTTTAACTCTTTAGAGGGGTTATACTCAATTAACTTTTATACCTGTCTTATAGCTGTTGGTGCTTCCGATCAGAACATCTTTCAGAATTTCGTCGGGAATCGGGACAAAAGCGATACTCAATGATTTTTGAAAACAATTATTGTTCGGTTTATTAAAATAAAATATACCTAGTCTATAAGCCGAGACAATTTCGACATTTCTACTATTCGTAAAAAAAATAGTTCCAAATTACCGTAAGTATACAGATAGATTTCGGGTTTTTGCCTGTAAAAGTGATAGTAAGTGGCAAATTCCCATGATAGTGAACCTAAAATACGTTTTTTGTTTAGTATGTAGTTTCCCTCAAGCACTTTCTACAATATTTGGTGAAAATTAATTATTATTTGTTGCCAAATTATTTTTGTGTGGAGTTATAATTATGTGAATAAAAGATCTCTACAGTAATTTTAGGGTAGGTATATAATAATAATAATGGCGGCACCCTAGGTTAGGTTTTTTATAATGTGTATTTTTTATATTGTTTTGAAAATGTTTTTATATATTTTACTTTTATATACATATTGTAAAAAACCTAACATAAGATCTAGAGCAGTGATAGCCCGGACGGTTAAAGAGCCGGCCGAAAATCAGTGAGGCTCGGGTTCGAATCCTGGCATGTACCAATGAGTTTTTCAAAAACTTACGTACCTACATATTTATCACTAGCTCGACGGTGAAAGAAAACATCGTGAGGAAACCCGCAGGTCTCAGAATTAATTCTGAAACATGTGTAAACAGACCCGGTCCGGCGATGGGCTCACCACCTATCACGTTTAGGGGTCCAATGTATCTCGTGAAATGTGGATATATCCAGTAATGGAATACCTGTGCCTACCCCCTCGGGGATAAATGGCGTGAGATTATATTATTATTATTATAAGATCTAAAATAAATAAATAATAATAATAATAATAAAGCACTTTATTCACCCACGTGTACATAATGATACATATTATGTTGTTATTTTAACTTAATCTAAGAGTACGTACATTTCATACAAACGCAGATGAAAAGGAAGGATCCTCAGCATCAATGCTGGTTTTCAGTATCCTCCTTCGAGTCGCTTCGTTGGTAAAACCTTCGAAGCGGTTATGCGCTCATGCGAGATCGTCAACTAAGAAGCTTGACGTCAAGATAGCAGCCTCACTGAACGACCTGAATATATCCGAAAGTATGATAGCACTATTTATATGCTTCGGGCACTATTTGGCACTATTTAGGAATTAGGAAGAGTTGTTTGACATTACCAGAACAGCTCAATTCCATGGTGAGGCTTCTAACTTGACGGTCTCGCTCATGCTCCAAAAATACATTAAAAGTATATGATATATTATTGCTTTGTATGATCTCTATCTTATACCTAAGTACGATCTTTGATTTACGTAAGACCTATGGTCTAAAAATGTACCTAAATGTTATAGGTACTTTTCACAGATCACCTGAATAGAACCATGGTTAGAACACACGCACAAGATGTTGTCCACAAAAATATGAATTACCTATATTGAAAAATTTTAAAAATATATTCATTAAGGTTTCATTTATCCAGTAAATTAACGAATATTAACTGTTCATTTGTAAGAGTGGCCTTTCATTGTCCACCCACCTTATACATACTACATGCCATACACTAATCTGAATTTATTATATATTAGAGATGTTATGTACCCATAAATCACTAAGCGCCGATAACTTTCAATAATCCAATCAAGTGTTCTACGAACTAATGTTATTGTCAAACCGACCGCCATTTCCCGCCGAGCGTGCATCTTGATGTCCAGTCACGTCCGACCGACAGAGACAGCCATACCGGTCACCAACAAGAGTGAAAGAGTAGTTAGTAACGATGTAAACAATCAGTTTCGCTTGAAATGGAACGGGCGTAATTCGAAATTTATTTACAGGGATTTGAACTCAACATCTTGGGGAAAGGAATTAAAATTGTAGAAATTCAATTGGCTTTTTTGAAAATCGAATTTGGATTTCGTTTTCTTGATTGTTTGTTATTGGGTTTTGAATCTTAGTAGTTGTTGGGTAAGGTCGCAGTTCGTTTGCACTGCTAGCTGCATGTTGCTACAAGCTCCGTTTTATTAGTCAATAGCTAAAGTGGCGACATCTATCTCGTTTCTTATCGCGTGTTTAGATGAATTATATTTGGTATTACCTTATTGGGACATAGTAATGTTTCATATCAAAACATCTTGGGGACCCCCTTAGGTCCCAGTATTGATCCTGATTTGTGTAACATCCTCCCATGAGCTGCTGGGCTCACCGACTGTCACGAAAAATATACTGGTGAAAAGTATTTAGCTCCAGGAAAGGAGATTTTTTATTTTTACTAATAATAACTTTTCTGTCTACTTCACTGTACAGGGCGATTGGCTTGGCCACCACAAATAAACCAACAACGTGTTTTTATTCAACTCAGAGGTTTAGAAGTTCACTTCAAACTTTACAATTCGACTTAAAATTTTACGAGCTAGCTACTAGCTAGTACACTAACTTTACTATCCACGTCTAAACGCGTCTGAACTTTGACAAGGGAGTCTGAATCAAAATGAGGTAATAAAGAAATTGCAGCCCATTTACGTGCGTATACGCATTGCTAGACCGTAATGAATGCGGCTTAATTGAATAATCCCTGAGCCATGTAGCGAGATCCGGCTCGAAGGACCAGGAATGTATACTTACGTTACAAGCAATTATGGTGGTAGGCGCTTTTTTATTGAATTACAAAGTAAAGGTTTCTTTAATTGCCGTGATGTTGGAAGCATCAGGTGTGGGTTCGATTTGAGGCCATGGCAAGTTACGTATCTGCTTATAACAAGGTCGACAGTGGAAGAGTCGTGAGGTAACCAGCAGTCAGTATGATCAGAAAATTTTAGGAGTGCTTAATTGATTACTGTTTTCATAGTGTGCATGAATTTACCAAAAATTTGCATGATAATGTATGACGACAGATTTGCATGCTAATGTATGTTAGCAGAATAGTGAACTAAATGTACCTACTTTAAGTATGAGGAAAGACCCTTAGCTCAGCAGTGCTACGAAATTTCGTCCCAAAAATATATATTTTTTAAATGCTAGCGGCCATATTTCGATAGGGCACCCTGGTAGATATATATTCTCCTAATCATAAATATGCGTCAAAATTTGGTTTGTAGCATATACTCTATCCCTACACAAATTCTGCAGTCGGATGTCGTACTACAATCCACAAGCTTTTAAGGATCGAGTGAAGGCATCTTCTGGGCAAGCTCGTTCCATCGTAGGCCCCGTCTTTGCTATCGGGCTAGTCTTTTTTTATTGTAAGAGAAAAATGGGGCAAACGAGCAGACGGGTCACCTGATGGTAAGTGACTACCGTCGCCCATGGACACCTGCAACTCAACAGTCACAACTGCGTTGCCGGCCTTTGAGGTGGGAGTAGAGGAAGGGGGAGGGGAGGGGATGGGGGGTTAGGGCCTCCGGTTACCTCACTCACTTAACGAAATGCAATGCAAGCATTGCTTTACGCTGTTTTACTGTGAGGCCGTGGTATCCAGTCGAGCCGGCCCGTGCCGAAGCATGGCTCTCCCACGATTAGTCTGGGGGTCAAGAGCCTATCATTATTTAAAAAAAAACGTAGCTCCTGTATTCCGCGAATGCTGCGTGAGATGCGACCGCGGCCGCCAATGACTAGTGCGCGGTTTCGCGTGCTTTACTGCCGCGGTTTGGTTTTAGATTCTGTTTAGTTTAACGCTGTTTAATTTAGCTCGTTCTGTAATGGAGCCGCTGTATTTACGAGGTCACGCCACCGAGCTGTATTAACTAGGCGCAGTTCTCTATACATTTAAGAGCACATCAAGCTTTACGTTTGCAGTGCGAGTCTGACCTCTAAGGGAATTGTAATAAGAGCGTTACAAAGTCCTATGTGTCAAGCTCCACGTGATCTTGACTGTGTCAGGTAAAATCAGAAGAATTGAGGTTTTGGAGAATTTAGTTTCATAAACTGCTCATTAGGCGTTCAATTTTATTCGTTTTAAGAAGAAGAAGAAGGGCTTAGCAACCAGACCTAGGAAAGTACTTAAAAATTAGGTAGCCTCTCAGAATCAATTCTGAGACCTGCGGGTTTCCTTACGATGTTTTCCTTCACCGTCGAGCTAGTGATAAATATGTACGTAAGTTTTTTGAAAAACTCATTGGTACATGCCAGGATTCGAACCCGAGCCTCACTGATTTTCGGCCGGCTCTTTAACCGTTCCGGCTATCACTACTCTAATTTTGATACTATTTTTTTTATTAATCATCAAATATTTTAAATCGGTCCAACGATAGGCTCACCTGTCAACTTTAGGGGTGAGTAGGCATAAGAGTTTAAAAAAAAACATGTTATGTTCAGCTTCAGAAGCAAAGAAATCTTACTTCATATGTAGATATAGAAAAAACAAACACTGGCAGTTAGCTTCTGGAAAATGAGGAATCCTTGAAACGAATGGGCCGCAACAAGCGGAAAGCTACAATGGTGGTCACCATAAAATATAGTCTGTGGTCACCAAAACAATAACAATAATTCCAAAGGAAAACGGAAATTTCCTCGCGAAAAATCGTTAAAACGGACAGTTCTGGACATCACTCGGACCATTTAACGTGAAATAGTTGCCGAATGTAGTAATATAGAGTTGCCCCTAATCGATCTTTTGTTGTATCGATTGGTTGAATATTGATATTTTGACGGGATATATAATCACTACATAGTATAAAACAAAGTCGCTTTCTTTGTCCCTATATCCCTATGTCCCTATGTGTGCTTAAATCTTTAAAACTACGTATAAGATTTTAATGCGGTTTTTTTAATAGATAGAGTGATTCAAGAGGAAGGTTTTAGTATTAGCATTGCACCCGTGCGAAGCCGGGGCGGGTCGCTAATTGTTATACAAAACAGACTAAGTACATGCATTTTCTTAAACAATAGTTTGTGGCGACTGTTTTCTCGTTTCGGGATAAAAACTAGCCTTTGTGTTTATCCACAGAATCCGTTGAGTAGCTTGAAACACCAACAAATATTTCAACAAACTTTTACGTTTATAACTTAGATAAAAGCAAAAGAGGAAGATACGGTATAGTCATAGAAATCATCGTTGACATTTGGACTACATACAGCTACACGCGCGCAAATAAAAAAAGAGATAGAAAGACGTACTCGGGCACAAGCGCGAACGAGTTGACTACAACGAATTACGCTACTTGCACCTAATTTAAAGGATCCACGCGCGAGGCGCCGGTACCGTATCTTCCTCTTTTGCTTTTATCTAAGGTTTATAATATTAGTAGTGACAGGTGTCATACCGGTCAAGTACCAAGAGTGGATGAGGACAACATAATATAATTCTACTGTTTCGCAAAAACGTTACCTTAACGGAGACCGTAGAGAGTAACTATTAAGAGACAGATTAATTTAAATTCACAAAAAAGTGTTAATTTAGGTGACCAGTGGGTCTAAAATGGCCACTTTGAGCAATTCCTCTGAGCAATTCCTCTTTTTATGAATTCCCAGCAAATCCTAAGCAATTCCTCTAAATTTCGTAAAATGGTCCCTCATTTTAGTGATTCACTGACAATTCAATTCATTAGCAGATTCGTATTTGGTGAAAATTTCGAATATGAATCGAAATAGGATCCTATTATGATTCACCCGAAACGGCCTTTTTAGACCCCTAGATCTCTGTCAACGGATCAGCCTAGCTATCCAGAGAGCCTGCAGAGAGAGAATGCAGCCAGTCTTCTGGGCACTGGTCCACATGGTTCCTCTTTGGAGGACATTTTTTATCTGTAAGATAATTATTGTAAATGATATTTTCTTTGCAAAAAAGTGTGAATCTAGACGTCATCGTTTACAAAATGTAGCTGCTAAGATAAATTTTTTGAACATTATTCAAGTTTAATTATGTTATATCTCAATAATAATACATATGTTATTCTTGCTAAGGAAGTAAACAGTACTATATGATACCTATATTTTGAAGTTTCATGACTTTCACATATAGAATAACTAGCGACCCGCCCCGGCTTCGCACGGGTGCAATGCTAACACTAAAACCTTCCTTTTGAATCACTTTATCTATTAAAAAAAACCGCATCAAAATCCATTGCGTAGTTTTAAAGATTTAAGCATACAAAGGGACATAGGGACATAAGGATATAGGAACAGAGAAAGCGACTTTGTTTTATACTATGTAGTGATATAGAAAATATATTGATGCATTTTGTTTTGTATTGTCATGAAAGAAGGCTGCAACAAAAACCTGCAGATATGTAAATTGATTTATCAGCCGATCGAGAGAGGTAGAGCTATATGTTAGACAAGCAAGCTATTTCCTGTTTCGTTGACGATTGATGGACAAATCGAATATCGATTAAAAATATCGATCTTTTGACAACACATCACTACTAGAGGAGTATGGACCGGGAGAGGTTTTAAAATACGATTTATTACGGCATCAGAGGTTTAAAGGCGACTCACGCTGCGCCGATGCTGCGCTCCTGGTACGCGCATGTCGCGAGCGCGCAGTCGCAGCGGGGAGCGGGCTTTGAACCGCCGGTCCAGGATTCGATTCCGTGGTTGTACAGGGTGTAGTTGATTTGCTATATGTTTTATGATTTATGGAATGTTGTAAAGTATGTTACGGGATGTTGGCGATGTTATAACAGTGTTTATTGTGATTTACAAGTTCTTTTTTGAAAATTACATACATAATCTCACGCCTATTTCCCATTGGGGTAGATAGAGCCAATAGACCGCCACTTGCTACGAACCTGGCAGATCTCTCGTGCTCCATCCAAATCCATCAAACGACTTATGCATGATCATCCGTTTAGTATTGCTAAAAGTGTTTTTTTTTTACTAAAATATTTAAATAAAGGGTATAAGTACCCTTTATCCCTGTGGGGTATCCAGAGGTATTCCATTCTTGGAAATACTAACATTTCAGGAAGTAATATATTTTTTGTACCCTTAACATTTTAAAATTATCTACTATATATAAAAATAAGTCGGGTTTTCCTTCCTGACGCTATAACTCCAGAACGCACGAACCGATTTCCACGGTTTTGCATTCGTTGGAAAGGTCTCGGGCTCCGTGAGGTTTATAGCAAAATTCAGCATTGCACCCGTGCGAAGCCGAGGCGGGTCGCTAGTTTTTTATAAAAATATGTTTCCATGACACTAATTTTGGTAATTTTTACTAAGCGTAATTGTACTGTATGCTACCTCACATGCATGCCAAAGGAACATAAAGACAGACTGATCTAACGAAATTACAAAATTATACTACAATTTAATTTGACAAGATTTTTTTTCTAAAGACTCCGTAGTCACCCTGTATATAATACCGGCTATGATTCATTAATGCAGTGACGGTTGCGTGTTCTAATGAAACGTTAACTTGTGTACACCCTGTAGTTATTAGATAACATCCTACTTCACCATTACTTATTTGGTAGATTGGCTCGGTAGAGCGAGTTTAGCGAGCCGAGCGAGTCGTCATTTATCGAAGTTTCACTGTCTTACATTTCTATTGTACTGGCCTGTTGGCTCAGTTGGTAGTGAACCGGCCTTCTGAGTCGGAGGTCGCGGGTTCAATTCCCGCACGAGATCAACATTTGTGTGTGCGTGAACATGTCTGTTGGCTTCATGTCTGGGTGTTTGTGTGCTTTAGTATGGTATCAGTTGCTTAGTAGCCATAGTGAAGTGCCTAGTTTGGAAATAAATAACTGTGTGTGCATTATGTTCCACAATTTACTTATTATTTCATAAACGTGACAACCTAATGTCCCAGGAATTATGAAGGGTACAATGTCCAGTATATATACAAGACCGGAATGGTTGGCGCTCCTTGGGGGGAGGGCTTTTGTCCAGCAGTGGACAGCAATTAGCTGAAATGATGAATGTATAGTATAGATAAAAGTTGGTTGGACCTAAAAAAACTCGGTTTTATGCCCGCCCCAGACTCGAACCGAGACCTCTCACACATGAGAGTAGGCGTAGTATTGCATGATAATCTTCAAGATTATCGATTTTGTAGCTTAGGAGTTAGCGCATTACGGACTCGGAAAGCGTCATCTCTGTAGCTACTAAGACTCCAGCCAAAAACGTCTATTGTGTCTGTGACTCATGGTCTGAGAGGTTAAAGAAAAAGTTTCTATAAAGAGAATGATTTTCTTCCAACCTCTTCGACTCCAGCGCTCTGCTATTGGTATAATCAGAGAGATAGAAATAGAAAACTAATTTAATTATAATTAGGTTAAAGTTAATTAATAATAAATAAAGGCGAAACTCATTGCGCGGCTGTCCATTACGCGTTAATTACGAGCCCCCTGGTCGCTAGTGTAATCGGGATCACGGGTGAATTGTGAACTTAGCTTATTGTTTCGCCAACCTGCGCCGTTCAGGTGTTTTGGATACGTAACGTCAGCAGACGAAGTTGCTGTTTTAAATTGTTACCTAGACTATGTAAGTATAAGTAACAATATTTTTGTACACCAATAAAAATATGCAATAAGTGCAACACATATATGCAGCTCACGCCATTGTCCCATAGGGGTAGGCAGAGCCGATGGATCGCCACTGTGCTCGATCTCTGCCATACTTCTTTCGCTTCCTTCACATCCATAAGCCTTTATGCACTCTCTTTTATTCTTCGCACTCCGGACCCCAGCATTTTGAAGGACGTCACTTATTTGCTCCGTGAACGTCCTGGGGCGTCCTCTTTCCTTGCATCCTTCAACATTCGCACCATAAATCTCTTCCGTAACTCTTCTTTCATCCATACGTTCTAAATGACCAAACCAGCGTAACATACGCATTACTATCCTATCCATCCATAAGTGACACACAGCTTAAAAAAGTACAATGGGCGGTGTTGTGGCTTTAAGGTGAGTAGATTAGGAAAGAATTTAAAATTCCGGTAATTTTTCACGATTTGCAAAATACGAGTACATATTACGTATCTTAGGCTCGGCGCAAATTGGGCCACCGACCACAGCCACCGGTGGCTGGCGAGTCGCTGACACTACCGTAGCGAGTGGCCGCCACCGGCCACAAGTGTGCGGCGTGTCTATATAAAATACATGAAAAAGTGTGATAAGTGGCGGTGGCTGGCCACCGGTGGCTGTGGTCGGTGGCCCAATTTGCGTAGTGTCTTATATTCGTATTTATACTGACTGACTGGTTGATCGATCAATGCACACCCGATATATTAAATTTTGTAAAAAAGTTTCTGTAATGATGTAAGTGAGCAATATTGAAGAGATTTTTTCAATAAAATTTCTCTATCACCTGTTTACCTTGCACACACTATCACTATTAAATAACCAAAATACCGAAATTAGCATCAAAATGAAATTTTTACAAAAAAACGCGATGTCTCTTTTCATATTCCCGCCAGAAAACACTAACAATTTTCTTTTATTGACTGTAAGATATATTTCTATAAAAAAAACAGCTACCAATCCCACTAATGATTACAGCATTGCATTCTACAGGGCCAGCAATCTGTAAATTCGTGTCGTAATTAGGCTGATTGCTAGTTTGTCTATGCTTCATTGAATATTCAAAAGTTATTACAATGAAAATGAGAATGAGAAAATGAAATCTATAAATAAATAAATAAATAAATTGTGGGACACAATTCACACACGGTTATTCAGTCCCAAACTAGGCAGAGCCTGTACTATGGGTACTAAACAACTGATAAACATACTTAAATAAATATTAAACGACCAGACACGAAGCCAACAGACATGTTCATGCACACAAATGTTGGCCCCGAGCGGGGATCGAACCCGCGACCTCCGACTCAGAAGGCAGGGTTACTACCAACTGAGCCATCAGGCCCGTCAATTTGTTTTATTAATATTGTTTTAATATCTCGCTCAATCCTAAGCTACATAATATGCGGACGCTCCTTGCGTCTGCTGCGACCCCGGTACCCGGCACCTGTTTGTTTCCGCGTAAAACTTTAATTAACCAATAAACATGTCGCGCGCGGCCCGTCTTAAATTAGCCCGCGAAAATTGCGCTGCCTCCTCAGTCGCTATGATTCCCTGGTACTTTTAACTAGTTGGATACCCTGTTTTGTATTTGTCTGTACACTGAAATTAGCCTTCCCTGCTAGTATGATGCCCTCGTATAAGTTGCACCTCCGCGTATTACACATTCGTATGCTACCCTAGTACTTTACTTTTATTTATTCCATACTAGCAGCGCCCCGCGGTTTCACCCGCGTAGTTCCCGTTCCCGTGGGAATACGGGGATAAAATATAGCCTATGTGTTATTCTGATGTATAAGCTATATAACTGTAAAGTTTCATCAAAATCCGTTCAGTAGTTTTTGCGTGAAAGAGGAACAAACATACATCCATACATCCAGACATCCATCCAAACAAACTTTCGCATTTATAATATTAGTAGGATGCCATTTCGTATATGATGATTTTTCCTCTCCTAAAAAAGTATAGAATCCCACTCTCTGATTAGGAAATTAGTAATGGCTAGACCCAACTTTCCAAGCTACTTATGGCGGGCTAACGAGCCTTCCGAAACCCGGTGAAGCTATTGAAGTAACACCACGCGGCGCACCCATTCACTGACTACACCTAACATTGCTTAACCTGATCGTTCCAACACTGGCATCTGTATTTAACGTAAGAATACTTCAAAAGAGAAACATCTCAGGTATTTTCATTTCAGCGGAGCAGTGACGTCACGAAGCTATAGGGCACAAATTGACATAGCTTCAGTTTCATCTGGAGCTTGCGTTTCTTTTGTCGCGGGTGCCATGGGGAGGGGGGTAGGAGGCGGGGGCGGAGGGGGCAAGGTTGACAAATGGGCCGCTCCGAGCATCCGCGTGCGATACAATCGGTGCGTTGCTTACTGTGCTCCGTTGTAGGAAAAAACTAGGGGTGTCGCGTTGTTTAGTTGGATTCTGACGTTGTTTTTTACAGCAAGCCCGGTTAAGGAAGGGTGCATTATTTTTATCTGTGTTGTATCGCTCTGTCTCGAAGCTTGACATTTTGGTTCCTTAAATGACGTAAGTGGGCACTCACTAAGGCTCTAAGATATGGTTTTTGAAATTCCCACAGGAACGGGAAAAAACAGCATCTGCGTGGGCAACGCTGCTGGGCACGTTAATCCTAAATATTATAAATAACAAAATCACTGTTTGTTTGTTACGCTTTAACACCTTAAAAACAACCGATTTAAAAAATTCTTTGTAGAACATAATATTCGCAACTCGCTCGCAAATATAGACGAATATTGCTGAATCAGTCGATTCCTTTTATTATTTTTTATTCCTTTTATTATCTACAGTTTGATTGTTTCTTATAATATAATTACCTATAGTAATATTAGTAATACAACGCCTTGCAAATTGAAATCTTGTTATTGTTTTCATGATTTTCAACTTGCTCCCGTTCTTTTAATACTTTGAACCCTATAAGCGCTAAGCGTAAAGTGTCTTTACTTTAGTGTGATTTAAATCCTTGCAATTTCCAGCTCGTGCCAACCCTGCAGCACGCGTCACTGGACTCGTCCCAGCGAGCCATTACTCACTGTCAGCCGCCATTTTCCCGCCCCACCCGCTACGCGCTACGAGCTACGGGTTACGGCGTAGCGTTCCGTTACGTAGCAACCGCTCGCCGGCTGCTGCTGTCCTAGTACTTCTGGTCACTCATGCCACCTTGGTCCTTTGCTAATTAACCATTGCATTGGAAGAAATTGCTTTTCGAAACAGTCTTTGATTTCTAATATCCTAGTACTTGCATTCTTGTGTCTGTAAGAAAGTGCCTCACTCGTCTGGTGCCTTAGTACAAGTGAGCATTTGCTTGCAAGTCATGTTAACCTAGTACTCAACTATGTGCTTAGTGTGACAGTCGTGTTGTCCTAGTACTTTTGCATATTATGCGTGTTGTCCTAGTACCTTAGTACTTTTGCTTGTGTCTTTCTTAAATTTTCATTTAGTTCATTATTGTATTTCATTTTAATGTAAAGTGATATGTAATTAATTAAATAAATGTGTATTTATGGCCTCTACAAAGTAAGTACAAATATTGTCACGTAAATAATATCTGAAAGCTGTAACTTTCAACAATTTAATAAATTTCATTTTAGTTATAATGAAAGTACAGTCAAGAGCACATGAAGCTTTACACTTGTAGTGGGAGTCTGACCCATAAGGCGATTGTAATAAGAACGTTAGAAAGTCCAATGTGTCAAACTCCAGATGCTCTTGACTGTACAGTCAGCCATTGACCAAAGAGGAGAAATAAAACAAGGAACTTTTTTTTAGGTTTTAATATTTTTTACACAATTCGTAGCATTCATAATGCCGATACTGTTCCGTCACTCGTATCCGCGTCCCGGCAGCGCAGGTGTTGTATACCCTATTTATATATGTACCAGTTCACTATCAGTATATATTCATAATCATATAGTACCACGCCGGAGTTATACAATACAAATATATAATTAACATTTTCTTGAACCGTTTCATAATTGAAATGTATCGCTGCGAGACGCCCGATTTTAGTAGCTATATTTACAATAACTTGATGACTTTCAAAATCATTATGTATAATGTACATATACATATATATAATAAAGAGAAAAATCAAAATAAAATTCTTCAATTAATACATTAATACCTAACAACTACTATTTAAGAATTTCCTCTTAATAAAAATATATTACACGCAATGTAAATAACAATAATTATTAAGGAAATATCAACAAAGTGTGGAGTGAAAGAAAACTTGTATGTATATTTTAATACTGAGACTTCACTGGAAATGAAACGGTATAATACAAAGAAAATGACGCTATATAATATAATTTGATGATATATTTACAAAAGTTAACAAACTTCATCTAAAATGAGACACTAGACTTATGTGACATGATTGTTTTATAGTCATTGTATTTGGCCAATTTACTTTATTTTGTCTTACTGCAAAGTTAGCGGATCATGACAGGTTAAGGCATTTCATTGAGGCAACTTTGCCTAGCATATTTCTAAATAAAATATTGGATGTGGTGTCGACTGTACCAGTAAAAATTGACATGAACAATATTTATTTATTGATTTGTGTTGGCAAAGGAATCTCATACAGCAAAAAAAAACCTTTTTTTTTTGTCAAAGGAATCTCTTTGTTCTGCCAAATTTATGTCCATATAACAATCATATGACAGTGATTCACAAGACATTATGGTGGCGATTATCCTAGTATAAAGCTTCTTCCGGGTATACCGTAGCTAGGACCAATTATTATGTCGAAATATATGTTTTTTTATAACTCCCGTTCGTATACATGGCATAAGGCTGTAATGCAAAGCATTACTTTAACGTATTCTCGTGGAGATATAGATATACATTGTGATTTTTATACTTGCAATTTTTAAGTGGTTCAAAGTTTCGTGTTAGAAATATATATGAAGTTATTTATAAATAAACAAATAACAAATACTCGTATTTAAATTCGTTCATTTTCTCATCGAATATCTGCTGAAAGAAAACTCTTTGTGTGTTAAGCTCGCTCTTATACTACATTTGCTAATAAATGTACAGAAAAAAATGTAGCTTCAAACCATCTTAAAATATTGCGAAGCATTTAAAGTTCCGTGGTCAATTCTGGATTTTAAAATAAAAACATCTAAATATTTTTTTAAACAAACAGTTTCATTCATTTCTATATCCCACGGAACAAAAATAATGGTTATCTAGGAGAAAGCTCACGATTTTTCAGTCATGAAATCACACAATCTTTTACATTAAAGTTAAATTTAATTTTCGATCTAAAATTTTTAAAAGCGTCGAAATTGAAGATACACTTCAAATTTGTAGGTTAAGTAATATTGACAATATATTTTCAATTTAACCCTTTAAATACAATTTAAGATTCAAAAACACATGGTCTTCTCGTGTGAAGGCGATGTCAGGTTTTACGACAAAATATACCTAAAAATCTCTTTTTAACATTGTAAAATATCATTTCGTATCGTATACATCGGTTACAAATTGTGCTACTTCATTGAACACCAAGGCAAGGTGTGATATCAGATTTACAATATCATTAATAATATATATATTAGAAGATATGTATGTCTCCTGTAACGAAAAATGACAATGGGGAATAGAATTTAATGAATTGACGTTCGCTTAGATATACTTTGAGCTTGATAATTACATAGATAATAAATAATCATAGGTAACAGACGCAACGGCCGAAACTTAAGTATTTTACAGTTTCTTTCTTGGCGATTCGTGGATATCGAGACTGTTATACACGAGCGAGATATTTATATAAATTTATATATATCATAAATAAATTCAAGTGTATCTCGAATACATTCATGCATATCTTGAATAAATTCAAGTATATCTTATATAGGTTCGTGTGTATCTTGAATAAATTGAAATGAACCTTGCCCTCGATCGTGTATGACCGCCTTTACAACAGAAGTTCAAAGTCATACCTAAATAATCTAGTACATACACAGCTTTACAAAATTCCCGGATTCTATTACAATCTTGTCCTGCCCAAATACTTCCAGTGATAGTTACAACTTACAACTATTCAATTATTTATTTATATTTACGTAATAACAATACACAATTAGCTATAAATATTTATACGATAACTATCAAACCTTTTATTGTTACATTCATCTTTGCTCCTATTGTTCCGAGTGATAAAACCGCTTTTATTTATAAATGGGTGATTGCACCGGTATATTACAGCGTCCACATTGTCACTTCGTAAATTTACATTTAATTTAAACATTAAAGTTGACTTTAAATCTTAATTTAGGAGATCGTATACTGTTTCAAATATTACAAAGTGTATTGCGTTTATGTACATGTAGCATAGTTCTCCTGGTGGTAGTGTCACGTTGCGTTCGGCCTGGCTTCCATCGCGCTGGGATCTGAGGCCTGTGGATCATGAGGCTCAGTGAGGCCATGTCAATCAGTAAGCTCACTCTGGACTTTCTTATACCGCTGGTTTCAGATGCCTGGATCAGTTACAATTATGGATCACTGGGCT
Source organism: Ethmia dodecea (assembly GCA_963855545.1). Taxonomy (NCBI): domain Eukaryota; kingdom Metazoa; phylum Arthropoda; class Insecta; order Lepidoptera; family Depressariidae; genus Ethmia; species Ethmia dodecea. The sequence goes on along the minus strand of OY979457.1, from coordinate 12,736,657 downwards.
CGCTGCGGTTAGATCACATAAGACCGTTTGTTTTAGGAATCACTTAGGCATTGACCACGTGGTTCATAAGCCAGATGGATCACAGCTCACAAGGTATCTAGATCACTGGGCTCACTCCGGTTGGAACATGACTCATGTTATGCGAGACCATTTGTTATAATATAACACTAAGGCGTTTGTTACGTGGTTCATAAGCCCGATGGATCACAGCTCACAAGCCGTATGGATCACTGGGCAGCAGGTGGATCAAGTGGCTCGTTGAGGCCGGATGAATCAAGTGAACCATGGCTCACTGTGTCATTTAGTTCACTCAAGCCGTGGAGTGTTCCGATCTCGTGGCCCACGTCGGCCTCACCAACGTGAGCGGAGGCCGAACGATGACAGTGTTATTCTTATCTGAAAATAAAATAATCTTATATTTTTTTTTTATTTTAATAGTTTATTTATGTATTTTTTTGTATTCGACGCTTTTTTTGTTAGTTTAGGTTTATCGACTGAACTTTAGACCACTGAAGTCAGATGATCTGAAATTTGGCATTATGTAAGTTCGGTAACATCAGTCAACACAGATTTTTAATAGTATTGTAATATAAAAAATTGGTAATGTAATTTGACGTCACTGTATTTATCAATTAGTTGTTCTGCGCGATTTTCTCGTTCCTCTGGGAAAATAAAGCCAATTTTACTTCCAGAAGTCTTTCCATTGATGAGAGAGTTTTTAAAATCAGCCCAGTCCTTTCCAATAGTCGACTCCAAATAATAGGGAAAGGGCAAGAAAACTATATCTTAGACACTAACTGCTATCTATTTAATCTTCACATACTTACATGTACAAATGTGGCGTGCATTAGAGATGGTGGCCGTAGTACTCCGCCGGGTAGTGCGCGTAGCCCTGGTGGAAGGCGGGGTCCGTCGGCGGCCTGTGCATCATCTGCTGGCCGTCCATCATGTAGCCCATGGTGGCCTCCGGGCTGTAGGCTCCTGAGGGACCCGCATGCGGGAACACTGCCGGGTAAAACACTGAGCGGTTAATTAAGCTTGCTGTGAAAGAAAGAAAGATAGAAAGAAGAAAACTGTTTTTATTAAGACTGCTGTTCTGTGCGGTTTCACCAGCATAGTTCCCGTTTCCATGGGTATACGGGAATAAAATATAGCCTATGTTACTCCTGATAATGTAGCTTTCCGTTGGTGAAAGAATTTTTAAATGGGTCCAGTAGTTTTTGAGTTTATTCTTAACAAAGATACAAACATACAAAAATACAAATCGTTCCTCTTTATAATATGAGTAAGTACAGAGGTATATAGATATAGAAGTATAGAGTAGCTGCTCGGCACGGTTTCACTAGCCTAGTTTCCGTTCCCGTGTGAATACGGGAATAAAATATACCCTATGTTACTCCCTGATAATGTAGCTTTCCGTTGGTGAAAGAATTTTTGAAATCGGTTCAGTAGTTCTTGAGTTTGTTACAAACATACAAATCTTTCCTTTCTAAAATATTAGTGTAGATGTATACGTGTATGGGGCTGTCTTGGAGAGGTTGCGTTAAGTTTATGCTGACGCCGGATGCTTTACGGGGTTGGCAGAGGTATTTTGTTGGAAATACAGTTTTCATCAGAGTATTTTTGTACCCTAAACGTGACAGGTAGTGCACCCATGGTCGTGTGCTGTTAACACATTCCGCAGTATTCTGTCCATTTGTAAGTCATTCACATTCAGATTGTGAATTGTGATAGCTAAAATCATATTAGGTCTAGTTCGCACTATGTCAGTAATTTAGTCGAGTCCTTGTTCGTAGTATACATACACCTATACAACTCGACGATATTTGGCTCATTTGCTACTGTACTACATACTGAACAAGGACTCGAATAAATACTGACCTAGTGTGAACAAGGCTTTAGTGTATATGTGTGAGTTATAGGTTTTAGCATACAGGTAGCTCGATTTTGATCAGGAAAGAAGCCCAAATCATTGCACTCCCACTCGCAGTAAAACCAAGACGGCGTTTGTCCTTGTTTGTCCCAGCTCCCAGCTCCCAGCCTCTCTGGGAGCAATGGCGCGTGCCCCCATAAAGCTCCCGCAAGGAAATCGGCAGCTATAATGGGCGAACGCCATTACTTTACGATTGATAATCCCCATGGATATATGGAAGTCGGAAGCCATAACAGTTTTGTGGTAAAATTGAGCGAATTCCTAAGTTTCGATTGATCGCAATGGGGTTAGTTTTTTGTGAGGCGGATAGCGTAATTGCGCAATGGTTATCTGTACATATAAAGTAAGTGACAGACCACGCACAGCCTAAGCCGGTTGAGCTGGATTTCAAATTTCGAAAAGAAATTTTTGAGCACCGCTAGATAACAGAACTCTAAAGAGTAAGAAACCGACTTCAACTTATATGGGTTTCTCATGGATGCCATTGTCAGAACTGGACCAAATTAAAACAATCGAAATCGGTTCACCCAGTCGAAAGTTCTGAGGTAACAAACATAAAAAACGTACGTGTCGAATTGAGAACCTCCTCCTTTTTTGAAGTCGGTTAAAAAAGGTACAACGTGCTGTAGATATATAATATATAGATCAGAACGGAGACGAAACCGCAGGCAAAAGTTAGTTATAATTTTGTATAAGCTATTCTTTTTACTACTCCCATTTGAATGTTCATTGAATTATAGATTCAATAATATTCCTAAACAGGGAAAGTTTAACAATAACAATAAAATTTGTCAAACCGCTTACCCGCAAAATAACTTAAAAAAATAATTTCCGACATTTTAACACAAAGTTTTGCCGTCATGTTTTATCGTTATTTGGAATTTTACACTTTTGTTGCGTTGACAAAAAAGACGTCAAGTGTGAAACTGAGTTGTGCTCTAAGGGTTCTGTATAAAATGTTTAATTATCTTGGAAATGTAGAGCATACTTCTAGATAAACCTATGAAAGCACCTTCTCAACGATGATCTTATTTATTTATAATTTACTTTATATATTTAGAAAGTGATATGGTTGTGTGTTTTTATTTATTGATTGATTTGGGCAATTGACAAGAAAAAACATAGTTTTAGTCACCAAAGAATTCGGTACCAGTATAAAATTTTCGGAAGTCTTTACTTCCCCAGTGTCATTAAATATTTAAAAAATAACAATACCTACAGGACCAGTCTGTGTAAGAGAACCGAGAAAAGGTTGGCTGCGACAGGATGTACAGTGTTTCGCCATTGCCTATATCCCGTGTAAAAAATATACCATTAGGGTTTTGTTATTCCTAGTGCGGAACCCAAAGAGTCCAAGATACGGGCCGGTGGAGTCGGGAAGACAGGAAGCAATATCGGAGTTCCCTAGGGACGTTCCCGCCACCGGGAAACTATGATTTACTGGATAATCTCCAGGACGTTCGCCAGATCAGGGCATTGTGGAGTGCGATTACGCCAATTGACGGGACAGAGGAATCAGATGTCTTTAAAAAAATGTTTTCTGTAAAGTCGGTTTACGGACGATAATTTTACGTGATAACGCCATAAGAAAACATTGATGAAAAATTGCATATTGGAGTGGAAGAGAGATAGATGCGTCACAAGCCGAACGCTTAGGCCGATTGTGGATCTCTATCGTTCCGCGCTCTTTGCAAGCTAGGCTCAGACGGAACGTGACAATTTTTCGATTCGATGAGAGGCGTGAATAATATATAATTAGGAAAAACCAACAACTTCCTTCTTCAAAAGTCGTGTTTACAAATATCTGAAAGGTTGTGGGAGGGGACAGAAGAAATTTCTGATTTCTTTTTTTTTAAATAAAACCTTTTTAACAAATAATTAGAAAAACCATGAAGCCATTTTGTTCTACAAAAGGAGTGTTTACGGATTTCTAAAAGGTGGCAATGTATGGTAACTACTCTGGCGGAGAAGATGTTCATTTACCATCAGATGTCTCGCCATTTTTAAAATAAAAGAATAGTTTAAAAAGAATAAACACATTTAAAAATCAATCCCTTTATATATGCAGTTCCATTGAAGTGAAGTCGTTGATCCTGATACAGTACAGAGTAATAAATGTATAATTACTTACGTACTATGAAGTATTATCATATTATCTAGTATATTTACTAGATATGATAATTATGAAACCACATTAAGTATAAATAAAAGTATCTGGCAAATTAGCCAACTTGTCAGGCAAGCGAGGTTATTATTTTGGCTTCAAGGTAGGATCCAAAAGATCTAATGGATACATAATATGCATTCTGTGGAAACAGTTAGCAAGTACGTTTAAATATTGAGCCAATTGTCGTAAGTACCAGGGCGTCAGAAGTCCACCCATAGTGCACTATAACAACAGCATAAAACAACTGAAACCCGAATTGGAACTCACCAGCGGATGCGGCCGCCGCCAAGTTTGCCGACGACGGAAAATCGAAAAAGGGGGTGGAATAGATGGAAAATTGTTTTGGCAATGAGTAAAGAAAATGGCCACCGCATTTCCTGTGGTCAGGGCAACGGGTTTTTCCAATCTATATCTACATAGCTCTACATTATTCGTAAACGTTCTTAATTTATTTGCTTTACATGTTCAATACAATAATTTCTAAACGTGGCTTTCCTCATAGTGAATTTCTTCACAGTATTTTCCTTCACTGTTGAGTTAGTGGTAAATATGTACCAACTTATGTTTTTGAAAAACTCATTAGTAAATACACTGAATTGAAAACGAGCTTAAATAATTGGTTGATTCGATCACCGGATACCATAATAAGTATACCTTATATTGTGAAATCTGCGAGTAGGTAAATGCAATTTTCACCCCCTAAACCAATATAGGCAATCCCTTGAAAAATCCATTGTATGATTCTTATGAATAATCATCAATAATAAAACAAGATAACCTAACTAACTTACGAAGTGTAAAATAATGTCCTGTAAGTGAAGCAAACCCTACTAACCCGCAGGTCTCAGAATTAATTCTGAGACATGTATAAACAGACTCGGTCCGGCAATGGGCTCACCACCTATCACGTTTAGGGGTCCAAATAATATCTGGTGAAAAGTGGGAATATCCAGAAATGGAATACCTCTGCCTACCCCCTCGGGGATATTAGGCGTGAGATTATTATTTATTATTTTACACTACTAAAATAGCAGTGCATTAAATCCTCCTGAGTTGAAATGGGTTTCCGCCATTGTTAACGCGTTACTTGTGTATCCGGTTTTACATTATCGAAGTTCGGCAATAATCAATCGTCATTACGCTCAATACTGTTTTTGTCGCATCGATCGGTGTAAAGCATAATGGGGATAGTTTATTAATACATGGACGCATTACGCGGCGTCCTCGGACATAACCCTGTCAGGCAGCGAACGTATATACGGCGGCGCGTTTCAGCCGAACGACGCCGGCTAATGAATTTATTATAAGGGCATAAATTGCTCTCTGATGCGACGCCATTACCGGCCAGCCTGTAAATTACAATTCGTTCGAGCGCAGCCATCGGGTGCTATTTCCGACCAATCGTTTATTGAGCTGAGGATTAAAAGGTGTCGCGCTCGCGAACTCTTGTTAATTAAAAATGGAATCTGCGGAATAACAGAGGAACAGATCTTTTCTAATCCGCAATGGGCCCTCCACACATCTAGATAGCAGTACCAGGCGAGCAGCGCCGATAGTCGGCGAGGGGCGAGTGATGGATCGCCGGGACGGGTCAACGAATTCGGACATTATTCTTTTTTACCCTTCTTGCGTTCCCGTTCGCAAGAGTAAGCCCTTTTTCTGCGTCGTCCTTTCTTTTTTCCAGGGAGGAATTTTTGTTAGCTGCGTGCGCCGTTTTATGGACTGTGTGTTACAATTACAAAGTAAAAATAGAATTGGCCGCTTGTAATTCTATGCCATATTGCTGGCGGGCGGTGGAAAAAATGCCTCGTCAGAAATTCCGGTGTTTTTGTGCCATTTTCTCATTTTATGTGTTCCCTGGTTTGGATTCGCGTAACTGTTAGCTTCTTGCTTCTTACAGTTTGTCTGACAGGAGGCATAAAAGGCAGGCCTGTAAATCAATTATGAGATTGAATGGGAATGAGCGTCGATGCTTGCTGACGGGCGACATTATAAGTTTGAGAAAAAAACAACTCAATCCACTTTGGAAACATTTAAACTGGCGCCAAGCCACATGGAGAGAATCTTTGTTTCAGTATTTCATTTAGCCTTTATTCTGGTTATCGTTAAAAATTGTGGGAATGACGACATACTTCTGTATCTCTAAACTTCTATACAACAATCAAGAATAGTATTAAGGAGAAGTAAAGTTGTTTGTATGCTAGATGTAATCTCTGGAATTAGTAATATACTGGTGATTTTTTTTTACCGTCTGAAAAAAAAATATGACGTATAAGGTATCTAGAACCGAAGTTATACACGAGATTAATGGTTAAATATTGTCATGTTTAGTGCAATTTACAAAATCTAGAAAACTACGCACAGTACTACGCGCAGCTGGCGGTTGTAGGTAGATTGCGCATAAATGGAAGCTACGAGCCTGTTTCTTTTTAAAATACTATCTCAAATATCTCAGTGTGTATTATTGACTACAATTTAGTAACGTATATTAGTTTAAGCAAGAAAAAAATGTTTTGAGAAAAAAAAAATTTAAGTAACATTGCTAAATTAATCTTACCTATCACACCACATTTTTTTCCAGACGGTAAAAAAAGTCACCGTATATATATATATATATAAATCAATACTGAAATATATTTCATTTATACCCATGGAAATCGACAGTATTTTTGAGTGACATAGTATTATCGAAATAGCCGTTTTATTGACGTCTCGGTAAAAAAATAGTTTATATTTTTAAATTTCAATTTCTTTCTGGATTCACTAACCTAACCAGCAAAGATGTTTACTGAAAAACTGTTTCTTTATTCCCACCTCTTGGATAAACAGATATTTCATGCTACTCTTGATACAGTTTAAAATATTCTCTTTCCAACTTAAAATTTATTGGATGCGGAACCCATTTTTCCCCGGCACATTAGTCTGGTCCCAGATGTACCAGGAACACATAACTCCACTGGTCAGCGCTAAGAGCTCTCCAAAGATCGGCGTGCATGTGTATTAGGAGCTATCTCAGGGGACATTGGCTACGGCTGGTGGCGATGGTCCCGGAATTACGCGGGACTATTTAGGACCCCTCCGAATTTCAGAAAATGACTGTCTCGTGCGTTTATAAAAATACTTCCCGTGGGAATACGGGAACAAAATATAGCCTATGTGTTATTCTGATGTATAAGCTATTGAACTGTAAAGTGTTATCAAAATCTGTTTAGTAGTTTTTGCGTTAAAGAGAAATAAGCATTCATCTACACATCCATCCATACAAATTTCCCATTTATATTAATCTTTAAGTATAGTGTTAAATGAAAAAATAGGCAATCTTCGTCAATAATTAAATGGAATTCCCTGTACAGCTACTAAATTTATCATTACAAATAGTCATAATATCTAACAATGTCCCGATTACATGTCCCGAATTTCTCTACATCCAGTTTTTACATCACACGACGGAACATTGTCCCGTTACATGTCCCGTATTTCACGTCCCGAATTTCCTTCCATACTCGTCTCTCGGGACTGTCGATCATTCAGTTTCTCAGGTGCACACTGCATACTGTATGAACGGACTTTGTGGTCAGCGAATTCAATTTCGGACTTCAAAGTCGGGAGGACGTGAGCGAAATAAGTGTATCGATGAGGGGTTTACGTGTAAACGTGAGGCAGGGTTAAGTTTTAAAAATGACCTAAAGTAGTACTGTTCGATTTAGGGCTGATTTGATTGTACAATCGTCAGATAAACATTATCTGGGGAATATATGAACGCTGTCACTGTCTGACACAATAGAAAGGAAAAGTGAGAGGTGATGTTTATTCTACAGATAACTTTTAACTGACTATTAAAAATTATAATGTATACTGATGGGACGCGAAGAGCTTTTTGCTTCTCGATTTTTTTTTATTTTGTTGTTATTTTTATGATATACATTTACTCGTACCTATGGTATCTATTAAGATATCGCTTTAGGTAGTTACTATTTTGATTAAAATTAGATTTTTTGAAACAGACGTATCAATTAGTCAATTGTTTAAGGGTTCGAAAATACCTCGTAGAATAGTGGGTATGTAAGTACTTCCAGGAATGAAAACCTCTGCCAACCCCTCTTCACTAAGGCGTGAAAGATTGTATTTTTTTAGATTCGTAGGTTCAACCTCCTGTAACTGTTTTTTTTCAGGACACCCTGTATAAACAGGATGAACAAAACGGCCGTGGTGGAAGAGAAATTATAATTTCATAGGTATGTGCAAAATTTAATTATAATTAATTAAAACAGCAGTGATAGCCCGAACGGTTAAAGAGCCGGCCGAAAATCAGCGAGGCTCGGGTTCGAATACTGGCATGTACCAATTAGTTTTTCAAAAACTTACGTACATATTTATCACTAACTACATTTCCTTCCACTACTGCATTTTTATCCATCCTGTATAAATATGTGTTAAAATGTTTGTTTGTATAAGAAAAATGTTACCTGCTCTGTTCGACTGGTCTATCATAGGCTGGACTATCCTACGTCTCGCGTTGATAAACCTGGAACAATGGAATTTTAATATTAGAACAATGCCACACAAATACATATCACAATCACACTTTTAGTGTCACACTTCTTGATACATGCAACCAAATAGGCTGTTAAAAAAACTGAAACTATGCGCACATCATGTGCTTGAGAGATGTTGAGTATGATACCTTATCACTTTGCGGTAAATGCTAGTAATAAGATAGCAGTTAGGGAATAACAGGATACTGACAAAATTTAAAAAGAAAATTATCTGCAAAGTCTAGTTTTTATATGAAATTCCGGTTTACAAAATCATTTTTGTATCATCTTTAATTACATTAACGTTAGGAATATTAACAAGGTGTAAATGTGCAATAGTGAAAATGCTGTTATTTCTATATACGCGTAATAAAGAATATGCAACACAAATATAATTGTCTTCGTAGCAAAGCGTAGCAGCATTTTACATCAAAATCCTGTTAACAAAATTGACATTTTTACATCCGTAATTAAGAAACAGCATTTTACATCAAAATCCTGGTAACAAAATTGACATTTTTACATCCGTAATTAAGAAAACCTCCTAATTGCATCGCAAGACCTACCAGGCATACCAGGAGCGCATAGGTGATACGCAAGTCGGATGATACGGAACAATTACTCGAGCAATACGTTATACGTCTCGTGAATAAGTAATCCGCCACGCGCTGCGCCCCCGGTACCGGTGCATTCCCAAATTAACTGTCACTATGAATTTTGCAACTCCCAGACACACCGATTGCTTTGTGATTCGATTAGTTTTTCACGTAATCCAAACGTAATTTTAGATATATGCAGCGTTTGGTTTGAAAATATATTGTTAGGATTTGAATTAATAAGGTAGGAATGTAAATTGCAAGTAATAATTCACTAAAAAGATGATTTTAAAATACCCTTATGTATTTTAAAATTATAGCTAATTGCTGAATAATAAAACAATAAAAAGTGTAGCTATTGAATAGAGATTAGGTAGGTACCTACTCAGTTATATTTATTATGGAAATATACAAAATAATGAAAATGTCAACCTCTTCCGAAATAAAGTAGCGACTTTGCGACAACGACGACAATATGGCAACAGATGCAACTAATAAAAAAAAAATTATTTTCAAAAAAATAATTTCAAAGTATCTGTGGATTTTAATTTCATCCCTAACGAATAACAATTTTAATAAACGTAAAATTATCACCATCTCTCCTTTCAAAAGGACAAGTAAAATTAGCGTACTACCCTACTAGGGACACACTGGGACACATTGGGACACACTATCCCCGCCAAGGGCCCAGTAATTACTCCCGGCGAGCGTCCGATGCGCCTAATGTATTGTTAATATCAAGATTAGTTCATTAACTCTTCATGTGCTGCACCGGGTCGGAACGCCCCGGGTCTAGTGCCCCGGGCAGCAACGTCCGGGGCCCGATATACCCCTGCAGGGATAAAAACGGATAAGTTTAACGACGCTCAGGAGGCTATCTGCTAAATTGTTCATTACTCTATTGATGTCTAAGTATTTTTAATGATTTAGAAAAATATGTTTTACGATTTAGTGACAGGTTAATGATGGTTCATGAAATACGGTTATCAATTACTTGGTTTAATATTAAAAATGCGAAAGAGACAGAGTTACAGCCGGTCTTGATCAAATTTGTGTGAGAAGTAGTATCTTAGTATATTTTCTTCCTCAAGATTCAATATCTTTAGACACCTTTCACCTGAGAGCGTTATTAAATAGATACATAATATGTAGGATTGATGAAACGGAATGCAAATGGTGTGAAAGAGAGAGGTAGATATGATGAAAGAGTATGAGTGAAAGAGATAGATAGTTTTAGTTTTATATTTGTTTGTTAAATTATGAATAAAAAATTATAATAGTAGATCAATGAATAGTTTACATAGGTGCCTATATTGTCTGAGCATTCGAATTCTACAACCTATAAAAAGAGCAGTGATAGCCCGGACGGTTAAAGAGCCGGCCGAAAATCAGTGAGGCTCGGGTTCGAATCCTGGCATGTACCAATGAGTTTTTCAAAAACTTACGTACATATTTATCACTAGCTCGACGGTGAAGGAAAACATCGTGAGGAAACCCGCAGATCTCAGAATTGATTCTGAGACATGTGTAAACAGACCCGGTCCGGCGATAGGCTCACCACCTATCACGTCTAGGGGTGTATCCAGTAATGGAATACCTCTGCCTACCCCCTCGGGGATAAAAAAGGCGTGAGATTATATTATTATTATATATATTATATATAAAAAGTTTGTCGCATTAAATATAGTTTTAAAAACAGCTCTCTATTTTTATTTTAAAATGTGCAACCTATTGACATTACCCCAATAAATCACGCGACAACGCTCATAACAAAACGCAACACGATATTTGCATGTGTATAAATGTATTATTTTATTCGGCGTAATGGCGGGCCGAGATAACCGGGTGCCGTAAATCATAACACTGATCTGGATTTGTTAATTTTGCCGTCGGCGGGAGAGGGTTAAGCTGCAGGGCTGGGACACGTTATGGGAGAAAGTTTTGGTTTAATATTATTCCTATGTTCCTACGTAGGTAATGTTATGTGGGTACTTTCGAATTAATATGATTATATGATGCAAAAGTTCCGAAGTTTTGAAGTTTGGTATGGTAAATTTGGTATATTATAATAGGTACGTACGTACTTTTTCATATTTTAAAGGTTCCTATTTTATTGACCAAGCGTTGAGTTTTATATTATTTCATTATGTTTCGTCTCGTCGCAAAACGAATTTTAATTCTTTTGTGGTGAAAGTACCAACCCATCATCTGGAAACCTTCATGTTAGTTATTTTATATGTATGTTAGTTGCAATTATATGTAAACTAATACAGCAAATTCTCGAAAAGGTGCAAAAATTTACCCACCCTCCTTCCACCCCAAACTTCACTATCCTGCCTCCTCTTCTTCTTTACCCCACAAGTAAACCCGGGTGTCAAATACACGACCCCGTAATGCGATGTCGGTGCATTGTCCGCTGCACTCCAAAAATGCAAGACAAATGCACATTGCATGCAAATGCAACTAATTGTAATGAGATAACTATTATTATATTATGGAATCCTTAGGGGACCTATGTTTTGGATTTAATATGTCTCCCTTTGGAATATTAACAAAGAGAGTAGTAAGCAGCGACCGCCCTGGTTAAGCAACGTTCGGCGCGGTCAGTCAGTGAATGGGATCGACTAGTGGCATTATATCGCAAGCTTCTTCATCGTCGGTGGAGATGGGCTGCTGTTTACATTTACTCAATCTTCATGGACGAGTTTAGTGTGCCTTGTTATTAGACTATTGACTCTTTTAAGTGTAATTCAACCCACAGAATAAAATACATTTTCATTTTTCATTTTCTCCGTGTTTCAAAAGGCAAGTTAAACCGTTGATCCCGGTGTGCACAATGGAAGTCGTTAAGCCATGTCGGATCTTTCCTCACGTATAAGGAAGTATGGGCCATAATCTCCCTGAGAGCCCACTGCTGATAGGAAACAGTCAGTCAGTCATCAAACATAAAAGTTTGGCGAGGCTACATATTATATTCCATTCATTTCAATAAAAAAAAGTGTTATGCTAGTGACGAACTGTCAGAATTTCAAGCCAACTAAAGGTGACAGCTATAAATCCTACTAATATTATAAATGCGAAAGTTTGTTTGGATGGATGTCTGGATGTATGGATGTATGTTTGTTCCTCTTTCACGCAAAAACTACTGAACGGATTTTGATGAAACTTTACAATTATATAGCTTATACATCAGAATAACACATAGGCTATATTTTATCCCCGTATTCCCACGGGAACGGGAACTACGCGGGTGAAACCGCGGGGCGCTGCTAGTCAATCATAAAACAAAAATATCTGTTGATCTTTATTCTCTAAGCTTGGAGGGCGCCATTTTGAATCCCAGTTCAAATCTCCAACGTCAAATGTTTATAGTAACCAAATGCCATTGACTTCAAAGATTGTGTTAGATGGCCTGCTGTTCTTTGGTAAGCGCGTCACTTGAATTCTATCCTTTAAAATCTTTATAAATATTATTTGGACTACCAAATAAGGTTATTAGGAAAAGAAAGAAAGAAAAATTTTAAAAGTTGCTCTTCTCCATAGGGTTTGGGCAGTACAGAGGTACTGTAACGGGTCGTAAATACGACGACACAAATATTAATAATTTACATTAGTGTTTCGTAAATACAAGGTGTACTGAAAGACCCTTAGGATTGTATAAGCATACTCAAGTTCATAATGCTAAGCCCGATTGGCTATATCTATGATTATTATTGTTAGATTTGGTCTCCCGAATAGGCAAAGTTAAAAAGGTAATTTGATTCCTAGGACACGTCCGGAGGGTGGGGGAAGCTGATGGCGCGTGGCGGTGCAAGAGGGATTTCGGGTAAATTGCTAAAAGACTAGGGTACGGGTTGGAAACGACAGCTACATTAAAGAAACACTGGTAAAAATGCACTAAGACACTGTAATACTAATAGTAAAATTGCAATGCATAGATTAAAATTTAATGTAAGAGTCTCTTATGCTTTATTCCCGACAGAGTCGAGAGAAGTATTATATTCCTGGTAATACCCACTACTTTTCAAAAGAGTAATTTTCTACCACTAATGCGAGTAGTAACAGGTGACTTTTGTGCTATTACATATACCTTAGAACTAATCCTAGAACCTAAGAGTTCTTCAGAATGTTTTCTTTTACTGGCGAGACATAAGTACTTGTAGTAAACACGTACTTATGACTTACTTACGTACGTACTTTACCTATTCGTAAGTTTTTGAAAAGTCATTGATGCCCTGACTAGGAATTGAACCCTTTTTTTTTATTGAAGAATTTAACTAGTTGCATTCAGTAAGTATATATTCAGTTAAGCAAAAACACTACCCTTAATATGAGTTAATAAAAAATGAAAATGCTAGGCACTTTGCAATTAGTCTGACTCCCTTACTAGACGGGCGCCCCGTGAAAGTTTCAAGCCGACAGTATAAAATTTAATTTGGCCCAAGTTTTTGGATTTTAATTACCTGAAAGCGAATTAAATAACGAGGAGGGGCTGGAAGGAATTCCTTTTACTGTAATGCCCAGAATTCTTAGCGCGGTGTCGCAGGGTACGGGAAGTAATTTATAATTTATTGTGCTTCAAGAATTTGGCAGCTGAGTTACGTTTATTCAAGTACGAATTTCGCACATGTGCCGCTACATATACACTTACCCTAATCCAATCTAAAACGATGCGAAAGTGAGTTAGTTTGTTACTTTTTTTCTCCTAAACCGATGAACCGATTTTGATGAATGTTGGTGTAGTGATTGAACCCTGGAGAAGGAGATAGTTATGAATAGGACTGAAATTTGAAATTGGAACAGAGATAGCTTGCATATCTTGTTACCACAAAATCTATCGTGCAATAAATAAATAATCAATAGTTTTTTGAATTTATATTTGACTAGCAGCGCCCCACGATTGTACCCACGTAATTCCCGAGGGAATACGGAGATAAAATATAGCCTATGTTACTTCCTGATAATGTAGCTTTCCACTAGTGAAATACATTTTAAAATCGGTTTAGTGGTTTAGGCATGAAAGTGTTATAAACAAACTAAGTCCGTTCAGCATATATTCTATTTTAGGATTTTTTGTGGGATCGTCTTAAAAGATTGACTGGATCTAGATTGAGTGCATTTGGAAAAACACATTTATTTTCAGTTGTTAAAAATCATTTGGATAAATGTGTTTTCTTTAGGATTTAATTTTGATGATTACAAGTAAAAAATGTCAGTGCTAAAGTTTGAATTAGGACTCTATCTATTAGTTACAATGACGTGTCGACGAAGCTGTGAATGACCATGAATAGTGATGGTTCTAAATAAAAACATAGCCACTTTTTTTCCTGATCAAACATTTAATTCCCACACGACAACGTTAAAAGTCAACTCGCCAAAATTACCCAAAAACAAGTGTTTTAGTAAACCTATTCCCCAAAGCTCACTGCCAAGCAGAAAAACCGCCAAACTCCGCTTCCATCCATAACGAAAACCAAACAGAGCCTGCAAACAACGATATTATTACTTACACAATTTTGCCACGGCCAGGTGAGGTATTACTAGGAGCAATAAATTCCGTTTTTCCCTAATTAAGGTTTAATTCGTCGCTAACCCGCCGTGCAACTCGCCCTTCGCTGTATTTGTTTAGTTTGCTAATTTATTTATGGCTGAGGGGTCTCGGCTAAGGTCCAGGGTTCGATGGTAGGATCTTTCTTTCAGTTTTTATGGTGGATGAAGTAATATGTCGTCAAGAATCATTTGCAAGGTGAGCTAGCTAATACTCAAGCTAACCTCGTAGCTGACATCTCTACATAGTATAAAAAACCTAAAAATAAAGTCGCTTTTCTTGTCTCTCAGTTCGTACATACGCTAAGTCCTCCTAAACCACGCAACAGATTTTGTTGAGGTTTTCATTAATAGAAAGAGCAATAAATGAGTAAGGTTTTTGAATATCCAATTAGGTAGGTAGGTTAAAAGTTGTATACAATTTACTAATGGCATTAAAAAGGTTTTTCCTAGAGTAAGTTTCAACTGAATGCGTCTTTATGATTTTATTGTAAGCTTACTACGAGTAACATCCCAATTTAAACAGTAAATATTTCGAGAAGAGTTGGAAACTTGAATGATGAACTATCACATGCATCCACGCGTGGATAGACATATTGTGTTAATATGTCTATCCAATCCATCCTGATGGATGATGGGTGATGAGGATCCATCGGATGATGATGGGATTGCCTCGCTTCTGCAGTGCGTCGAGGATTCGCAAAAAAATTATATCCCTGATCCGCAGAACACGGGACAGTCCCAGCAGCATCCTAAATACATTAGCAGATAAGTACACTTCGCCCCTGTGGAAGTGCCTTGTGCGGAGGGTGATCACTGAAACGAACGCTTCTCAGTGATCATTTTTTGGTACAATCACTGCATCCTATTTTATATTTAAGTTTTAATGTTACTAACCTAAAATAAGTCTACTAACTCTTCTATGGATCAAAGTTGTCCGAAATAAACATTTTTTATTTATTTATCTTATTACTACTATTAAAGTAAATGTCTTTGCAGCTGAGTGGTAAGTAAATAGGTTGGACCCGAAAACCGCTTAATTTCAAAACATTTAAATTACAAACACGAGTCAAACCCAAAACTTTTATCGGGACATCCTCCGGAGTCCCGACAAATCCCGAAATCGTAATCCGGGTACCAGGGTGACATAGCTTATCGGAGCGGCCGGCCAAATGAAGGCATTAGTTTTCATAAAGCCGGAGATAGCCCCCGGTCAGTCGCCCTTCGAGGCTTCGCGGAGGGCTGCGCTCCTGGTACCTAACTTGATAAATCGCCGCTGATATTTGAAGATTCTGCTGCCCTGGAGATAATGGATTCGGTTCTGGCTTTTCATGTCAAAAACTCTCGTTTGATACAATTCTGTATGCAAGGAGATGAAGGAGCAAGATCATTTTACAAATTGTGAAAAACCTTGCTATTGAAACACCATTGATGTTTTAAAGAACGGTTTTTAAGTAGCATGATAAAAATGTTAAAACAATACATTGAATACACACTTACTTTCGGAAACCCAAAAACATTTGTACACCAACTTCTTCTAAGATGCAACGAAAAAAGACCCGGTTCATAAATCGAACGCGCCAATTGTTCCATAAACAAGGAATAAAGCTGAAAGCAGAGGAGGCATCGCAAAACAAGCAGCTTTTTGCCACATAATTCATTATTAGTAACTTGTTTTTCTGCCATTGCGGTCTGGGCGCAAACACGGCTGTTTTTGGTTCGAGATAGTGGGTTTGTTGTATCCATTTGAGGTTTATTGGAGGGGGTGTTTTTAGTTGGCACTAGAATATAAGTGGGTATGTTCTAATTTAAAGGCTTTAACAGTACATACATAGATACAGTGCCGCTGGATTCTAAGACTAAATCTGAACACTGGATATAATAATATGTAAATTAGGCAAATAAAGTAATACAATACGTTTTTGACATGTCTAAGATGAAGTAGGCGAAGAGAGACAGTTACATAAATTTTGCTCACGTCTTATTTATTAGATACAAAAACATTTCTGGTTTCACATAGTTCACCTTTGGAGCACATTTTTATCTGTAAATAAAGTAGTCCTTTCGAAGACGCTTACTAGGCTAAGTTGTGCAATTCTCTTGCTAAGTGAATTGTGTTTTTAAAGAGAAATAAATATCTTAAACCTTAAATATTGTACAAAACCGCTTTTTTTCTTTAAATTTACACAAAATTTGAATAGATATTTCAAGATCTTCTTTAACTTGTTTCTTTCCAACAAAGTCTGCTAAATCTCCAAGATTTGTAATCGACACTACCAGGGCCGCAGAGGCGCGGACAGTCCAAAGGGTGAATAATCAGGGCTCCGGGTACAAATGCTGTGGATCGCGCGGATCTCTAGATCCGTTAAATCCACTCCGGACAGATGGATCGTTTTGATGTCTGAAGATAGCCGTGTAGGCAGCTATGGCGGCCTGGTAATCTGTTGACACCTGTTTTGTCTTATAGGTTGTTTTTACGATTTGTTAGACGGCTTCCGCTAAATCGTTTCTCCGTGCATTAACTTTCAGCATTCGCGTTTTTCCGCGATCTCTTTGTTTCAACTAGTAAAAATTACTGTGATATATTTTGTTGGCTACGCCATCTTTATTTTTTGACGTCATCCTTATCATTACCACTCAGGATATTTCAAATTTTCTTGGTGAATGAACGAGCGATTGGTATAGAAAGATGTTCGAAAGACTCTGGAATCGGCAAATATGATGACACATTTAGATAACAGTGATTTTGAAACGATTGTACAAATGTCATAGCTGTACTTAAGTTATCTTTCAACAGAAAATACTTACAATTTAACACCATTCGTAAATGTATTGTGCAACAAACCTGGAAGATTAAGTTAAAGGTGCATAACTTTCGCTAGTATACTTGTGTTTTATATGGTGATCAGGCTACCAGGCACCCTGATTTATAGTATAACACTCTGACCGGATCAGAAATCTTATGATTGGCCTAAATCAACGAGAAACTGACAAAGTGACTGATCGATCAACGCACAGCCGAAACCGATGGGTTTAGAAGCATGAAGATTTGCACAAATGGCGTAAATGAGCACTATAAGGGATTTTCGGATATTCCGCCAAGAACAGGAACAAACAGGATACTCGCTGGCAACGTCGAAAATGGCAAAACAAATGCCATCTCAAATGGTCCAGCTTCCCAAAATCCTCATTCATAACAAAACCTTCAGAAGACAGCATCACGTACAAACACATCTAATCCATACGTGGCCCGGGCGACCGATAAATATTGCCCGCGAAGCCGGCAACGCGGCCCGGCATAGAAACGGCCTTAAATCAGGCAATTATAGGTGCTACTAGTAAATATTATAACCAGGGGATCAAGACAATCAGGAGTGGGGACGTGGGTCGTCGAAGCCAATGAGGTCGGAGATGGAAGGGTCGTATGCCGCTTATAGCGAAGTCAATACATTGATGATGATTCACCTTCATGACACCGCACGTGCGAATGTTAAAAGAAGAGATTATAATAAGCTCTGCTACAGTCAATACATAAAAATAGGTATAGAAAATATATAATGTCTTCAACACTGTCTATAATTTTACAATATGATAGTGTACATTTTTTACCGAATATCGAGGTGCGTTCGTAAAACAACACGATAATATCCATGTACGATAAGATTCAAACTATTTTTAATTTTTCTAATTACTGCACTGTTTCACGGTGACTTTGCTATCGATATTATAATCTAATATATTTATGCAAAAATTAAAATTGTACAAAAAATGTGACGTCTCTCTCAGGATTCGCCCTTCATAGCTCAAAGCAAAGGTGCCAGTTGTCATACTGTGTACAGCCATGTTTACTTGCATTATTTCAAGTTTTTGAGTCAATGCTATAAATTAAGTATGTCTTATTTGTACATTTGTTTTGTAGAAGCTATTATAACAAAACTAACGGTACAAAGTAGTCGACATCAACACATATGTAAAACACAACATATGGCCAGAACAATAAATAGGAAAGGCAAGCACCAATTAATTTACCAGGGCAGCATAAAGTCGAAAGCAAAAATCGCACCCATAAATAACGGTAGCGGAAAATGCTTCATTTTAAGGAGTATAGCTCCTTAATCCTCTGGCCGCCTGGTAGCCGGGTGTAATTACTGAGCGCAATATATCGCCATCGACCCCCCGTGACCCCCCTGACCCCCGGTCCTCATCACGCGAAATGACTAACGCAACACATGGTCCTCCGTTAATTGTGGGGGTACACAGATTTGGACTGTTTTTATTATAACTGAGGGGAGTTCCCACTTGCTAGGTGATTATGTTGCTTATGTTTTGACAGGTCTGTAATTAGAAATTGTTATTGGGAAAGTTATTTTGAAGTTGGAAGGGACAGAAGAATTTAAATTTAGAGTGATTAAAGAACGTGTCGTGGAACTCGAAACGAATGAGTTTCTTTCACCGCTTCTTCCTAACAGCAATTATCACAAAACTGGCTTTTACCTGCGATTTCGTTCAAGCTCCGATAACCTACTATACATGTAAGGTATCTCCACGTTTTTCAGTTCAACACTCTGTGACAAGTTAAAAAACAGACATATTCAATTTATGTTACAAATATAAAATACATTTGCTTGACTTGGAATTTACGCTTACTAGGTATCTTTATCTTATACCAAAACTATGAGTCTAATCTATATAACAGACGAAGTAGCAATAATGTTGATAGACACATAACTATAACTAAGACAATAGTTGTTTATCTACACAATAACAATTGCGTATATTAGGTGAAACTTATAAATTGACCCTCAAACCAGGGTTCTAATACGAACGGCGCACTAATTAGACACCAAGGCGGCATAAATCGGCAGTAAATATCTCAAAGTGTCGCAGATGGCGTCAAAACGGTCTGCGGGGTGGGGCTAGGAAACCAGCGTGTTTAAGAGGTCTATAAGTTGAAGCGAATGAAGTTTCAAGTTCCTCAAAAGGATGAGTGATGACCTATTAATTTTTTTACATGTAGATTTAGATAGGTAGTAGAGGTAGTAAGGCGGTCTATCGCGCGCATTGGTATAGCGGTACAGGCTATATCACTAAATATAAATCACTACTACCACAGCCGACGTACGGCTTCTGGTATAGAATCGGGCAATCAAATTCTTTAAGTTTCATTACATTAATGAGACACTTAAAGAGTTTGCAGAAAAGGCTCAGCCTTAAATCAAAAGTTAGAAAGGCGTACCAGTAAAGATGTTTATGGTACTTGGCAAAGATGTTTGAAGAAAAAAAAACTAGAGACTTTTTCTACCAACTTATTTGGGTATTTCACTACTAGTCGCTCGCTATCATCATCATCATCACCATCAACCCGTAACACCCCACTGCTGAGCTAAGGGTCTCTCCCATAGACATATTAGGTCTATGGTCTCTCCTAACACATGAGGAAGTATAGTCTAGTCGCTATAGTACAGTTCAATTCAAGAAATCTTTTAAAAGTGCAGAATATTGAAGCTTTTTAATTTCACCCATTTTCCAAGATCGGAGTAAGGGAGTCGCCTGTTTTTCACAATCAATTTTATGGTTTGTTGAAAGTCTCGAAACTTCCAGAACACACTAGAACTCGCTTGTGCTTATGGAAAGTTCCAGATGATTCCATGGCCCGATCCTGAGACAGGGTCGCGGATAACATGCAATCGCGATAATAGGTCGACCCGGCGCCATATTGCGCTGATTGCTTGACGCGCGCCGAATTTATTCCGCGTTAAGTGTAGCGGCCGAAGGGTTGACTCCCTTGTTTATGGTGCCTGGTGTAGCCAGGCCATGGCCAGGTGGAAGGGTTAAACAAGATCTCGGGAGCAAAAGGTCCAAAATTTCTGAAGAAATTTTTAAGAACTCACCAAGTTGCATCGCAATCAGAGGAATAGTTTAAAGAAAGCCGAAAACTTATCGGCGCCGATAAGCGCCGATCGGCGCCCATCGGCGCCGGTCTACGCAGGTAACCGGCGCAGGCATTTATATGAACAAGCGCCGATCGGCGCCGACACGCGCCGGTCAGCGCTGGTGCCGCCCGCCAATCATCGTACGACATTTTGCTCGCTCTGCTTCAATCTGCTTGCTTTCTGTAGAATGGACCGGCGCCGATCGGCGCCGACTAGCTTTCAGCTTTCTTTCTGTATACGGCTTTATGCATAAAAGACTAAAAATGAAAGTTTTTTAAAAATGTAATTCAATAGATGACACTTTAAGAACAGAAGATTATAGACTAATACTCAACAATAAACTCAGCATTTTAGAAAATATTGCAGTTTTTTAAATGTAGCTGTTCGGAGTTGCTATAGAACACATAAAATAATGATCTATAACATGAACAATGCACCAAACAGTATGTATTAACTTTTCCGAGTAATACGAGTAGCGCAGAGTTCATCTATGATCTTCTTGAGAGAGAAACCTGCGATATCACCGAAACAATGGAAGAATATGATAGATAAACAAACAGTTTAAACTTCAAATGTTAATTGTATCAAACAACAATAGCAAAGTACTAGGAAGAACATCAGACGTTGGAGACCACTAATGAGCGCGCAGCAGCGCCGCCGCGGTGGCTGCGGCAGGCGCGCGAACTAATTTGCAGCGTGATGGATTGCACAGCATGTGTGTTGCCGTCTTATGATCGCCTGGTACTTCTGACACTAATTATGCGACTAATCAAATGTAATTTAAAAAATTTATAACCATAGCATAGAAAAAAACTACTTTATGGTCGAGAGTACCTATTCATATAACTTTTCAAACCCAATTCCAAACACTACCGATTCTTAGTAAAGGTGCTGAAATTGTTTTTGATTTTAGAGTCAAGACAGTTCATGGAGAGGGGAGAACGTAAATATACTAAAATAAATCTAATAAAAACAAAAGTGAACCGTGTTTACCCACCCGTCAACATTTCATAGCAACGTGTCAAATAATAGGAATTTTAACACGCAAGGATCCGAAATTGTGGAGCATAATTGGAACGACCGAGGGATTAAACGCAAAACAACAAACTCGAATCTCGAAATCCAAATAAATTGTGAAAGGAACGCGCCGGGTAAAGCTGCCACACACGGGGTGCCCTATCACTTCTCGCGTCCCGTTACACGCAGCGGCCATTTGTCAAATTAATGATGTGGGGATCAGAATTTTAAGCGGCCACCACCTGATGGCGGTGACGTCACAGATCTAGACATCTCTATTTGAAAAATGTTCTTTTTATTTGCCCGTTGCAAGATTTTATTCATGAGAATGCCAGTTCGATCGGTCCACTTAGTTTTTTGGTACTCACAACTCCTGTCGAGCGATAAATCTGCGTAAAATGAAACGTTTTGGTATAGGATGTGAGCACAAGGTTTTGCCCAGCGGTGGGCTTTATATACTGAGTATAGATATAAAAGATTCGTGGTAATGGCTTCCTCGCGTGTAGCTGCACAAATTAGCGGTGCACGTATAGTTTAATCGTCGTGTCGCAATCGGAACTAACAATGCCGAAGCGCGGTTCTTTTTTTAAACTAAGGCAAAGATAAGACCCTTGATTATGCCGCTTTCGTAGCGTGCATCAGTCCTAACGAAGCTGTTCGCGTGCAATTTTCGATGATCCGGTCAATTTGAAAAAAGAATTACAAATGGCCAGTCTATTTCTCACGCGGCGATAAATCCATAGATTCAAAAACATTTTTCATTCGAGCAGATGACAAATGACTGTTAAAAATAAATTTAGCGGTGATTTAAAAAAATTGCGGCCTTGTCTTCCTGTGTTGTAATTTATTACGTACCAAAACAAAAAATACTTTAGATAACAGTTGATCGAAGACGCTCTCAACGCTATGTGTATTTCCGATATCTCTTCAACTCGGCGCCATTTTGTGAGATACATTATTTTAATGGACGCGGTGAGATGATAGTATCATTACCACCACACCTGTGATTGTATCACAAAGTCTATTTGCATTTAAACTCCTCGTTCTATTTCGAAAATAGTCCGTAAGGCCAAGCCATAATGGTCATTAGGTGATTAAAGCAAATGACGCTAAATATTGTCATTAACTTTTTCTAAGCCATTAATAAAAGATGTAGTAATTTTACATATGGTCTGCCATTAATGCAATTACACCGGTGTTGTCTGAGACGGACTAATTGCGAATGAAATATCGTATGTCCCAACATGTCGGCTAATGACTATTTTGTCTACAGAAATAGAGATGCGGCGATAAGCCAATGACAACATGTCATCGACATAAATCATGTTGCAATTAAGCTCTAAACGACACACGGATTTATAGTGACGTTCCGAAATGAAAATAAAACTGACATTAAAAAGAAATTAAAACTTTTTCACAGAGTTATCCAGCCAGCATCAAATTTGAAGTCGGAAAGCACGCTCAAAATCATAACGAATAGATTCCCCTTTCGATAGGCTGTATCGCGCGAGACAAAAGCCACCATAAATAAAAGGATGGTTAAAATTTTAAGGGCCCGCTCGGGTTCAGGCGCGGCCATTAGAGGCCCTTAGCGAAAACGAATGTGTCTCCCGGACTCGAGATGCCAGCAGAGATCGGACAATTGTTACTGGCCAGCGTGAAATCCGCAATAACGACAAAGCCGATCTCGATTTCATTTTAGAACGTATGAATGGAGGCCGATCTGAGTGATCATTCCTTTTTTGAATTGATGACTGTGACTCGAATTTGAATATAAGTCGAATGAAGAATGGGAAGCGATTAAATCACGCGCCTTTTTCGTATTTCATCTAAAAGTTACGTTCAATTTTCTAATTCCATTAGATTTGAATTTCGAAATCATCACGAGCGCATTTATGTAAATGTTGTCTCAATGGATTATGACGATTTTATCGCCAACCTATTTAATTAAATGTTAAATTTGACACTTATTAATTGTTGTACCAATTTTATAAGGTTTTTAACGACGAAAATATTCAAGACCCGTTTTGATTACATCGATGACTAACCAGTTTGTGACAAGTGATGGTATTTAAGTAATCGATTCCTATTTATCACGCTAGTAGAATTAAATAAAATCTTTGAATTTTTATTTTTGTTGTCCACAGCTTTCCAGTTTCAAATGCAAGTTTCTTTTTTAATTTCCCTTTAAGCATTGGCACACTTCCATATTATCATGATACGATTAATTTAAAATGTAAGCACATCGGTATTTCATCGTTAATGCGCAGGTAATATTGTGACATGGCAGAACATTATTATATTAAATTTTATGGACACGCCGATAATGCAACTGCATACAACGGAACGTAAGCGGATGTGACCGCCGCGTCTTCCTGTCACAATTAATTTCCGGGCGCGTTGAAATTGGCGCGAAAACTGTCGCGGGCGGGGTAGGGCGCACCGCGGCGGGAATTTTAATTACGCACTCGTATTCCGAATACCAATGTCGTCTTGTTTAAATTAAATATAAATTATTTGCTCCTAGGCCCGGCTGCTGGCCTGGTGTTGCCGTGCGAATTGCTAACGCTATATAAACAACCGTTGGATTTTAATTACGCGTTTTCTGGTACTCTGCTCGCTGTAACTGTTTGTGTGTCTGTTTTATTTCAAAGGATGATTTATAGGTAAGTTAGTGGAACAATTTCAGTTTCATCTCAGCCGACAGCTGCGGCCAAGAGAAGAGGGAAGCGAAAGTTCAAATCAAATAATTACTTGCAATCCTTGTGTTGTAGGTACATTGATAGTATTTACATTGATGGTATCAATGAGGACCTAGTTTAGGCACTGCAATACGTGAGAGGGAACGTGAAAATATATTAATATTATATCATACCATTTAACATTTTTAACTTCTAATTCTAATAACATTTTTATATAGTATTTCTTTCAATAGTTGAATAAATTTTGTCTCGTTTGTTTCATTTTTCAAATATTGCTATAGATTATATATACTGTAATGGATTTAAGGTTCCCTATTCCGTTATTATAAATTACGTGACGTTTCTTTTAAATAAAATAATAACGATTAAAACTGCTGGCATATTGTCTATTGACGACCCTAATCGCATTCGGGTTGATGGTGACGTACATTGCTCCTGACATATATGTAACTGTATGTAGAGCAAGCACTGGTGGGCAGCGTAATGAATGTCAACTAAAGACGATTACAATTACATATAGATAATAAGACCGCTGGTCAGAGACAATAAATGTTTTGACGGGACAACGTCTTATAATTTGATGGAGCCGGCGGAATGCAAGTTCCAGTACTTCCAGTGCAAGCGAGAGCGCACAACAAACGACAAAGAGGCACAATCCATTCCATCACTATTTTCTTGTGACGTTGTCACGTTCAACTATCGTCAGTAAACCGACTTTACAGACAACCAATTTTTTTTATTAAATACCGATAATTTAACTTCATCGCAGTTCTAAAGTATCCTAATTGATAATTATACTAACTTTTGCCCCCTGCTCCGTTCACGTGAACTTTAGCTTATCACTTTTCCAAGGAACTATGTGTTTTTGCTGAATGAAAAATAGCCTATGTCTATCCTCAACATTTAAACCATCGTACCACTAAATTCCATCAATATTGCTCTACTAGTTTAACCGTGAAAATGTAAAAAAGATGCCGAGTTACTATCTAATTAATTATATTTGTAGCGACCCGCCCCGGCTTCGCACGGGTGCAATGATACCACTAAAACCTTCCTCTTGAATCACTCTATCTATTAGAAAAAACCGCATCAAAATCCGTTGCGTAGTTTTAAGGATTTAAGCATACAAAGGGACATAAGGACATAGGGACAGAGAAAGCGACTTTGTTTTATACTATGTAGTGATAGTGAGACCTTGCATATACGCCAGAGTATGTCTTTGCTAGTTTAAGAGACGTGGAAGTACCAATGTACAGTAACAGAAATGTAAGTGAACAGAAAGAATAACTATAACAAAAAAAACTTGGTAATAACGTTATAAAACTTCACAAATAGCGACTCGAAATGTAATTAGGGGACGCAGACGGGTGCACTTCTTACGGCATTTAACAAACTTTGATAAAAAGATTAAGTATGACAGTTTGAAATATAGCCACCGCAGTCGCAGGAAAAAATAACAGAGCAAAACTTTCTCGGGGGAGGCAGGGGGGGACTCGAACGGGGGCCCAGGGAGTAGGGCCCTTTTTGTCACTATAACTGACTATAAAGTAAATATAAATGGAGTAATAAAATAACATATTTCAAAACATTCTAAACACTGGTTGTGAACCAATCGGCGAACTAGGGCGTTGTTACAATATGCCTCAGAACAAAGTGTAAGGCCTGCGGGTTTCCTGACGATGTTTTCTTTCGAGTCAGTGACAACTATTTAACGAAGTAATTTTTTAACTAGAAAATAGTAAGTAATTAAAATTGGAGAATATTTACCCAGTAAATATGTTAATAAACTTTAGTAATTCTAGAACAATGATGACAATGGAGTCAGGGTAGGGAGAACCGGGAATAGGAGTCGTTTATACTCAACGATTTTAACAAGAGCTGATAAAAAAAAAAGAATCATAATTACGAGAATACCGTCACAGTATATTTTAAGAGAAAACTGAAAGGAAGATCCGTCACAAAAATAAGTATTTATTAACCTTTGTTAGTGACTGGTTTTTCATGTTAACAATTCTCAGGGCCCCAAAATCCAGGGCCATGCCAGGGCGACCAACTCCGCCCCCGTGGCGGACCGCTCTCCATTGTTGGCAACTACAGCGAGTTAATTTTGCAGGAAAGAAACAAGCGGGCCGCAGGTGCTCGCCGCTCGCTTGTATTAATTCGAGCGTCTCCTCTAATACCTACGTATGACTGCGTTATTTTGCCAAAGGGGAGGGAGGGGATGTTTGGTGTATTTAATAATAAACTGCCTTAATATTTGTTATTCTTTACTCGTAAGAGAATTTTGTTGTCAATGACAAAAGTATGAGCTCTCGATAAAATAGCAAGAGAGGTTGCATACGCTACAGAATTTAAGCTACAACTATAATGATATACCTACAAAAACCTTCCTCGTTTATCGCTGTTTCTATTACTGAAAACCGCATCAAAGTCCGTTGCGTGGTTTACAAGTTGGTCTAAGCGTACAGACACCGGAAAGATACTTTGTTTGTACCATGTAGAGATTATAGTACAATACTATCGGTGTTGTTATTATTTGTAAAATTTTCTATATCATATCTCGGTATTTGTGATTTTCGGTGATGAAAAGTAACCCAAGTTTGTCAAGATAAAAATAAACTATAGTGCTGCCAGATATGAACATCATTTTACCAGTTTATCCATAAAAAGGCAACTGTGAAACAGCCAGTCAATTTCAGTTCAATCTAAATATTTTTTAAACTTTCTTATAGCCAAATAAAACAGAAAACATTACATTAATGCGTTATCGTAAATGTGAACAAACTTGAGAGAAAACAAAATCTGAAGAACGAAGCAGTGCCTATGAGGATTACGATAAAGCTTCCTCTTATACGGAAGTTGTACCCCACGCACCAGATGCAGTTAAATTTATAAGTAAAGTTGGGCGCTTCTGCCGAGCGCAGCGCAAATCCAGCTCGGCAGATTATGACGTCAGCAGTGACGTCGGAACGCACCCATGGAGTTATGACGTCTCTGGAGATAATGGGATGCGATGGAAGTGAAGGCTATATACTTATATACTTCTATATTGTTGAATAAAGTAATGACACTACTGAAATATGGGCAGTAGATTCCTTTTATGACCTAGACGTCAGTTAAGAAGGATATTGTAAAATTCCTACAGGAACGGGAAGGGGTATAGCCAGGAGTGCAATAGCACAGGTTATTCTAGTTTCGGCTCCTGTCTCCCACCTAGCCTCTACTATCTTAGTCTTATTTTTTTTTGAAGAAAATTAAACATTTTTTTCATTTCATGTCATTTGCGTTTGACTGTGATGGCAATGAGTTATTCAAAACACTAACTTATATGGTTCTGAGATCTGTGTAACAACATCTGTTAGGTACGTTTAGAGAAAAATAACTATATGTACTGGTGAAAATGATACATAATAGAATAGAAGAACATTTATTTGCTTGGACAACACAAGCAGAAAAAACACAACACAAGCACAACAATACAGCAAAAAGTTTGATTTAGCAAAAATATTGTAATATAAGGATATTAGGCACAACGCGATGTAGACCAACTAAGAATTCGGCATATAGCGAAGTAGTTCTTAAGCGACATAGACAAAAATTTAATTTAGAAACAAAGAGTTTTGCTAAAAGCGAATTGAAAATGACATTTAGGCATAACGCGAATTAGTCTATTTACGAATTAGGTACACCTCGCGTAAAGGAAAATAAGCTACTTCTAGGAAAACAATACCTCTGCACAATTGATATGTAGTAAATACTATTATTAACTTTAAACACATCAAAGAGTAATTGCAAAAACTACAATTTACGTTTGCATTTGAATGCAAAAAAACTGCAGACATGACGTCTATACTGACAGTTCGGTTCGCTCTTAAGAAAATGGCGCCATTTAACGCGAGCTTAATTGTAAAATATCGCCACAAGAAGCCTCACCTATTAACATAATTGTTTCAAAAGAAGTAACTATACTGTTACTAGATCGTAGTAAAGATATCAACAGTAATTAAGAAGCATATTTGCATAGAGATGCGGCCGCCAGATCGCGTGACATTTCGTTGATCGCCATTTTGGCTTTATCTCAACGGTCGCTTATCATTTTCTTAGAACGTACGCGGAATAAGAGTGACCATTAGTGCTTTTTGTGTTTTAATTACTCATCTCGTTATACAGGTTTTGTAACGATAATAAAAAATAAATATGCATTTTGATGCGTCAAAACTGCCTTAATTATAATTTTAAAGGTACTTACTTTTCGTTTATTACGTGTAGTACATACGGTTTCGATGCTTGAATTCGGCAATAAAAGTCTAGTTAATTGGAGCTCTTTCGTTTTATTGTCTTATTAACGATATTTTTATTATGCCGCCTTAAATTATTAGCGGTAACGCGCACTGCTTTCGAGTGGATGAGCAATACATAAAATTATTCATAACAAAAGCTTTCTTAATTCAAATTTCGTTCCCCGCCAGCCAGCGCCAAAGCGTAACCATAGAGATTACAAGTTAACTTTTCCGATCACAACACCATAGACAAAGGCTTAAATTATACACGGCCGGATTGGCAGAGACGGATTTTACCCTTTGACAATCACGGGGTGAGTTGGGGTGACTAATTGTTGTCTGCTATATTATTGTGTTTACGTATTCTGACTTCCCTCATGTTTATTTGAAGTAAATCCTATTTAACTCCTAAACTTCACGGCGTCATGATTAAAAATAAATTGTTTCTTGAAAGGATAATTTAGGCGCAGTACCAGGCTATCAGAAGCTACAAGTAGTAGGGGAGGGCATCTAAGCCGCGGTCATAATTCAAAACAAGGAGGCTCGCTGATAAGAAAGTTTCATTACCCAAAATGTTAAATTTAAAACCGGGCTTAATCAGCTTTAGCGAGGTTTATCCGAAATCAAGCCCCGACTATGCCCACCTGTGTATTTAGGGCCGGGATTACTTTGCGAAAATTTCGTTTGTATTGGTTATTAGATTAATTTTGCGCGGGATTAAATTATGGTATCTAATTATTGGAACCTTTGCTCTGTACAATGAAATATAATGTTACCCTAAATTTTCATTTAGATCCTAATTGCTTTTGATGAAATTTAATACAGTGTACCTACAATAAATTCATACGCTTACATTCTCTCTATCGCTAAAATAGGCTCTACAAATGTAAAGTCCTTTGCCTAACCTTTAAGCTTAAAGAATAAACTCGATAGCATACGCAAGCCAAGGCTTCTAAATAACAATGTGAGTGTTCCTAATACTGTCAGTATACAAATCTGTGTGTTTGTTTGTCCGTAAGCCGCTGTGAGAGTACCAGGGCGGCACAGCGGCACAGCGCCTCCCTAACCCCTTCGCAGTTTGATAAATGGCCAATTACAGCGCGGGCCGTCCCTTCTGTTAGCTTGTTGCCTATTTTGAATTGCTTTTGCTTTTTCGTTTAGATTAATATCTAAATAGGATAGATACGGATCCCGCTTAGGTATTTACGTTGTTTTTAAACGTAAATTTTGGGCGAGAGGCTTTGTTTGGTCCTTTTTCGCCGGCTATTGTTTTAGGTTGCGAATCTTTGTTGTCTTGCGATGTAATACTTCTTTGTTTTCGGATTACTGCTTGGGCTTTCTGCGAGCCTGGTACTGGCGAGGTGTTGGGAATTCTCCTCTTTGTGAGGCAGCCACTTTGTTTTGCTTTTAGTTCCTTGACTTATTTGCATTTTTCACATTTTATCTCTTTCTATTTCTATAGATCACGATAGAGAGCTTTTTGGTATTTCAGAAGGAGAAAAAGGTTGTTTAGAATTATATGATATGAATAAAAGTGTGTGATTCGATTTCTTTGGCACCTCCTGCATTCTGAAAAAGTTGATAGTTTTCAATAAATAAGATGTCGCAACATACGTCTCAAAGTGCTTACTGGGTAACGTCACAAAAAAAAACAAAATGGCGTACTTGTTTTTTCAAATGATTTTCACGTGAAAAGTATCTCTACATTATGTCCCGAATGGCATTATTCTAAATTATTTACCCGAATGCACCAGAAACAGGGTACTGTTTTCAATATCCTTTATATTCAGACGGGTTCTTTGGTTATGCTTATGTACTCTAAACGCCATCTATGTGATATTCGTGAAAATAGCAATGGAAAATTCCCCATTACGTTTAGACACCACAGATTTCTATACCGTCTTCAGTTTCTTTTTAAGTAGGTACCAAAGTAATTCTTTCCCAAATGTATTACCGTGTTTTTGTAACATTTAAAATTGACAATTAAATTTATGTTCCATCCAGGTCTCAGGTGTAGCGCAATCCTCATTGGAGTTGCATGAGGGTTCATCCCCTGTTTGTATTTAAACCGTTTAAGCCTATTTAAATTTTTATTTCGCAATGAGGAGCGTTTTGTTCTTAGCCTGCCTTTCTAAACAGAAGTTGTATGATATTTATACGGTTTTAAATAAAACAGCTTTTCAGACTTCTCATTCTGAAAGACTATAACATAAATCAAAACTAAAGATAGAACTCCAACAAATTTATTTACAAAAAACTAAAATGAAGTGTCAAGTAGAAAACAACAATAAATATTTAAAATTAGAATCCTAACATGGCCAGTCACATAACACGTAGGTATCTTTCTCCGTGATTGATGTTTTTTTATAATAAATGGCGAGTTTTGGAAGTTGCAAAAACATTTTCTGCCACAAAAAAATAAACATTTTCTAGACAGATACATATACTGAACCCCGTCACATTGATTGAACTTATCAACTGCGTTTGAGCAGGAACGTATGAAATCGCAGGTGAAAGTTTAGCCTATACCTACCAATACTAAAATTGATGTAAAGTATTGAACGACTAACGGGTTTAAACAGGAATTTAACTTAAACTTTCGTGTAAGATCCAATATCCGGCAGGGATTACAATATATTAATATAATATAAATAGGTAAACATAAAAAGGATGGGAATGCGGGTTGCCAGTTATAATAATAGCGGGATACCTATCATATAAACCAATACAAAATGAGTAAAAGCAACGTAACACTTTCGAAAACAGTAATCACGGTCATTACACTGAGATTACGACGACTGCTTACCCTCTTTAATGGCATGATGGTAATAATATCTGTTAATGTTGGTGAACCAAGCTAGCCCGCGGGTGTATGGCACCGTGAAATCGTATACCTACATGTGAATGTACTAGTGATCGACAACTTCATTTAATTTTATTAAGCACTAACCATTATGTGATCCAGTTAAAAACACAATATATGTTTAAATAACTCTTCTTTTAGGCGGCGCCAGACAGACAAAAATTCTAAATATAATTGTTTTAGTTTCTATTGGTGATATAAAGACTCTTAATATTAAGTTTTCTAAAATATCTCCGATAAACAGACATCAGCCAGTTACAATTTTATTATATTACTAGTGGCCCGGGCAGACGTCGTTCTGCCACCGTATAAACCATCCCTGGACCCACTCTAACCCACACAAAAAGTTTCATCAAAATCTGTCCAGCCGTTCTGGAGTTTTAATCAGACTAACGAACATCAATTCATTTTTATTTATATAGATATTATATAAGTACTATAAGTATAGACCATTTACCCTATTAGGTTTAGTGCCGATTTTAATAATCTATTGTTGTACTTAAGTAAAGACGTTTCTAAAAGAAATAAATTTTTAGACTTCTTTCTAAAACTAATGAAAGCAATTTTTAAACTAACAAATTTATTCACAGAAAAATAATTAAAGTGTCAAATAGAAAACAAAAATAAATATTTAAAATAAGAATCCTAGTATGGCCAGTACCATAACACGTATCTATCTAATTGTCTATGCTTTCCCCGTGATTGATGGTGTGTCTGTCCATTACAAAACTTCATTACATGGCATGTGCACAGTAATTAACGCCATGAGTTTTTAAAACATTTTTACTAATAACCTGTCGTGTAGTTAGACATTTTGGGACACCATTTTGCAAGTCAATGTTTAGAGGTAATGAAAAGAATTTAAATCAAAATGTAAACGAACACCGTTTATTTTTTATTTCTAAAGCGAGTCATTCACTGTCGTATAAGCACTATCGAACCGTATTTATCTTTTGTAGATATAATTTTTCCGAGTTGTTAAGATTTTTTAGACGGATTATTTGTATAATATTTAAGATCTACCAACCTTTTTAAAAGTATTATTGTGGTGTGGTGTAAAACAGTTGATCGTTGATCGAGGGATTCATGCTAAGCTTAAATATATACCATACTGAAATCTTCTTTAATAGTAGCAATTGACAAAGGAACATAACGTAAACAGCCAAACATAGTCACACCAAACAAATTCCGTTATTTTTTTCTTAAATTATTGTAAATAATCAAGCAAAGTAAATGCATGTATAAAGCCGCGTGGGCGAGAACTAAGAAGATCAATGGCCACTAACCATACCTGCAAGATTGATCGAATCGCTGTTTACAACAAGTAAGTATTAATAATTTTAACTGTCTTTATACCGTTACTTTTGGAAAATCCTATTTAGAAAACTAGCATTTTGTTGTAAGTAATATTTTAGTCTTAATTAGTGACTAAGCATTCGATTAATTCGAACCTTTACCTAGAGGCACTTAAATTTCACGTTTCCAAAAAGTAAAATTAAAACAAACAATCTACCAAACGTCGCACAGAGACAGATAGCGTCAAACAAAAGTCAACGGAGGAACGGAACGTCACTTTTATTTTTTAATTTAATTGGAGTATTAACGGGGCATAGATAAAGTCACTCTGCCGCTTTTCTTTTTTTAAATTTTATCAGATGGCTTACCGTTTGAATTTAAAGGTACGTCGAGGCTGTACGAAGTTTTAATAGACTTGCCACAATCTGATCGTCTGGAGAAAAAAAAACATTAAAATAAATTGGTGGCATCGCATTCACTGCGTTGGCGTCTCTGTCGCGATTTGATATCAATTTTGAGACTTATAGTGTTTTGTGTTTGTTTTTAAATCATTATCATTTAATTTTAAATATCTCATAGCATTTTATGAAACACTACGGTCAGTAAATTATTCATTCAAATTAAAAAAAGATCGTATACCAAACAAAGATTGAACCATGAAAACTCTTTGCTGATAAATACGGCTGAAAAAAGAAAATTTGATCACAGCTTCAGCCATAAATCCAGTAGGAGTCCGCACCGCTCTAATTCCTTTGTTTGCGAACCCGAAAACTGGCAGCGGACACAACTAGCAATAACATATTTCACTCTCTCACACTTGACTGATCCCTCTGTGCTGGAAAGTGACAGATGATTTGAATACTGACAATCGTCAACAGTCGGCTTGTTAAGTTATGGTTTGGGGTGCTGTTTAGGTATTTAGGTAATTTTACTACCAATTAATAACAATTTACAATGAAATAAGAGGCGAACTAAGAACAAAATAAAATAAAGTAAATATGTTTTTCACTATGGGCGATGGGCTAATCACTGATCACGTTTAGGGGCCTGGTGAAACGTAGGCATTTACAGAAATGGATTTTTTTCTACCTACCCCCTCGGGGATGAAAGGCGTGAGTTTTTTTTACCGGTAAGTACCTATATTTTTTGGACTCTTATGCGTGACAGGTGAGTCCATCACCGGACCAGGCGGGATGCTGTTACACATGCCTCAGAATCAATTCTGGGATCTGCGAGTTTGTTTTCCTTCACCAAGTTTTTGAAACACTTATTGGTTCTTAGAACGTATCTTAATATTAACGTAAAGCAAAGATTTTTTTTTAACATGCAGATTTCCAGACAAGCGTTGGACTGTTTTATAGCTAGTTTGGAGTGTGAGATGTAAACCAGAACACTTTTTTCGTATAATTAGCGTAAGAGAAAAAGAAAGTATTTCGTAAAGACAAAACTTTTGAGACAAAGTTTTATATATCAACCTAATGTTTTTTTCCAATTCTTTGTGACTATGGAAGATGAAGTTGTCCAAGTAACATATTTAAAAAGCTTCATCTAGCGGTAGGTAGCGACATCTTAGCTCTGGACTGATGCCAAAAGCACCGTTAAAAGCTCTGGCATCAGGACAGCTTTGCTATGTGCACCAGTAACTTTCATTCGTTATTGACGATATAGCTTTGAGCTTTGGAATGGCAAAGGGTATACATGTTTGATTATTTTACGGGATCATCGGAACAAGCTTCAATTGTTTTATAGATAATTTCTGACAAATATAATCTTTACTTCTATACTAATATTATATAGAGTAACTAGCGACCCGCCCCGGCTTCGCACGGGTGAAATGCTAATACTAAGTCCTTCCTCTTCAATCACTCCATCTATTAAAAAAAACCGCATCAAAATCCGTTGCGTAGTTTTAAAGATTTAAGCATACATAGGGACATAGGGATATAGGGACAGAGAAAGCGACTATGTTTTATACTATGTAGTGAGATAGTGAAGATTTCTTTGTTTCTTTGTTTGAATTGAATAGGCTCCGAAACTACTGGCAAGCTACATTATCAAGGCGTAACATAGGCTATATTTTATCCCCGTATTTCCATAGGAACTCATCATTCATTCCATAGGAAATCATCTGTTACAGTTAAGATCTAAAGTTAATTAAGAAAAAAGTTTTGTAAGTTTTTAAAGTATGAGCGATTTTACATTAAGCTAAAAATATGAACTCATCAACCTTATCGATGGGACGTCTACAATAAATCTAACCGTAATATGGTCCGTCTACATTAGCGAATGCACTTCCGAATTTACACTCTACCACAACACAATAAAGTATACTAAGCCCGTGTACATTAGCCGAGCATCGAACAGGGACACAATGGGCTTGATTTATCGCAAACGGGATAAGGCGACGATGGAAAAAGGATTTCCCAGGGAAAACTTCAATGGAAATAAATTTTCAGCCTTTGATGGCGATTTTAAGAGTTTCCGAACGCAAGCCGTAGTTTAAAATTCGAATAAGTACTTATTTTATTTTTAAAAATAAAGATGTAAGCTCCATGTTTTTTTTAATGAAGATATGCAACAGCTACACTTCCCATACTGCCCAGAAAATCTATTCATATATTAAAATTATACCTAGCTGACGTATATAGGAGATATTTAAGAAAACTTGATATGAGGAATCTTCACAACAGCAATAGAAGCGAAAATAATTGTTTTATGTATTTTTATCATTTGAATGCAGTTTTCACAGTTGTACCTATAGTTTTAGGTCTTACCTAAAATCTGGTAAATATTTTTTCTTGATACGCCGCCTAGAAGCCGAGTTAACTGTACCTACATACAAATTCTTTATTTAACTGGGTGAGTACGGAGGCGAAGTCGAAGGCAAAAGGTAATAAACTACTTGTATTTTGTACTGAGTTCGAAAGTCTATGTCATCAAATAAGGCTCGAATCTCATAAATGTTTGTCATCCAATAAATTTTTTAATATAGAAGTGCTCTGAAAGGAGGTCGAATCTTTCGAAATATCCAGACAGTATTTTTTTCGAACAAATTTATTCGCAATAAAAATAAACTTAAGAAGAATTCTTCATTCAAAATTAATAATGCTAAATAAAGAACATGGTTACAGTGACAATAATTATCTTAAGTCTCAATAATTTCAGATTTTAATTTTCTTCATGCGCACAAAATCCAATTTACATTTTAATATGTAATCGTTTAACGAATTGATGAGATAAGCATATTTTTAAACTGAAAACGGTTTCGATTATTATTTCCGTCTCATAACTTACTTATTGGTTTGAAAATTTTTATATTGGCGCGGTTTAGATCAAGGAAGGTTCAGTATTTTTAAATCAGACAAAGACAACTATCTTTATACAGCCTTTTATGTAGATTACTTATTTATATTATATGACAAGTAGCTTTTGTCCATAGCTAACTTAGTGCTGGATTGAAAAGTAAGTTAGTTTTCCCACAGTGTAAACTATCACCCAGCCAAATTTCGTTACGATCGGTTAACAAGTTGATTCGTGAAAAGGTAACAAATCACTTTTTTTACATTTATAATATTGCTTGCCTTGTCAAGATACATAAATAAGCGAACCCTAAGACTATAGTCCAAGAAACCGGCTGCATCCAAGATTAATCCGAAAAACTGCGACTAGAATGTCT
The DNA here is from genome assembly GCA_963855545.1 of Ethmia dodecea. NCBI lineage: Eukaryota > Metazoa > Arthropoda > Insecta > Lepidoptera > Depressariidae > Ethmia > Ethmia dodecea. The sequence goes on along the minus strand of OY979457.1, from coordinate 12,700,112 downwards.
AAGATATCGAAGTCATCAGTCGAATCGATAGTTCGTCCTCTAACTAACAAACCGGAGTTGGAGAAGAGAAAGAATATGGTTAAGTAATACTGAGGCCCTAATATAGATGATGAGAGATTGTTTGATTCTGGGCAGAAATAGTGAAAGAAGATCGAGGCCTTCAAAAAAGAAGTTGTTTTTTAGAATATTAATGTAAGGTACTTTTAAAAACATAAAAGTGAGATTTTTTTTGATAATTCGAGATTTTTTTTTTTAATATTTAACTATAGAAAGCTGCCTTATTCTATTTCATCTAAGGAGTTTTGAACAACGCCCGCTTTTTAACGCTACTTGTCCTAGCCTATCAAAAGTAACAAAATGTCAGTCATTCTACTATCTATCGCATGCAACCCATCGAAATAACCAGACATAAAGAAAAGTCGTGTTAACGTTTCTGGCAATGCTTCCTTTTGCCGTGGATAAATAAGAAGAGAAATATGTAATCCTCATTACGGAGACTTGAATAGCAATAATAGTCGGGCGCAGTGCAGTAAAACGGTTGATTACCCACGCCTCCGCGCTGCAGACATTTTCAGACGCAGATCGCTCTTGCCAAATTTTTAATTATTCAAATGAAACTAAAACATGCATGAATAATAACTTCACTCCTAGACTATATTCGACGCCATTTTGACTTTTAATGCTCTTATTTGTGTTGTTATGTATTTTTTTAATATTGCATAGTACAAAAATCACTATCACTACATAGTATAAAGCAAAGTCGCTTTCTCTGTCCTTATATCCCTATGTCCCTTTGTATGCTTAAATCTTTAAAACTTCGCAACAGATTTTGATGCGGTGTTTAATAGATAGTGATTCAAGAGGAAGGTTTTAGTATAAGCATTGTACCCGTGCGAATCCGGGGCGGGTCGCTAGTTAACTTATAAAGTAATAAACATCGGTATAAGTTGTTTGTAAGTATGTAGAAGGAAATCTCTGGAACTATTGATCCGATTCTGAAAATTCTTTTACTGATACAAAGCCACGCTATTCCAGGATGACATGGACTTTGTTTTAATATTGACGCATGTGATACCGAACGGCATTGCTAGTCAAAATAGAAAAGCGTTATCCCTATCGTTTTCCTAGTATTCTATATAAAATATGAAAGGCCGATTGTCTGATCGATCGACTGACCAACTGGGTCTAGAAGCATGAAATTTTGCGTAAATGTTCCTTAAATGACGTAGTAATCACTATTTTTCGAAATTCCCACGGGAACGGAAATAAACAGGATCACCCGCTAGTAGCCAATAAACTAAAACACTACAATTCCCTCGCCAGGAGCACAAGGCACCTCCGTCACCGTTTGACAGCGCAGCGTAGTCTATTAAATTATAAACGCCCTTCTCACCTCCGCATTTTTTATTCAATGTAACTCCTAAACAGAAAGGATACATTACAGATACGCGACGGAGCAGACACGTACAAAATGAAAATAGGGGCGAGGGTGGTATGGAAATGTTGGTCAAATATATCATCCGGCGCCTGACAGGCCAATTCTCTTATCTCTCGCGCGCGGCGGCGGCGCGATCTAAGCTAGCTTAGCTAATATAAAATGGTTTTAAATTCAAGTTTAATTCGGGCTATCTGCACTCTCCGCTCGTAAATACGGCCCCGCACACAAAGGCGCGATTTACGGGTTTGACGGATTCCGAATATCTTAGTGGGAGGATGAGCACGAGTTACGCGAGTCTTAGGTTTTAATAAGACCCTTATAATTTACGGAACTAGCGCTTTAGTTATCACCAACTAAATTCACCCTAATTCCGCAAAGCCGAGGGTTTTTTCGGGCCTGTTTGCGGCGAATCTGCGCAGCGGTTCGCGTACCAGGACATCATAAAGTGTAAACAATGACGGCGTTTTCCATTACAATATGTTTACCGATCCGTGGAGCGGCGCATTATGTATGTTATCCTGGTGGGACGCGGGGCGCCGCTGAATTTATGAGACGCCCGCAAATATTTGGCGCTCCGAGTTCGGACGCCACTGGCTGACAACGGGAAGATTGTCGGCAACTGTTTACACAACGGGATATGGTAATTTTTCAGTTGCCTTTCCCACTTTAAGTGTATTCCGTTCACGAACCGTACTCTTTACACAAGGCGCCGTTATTTCGAGGAAGTATTTCCGGAGTGTCGTGTCGGACGAACGCGGGCTGACGTTTAGTGTCATTAAATCTCGTAATAGGATATCATAAATTGCTGGAGGTCGGCGGTGCCAGGCCGGCCGGGCGCCTGTCATCGTTTGTCAGAGAATTTCACGCATTGTTGGACAATAACGCAGCCCGGCGCATTGTGCGCGCCCGCTCGCCTGGACGCGTGACGTCACCGGGCGATATGCTGACCGCTCTATGACCGTTGCCGCCTATGCCACCCTGGTACTCCCGTCACTGTCATTTATAGTACAGCAACGCTAAATGGAATGCGGAGGTTGCCAATTTCTGCCTCCCTAGATCGCCACTAGGCACTGTTTGTATTTGCCTTTGTCTTTGGAGACTAGCCAATAACACTTGACAGTTTGACAGCATGGAGATTTAAATTGACAACATAACCTCTAAAAGATTTGCTGGTACGAATCTCCTTGGAGCGAAACGTGGCATCCTCAGTCAGCTTGGCTTCGGCTCAATTACAAGAGGAATTGTAGGAATTAAGCGCGAAAAATTCCAAACCGTTTCGCGTCGCACAACTTTACGAGATGCGCACTGTTGTAATTCTCACCCGGTGTCTTGTACACGTCTTGTAAGTAGTAACGGGTGAGCCCGCACCCGCGGCCTTACGTGTACCACAATCTTTATATCTCCGGCTTAAAAAAAACAACAAAAACATCAAATATGGTCGGTATGCGACGTCCGAGATCACATCAGAAATTTAAGCTTAAAGAACTGGCTGGATAAAAAACTTGGGAGAAAAAAAAGTTGAAATTAAAAAAGGAAGAGCTGACCCCGCGCTCGGACGCGTAAATTCGAATCAAAAGGAATCAAATGTCAGTTTACGAACGTAGTTTTTAAAGATTAGAGTATCAATTTGGGCTATTGACACTATATTTTGTAATAAAATTATTTGGAACGACTCGTTAGCTCGAATTTAAGATTACTCTTATCTTTCGATAAATCTTTTTTAACACTGTAATATCAACTTTGGGAATTTATCCGAGATTATTGCTTAAAGCGACTTTTATGAAGTTAGTTGAATTAATTCGTTTCTTTGACCGAAGTTTTTAACGAAAATACCAACTATTTTGTTAGATCGTAAATTGTAATTAATCGTTAAAATTTGCGAACGCGTTGATGTCTTTATTATAAGTTTCTTATGATTTTGACAGATGTTTTATCCTCCGTTGTTTAATGGATTGCTCACAAATAATTCCACAGACCAGTAGGTGTATTCGGGGAGCTTCGATATTCGATATCGGAAAATCTGACGAACACTTTCGAGATGGGCTGTTGTTGGTGTCGAAAACTTTCGAGATGGGCTGATGTTGGTATCGAAAACTAATGTCATATGTGACATAAGGATTCGGAAAATTTTCGGCTGTCAGAAACGCCTACAATAAAGTTTCCGAAGTCGATAGATTCACCTTCGGAAAATTTTTCACTCGATCTGAATCGAACGGAAACGGTATCGAGTATCCGTGAATACGCCTGCTGAATCTCTGTGGATAATTTGCTTATATATATATATATATATATATATATAATCTCACGCCTTTTTTTTTTTATCCCCGAGGGGGTAGGCAGAGGTATTCCATTACTGGATATACCCACATTTCACGAGATATATTGGACCCCTAAACGTGATAGGTGGTGAGCCTATCGCCGGACCGGGTCTGTTTACACATGTCTCAGAATTAATTCTGAGACCTGCGGGTTTCCTCACGATGTTTTCCTTCACCGTCGAGCTAGTGATAAATATGTACGTAAGTTTTTGAAAAACTCATTGGTACATGCCAGGATTTGAACCCGAGCCTCACTGATTTTCGGCCGGCTTTGAACCCGAGCCTCACTGATTTTCGGCCGGCTTACACATGAGGAAGAATTAGAATCTCTCACGCGAGCCCAAAGCGGATTGGGAGATGGTGTTAAGCTAGTGGCCACTTAACAGGCAGAATTTTTCAAGCCACCCAAGGGTATCTGACTATTATGGAAACAATATTTTCTTCCCCATCTGGCAGGATAGGGTTAGGGCGCATTTTTACAGAGTAACATGGGCTAAATTTTTGCCGCTCGAACGAAACTGACACACTGTATATAACATAAGTAGGCTTACAGTTTCTACACTATCCATTTCCAACATGTTCTAAGAACAGCAATCATTGTAAATAGCACCTACAGAACAATATAACAGATACGAGCTATCAAATTACACTCGTAACTCAGCAATTTACAAATTATCCTCATTCGCGGGTTCACACAATTTTTTTACAATCAAATAGATAATTCTAAAGGCGAAAATCACGTAATGATACAACAAAAGTGCCTTTTGTGGCCACATAACAATTTGATACGGCCTCAGAGTAGTAATTTAGGATTGATACGACAATTTGCGAGCATATGGTGTTTCCCTGCGGTTTTATTAAATGTCTATAAGTTGCCTTCGTAATTGATTAATCAATCATTAATGTTAAAGTGTTGGGGTTTATTGGTGACTTGTCAACGGTGTGTTGAGGGCTCTTTGGTGGAAAAAAAAAGAACAAAAAAGATTTTGACTCATAATATTTATGTGTGAAAGCGTGCATAGGAGATTCAATAAAATATGTAAGATGGATATTTTCGTATTGCCTTAAGAATTTGCTTCAGTCGAAAAGTCGAACACTATAACTCAACTGACGATAACAAAAAAAGTATGTGTTGAAGACACTACATTTTTGTGTATGGACACTTGATCAGAGCCATTTTCCTAATAATTTAATAACCCGGTTTGTAATTTAGGATGATTGACGAGTTAGTTAGCTATTATAGGGTTTGAATCTCTCCGGGCGGAAAGCGGCAAATTTGCGGCAAAAACAAAGTTGCCGCTTTCCGCCTCCGTCTATAAGAAAAAAAAGTATACACACCTCGGGAAGTCAATAGGAAAGCCTCAGATGACATGTTTGAAGACAATTACATGTGATCTGAGACATTTCTTATTTTACTTCCATTGGTGTGTAATATACTATTTCTATCTTCATGCCAAACAAGAAAGAACTGCAGGAAAGCGCCAATAGAATCATTTGGTTATTACAATATCATCAAGCACGATTGAAAAATAAGGGTGCGGGGGGATTACATGATTACATACGCTCATGAATGTTACTGCCCTATTTCAGGACTAAATAGCATTATTCGACTGCGTCTCACAATTGTCACAATAGAACCACAACAAAAAGTGTAATCTAGCCCCAATTGGTTCATAGACGTGCGCCCGCGTCAACACCGCGTCCAACTGTCACTGCGCATCCCATGACACGTAAATTGTAACAATTTAATTGGCCACTTAGTTCCGTTTCGGACCAATTCAATTGAATTAGAGGAATTAGTGTTTACGTTCTATTGTCGTTTACTGTAATTTTGAATTACACGCTATGGGTGCCCATTGTGTTTCACGTGACGACGTGACGTGTGACCGGGCAGAGATGTTTGAAATTTGTAAAGTAATTGCGTTTTAATTGTGTCTTTACTTGGGCTACTCATGGGTTTATGAAGGTATTCGTGTAATTTTGAAATCTTACGTAGGTACATATTTATCATTAGCTCGACGGTGAAGGAAAACGTGATCCAATTGCTTCCTCAAATCATAGCGTTTTGTAACTGCAAAAATATTTTCCGATTGGAGGCAATTTTTAATCTGTAATTAATAAAAGAACCGAAATATGTTTTTCTATGTATAAGTACAAATATCTACTTTTTAAATTTTAATTATACTAAGCACAAGACTGGTCATTGTAGTGAAGCTTCGGGGAGGCCTAAGTTCAGCTGTGGACGTCTTCGACTGATATAATGATGACGACTTATAGGTACCTACTAAAAAAACGTTCTGTAGTTCGTCTCAAAATTTTAGTATCTGGGGTTTTTGACCACAATTTAGGCCAAACATAAGGAAATATAAGCACGTAAGAAAAAGGAAATTGTTTTGAGTAGATATAATGACATATATTCAGGGAAGTTGTATATTTTTTAAATTCTTTCTTATATCAAAACATACGCTGTATCACTGTCTGATACTGTGTTGCTCATGCTTATAAAGATTTCTTTTGTAACGAAACAATATCGCTCTACTTCGCCCGTAACAAAAAAAGTCGCGAGCCAATATTTTTAAAAGCATTCGACTTAAGCACTAGTGCCGGCACTACTCTATAATTAAAAAAACTTGCAGTCCATTGGATCCACCTTTTTCTTGAGATTTCCCGACCGCCTTGCCATTTTCTGGAAAAGAAATCCTCCCCGCCACTTGCACTTGCACCGGTTATTACTTCCTTGTCACTCTTTTGTTTCTGCGATGTGGACATCTCGCTCCGCGCTCCGCCCATTCGTAAAATCGACTGCCCGCGCCGGCTCGCACCTGTCTCTTTCACGTCCCCCTGATTTATGTGAGAGTGAACGGGCTTGATCGACGCTTTGTTTCCCGCTTCAACTGTCGTTCTTTTTTTGAAAAAACGCGCGCACTGACCCACGGATTAGGTTATTCGTTATTACCGGGTGTAAATTCTGATAATGCGCCGCGATTGCTGGCGAATTCTTAAGGCTCCGGTGTCGCGGGATGGTTTTGTTTTGTTTTCCTTTTGCGCGGTAGGTGCGCCGTTTTGTAAAACTATATTTACGATAATGTTATCTCGCGCGGTATAACATTACAGCGCAGCGGTGATTAATGATTTGCTTCTCGGGCGGAACTCGGTTGAGTGGAGGAAAAAATCAATTCTAAGAACTCGCGCAGGGATCGTACGGCCGATTAATTTGTTTAAGTGCTGCTTATTGTATTGAAAAAGCTTTCTTCAAGACTTTTCTAACACAATGAATACTTTACTGCCAATGTACCGCACTTATGTTTTATTTCAAGGCACGAGAGAAAACCCGTTGCTACCCTCTGACGGATCACACATTTAAATGTATTTCTTGCTGTAACAGGACATAATGAAGTCATTGTATCGCCCGCCATCCGTCTCCGGTCGAGCAAATCATTATTGTCAACAGTATGGCTCTATAAATCGCAACTTGTTTATGGTTTCCCGAAAAAAAGCGTTCCGAATTAAGATTTCAAGGCGAGCGCACGGAATGTGGCGCGCAAAAACCGCGGCAGAGTTGACAACTTGAGAAATGTCATGGCGGCCGGTTTTTGAGGTTAGTTTTCGGCGGGAATGCCATTCTAATCAAAATAGTTTACGCGTCCCGTACCCGAGATTAGACTCGTTTTGTTCGTATCCTCCGACCCGTCGATCGTGGGAACGCGTCACTTTTTTTGTATAACGACATCAATCCTTTTTCAGCGTTATCTTTTTGGAATACTTAATGCGTAAAGTTTTAAAATTAATACAAAAAGTTGACCCCCGCAGATACGACTAAAACTGAACCGTCTCAGCGAAGCTCGAACCCCGATATCACGCGCCGCGAACTCAACAAACTGTTATAAATCAAAAGGAAACAAATAAAAACGCTCGGCGAGGTGAAAACGTTATTATCTTTATAATTGCACGTCAAGGCGGGAAAACTGGGGGCATTCGGCGCTTTTCCTTTGCCATTTTCTTTTTTAGCGCGGCTATGATATATCGGTCCATGAATACGGGATGTATCGCGACACCTGCTTGCTTCCTTATGAATCCGAAATGCGTCGTCTTTGCGTCATTATAGCCTGGTACCACTCAGGATTGTTACCGGTTAAATTGGACGCAAAATTGGGATGGATGACTGTTTAGGGACGCGATGGCGCCTTTTTTTACTACCAAAACGGTTGTGTATCTATATTTGTACATGATATTTATGATAAACAGAGCAACGTCTGTACATCCTATATCCTACTTATATCTACTTATTTTTAATGCGAAAAAGTGTTTTACGGATTTACGTGATTTTTAGTTGGAAGACAGAGTAAAGACATGGGTACTTTTTATCGCAGAACGCAGTTTAATTCGCGGGAAAAGCTAGTAGGATATAAAAAGGGACTAAAAACAAATGCATTGAGGAATCTGTCTGTCTCCTTGTTTAATTACTACACGACGATCTTTTCAGTTTTTTAAAAGCTTTGAGGCAATGAACTATGAGAGGCAATGACAAATCCGAACCAGTTTATTTTACAAAATCACGAATTTAACCACGCGCCATTGTTAGTTCACTAAACTGTTATCCTAATCTAGTATCACAGAAAAAAACCGGCCAAATGCGAGTCGGACTCGCGCACCGAGGGTTCCGTACAACCTTGCAAATTTATGGTTTTCGTAATTTTTCCTTTATCTATGCTATAAGACGTTGCTTCGTACCAAATTTCAAGATTCTGAGTTCACGGGAAGCACCCTGTAGGTTTTGATTCCCTTGCAAGTGTCGAAAATTTGCGGCATAAACGGCTGTATCTTTTGATTGCGTTGGCTTAGAAGTTTGATTTTTTCACAGCTTCAAGGGACAGTAGACCTGAGTAATTGATATAAATTTCAGCTTCATACCTCCACGCGTTCCTGAGAAAAAGGGTCTTGACAGATGGACGGACGGACGGACAGACGGACAACAAAGTGATCCTATAAGGGTTCCGTTTTTTCCTTTTGAGGTACGGAACCCTAAAAATGAGAGTAACAATGAACTTACACGGGTAAATCAAACAAAGTCGTGTCGACCCGGGGCCCAGAACGCCCCGCCAGTAACGAAGCGCCTCACTATCGATGTCTCTGTCAAAAACTGTCAAAAAGTGACAGGCGCCGTGTCGGGCTAACGAGGCGTGCGGTGCGAGTCACGGTGACGGTGCGTTTCTCGGCATGTTACAGCGCCATCTGTTGTCAGGTAGACGAACTAGGAGTTTCGCTAGTGCCCTTGCTAACATCCCGGTTTTTACGACATACGTTACCTACTAAATACTACGTGTTTAACTTCGGGACATTGTGTTAATATATAAAACCACTCTAAAGAGTAAAAAAAACCGACTTCAATCTTCAACTTATATGGTTTTCTCATGGATTCCGTTGTCAGAACTGGACGAAATTAAAATGAGACCAATCTGGAAATATGGTGCAGATTTCAAATAAAAAAAGAATCATCCAAATCGGTTAACCCAGTCAAAAGTTCTGAGGTAAAAAACATTAAAAAAATAATAATAAAAAAAATCAGACGAATTGATAACCTCCTCCTTTTTGAAGTCGGTTAAAAATACAAAAAAGGCTCTCATCTTATCCCCTAGCTAGTCACTAGGGCCTAGTGGGTTCCTGTTTATAGGTACCCAAAAAGACGTTCAAAGAAAAAAGTTAAAGAGAACGATTTTCTTCCAACCTCTTTGGGTACCCACTTTTCACCAGAATATTTTTTGGACTCTTAAAGGTGATTCCATCTCCGGATCGGTGACACATGCCTCAGATTTAATTCTGGGATTTGCGAGATTCCTTATGGTGTTGTTCTTCACCGCGAAGTTGGTAATTCAATATAATACAACACAATTTCACGCCTATTTCCCATTGGGGTAGGCAGAGACAATAGACTGCCACCTGGCAGATCTCTTGTGCTTCATGAAATGACTCATTGCATGCTCGTCGGTTTCGGGTTGATACTATTTCACAGGCATTAAAAAATGTTTTTTATTATTTTCAAAAATTCACAAATCTTGAAATATACTAATGAAATATGTGGATAACTAAAGTAAGCATTAGACTTTCTACGAAATCCAACACTGAAGATTTAGCAAACTAAAAAAAAACAACTAAAAAATAATCTCATCTTCTTGCAGAATACATAAAGATGCAAATGGCGCCCCCCGGCGGCGAGCGGCGGAACGAATTTATTGCTGCGCGCGCAGCTCATTATCGCTAACAAGCATTCGAACTCTTTCTTTACCCCATAAATATTATATTTTACACCTGTACTAAAAGCCAGCCGCGGACGGCGTTGTCTGCGCCAGTGTTCGCGAACACCTTTAGTTCGGCTGTAAATATAGCTGTACAGGGCCGCTGACAGCTTTTTTGACTGTTGACAACTTTTTTGACATAAAAACTCTTGGCTGAGATTTTAAAAAGTACCGTTCGTTTTAAGACGGAGCATCTTGATAAACCGTGCTTTTTACTTTACACTTACCGCACTTGAGCGTAATGAGATACAATACGATATTGAAATTGGTGAAATAAGACACCTTTTACGAGCAAATGTTTTATAAAATTATTAACAGACCTCACAATACAGAATGAAGTGTGGTTTTAGTCTTAACATACATAGGTAAAACTTTAAATTGTTTTTATTTCTTCCAAGAGGTTTTACATTGAAATAGAAATTAGATGAAGCTAGAATGTTAAAATATTGTCTATAAGTCTACTTTTTTTTAAACATTGCAGTCAGGGTTCAGAGTCAGAGTTAACCAACTCTAATCGACTGTTAAAATAATAATCAGGTGCCAAAACACACAGTACCACTGCTGATAGGCATAAGTAATAACTCTTTATTAGTACACTAGCGGGTCTGTTTCAACCGCGTAGTTCCCGTTCCCGTGGGGATACGGCAATATAATATAGCCTATGTTACTCAATGATAATGTAGCATTCCATTGGTAAAAGAATTTTTTAAATCGGTAGTGTAGTTTTTGAGTTTATTCGTTACAAACATACATACATACATACATACATACATATGCTCACGCCTTTTTCCCGAAGGGGTAGGCAGAGAAAACAGCCCGCCACCTGCTACGATCCTGGCATACCTCACGTGCCTCATCCACATCCATCAATCGGTTCATACAAGCTCGTCGGTTTCGGGTACTCTTTATCTGGCTTTTTTTCAATACATCGCCGATCTGATCGATGTAAGTACGCCTAGGTCGCCCTCTGCCGACTCGGCCACTCACAATCCCCTTATATATTTGTCTCGTTAGACGCCTTTCATCCATCCGCTCGACATGTCCAAACCACCTAAGCATTCCTTTCTCAATTTTAGTCACTACATCCTCTTTCAAGCCACAACGCTCTCGGATTACACTATTCCTCATTCTATCAATCAATCGTACTCCACTCATGCTTCTTAGCGAGCGCATTTCTACTGCATTTATTCGACTCTCGTGCTTCTTCTGCCATACCCAACTCTCGCTACCATACGTACATTAAGGTAGGAACCAACACCCCATCATGAACAGCCAGGCGTGCTTTTTTAGTCATTTTCTGGCTCCTCATGAAGGCGTGCAATGCACCGTTTACCATATTACCTGCATTCACCCTCCTTTCAATATCACTATCACACTTACCGTCTCTACTAAACTTACTTCCTAAATACACAAATTCTGACAAACATACAAAGATACAAATCTTTCCTATTTATAATATTAGTGTAGATGTAGAGAACAATCTGGATAGGGTACAATTATTATGACGTGAGAGAAAACTAACTTTTCGTCCGCGTTTCGCGATAAAATAGTAGCCTATGCCACTTCCTAGTAGTCCAACTATCACATTTATTAACAATGATGTCGATTGCTTTCTGCGTGAAAGCTGTGGTGAAATAAAGACAAATCAACAAACATAATTTCGCATTTATATAAAGTTTATTTGTAGGATGATTCGCAAACACATTAAATTTTTACCTACCGTCTTGTATATCACAACACTAAAATTAACGTCATTTTACACAGAAAAGAATATAAAAATATGTTGAGTTTTCAAATAAAAACAAGATGTCGTTGGATTACAAATTCTTGTTTTTCGAAGTATAATTATTATTTGTTTATTGCCAAGAAGTCGCCTTCTACAGTAGCTAGGCGTTACTAATGCAATACCAGGGCTGCATACAGACGGGAGAGCCAGAAAGCCTCGATATCCATCGCGTGCGGCCGCCGCTTCTGAATAATTTAGCTGCGGTGGCGCACAATTATTTCATATTTAGAGGTTTCTTCTGCGTTTTTCTGTTTAAAAGGGTTGAAAATTGTTTCTTAGCGTATTATGTAACTACATGACTTATATTATTGAATGTTACTCGCTTCGCTTTGACAATCCATATAATTATTATGATGGTGTCACGTTTAGATCACATATAGTCACATTAGAGGTGATAAACAATTACGAAAATTGAAACATGACAATTTACGAATGCACCTGCTTTTCAATAAATGTATTATGAGAAAATATCACACTCACAAAGACGAATACGCAATTTCCAACCGAAACAGTCCACAAAAACCTGTCCTTTATACACCTTCCATCCAATTTCGCCTAACAGGGACATCGCCCCGGCAAATAACATAAGAGACCGCGGGATTATTTCCAGTATACCGTCCTATCGCCGATTGATACCGCGAGATGAGTTCCCTTGGGACAAGCCCAGAGATACACAAAAATATCAACTACTACCTATACATATTTAATGGGGCAGGGCGTGGCCACAATATAAAAGTACCAGGCGAACAGAAATTGAGAACCGTTATCGTATCGAAATCCACCGTATCTGGGCCGGCGGTCTCCGAGGAAATCATTGGGAAGGCATCCGGAAAATTTACCGCGCATTCTGGCTCATGTGGCGTAACACACCTGCCTCTTGCTTATGCGAGCCTAGTACGTGATCTATTTTGTTTGGTATTGCTTTTGAGAAAGAAATTGGTGTCTATTGGGGCGTATTTTTTGTGACTACGACGAATAGAGATGTGGCGGGTAATTTAAAAAAAAATATTTAACTGCCTGGCGCAGTTACGATTACCAAATGGACACCATTGTCGTGTTGCCAAACAAAATTAGGTAGTTTTATAAACGAAGACACGCTAAGCTGTCTTTCTTCAGTGTAAACTAGCAACCAGCCAATTTACATCGAGATCGGGCCACTATTTTAGCTATGAAAGGTAAGAAACAGAATGAGTAACTTTCGCATTTCTATAATATTAGTAGGCAAGTATAGGGATATTATGGCTGGTTCACACACAGGCTGGTTTAGTTAAGTTGGTCAGTAGATAAACATTGCTTGCCCACAATGAGGTCTATACTTAGAAGCAATATCCATCTAGGTACTGAGCAACTTAACTAAACAGTGTGTAAGACCTTTATAGATTGTAGAATACTCCATGAGTCAGTGCTCCTGTAAACACCGCAGTATATGATACTGAAAAGCTATTAGCGAAGGCATCGGTTGAAACTCAAATTATTCATAAACAAGGGGTTATTTACTGAAGTGTGTCTAGCAATTTCAGCCGGGCGCCGGTTCGTAATGGAAAGTCTCGTTAATTATTCAAAATGTCGACACTATAATGGGACGTGCGTTATAAATATTCAATAGACGATTGGTTCGAACGCTTCTGGCGTAACGCGAGTGCTAAATAAATTTATATTTATATGCCATATACATATTGGTATTGTTTTGCTTTTTATGAATGTTAACCCTCGTAGTATTATAAATAATAGCTTTAATATCTCGCTGAATTGTTATCAGACCGGTTTATGAGGACCGTGCTTAATTAATGAGTTTTAAAGCTAACTGAATTTCAAATTACTATTTCCTAGATCTCGTCTATATATACACATAGATTTCATTTTCCTTTAAACCAGTAGGTATAGAAATACTGTAGGTACTTGTCTTGTTTTAATTGTGCCAATAACTCGAATTGCACAACTGAATAATAAAAAAACGATATAATGATTGGCCAATTGCGTTTTTGACAGAAAATTTCAAAAATAAAAATCACTGGCAACCGGAATTGCGGCAATTAGAACACATTGTCAAACCTTTCAAATTTCGAATCTCGACCGCAACCGCAAACTCGACGTTTAAAAATGTTGCGACTTGACATTTGGCTCAAACAGGGCACTATCCGAGCAATAACCGTTGCGGTGCGGGTGCGGGTCAAAATAGGCCAATTTGTGGTCGCATCAACGACTTGAAAACGCGTGACATTAGCACAGGATCTCCGCTCGGCGATTGGCGGAATTGTTTTTGATTGCGCACGCGTTCTTACCGCGTATTTTGGTGTAATTGCGTGTAATTTTCCGCTGCAGGGAACAATGGGAGGATTGGAGCGTTTTCTTGGGAATTCACGTGACCTTTTCGGTAATCGGTATCAATGGATGGTCGTGAATGATTCTTCAATTGTGAATGTCTGCGTAAATTGCATAATTGGCATAATTTGCTATTCAAGGCGGGCAGGTTTACGTTGGGAATCCTACATGCCTTATAACCTTTTCTTTGTATTTCTGTCAAAGTAAACAATAATATACCTGGTATTTTTGATCATGTAATAATCTCACGCCTTTTTTATCCCCGAGGGGGTAGGCAGAGGTATTCCATTACTGGAAATACCTACATTTCACGAGATATATTGGACCCCTAAACGTGATAGGTGGTGAGCCTATCGCCGGACCGGGTCTATTTACACATGTCTCAGAATTAATTCTGAGACCTGCGGGTTTCCTCACGATGTTTTCCTTCACCGTCGAGCTAGTGATAAATATGTACGTAAGTTTTTGAAAAACTCATTGGTACATGCCAGGATTCGAACCCGAGCCTCACTGATTTTAGGCAGGCTCTTTAACCGTCCGGGCTATCACCGCTCTTATTATCATGTAATCTAAGTTTAATTACATGGATTAAGTAAAACATTAATTGTTATTACACTTTTAAATACACTGGTGAAGCATATTTTTCGGATTAAAAAGTGACAAGTGATGAACCGATCGCTGAAGTTGGGTTCTGTTACTCATCATGTGTTACACATGCTTCAAACCAATTCTGGGTGGACAGTTTCCTCACATTGTTTTCCTTTATTGTCGAACTATTAAAATATATTTTCTTGTAGGTATATCTACAAAAATACTTTAACTACAAATCTGTATTTAGATTCTTTTTTATTGTAAAACGTCTGAAGCATACAATCGTGATCTGAAGCGATAACCGTAATGCCCTGTAATCAGAGCTCTCCGAGCAAGGTGGCCGCGGCCATGATGCTGTAATAGTCGCGCGACGTGACTCCAGTACGCGGGGGTTAACTTAGGTAATTTTGAGGTTAGGAAAGTTTCATTTAAGTCAGATTTGAAAATAGAAGGCGGGAAATGGAATTTAGTTTTTCAAGATCAATGTTGTGTTGTACGTTTTTGTAGCCAGTTATAAAAGGAAATAATTTTCATTGACTTTTAATGATGGCACTACCATTAAAAGTCTAAGTAAAATGGTAAATAGGAAAACCTACATTACCCTCTTTATTGACTAGTTGGGTACAAAATGTAGCGTTTTACATCTTCAAAATACGCACCTGTATCATTAGGGACTCTTCACTACACTCTTTTTAGTCCAATCAGGTAAAAAGAAAATGACATGAAATGAAACGAAGAATTCATTTCGAAAACTAAATCCACTCGATACCGTAATTATCATGATGTAATTACAATCGTATCAAATCGCATAATTGATATGACGTAAGACATAATTGTAATGCAACACATCCGCTGTTGTAATGATTATTATAGTGATTATATACACTGTAGTGCTTGGTTCCTTGCATAAGCTTTGGCAAAATTGCAAAATTTTTAAAATCGGTACAGTAGTTTTTGAGTTTATGCGTGACAAACACACAAAAATACAAATCTTTCCTCTTTATAATATTAGTAAGTAAGTATTGGCTATAATACAACCTGAGACGTATGTAATCATCATGACGGTGTGTTTATGACATCAAACAGGTAGTAGGTACAGTACGGCCGTTTTAACTTGGCAACAATATATTTTTTTAGCGACCATTTGGCTGTAAGAGGGGGTTTGCGCAGGCGAAGCCTATGTTCAGAGAAGCCAAGTTAAAACGGCCGTACCTACCGTAATGTTAGGACTTAAGTGAATGTCTATAGTGGTACTGAACGAACTTCAGAAGGCACGTTAAAGCCTTTCCAGAGTTATCAAACAAGTGTTGTCAGTTGTATTAGCTACCGGCTCATAGGAAGGCTGAGAGGAAAAGTTGAGTGCCTGTTAAAATTTCAAGCCACCAAACAGCATCTAATGTGGCTTAACTTGCACTCAAGTCTAATGGAATTAAGAATTTTTTAAGCCATCCTAGGTTAAATGTCGTACCTTAACTAGGGTTACATAAGGGCGAGGATGCTTCCCGAACTATGCCTGCTATACCGAATTCATTCAGAATAAAGCAAGCATCGGCCAGCCCTATAAGGTCAGTCCCGCATTTGCAAATTGCAACATGGTATTGTTCTCCTTACAAGAACTGGTGCCCTGGTACTATCTCTGTACTATCTGGTACAAGTGCAACGAGTACGGTTAAGATAAGGATTGTGTAGATTGCTGGTTGGAATAGAATTAATTATTCGGATTTATGATGCCTTATTACAAAATGGCCACAGTGTGCGACGTGGGCGATGTTTTAAAGACATTTTCTAAAAGGTCAGTTATTTATTAAGCTCAGGTAATTAAAGGACAAATTTTCAAAAATTCTTTTCATTGGTTTAGCCTGTGCTTTATGAGCTGAACTTATCTGGGTTTAATGGGTGATAAAATTATCACTAGCTAGGTGGATGGTGGTGGATAGGCTACATGGATGGATTTTTCGAAATTTCCTAAGGGATTAATGTTTTTCCTTAATACTTTCCTTCCCTACTCATGATATGACATTCCTTATGAGGAAAGATTCATACATCAACAGTGGGTTATGGTTTCATGATGATAGTTATACTTGACCCCTGTTTTTAACAGAAATACGAGAAAAATTTAAATCAAATGAAATATCTCGGATGCCTACATCGAATAAATAAGCTACTTTTATTCTCAATTTCAATTAGCAGTTATTCTTTTTCCTCGCTAATGTAGAAATTTCCCAAAATTATTTCTTCTTTTTTCTCGCAACAATGACAGGTTTTTTAGTAGATTCTTAGTACGAAATCTCCTTGGCCAAAATTGACTCATAAATCCGAAGACCCATTGCCAGAATTAGAAGAAACAATTCATTAGCCCAATAAAGGAGTCCGTAAACTCACGAGACATCTCGTCTACGGTTTATGACGTATTAGTGAGACGTCAGACAGACATTTACGACACCATAAACGGACCGCTTCACTTGTTGAGTTTATAGCTTGCGACAAATTTTACGCCATGCTGCCTTATGACTATACCCCTAAAGTCGATTGTTCAAAGTGCCCCGGGAATATGAATGATGCGTTCATTGTTCATTTGCAAATCTGTCCCGTTCGTTGATACCGTATTTTTGGGGGTTAGATAGTGACAGGTAATGTTCCGTCTTTCGCTCTCATGTCTGCGAATAATTAACTTTGTTTTTATGGTTGTCTAACACGATTGTAATATTAATAGCCTTGTCAGAAGCGAGATCGATTATTATGCACAGTACCAATAAGTTTCCAAAAACATATGTGTATTTTGTCACTAGCTAAACCCTCAGTTTCTAAGGTGTGTGTAAGGTCCCTGGTCTCATATGCTCACCACCTGTCTTATTTAGGCGTGTGCAACCTTGGAACGTACAAGGATGGTACTCTGGTAGCTTCTTCAACACCAAGTGTTCATAATACGATCCCTAACAAACGAACACAGTGGTTTTTCAAACACATACAGCAAGCTTAACGACTTAACTCTTTAGGCCATCCCCCTACGCGTAATTACCCAAAACGCTGAAAGACAAATGCCCCCTCCCAGGTAAGGTGGGACACTGTTCGTAACTTATGCGCGCCGGGGCGTCGGTTAATAGCTAATATCGCCCTAATGACCATACTCGTCTTGAGCGTAATGCGCCACGTGGGACCGAACTAACCATCCACGTTTTCTGCCGCCCTGGTAATTTACTGGCTCACTATTCTAAACTTTGCTTTATTGTCTGTTTGTCGGTGGCGACGGGAGATGGAATTGACTGTTCTAATCTAGGCAGAGCCGAACCCGATGAAACGTGGTAGAGTGATAACAAAAATGCTATAACTTTTTATCCTGTCATGTGAACGTCATCAAAATCTGCAATTTGGTTACTGGCCCAGAATGTATGCAACTTTCGTTGTTTTTAAAGCTACTACGACGCTAATAAAAACAATACCTTATCGTTCGAAGCAGCTTTTAAACCTATATGTGATAAATATCGTCGAAGCTATCATTCCCCATATTCGCAGTCAATGTGGCTCCTGTTTCTGTCAACGGTTTCGAAACTAAAACTCTAGACCTAAACTACCTTGGAAAAACTACATTCGAAATAGGCACCATAAATAAAAACAAGGCTTACAAAACTTCCTAAGCACGACAAAATCAACTGCAAATAAAATTCATTCACATAAAAACCGGCAATAAATCAGTCTAAAATTATAACTCCGGCGCCTATCCAAGAAAATAACGTCACTTGATATAAACGTTCTTTATCCGAGACGTTTTTACGTTCCAAATTTAATAGCCTATACTATTACAAAGGAAATCATTGTTTTCACAATCGTCTGATTTACGAGAGCGTTAAAGAATACGTTAAACTTTTAGTTACTTACGTAAACAGTGCGACGAAGTTAACAAAACAGTTGTGAAAATATTTGTTAACTACCGGGCTTCGTGATATATTGGTTATAAGATTCTCCGTTTGATTTTTTATAGTTTTCTCCCTTTTCGAGTGTCTTTTGATTTCGAATCTTTGATATAAGAAATGCAACTATTTAAATTATTTTCGGAGACCTTTGAAGTACGGCGTCGTAATTCAAGCTAGAATTGTGTAACAACGTTACATTTTACAAAACACATAGTCATTTTATTTTATTTTATCTGCTTCTTAATTATGCAACTTGTCTGTGATGAATCTTTTTTCTTCTCTAGTCTCTAAATACACACTTTAAAGAAACGACTTCAAGGATAGTACAAATACAAAAAAAAGCCTTGAATATATTATAACTCTGGTTACCCTGGGCACATAATATTATCAATATTTTGATAGTTTCTTAAAGTAACATAGACTATATTTTATTACACAGAAACCACGCGGTGGTGCTAGTTACTTACATCTTTCTTTTATTAACCCAAGATCATTCATGTCACTCTGTAATAACTCGTTTTACTAGCTTTTGCCCTTCATTTCCTCCACGTCTCGGGATAAAAAGTATTACGAGTATATGTGTTAAAACAGGGTATGAACTATCAGTATGCCAAAAATCATCTAAATCCGTTAATCCCTTTTTGCGTGAATGAGTAACAAGCATCCAAACCAACTTTCACATTTATAATAT
Organism: Ethmia dodecea; assembly: GCA_963855545.1. Classification (NCBI taxonomy): domain Eukaryota; kingdom Metazoa; phylum Arthropoda; class Insecta; order Lepidoptera; family Depressariidae; genus Ethmia; species Ethmia dodecea. The sequence continues at coordinate 12,680,762 of OY979457.1, read as the reverse complement.
TAGTAGGAGTATTGTACAGTAGTGATCATACATTATATACGTATCGACACTTCAGAAGTGCGGTTTCAGTCTGGAGATTGTTTAACACGCAAGCTCACAGACAGACAGACAAAGGGTGCGGGTAAAGCGGCGGCTTCCTGTTGGGGGCGGAGCGCCATAGCTAGTGCTGGGACACAAGTCACTGTTACGCGTCGCAGTTACTTTAACATAGATACGTTTGGTAGGATATTCGCTATCACAGCATAAAAACTAGCAAATCGTATTCAACAGAAATTTATGAGATATATGGATATTGACCCAGTTGATAGCGAACTTGCCTTCCAAGTTGGAGGTCGGGGTTTTGATTTCCTTCCGAAGCCACCATTGTATTTATGTTTGTTAGTGTAGTATCTGGGTGTTCATACGTAAAATTGTGTCCCGCAATTTTTGTTTAGTGTAGCAGTCAACTAGGTATAGGTGCTATCCTGTAGACCTATTCTCACAAAAAATATAACATAAATTGATTTACTTTCTCTCTCTTATTTCTTTATTTTAAATTACTTCTACATTATAGTTATCAACCAATTACATGCTCGGTACGACATTGCTGTTGTTTACTTTAAAATATTTAACGGTATATTAACCGAACCGTTTAGGGGTCGAATATACTCATCTCAGCACCACACGGTCGACATATTTTATGACAGTCTCAATGTGTTTGTAAAAAAAATCAGAGAATTTTATAATATAATTTCATAATCAACAAATCTAATTTTTATAATATTTTGTACTGTGTAATTGTTATTTATTTTATATAGTTACTGACTTTTAATTTTAATTTTTTAAGAATGTATTTGACATAGAAAGTACCTAATTGATTAATGACACAATGAATAAGGAAATATTTTAACAACTGACGAAGCCTGTTGCGGATGACGATACTTAAAATTTTGTTTAATTGTTTTGAAATCTTTTTTTTTTGTTTTGTTTTGTTAGAATGTAAATGATTTGGACTTAAGTATAGTCTGTAAGTTTACATTGTTCTGCAAATAAATAAATAAATACTCATTAAAATTCTGTATTGCTAGAAATGGAGTATCAGCCTACCCCTTCGGGGATAAAAGGCACGAGATTATTTATTTTCATTTATATATTAATCGAGTTTAAATTTAATAATTACCTCTTCAACACAAGTTACGAAATGACCAAATATCATATAATTGGAAGTAACTATTATCGAATACTAGTAACAGCGTCCCATCCCTACTCTGCCCTCGTCAGCCCCGGGTCGTTCCGGCAGATAACGGGCAGGGGAATGATCTTGCTACTGTTCTAGTACAATGGGTACAAGCAGACACTACACCTAGTTATAGGTTATAAATCGTAGGGGTTTTAGGATGTTTCGAGAATGTTCTGAGTGTAATTTTAACTGGCTATGGCTGGTTTTAACCAGTTTTTGGTGACCGACAGATGTATTAAAGTGTACTCTATACCGACGAGCATTTATGAACCGATTGAAGATGTGGATGAAGATCGAGAGGTGTGCCACGATCGTAGCTGCCTACCTCGTCGGGTAAAAAGCACGACCATATAATGTTTGTATGTTTAAGAATACCTCTGCCAGTAATAGGTAGCTATAAAGCACACCGTTATTTAGTCCTAAACTAGGCAGGGCCTGAACTATGGGTAAAAAACTGATACTTATATAAATATTAAATGACCAAACACGAAGTCAACAGACATGGATCGAACCCGCTACCTCCGATTCAGAAGACAGGGTCACTAACAACTGACATGTCAACAAAAGTGTTTGTGTTTTATATATTCTTGCAAGTGATTTATTGAGTACAGTGTACTGTCCTATTGTCATATTATTATAAAATCTTAGAATAATAATTATAGTGACGTATGAAACATAGTAAGTATTTTTTTCTAAATATAACTTTCGTTTCAACAAAGAATATCTATTTAACCAAACAGTCGGAACCGAGCAAAAGGAACGTCAGCAAAAACACCTAAACACCGAACAGAGGCAGCTGAAGCGAGCTCGATCGCCCCTCCCCGCGAGACATTAATCATCCCCCCCATTCCCCCATTGTCACAGAAAAGGCGGTCAAAATTCAGCTCCTATTTCATTAGAACAGCTCTCCGTATTCGGTTTCGATCGTTGTTGCTTGCTGTAATAGAGTAGTTGATGGCGAAATTAAATTGCGAGATTCTCATATCACTACATAGTATAAAAAAAAGTCACTTCCCGCTGTCTGTGTGTCCCTATAATATGCTTAGATCTTTAAAACTAGGTACGCAAAGGATTTTGGTGAGATTCAAGAGAAAGGTAGCATTGCACCCTTGCGAAGCCGGGGCGGGTCGCTAGTTACTAATTTAAAAAAAATGATTTCCATTTTAAAATTATAGTTTCTAACTAGCTAAACAAAAACCGTTCGTCCGGTTTTACAAGATTTTATTTACGAGTAATTTGCAATGTATGGTTGTTAGTATGGAATCTTGCAACTCAAATTTGAAGCAGATATCTTCAACCGATTAATGTAAGTTCGGTGACAATGAATATTATAGTACCCCTGAGGTGATCTGATGATGGTACCACAACTCCTCAATGGCTACTCGTTTGGTAGTCACTAACCTAATACCATCTCTCAATCCGCGGTGGGCTCTCGTGGGAGATCACCACCTAAACTTCTTCTTGTGTAAGAAAATATTTTTAGGCCATGGGTTGTTACAAGCCGATGATGGTGAGAATGAAAACAATAAGTGAGGCAATGAATACTATCAATTATGACTAGTGAATGATACTCCCTCATGTGTAAAGACCCTTAGCTCAGTAGGGTTACGGGTTGATGATGATGAAGCATAATAAACTCGAGTTTTGAAAGATGATAAAAAGTATCAACTATTTTCTATTTATTTCATACATTTTAGGTTATAAATTACCATAGCCGATAATTGTCTGTTTTAGGTTATGCGAAGTTGTGAGTACATTTTTATGGTCTAACGTTTAGTGTTATAATTAAATATTAAATAAATGCAATTTGTACGTCAACGTTTAATTTACAATAGTCGTTATAGGCTAGGTTGTAAAGTTTATGGAAACGCGGCATTCGTAAAACTGTCGTTTCTCAATTGAAATCAAACTTGACAACTTTATTATTATACTAGCGGTTCTGGGCAGTTTCACCCGTAGTTCCCGTTCCCGTAGGAATACGGGGATAAAATATATCCTAGAAAACTCAGGAATATTGTAGCTTTCCATTGCTGAAAGAATTTTTAAAATCGGTCCAGTAGTTTTTGAGTTTATTCGTTACAAGGGGAGCAGTGATAGCCCGAACGGTTAAAGAGCCGGCCGAAAACCAGTGAGGCTCGGGATCGAATCCTGGCATGTAAGTACCAATGAGTTTTTCAAAAACTTACGTACATTATTGATCACTAGCTCGACGGTGAAGGAAAACATCGTGAGGAAACCCGCAGGTCTCAGAATTAATTCCGAGACATGTGTAAACAGACCCGGTCCGGCGATGGGCTCACCACCTATCACGTTTAGGGGTCCAATGTATCTCGTGAAATGTGAGTATATCCAGTTATGGAATACCTCTGCCTACCCCCTCGGGGATAAAAGGCGTGAGATTATATTATTATTTATTATTATTCGTTACAAATATACACGTAAACACATGAGGAAGTATGGGCCATAATCTCCCAGGAGAGCCCACCGCTTATTGGGAGATGGTGTTAGGATAGTTGCCACCTAAACGTCAAACATTTCAAGCCTCCCAAAGGGATCTAAGATAGCTTAACGACTTAACGTTGCGCGTAACAACCGGGTCCAAACAGTTTATACTTACATTATTAAAAAAATCAGCGAAAAAATTTAAAAGCGTTCGAAAACGAACATTCAAAATAAATTTCGAAAATTGTCGTCACACAAAACACCGGAACCTCCCGAGTGCGCGCGAACGCACCCGAATGCTTCCGAGAATTGCCCCAAGGGGCGCGGGCGCCACAGGAAGATGTAATGATGTTTGTCAAATGGAAAATGAGATAGGGAAATGTAGAGACGGGCTGAATTTGCGACCTTTTTGCTGATGGTGCAGGGATGGCACGGGAAATGAAGGACCGAGTCCCGCCGGGTTCGGTGTACGTTCTGTTGATTAATTAAGTGAGCAATAGTTTACCAGTGTTTAGAAAGGATAGGTTATTTAATTTTGTCAAAGGTTTAGTGACTTTTAAAGATGTTTTTAAACTTGTCGTAATTTTGAAAAAGCTTTATATTTTTGGGATTCCTAGGTATGTACATTCTAAATATTATTCCCAAGATGATAATAAAAAAGATTAGCTTATTGTCACGATGTAAAATGTAGACAGTCTGTGCACAATTCTACAATACATATTTTCAAAACGAATAGAAAACCTTAATTTACACAGAAAAAAATAATTTTGTTCAATATTACCTACAGGAAAAACATCCTACAACGAAACTGTAACATCGAATATATCAGAAACTTATAAAGCAGTCACAGTTATTTTCAATCACTACATAGTATAAAACAAAGTCGCTTTCTCTGTCCCTATATCCCTATGTGTGATTAAATCTTTAAAACTACGCCACGGATTTTGATGCGGTTTCTTTTAATAGATAGAGTGATTCAAGAGGAAGGTTTTAGTATTAGCATTGCATCCGTGCGGAGCCGGGGCTGGTCGGTCTGCTAGTATTATGTAATATATTTATGGGAATTTTTAATTCCCGGAGCTGACAACCCTGTGTCCCGCAATTCGCCTCGCTTACATTAAACTGTGAATACAACATTACTCTTTCTTGTATTAGGGAAAGCACTGTTTTTGCTCGCGTACTGAAGGGGCTACGCTGACTCCATTTTAAAATTACTGTATCGATATAAATGGTTTATGTATGTTCTTTGGTGAATCAGCAGGTATACTCGTAATAATTAAAATTGATTAGTGCCTTTGTGAATATTATAGAACAAATATAGACAAAAAAACTAAGTACCTAGGTATTTCATCTTTTTATTTTTACGAATTAATGACTTTTGCTCGCGATTTCGTTCGCATCTCGGCATTCAAAGTATCCAATGTAACGTAACGTAAGATGGTACAGCTATCTTCCTCGCAAAATCCATCAAGATCGGCTTAGTGGTTTGGTCGTAAATACATAATAAACAGACAGACTTTTAAGTACTTTTGTAATTATAATTAAGGAGTTTGCAAATACAAATACAATAAATACAACAAAACGTTATAATTATTTAGCTACAAGTATTTGATACGAAAATGGTTTACTTAACATGGCCGATCTATTGAGATTACGCTCGATGTTGGCAAATACACTTAATTCAATACGTTTTACTTATTAATTGAATGCTCTAATATGCATTGCCCTTTTCAGTATAGGAATGTTGGCATTTGATGGCCTTCTCGATAATTAACATAGCTTGTGCGGTTTATTGATTATTAACTCTTAAGTTACATAAGTAGTAGTATGTACAATAGAGGAATTGGGTTGAATACTGTACCTACGTAATTCGACTTATAATTTTTTATAGAATAACTCGCCATTACTGCTAATTTAATCGCTTGTGCCTTTTTAAAAAATAATAAAAATATTGAGTTACGTTCCGAGGACGTTGGAAGATGTACTGTGGTTCAATGTTTGATTTCCTAAAATTTATTAAAATTCTACCATTTTTGTCACAAAAGAGTCTGTTTATGTACATATTATAAAAAATAATAGTAAGGTAGCTAGATTCTTTTTTGATTTCAAAAAGCCTTCGCTTTCCAACCAAAAAATTCAAAAATACCATAGTAAATCCAGAGTACGAAAAGCGTTCCGAGTTCAAACGTTATTCGGATTCTAGCTCAATGGGTGCGTTCATAAATCTCGCGTTCTCAGCAGCTGATGTTCGTTCGAAATTCGAAACAGCGGTGCTATCGTCTCGCCGGGACAGGGCGTGTGGTGGCACAGATAAAATAAATGGAGGAACGGTGAAAAATGATGACGCGCCGCCAGTGCGGAAAGACGTTCGGAAGGGTAGGGTTTGGCGGGTCAAATGTTTTTTTAAGAATAATTTTTGAAAAATTTGGTTATTAAACCAGCTAGTAAGTCTATATTTTTTTATGATAGGGTGTAGGGGAAGGGGGGGCATGATGGGGTATCGAGGTAAGATGGGGTACCGCACATATACAAGAAACTAGACGTTTGTGAATAGAAAGCAATAAGCCAATAGGAAGCCTCAGTCGACCAACGGTCAATGCAAGAGAAACTGTGAGTTGGGGTGCACGCGTCTTTTGTTTACAAACGGAAAGCTGTTTTAACGTTTCGTCGATCTAATTTTGTGTAAGGTCAAACGTCATTATTTTAAACTAACCATGATCACTCCATTTACGTATTTTTGATCTTAGTTTACTAGTGTTGTTTATTTTGAAATTGTATGTTGTTTGTATGAATGCGTTTAACATTTTATTATAAAAAAAAAATTTTACTCAAAGTTACCCTATGAGGCAAGATGGTGTATTGGGTGTGGGGTAACCTTGGGTAGCCTGCCAGCTCTATCGATATTGGGCTGACAATGCTTGTGCTGGCGTGGACAATGATGATCTGGAGGAAATACAATTAGTTTGTTTGTGAGAATAATTAGCCGTCCTCATCATGCCCCAATTTCATAACCCCATTATACCCCATAGTATGGGGCAAGATGGTTTTTCGGAGTGTCCTATTTAAAAATTTATACTTACAAAATGTGATAAGTTGATTTTCCAAAAACTGTGCCAAATCATAGTTAGATTAATAACATAACGTGCCATAAATAAATAAGAGTAATAAATATAGTGGTTATGCTGTATTTTTGTTACTTTCCTTAGCTACCCCATCATGCCCCCCCTTCCCCTAGCTATTTTTGCTATTCCTGTAAAGATGATTGATGATTTGATTGATGATGAATGATGATCTACGATTGGAATCCTTACGCAAAAATCATCATAGAAAACTTTTAAGTCAAGTTAGTAGTTTCTTGTGATACCATAATCTTATTAATATGTTTACAGATTTTATATTAATTTAAATCCATCACAATATAATTTTAAAATAAATAAAATAGAAAAATATTTTGGTATTTCGCTATAATCTAGTAAGAGGTACATAATATATACCTACTAGGTATGGCTCAAGTCGTCATTGTTAGACGTCATAATTTTTTATAAAATGTTCATATCGCCTGCCAAACTTTCTTATTTTAAATAAATACTAAAGTATTAGAGATGTTCCTTTGAGTTTCACTTTTCATATGAAATAATCTTGTAATAATAAAAAAAAACTTTTCTTTTTTACTAAACTCCAATTAATTACTTTTATCATGTGTCAAAATGTTATTCAATATATTATATTATTATTCAATGTGACGTTATCAATTTGCTACACTTTTCTGATTGTTTTTAACACTAAAATTTGCTTTAATTTGTATGCTGAAAATCAAAATATATTTTAGAGAGGTGTTTGAGTTAATCTTTTAAATGAATGATTTACTCGCAATTAAATTTCCTCCGTCAACTACCCCATTTTACAGAAACCTCAGTATTTATGGAAGTCATTGGTTTTACCGGTTTTTTCCTTTATAGGGCGAGTCCTCACGGGACAGGGCATTACCAGGGTCGTAAAGGCTACGGAGAGGTCGCTTAATACGGCGTTAAGTGGGTCGGCTCGCTGGAGCTCCTTGCCCATTCTTGCATCCTGGTAGGTTTTTTTAATAAGTTTTTTTTGACAATGTAAAAAAGCAAATCATGTAAAAAGCAAATCATGTAGGTTTTTATTTTTTACATAAAGATTATTTAAAAGTAATCTACGAGTAGATTATCCATCATAAATGAATTTTGGATTGGAGCTTCAAAACCACATTCAAAACTAATTATAAAAAGTTATCCATAGATCTGTATCTGTCTCCCTATTTAAAATCTAATAAGTTGGGCGGATACAGTATGTATATACCCTTTTGCCTTCTTTATAAAATAAGAGATTCCACCAAATAAGTCAAAAAACCTTACATCTATAAGACACCGACTCACCAAACAGCATTAATTCCCCACAAATACAGCGAAAGGCACTTACCTGAAACAAAGAGTGAAAAAATTAATTAACATTACAAAGAAGAAACTCATCATAATTTATTTACACAAAAAGCTGTTTTAATTATAATTAATATTTACAAGAAAAAATTGCGAAACCGGCAGCGCGCCGTAAGAATGTTTGAGATCTCTGTCCTCGGTACCACGGTTGGATTCTTTATCTCGCAGACACTCGCCTCTCTGTCTTCCATCTTCTATTAGATAAAGACAGGAGATGCTGCTTGATTTCAATGAGGTACCTCGGTAAGGGTATGAGCAGTAAAGGGGAGAAATAACAGCCTTTAAGGGAGTCCCCGAGTTATCTTGGTAGTACTCGTAAAATAAAGGTTTACTAGGCCGTAAAGAAAATTAAAATGAATTATTTTGACGAGTGTTAGAGGGGTTTTTTGAGGCTTAGCTCCGTTTATGGCGTAAAGGTGAATTGTTATGGCGCCATAAGCCGTAATTGTTTTTCTTGTGTTTAATTTTAGGCTTGTTTTTGGGATAAATGTTGTGGCGTAACCTGTTATTAGGGTATTCTGAGTTAAGCCTATTTGCGTTGTGTTTTGAAATGCAAATGACGTGATTTGATAGGTGAAATGTTTAGTTTTATTACGTTTATAGTTATTGAGTGAGTTAGTTGGTTTTTTAATGAAAATTAAATGTTGCGTGTGTTTGCTTGTCTTTATGTCGCAAAGCATCTTCATGATTTTGTGCAGAGAGATTGTCGAAGGTCCGGGGAGGCATGAGCTGACTTTTTCCGAGGAAAATATATCATTCCCATGGGAATATTTTTGTTTGATAAAATCTAGTGAAAGCTCTCAAATGTTATTAAAAAATAATAATTCCTCTATGCACGACCTAAGACACCTACTCTTAGGCGCTGTAAAACCATGATATAGACCATGTTGTACGTAGACTATCCTTCTAAAAGAACTTATCCATTCCCTTAACCTAAAAATACAAACCCCGAATCTTAAACGCAGTAAATTCTCAAAAGTTCCGCAAGTATACAGATCACAAGTATTGCCTCATTGTTGTAAGGATGAGTAGTATTGCCTCATCGTGCGAAGCCCCATCGCGATACGCATCTCCTAAAAATTCAGACGCCGCTTACACCAGGAAATGGCTGTTTTATCACGGGTGCCTTGGTGGGTGGAAACACACGGGAGCTTGGTGTGTTCGGTCACCCGTTTGTAATGATTACTTTTAACACATAGGATACTTTAGTCAACGACTTACTGTATTTCGTCCGTTACTTCATGAACAGTGTCAAAAAGTGAAACGTGCGAAAATTGTAATATTCGAAATGGATAGCGGCAGGTGAGCAGCTGTTATGTTACAAAAGTGACACAGTTTATAATAGAAAAGGGGGCAAACAAGCAGACGAGTCACCTGATGGTAAGTGAATACCATCGCCCATGAACATCTGCAACTCGAGAGTCACAACTGCGTTGCCGGCTTTTGAGGTGGGAGTAGGGGGAGGGGGGAGTTTATCCGTTGCTATCTGCCATTCTATGTATCCAGTTGCTTGCATCAACGTAGTTTCTACATATTTTTATCATGGCCCATACTTCCTCAAGTGTAAAGAAAGACCAACTCAGAAGTGAGCTGTTGAGTTGAGCGGGTTGATGATTTTTTTTATAGTTTAGGGGACAAACGAGCAGACGGATCACCTGATGGTACGTGACTACCGTCGCCCTCGGACACCTGGAACTCATAAGTGCGTCGCCGGCCTTTGAGGTGGGGGTACGCTCTCTTCTTGAAGGTCGTGTCGGTCCGGAAATACCGCAGGCGACAATTTGTTCTACAGATCGGTTGTGAGAGGCAAAAAGTTTCGTGATGACGTCATCGAATATACACGGTCCCGTCCGCAAACTCGGCCCGTGCGTACACTCCGTACACACTTCACGGGGGCGCACTCACGATGTTAACACCAAACTGGCGCCAAAGGTGCAGTAACATACTATGCTTTTATAGTATGGAGATTTGCTCCGCGGGGCCTCATACTAGATCCGGCCCTGATTGCAGCCGAATGGATTCCGATGGATTTCGATGAATACGTATTGTTTCAATGGTTTTTGAATGGCGGTTAGTGTGTTTTGGAAGTTATGGCGTGTGTAGGTTTAGTTTTGATGCTGCAGGGATGTCTTGAGCCTTGGTGTTTCAGTTGTTCTTTAAATGGATTTGTAAGTTCTTATTGAATAGAGTTTTGATTGAAAACTCCTTCCATGTACAAACTATCGTGCCCTATTTAACCCTTTTAGAAGATGAACCTTCTAAAACTCTTTACCTACGGTATTTTAAAGAATTTCTGTGCAAAATGTTATGGTTCTAGACCCAGTGGTTTAGGCATTTTCACAGTACTAGCTTGGACCGAGTATGCTCTGATGACTACTCGGAAGCTATGCATTTGCGTCATATTTGCATCTGTTGATATATTTGCGTGTGGGTCAGACAGTACCCACATAGAACTTAGTTTGGTGTCCCACAATTTATATAACTTTGTAGGATTACCTACTAAAATTCACAGGGTATGTATATTGGTGATGGTAAGCATGCATATTGGTGATTGGTAAAAACGGTGACTTCTCATGGTGACGTTACCTGGAAATGATCATAGTAGAAATAATAATGAAAATCATGTGGTATTTAAAAACTTGACAATAACACCCAAAGTTTTCGACAAAAAAGGAAAAAAATAACAGTGGCAATCCAAGCAAGAGCAATTAAAAAATCAATTATCCCAAAAGGAATCCTAAACCTAAATTCAATTGCCAATAAATTAAAACGATAATAAAATTTCCGAATAAAACCTTTTTTGTAAAAATCCAGGAGATTTTATCAAACATCTTGCGAGAACAAAAATCCAGGGGTATTAAACCTAAGTGTCGTTCGCGAGTTGTTTTACGGGCCGTGGCAGGGCTCGTAAACCGACGGCCGGCATGACAGTGATTCTTGATGGACAATTTGAGAGTTTTCAGTGTTGTCAGGGGCGTTCAGGCCTGGGGGGACGATATGGGTTTATCTTATTCAACATTGCGATTTGTTTTACAGTTTTCGGTCCACTTATTGTTTGAAGATGTTTTCGGGGATCTTTAAGGTTTTGAAAGTGGTTTTTGTGACAAATTTTAACTTTTTATAAGTAAAACTTAGTTAAGGTCGTACGTGGTGGGGCTAGTGGCCAACTTATTTATTTATTACTTTGCTTTCACACTACTAGGCTGTCAGCAGAAGAGTCTGAATATTCTACGCGAACTACCAGGATAACATAAACACAAAGACGTTTGTTAAACCGATGGACTGATCACCAGGCTATTCAATAGATCATAGGCACGAATTGCCTAAGATTGTAAAACTATCAAGGGAACACGAAAAGTTTAACTTCAAAAAGAAAATCTTCTTTACTCTTTCTTAAAGAGATACACGCAGAAGAATCTTACATCTCCACTACCAGGTACTAGGTCAACATAACGTGTCAGCAGCGTCAACCTCCAGCCCATACTGCGCCCCTTGACCGTGCTGCCGCCCTGGTATTTTCATTTCGCGTCACAGGTGAGTGTAACGCGTAATTGCCGGAATAACGCGGGTTTATTGCGTGCCGAGCTGTCGGGGGTTGAGGGTTGGGGCGAGGGACCGTCCACTTAGTGTTTTTGGAATGGCTCGTGCTTTGTCGTGTTTGTCTTTGCCGTCTGTCTGTTTTGAAGAGATTTTACATGGCGGGCATGTAGTTTATAGAAACACATTATTTGTTTTGTGAATTTGGATACTTTCTTTTACATACTTGGTTGGCTGATCTACATTAATCAGTAGCACACACTTTTCAATGAAGTTCAGCGAGATGAAGTGTTTACTTTCGTCCAATAACGATCCACTGTCACTGTGATTTGGGCAATGAAACGAAATATTGAATGAATAGTTGGTTGATACTCCACATAATCGTATAACATATTTTGCACCATCCTAATATTATAAATGCGAAAGTGAGTTGAGTTTGTTAGTTCATTTTCATGCTTAAACCCGTAAACCGATCTTGAAGAATTTTGGTACTCAAATAAAAAAATACATTTATTTTCTGAAGGTTTAAAAAGTCAACTTGGAAATGTCAATAGTCTAATAACAAGGCACTATAAACTCGTCCATGAAAATTGGCTAAGTGTAAACAGCAGCCCAACTCCACTGAGATAGATTGGACCTTTATACATTATTGTCTATTTATAAATTGTAATTGCTATCGTTTTCATTTTGACGTAAGTTGCTTCTTCCGTACATCTGTCAATACAGCCAGTGAAAGAAGAGCAATCACTGATCGCGGAACAAATGTCAAATAAAGACGATTACTTAGCGTAGGACACAGCGTTCTTTTTATCACGGAAAAACAAATATCACCACACCTTATATACGCCCGTGGGTGAGATCCTTGATCCTCGGATATCACAACATTCTAATCTTACAAAGTTCATGATAAGTTCAAACAAAAACCCCTGAAGACTACCCTGGCTTGTAGAAGTTAATACAACTCCAAACAGTCCATAACACAGGGTAGTAATCAAGCGGGCCTGGTTAACGCGACGCTTTACTGTCGCGTTATGACTGATGCTTGGACCCTCATACCGTGAGGGTTGGGCACCGCTGGTGGCTAGATTTTATTTACCAACTACGACGCTAAAAAAAGGGTTATGAATGCTACAGGCTACGTAAGTGTGTGACTGTGTGAGATAGTTTGTTAACTTGTAGTGCCTAAAATACTGAACCGATTGCGATGAATTATATTTCGTTGGACTAGGTTGGATACAGTAAAGTATTTTTATTTTGGCAACAGACAGATGTCAATATAGTACATTATGATAAGTGCGGTAGGTTGAAAATTACAGCTCGGGCTAGCAATATCGCCTCGGCTGCTAAGCAGAGGACAGCTAAGCAGAGGCTGTAATTATCAAAGCGCACGTATGTCATACGACGTTTTATAACACATTTGCGAGGAAATAAAATAAAACTCCGACTAATAAAAACAATACAGCGTTAAGAAAAAGCGCGCGGCGCGCATCAGCATTTTTTTTAGGCAAAGGACAAAAAACAGCTAGTATTAGTAATAAAGTAAATTAATATTTTTGTGTGTTTGTTACAGATTAATTGGTTGTAATTTACTGTCAAAATTAATTAAATTAAATAATTATGTACATAAATATTTCTTTAATATATTTTATCTCCCAAAGTTAATTTTAATCATAAAATGTTGACAACTTTTTTGACGTAAAAACTCTTTGCTGAGATTTTAAAAAGTACCGTTCGTTTTAAGACGGAGCATCTTGATAAACCGTGCGTTTTACTTTACACTTACCGCACTTGAGCGTAATGAGATACAATACGATATTGAAATTGGTGAAATAAGACACCTTTTACGAGCAAATGTTTTATAAACAATATTTACAAACTCTTAATTAATGATAGTATAGCGTTAAGGACCATTCTGAATTCAATACGAGTACAATTCCTGTGTAACAATACTGTAATGTAAGTATACTAGTACTGACTGATTGGTGATGTATCAACGCACATAATATCCTAAACCGCTGGGTCTAGAGACTTGAAATTTTTCACATAGATAGCTTATAAAGTGTAGGCATCCACTAAGAAAGGATTTTTCAAAATTTAAGCCCTTTGGGGGTGAAATAAAAGCTAGTCATTTATACATACTATGTATAAATGACCTATGTATAAATAATAAATAAATAATCTCACGCCTTTTTATCCCCGAGGAGGTAGGCAGAGGTATTCCATTACTGGATATACCCACATTTCACGAGATATATTGATAGGTGGTGAGCCCATCCCCGGACCGGGTCTGTTTACACATGTCTCAGAATTAATTCTGAGACCTGCGGGTTTACTCACGATGTTTTCCTTCACCGTCGAGCTATATAAATAATCTATTAGATTCCGCTGACAGTGGCACCCAACCCCGATGCGGCAAATTGTTATTCTCTCCCGGCATATGGGGGTTCCGTCAAACGCGTCGATGGGACATCCACCGTTTACTACCAGATTATGTTGTGTTTTGTGTTTATGTTGCACTTATGTTGTGAGTGACTCTTGAGTGTGTGGGAAGATTTGAGAGGTTCATGTTGGAGAATTTGTGTTTTTGACAGTTTCGACCGGGCTATAGGGTCTGTTTGTTGTCCCGCCGTCTGAGGAGTGGGTTCGATTCCTGTCTAGGACCAAAATTTGTGTGTATGAACTTGGGTGGGAGGTTTTATTAAACTCTAAAGATACTGTATACATCAAAAGCAATGTGCACCAAAATGAAATCAATATCTACGAGTACACTAATATCATAAGAGGAATTATTTATATTTTTGTATGTTTGTAACGAATAAACTCAAAAACTACTTGACAGTTTTCAAATTTTTTCACCAATGCATACATTTCTGGGCAATAGCATGCGCTTTATATTTTCCCACGGGAATGGGACTAACGCCTAATAAATCGCGCGGAACAGCTAGTAGACTATAAGGCCATGAACCCTTCCCCTTATAGCCCAATAACTATCAATGCACCCATCTCGTATCTATCGACAACTAATCTAGGTAATCCGGTAGGAGCCTGTAATCCTACTGTCACAAGTGGGCCTGTACCTCTAATCTAGGTATTGAGGGAAGCTAGGACAGAATATCTATTAGGCTAAGTATTGGCTTGTCCGATAATGTCGCTCCAATGCATTTCAGACCAGCGGGCGTATTCACCAAGATTCGATATTCGACTCGGAATCTGAAAATCTGTCGAAAGGATTCGAGATGGCTATTCACAGATGTCATATTTGACCTAAGGATTCGACAGATTTTCCGATATCGAATCTCCGTGAATACGCGCTGGGGTCTTTTTGTCTATTTAGAATTGGAATCGCAATCGTCTTCATTTTGTCACACGTTGCTTCTTCCGTACATCTGTCAATACAGTTAGTAAAAGAAGAGCAAGCAGTGATCGCGTAACAAATGTCAAAATAAGATGATTACAATTATAAATAGATAATAAGGCCCATGAGTATTGGAGATAGTTTTAACATACCTTTATAACACATTTGCTCGTAAACGGTGTCTTATTTCACCAATTTTAATATCGTTACCTATCTCATTACGCCCAAGTGCGGTAAGTGTAAAGTAAAACGCACGGTTTATCAAGATGCTCCATCTTAAAACGAACGGTACTTTTTAAAATCTCAGCAAAGAGTTTTTATGTCAAAAAAGTTGTCAACATTTTATGATTAAAATTAACTTTGGGAGATAAAATATATTAAAGAAATATTTATGTACATAATTATTTTATTTAATTAATTTTGACAGTAAATTACAACCAATCTGTAACAAAAACACAAAAATATTATTTTACTTTATTAGTAATAAGTACTGGCTGTTTTTTTGTGCCTTTTCCTAAAAAAAAATGATGATGCGCACCGCGCGCTTTTGCTTAACGCTGTATTGTTTTTATTCGTTTACCATGGTCGGAGTTTTATTTTATTTCCTCGCAAATGTGTTATAAATCGTCGTATGACATACGTGCGCTTTGATTATTACAGCCTACCGCACTTATATCATAATGTACTAATATTATACCTATATTTGCATGCCGTTGTCGGCAGAACATATGATTCTATATTTTAAGTGACCACCTCAACTCATACTATGTTCTGGCAAATAAAGACATTTCATTTCATTATTTGTGTTTGAGCCGAAAAACAAACTTTGCACTGTAAGGATAAAAATAATGTCTACATGTCTGCCCAGGAGCTCTTACTGCTCTTAGATTACATAGTACTTAAACTTACACCTGCCTAGTCTAACAATCTATACATTAGTAATAAGTTTGTACTATTGTTTGTATTCCTTAATAAGATAAAATAAAAATAAAATGATCTCAGAAAAATGATCTTGACAGACAGATAGACAACGAAGTGATCCTATAAAAGTTACTTTTATTTTTAGGTATGGGACCCTCAAACTATTAAAGATCGTTGAACTTTGTCGTTTTCTCCCGTTGAAACAAATTATCACAGTATTTTATCGCATCCTCTAGGAATAATACAATACAATAACTCTTTATTGTACCTACACCAAAAACAACACAATATGGATACCAACATTAACTAAAGTACAACAGGCGGTTTTATCGCTTTTAGCGATCTCTTCCAGACAACCTTAGGATTGATGAAACTGAGAGATTAGAACTAGGGTAGACTAGAATAATCTGATTTTCTTGGATAAAAGGTAGCCTATTCTTATTCGAGATAATCGTTTAGCCAAAAAGGTGTATTGAGAAAGCATAATCGAAGGTACCTATGTAGAGCAAAGAGAATCTAATCCCGAACAAACTGGAAGAAGGATATAAATATTCAGAACCCTCGCAAGACTGACAACTCGAATGCGAATAGAAAAGTAAAACAAGATAAAGCAACCCGACTCCCAGGAGGTATGAATGAAAAATTTACAATTCAAATGCTTCCCATTTTCGTACGCCTTATCAATTACAAGTACTAGGATAGCAGCGGAGAGATAGCGACATTCCCCGAATTTGCATCTCCATACAATCGCAATTAGGGGCGCGTTTAATTCGACAAGGTTCCAGAGTTCGGTAGCTGAGTGCCTTCAATAGAACCTTGTAATGGGACTGTAAGGGATATTCTCGTCAATGTTATGGTGGCTAAGTAACCGTTCCTTTCAATTTGATTGGAATAAATTTGTTTGTCCAATTAATTTATCTACTCAAATTAGGAAAGTTTGGAGCAGTGATAGCCCGGACGGTTAAAGAGCCGGCCGAAAATCAGTGAGGCTCGGGTTCGAATCCTGGCATGTACCAATGAGTTTTCAAAAAACTTACGTACATATTTTTCACTAGCTCGACGGTGAAGGAAAACATCGTGAGGAAACCCGCAGGTCTTAGAATTAATTCTAAGACATGTGTAAATAGACCCGGTCCGGCGATGGGCTCACCACCTATCACGTTTAGGGGTCCAATATATATCTCGTGAAATGTAGGTATATCCAGTAATGGAATACCTCTGCCTACCCCCTCGGGGAAGAAAGGCGTGAGATTATTTATTTATTTTTATTTATTTATAAATTAGGAAAGTTTGCCGATTACTTCCATCGATGTAGAAAAACTGTTTTGCAGTAGATGAGTTTAGAATGTAAGGGACCTAATAATAAACGGAATATTAACCTAAATCACATATTTTCAAATGTAGTATAAACAATATCGTCAGCTGGTAGTTTGCCTAATTCATAATCCTACTAATAATATAAATGCGCAAGTTTGTATGGATGGATGACTGGATGTCTGGATGTCTGGATGGATGTTTGTTCCTCTTTCACGCAAAAACTACTGAACGGATTTTGATGAAACTTTACAGTTATGTAGCTTATACATCAGAATAACACATAGGCTATATTTTAGCCCCGTATTCCCACGGGAACGGGAACTACGCGGGTGAAACCGCGGGGCGCTGCTAGTAATTCATAATTCGTAATTACGAGTGGCTTGAAAGAGGATGTAGTGACTAAAATTGAGAAAGGAATGCTTAGGTGGTTTGGACATGTCGAGCGGATGGATGAAAGGCGTCTAACGAGACAAATATATCAGGGGATTGTGAGTGGCCGAGTCGGCAGAGGGCGACCTAGGCGTACTTACATCGATCAGATCGGCGATGTATTGAAAAAAAGCCAGATAAAGAGTACCCGAAACCGACGAGCTTGTATGAACCGATTGATGGATGTGGATGAGGCACGTGAGGTATGCCAGGATCGTAGCAGGTGGCGGGCTGTTGTCTCTGCCTACCCCTTCGGGAAAAAGGCGTGAGCATATGTATGTAGTACGAGTATGTATCATGGATTGATGCCCTGTTCCAGTATACAACGCGTCTTTCTATTCTAGTCCGATCATTGGAATTTAAAACACCTTCCGAAGCAGATATAAGGCTGATGGACCTCAAAAATTCTGCTCATTAAACAAAACGCTGAGTTTTATGGCGATCTGGTCCTGAGTTATGTCCTACCGAGTTCACGTCGTAAAGTTTACGGGTGCTATGCGCTGTGAGAACGACTTTATATTTGACTAGCTGTTCCTCGCGGTTTCACCCGCTTAGTTCCCGTTCCCGCTCGAATCCTACTATCCTACTTCCTACTAATATTATAAATGCGAAAGTTTGTATGGATGGATGTTTGTTCATCTTTAACGCAAAAACTACTAAACGGATTTTGATGAAACTTTACCGTTATATAGCTTATACATCAGAATAACACATAGGCTATATTTTATTTCCGTATTCCCACGGGAACGGGAACTACGCGGGTGAAACAGCGGGGCCCTGTTAGTACGGGAATAAAACATAACCAATGTTACTCAGTGATAATGTAGCTTTCCATTGGAGAAAAAATGTTTAGCTCGAGTAGTTTTTGAGTTTATTTGTTACAAACAAATCTTTCCTCTCTATAATATTAGTGTAGATGTTTTCTTTGCTTGGATCTTTGTTGAAGTATAATCGAAAAAAATTAATCACATCTAGAAAATCACAGTCAAATATATTTGAAACCACAGATTTGCTTATCTATTCGGTATATTATGTATTGACTATGGTGGAGTAGCGCCGACTGACAATTCAGAAAAGAGAAAATAAACATATTATTGTTGTATAGGAGTCTTTATCCTATATGTATTTATTGTTTTTTTTCTCGTCAAAGCCTAAAATACGGATTTTAGAATATTTGTATAATATGAATGATTAAAGAGTTAATAATAACGGAAAAAAACGTCGAATTTGCTTACATTCTGTTCAATATGTTTGTGATATTTTTTCTTTAGAGAAAATGACGTCTTTGATTTTGGCAAAATTTTACGCAATAAATCCTCTAAAATGCAGCACAATTTTAATAATACTTCAAGTTAACACATAAATATTTCAATTTGCAAAAGTAACTCTACTTATATGAAGGACCTGATAGTTGATACTAAAATAATGCGTGGGAATTGAAGAGTTTTTGTAAGCATCTCAGACAACTTAAAAACTTTCTATTATTATAAGATTTGAGAGCCTGTCGCAATAGCTTATTAAGTAAAGCTATCTTCACTTAATTTTCGTTCACGACACTTGACCTTTTCAATGAAACTATTGATAGTCATTGTGGACATTTACCGTTCGAATAATTCAATATACATACTAAAGATGACAGAGTAATCAAGGAGGAGTTTTTGGTAGTTTTAGTTTTACTTTTAATTTAATATTTATAATAAAAGGAGGAGTTTTTGATATTCAAAGTGTGATGTGGTTTTAGCAAAGAGATTAAAATATAATAGGACATTATATTTTAATCTCTTTGGGTTGTTACACTCGTATGTAAGAATGAAAGAAGAAAGTAACAGGGAAAAAAGTCTATTAGACACACCAAAAAATATATTAGCCACTAGCGCAACACAATCTGCCAATCCATGGTGGGCTCGCGTGGTAGATTATGGCAAACACTGCCTCATATGTGAGGAAATATCCTTAGCTCAGAAGTGGGCTGTTACGGGTTGATGACTTTGAGTATTAAACCAATGTTGATGATGATAATATAAACAAAAATACAAAACATAATAAAGAAACAACTAAAACCTGTGCAGCTTGAATCGAATCTATTGTACCTATAGAGATACCTAAGACATACATATACGGTCCTTGACCCTAAAAATAGGACAAATAGTAAAGGTCATACATCTAAAAGTACTAGGACACCATACGTCAGAGGTGATTGACACGCTTTCATCACCACTTCCTGTTTCGCTCTGACGTCCACTGACTGACAGGGTCGGAGGTCGCCGTGAGATACCTTTGTCTAAGCTCCGCGTTCCTCTGAACGCCTGGTACCGCTATATAATTATGATCGTGTAATTAACTTTTTTTCTAAGCGAGCGCGTTAAAAGGTGATTTCAATTTACCTTTTGAAAGTTTATGACGAGTAAAATACAGTTGTAGGGTTCCATACCTCATAATAGGAAAAACGGAACCCTTAGTATGACTTTTTTTAAAGACTGATCACATTAATACAGAATAAGGTTATCCTATCCTTGCACTCACACAAAACTCAGAAGATCTTACCACGATAAAAATATGGATTATATATATTTATTTATTTTTGGCAAAAATGGCTGCCGGGAATAGAAACCGCCACCATTCTCGAAATCGTCAAACATACAGGTGGTAATTTTAGCATTTGACCATCGATATGAAACTAATAGATGAGTCAAACTTTTACACCTTATCCAGCGTGCATTCTTTAACTCAAATACTCTTCTGTGACTTTTATATAACTAGCCTATCACCTGTTACCCTCCCGCACGTAAAATGTTGGCCTGTAGTTATGTAAATACTAAAACTATGTCTTTTATAATGAAATGCGACCTTTAGACACTACTTAATAACCACCCTAGTCTCTTTTTAAACACCAATGAAACCATAAACCGATTTTCGAAAATCAAAAATTCATACCACCCAAATTGTTCCGGCAAACACTCTAATGCGGCTTAAACATTTTTACGTCCAGTAAAGCCATTAGGAAGGGTTAAGCTCCCTCTGTGTAAGCAGGTGGCGATCCCTTGATTGCTCTCTATATCTGTCTCGCGAGAGTCGTCGTACGTAAATATTTTATTAGAGCACCGCGATTTATGTTGGCTCGCACTCAAAGGGTTATTTGACTAGTTTGAGTAATTGGGGTCGGTTTTTAGCTACGTAATTGGTGTGTAATTGAAGAATAATGGAGGAAGTGTTGTTTTGTTTGGCAGTGAGCTCGTTTCCCAAACGTGAAGGTATCAACAAGTTTTAAAAGCACGTACATACTTATTATTATCTCAGCGGTGAAGGTAAATATAATTGGTTCTGAACCCTGTGTAACAGCAACTCAGTCCGGCGATGAGTTTATCACCTCCCACATTTAGGGGTCCAAAATATACCTTCACAGTGATCCCAATTGTGTACATGAACATAATTTTTAGTTTTGTATGTATTTGACTGTCCTCCTCAGTAGTTTGGGGACTAAATAACCGTGCGCAAAATGTGTCCACAGAAACCCTGCCCATCTATTGGTATCCACATCGATGTGAAACGTGCACTTAAGTAAACCACGCCACGAAGGCAAGTCGACAATTCAAGTCATTTGTATGAATAAGCAATGGTAAGGCATCTCCATTACAATACAAAAAATGTGTTCGCCATTTTGGGTGAGAACCGACATGGGTACGACGATTTATTCTGGATTTTACGGCGCGCGCGCATGGCGCGACGCCCACTCGCGCGCATGGAAAGCTGCGATGTTAGTTTATTTGCCTTGCGATTATGACGTCGATTTTTGAAACATGTGGATTTGAGGGAATCTTTTTCACATACCTATTTAACATGGTGATACTACATCGATCGCGCCGATAGATGGCGAAGTTCTAAACCGCGCTATCGAAGTTTTCTAATGAGTTTGTATAAATACAACTGTCCAACATCAACCGTTTGACAGCGGTCCCCAGGCACTATCACATCGCCTGTCGGAAGATCTTCCCTTTTCACGATGGAGGAGCATTCCACCGCCGCTCCTCCATAGTTATTGTCAAAATTTTGAACTATGTTTTAATTTATTTAGTTAAAGTTAAACTAAAGCACGATACAATGTATTATGTCTTCGATAAACTGTTATTGGTGAATTTATTTTGGTACAGTACAGTTACATTAGTATACTAACTAGCATTCAATATTATGTATTAATAATGAAATCTATTGTCACTTTACATAGGTACTTAAAAAGTAAAATTAACTTAAAATTCACAAAAAAATGCGCTAAGGTTAATTGCTCAAAATTTGACATTTATAAAAAACTAGCAGCGCCCCGCGGTTTCACCCGCGTAGTTCCCGTTCCCGTGGGAATATTCGAATAAAAAGTATCCTATGTCCGTCTCCTGGTTCTAAGCTACCTCCCCACCAACTTTCAGTAAAATCGGTTAAGCCATTAACGCGTGATGCCGTGACCAAGGGAAAAAGGGATTCATTTTTATATATATAAGACTAGATGTCGCGCGGTGTGCGAGGCCGCAAGCGGCCACGCGTGTCTCTGTGGGGTCTTATTTTGACAGAAAAATAGAGTCTAATTTTGGGCGCCCATCTTGTTTTAGCCATTTTAAGTCGAAAAATAATAAAATTTTGTTAAATATTTTTTTTCATGACAACACTGTTTACTGAGACCTACAATCGCACCATACAAGCCAACTCTCCAAAGTGTTGCCAACTGGCTAAAAAATGCCGATTATTATTAAGAAAATTGAAATTACTGCACTGGCTGTTCCCCGCAATTACACCGGTGTAATTCGCGTTCCCGTAGGAAAAATGTAGCAAATGTTTCTCCCAGAGAAGAAGCTTTCCATTGGTGAAAGAATTTTTTAAATCTGTCTAGTAGTTTCGAAGCTTATTCATTACAACAAACTAATCTATCCGCTTTATAATATTTTTGATTAGTGTCGATGTATCACTACTAAACTTTCAGAACTAGGTAAATAAGAACACGTGAGTATATAAAAAAATATATAAGTAAGTACTAACAACAATATATTCAATAACACCTCAGTAAACATCACAGGGCAAAGCTAGTTACATGTGTTTATATCAGGATCGAAGTCTCATTATTACAACCATTTAATGCTAGTGAGATAGTACTCGTAAAATACTATATTTTTCAACACACTTGCTCATAAAGTGGCTCTAATTTCACTGCAATTAGGCACATAATGACACCTATAATCAAACTGAGACTTTTTGTTTGCTATTATTCACTAGTGAGTTATAGATTTTTTTTTTCAATTTTGTTGCTAGAGTTGCTTTGTTCTTAAAAAAGTTTCGATACAAAAAAGATCGTATTCAATCGTACTAATAAATTAATACACAAATATGGCTTGCTCATTTCATGCAACTTCGTATTTAAATAGATGGGTAAATTTTCAAAGCGGGCTTTTTTTCGTCATTACGGTGGCAATTTTTTTTTCTCATATTTTACCTAAACTAAATGCTTTAGATTATAGATTAAGATGCTGTGAATCTAATAATTTGTGAGGCGCCCTTGGAAACCCAGTACTTTCGGAGAAATATATTTTTTTAAATTTTTGCGCCACCGTAATGACATTTTCTTAAATATTTCAAATAAAAAAGCGATATTATGTAACAACATGTTTTATTTTTTAGTAATCAACTTTTTTGGTGCCAAAAACATTACTAATATTGTTTATTTCTTTAATGTATGTAGCCTTATAGGGTTACAACAGTTATACCTAGATAGTACGTAAATTTTACTAAATGCTATTATCACGGTAAAATACTTACACCATAGTAATAATATATAAAAAAACAAGTACTGTGTCTTAATATATTATTAGTAATAGTATGGATTATACAGGCATTCATCATTACGGTGGCTCATTCGTCATTCTGGTGGCCCACTGCGCCACTGCAATGACGCCACCGAAATGACGACCAAATGGTTTTTTTCAAGATAATTACTCAACTACCTAATTAACTTGGAAGATATTGGCAGGTCGTAATATCGAGGTAATTATCCACAACATACTAAGTTGACGATACAATACATCACTCTGTTCATTATCTAAAACATACCACCGAACTGGCCGCTCACGGTGACCAAAACACATTTCAGGAAAAACTTACCTCGGGAACATGTAAAAACTTGCGTATACGCCATCCTCTCTTCACACAAGTTGGGGTCCGACAAACGCTTGGGTGGTACGATACAAAAATTTGGCGTGAAATCGCTTGACTAATATGACACAAGTAGTCAAATGCGAGCATCAAAAGAGCAGTTTTACGCGGGACAAAAATATATTGGCTTCTCAGTATTTCTATTCAATAGTTAGTAAAGTTTTTGTGATTTTGAATATGAAATGGAGTAAGTATCTTTAAAATGAGATATTTTGATAAAATATACGTTAAAATTTCGTGTTATAGTGAGTCGTTTTCTGAGCGCAATTTGAAGTGGGACAAGCCTCCCAGAGGTAGGCCGCCATACAAGTCGGATTATTCAACGTGGAATATCTTTTAAGTTTATAATATTAATTCTAATTGGTTTATATATATGGTTAAGCTACGAGGTATATTTTCAAAAAAGCATGTGTTTAGTCTGTTTTGAATTATAGTTTCTTTATAAAGGGCATAGGACGCCTAAAAAAGTACGCTCAAAAATTTACCCAGATCATTTCAACTTGTACGTGTTTAATAAACAAAACTTTCACTCAAATATAACTTTGGTTTTCTCTGTAAAAACTTTAAATACCCCATTTTGTACGTGGCTAAAACGCTATCCACGACAAACCAAAGAAAAAGAAACCTAATTTTTTTAGTCCATGGCCGATCGCCATTGTAAGATGCGAGCGCATAGGAAAACGAGGCTGTATGGGCCTAGATCCTTTTGCCTTTTCCAAATTATATAAATAAAAAATTGGAAAACCAATTAATTTTCCCCGCCATTGCGAATGATTATTTTAAAATGATTTTTTAGTATTATTTATTCACAAGTGTGTTGAAAAACGTCGTATGATACACGTGTGTATTGATGATTACCGTCCTCGGCTCTCTTATGACCCTCGCCTACGGCTCGGGTCTCAATGGCGCCTCAGCGGTAATCACCAACTTTACTCACTTGTACCATAATGTACTATTATACCTCTTCCTTCGATAATCACGTATTTGTGCCAGTCGATTTTGAGCCTTATAATTTTGCAATTCTTAGTCGGTTATAATGTAATTTGAAATGCATTTCATAATCTTAAATTACAAGAATACATTGCAAAATGATACTTAAAAGTTTCTTAGGCTGTTACGAATTTGTTCAATGCAATTGTCATCAAAATCGGTCGGGCGGTTTTAGACAAATTTGAATTAAACTGCAGGCGGGTGTTTAGTTATTTTCTCTGCAATACAACGACTTGGTTCACTGGCTTTTACAAGGTGTTCGTGGTGTTGCGATTGCGGATTTGAAGCAAGATAAGCTTGGATTATTGAGATGAGATAGTTGTTTATAGATGGAGTAAAGTAGGTAGTTACTAGTTCATTTGATGTTTTGGAAGCGAAATCTCAGTTTATAACGAACCAGTAATATGTGTAACTTATATTAATTATTTCTCTTTATCATGTAGAAACTACGAGGCGTCATTTTTAAAGTTTATCAAAGATTTTTGATTATTTTTGCAACTTGTTAATGTCTTTAAAAGTCAGTAACCTCGTAGCATTTGGCGCTGGTCTTAGAGCATTCATAGAATTGGACTTTCAGTATAAGTTCTTTATCAATCGCACAAATTTTGTATTCAAATTCACTTATTGAAAATTATTGCAGCTACTAAACATCTCCGAAATGTGTTGAGGAAAAGATGCCGTACCAGATACAGTCTTTCATGGCTGGCATCCTGTGTGATGACTGATGATGGTGTACATAAAACCTCAAAAGCGAAATCTCCATCAAATCCAAGTACTAGGCAAATATAAAATCCAAAGAGTACTCACCAATTATTTACTTGTAGTATTGTTAACCCTGTATCCTGCGCTAATTGTTTCTTTTGGTCTTCAGAGGGGTACGGATGCTGGAACAAAAGAGATAGCACGATCAGACACAATACAAATACAATTTGTTTAGAGGGGATCCAATTTGGCACGATACTAAATCTGTTCTAATTAAATCGGAGTCCATTGTCGTTCCAATAAAACCCGGAATTCGGTTCCGTAAAGTTTTTTGAACGAAATCGCTTGCGAATTTGTTTTGAATTAGAATACTTTTAGGATGTCGTTTAGAATTAGCCTATGTTCCTGTTTCAAGTGCTAAAGAGTATTGGTATTTGCTCCCAGCAGCATATTATGGTCATTAAATTTCAATATTGCGATGCGTAAATATCGACCAAAATAAATTTGCAAATTTTACCAATATTAGTAGGTATTACTTAAAACCGGTTTATTGTAGGTTTTGTTGAATTTGAATTGTTATTGTTTATTAATAAATGTAAATCCGTAACAACAATATTAAGCAGTATATAAGTTCCTAATTACTTATTTTTAAACTGTAATAATTAACTAGAAAAACTCCGTCATTTACAGTTGCATTTAGGACAAGTTTTGATTTTAAAATTAAATTATTGTATAATATAATCCACATGATTTGTCCCCGAGGACGAAGGAAGTGGTATTCCATTTTATTTTCCGAATCCCTAATTGTGAAAACACAGCTTGAGCTGTGAACTTGCTACGAATCTGACAAATCTTTCGACCGATTTAAAAAAATCTTTAACCAATGGAAAGCTAAGTACATATCAGGGAGTAACATGGGCTATGTTGTATTCCCGTATTACTACGCTGATAAAACTAATCTTCAATACATCGAAAATGTAAGTAGGCCTACGAGGTTCTCTCGCAACAGCCTTGTATATTTGACTCTATATATATGACTAAACCACCTTAGTATTCCAGTGAATTTATTATTTAATGTGAAGACTTATTAGTTTGAGAGGCCCTTTATAATTGTCTTTAAAAAAATTCGCCGCACTATATCACTCACAATACAAACTTTCACAAAATCTTGTCTGAATTTATTGTATTTATTGTATTGCCTCTGAATTTATTATTCGCATAATAATTATTTTACACAAGTAAACATATTATTTGTCATCGTTTACACTCCGTTATTAATGTCTGTTGTGGGTGTTATGTGTCTTCTTATTTTATTTTCGAAACATTTTATAAGAATATTAATTTTGTGAAGGATGAAATAGTGCCAGTGCACTATATGCTTTTTCTTGAGGAAACTTCATTAAGTATTTAAAAGTGTCTAATTTCTTACGAAATTGCTTTTAGAATACTCGTATTTTTAAAACAAAATGTGATAAGAAGTCCTTAGCTTGTATCTGATAAACACTAATTTGTATTGTACCTACCCGGCAGTGGTCAGAGTTTTAAAACTTTTTATGTACTTATGTACTTACGTAGGTTTTTTAAATTTATTTTTATATTACAAGAGCAGGGTTACGTATCTAAATGTCTAAAATTAAAAAACCTAATGTTAAATAACCTAAGTTCAAAATACCTTATGTTTTAATATACCTAATAAAATAATACATACCCACGAAATATCTAAGATTACAATACCGATTGGACTAAATACCTAAAATTTGGTATTTTGATTTTAGGTATTTTGAACTTAGGTTATTTAACGTTAGGTTTTTTAATTTTAGACATTTAGATACGTAACCGTACTGTGTTGTAAGTAAATGACATGTTTCGATAACGGAGTACAAGAGTGTAATAAAAGTTTACAAAACCAAAATAGAAGATGAACCCGGTACATCACATTGGAAGTACCAAGGCGACAGCACCATGAAACACGTTCGTTCCTAATGTTATTGGTTTTTGCCGTGCGAACCGCTGACCCCGGGAGACCTCCTCTATTTTATCCGGCCCTGGTACGCGCCGCGGGTTACCGTACGTGGGTGTAAATTATTAACTCGCGTATTCCCAAGCGATACGGCAGACGTGTGCTGGCTCTTAGTTAAACTAACTTCGACGGTATTGGTGGTACGAGCTAGCCCGATATACAGTTTTAAACCCACAATTCTTTGTGCAAATTCTCTGTGAAAGTATCTGGGAAAAGGATTCTCTTTTACTTTGGCTAATGTGAAGTGTTACTAGGTGTATGTTTCAGTTGTTATAGTTAGCGACATTATTAGTACCTACCTACTGATGAATTATGTATTTATGTCACATTTTTAGTTTAAGTAACCTTATGCATCTTAATTTTCTTAAAACAGAAATGTGGCAACAAAATAAAATAATCATATTCGTTTACTTTACAACTTATTGCAGAATAAAAAAAAGAAACAAGTACATCCTATCCCTATTTTTCTTCTAGTGCAGTTGGGGTTAAGTAGCCCATGGCATTGACACAATCCGGCTTAGGTTATATAACGAAATATGTAGTTTAAAATATAAGTATACCTACGATATAAAATCACAAAAAAAGAAAATCAACTCTTCAGCTGTCGCCTGCCACCTTTGCCGGCCACCAAAACAATTCACAGAAAATACGCCGAAAATTCGGTCAAAATATTTGTCAAAAAGTGCATCCAAGTTAAACCCTTTGAGTTATTTTAACACGTCGTTTTATACAAACAGTCATCTCGGATACCCTCTCAATATCCAGTTGCGGTGCATATCCAGGCGAATCAAGATGGCGGCGATAACCTTCTACGAAACTGATACGTTTTACGCACCTGAGCGCATAAAGCACGGGACGAGAGTCGAGTTTACGTGCGGCGTTTTAGGGTTAAGTGGCTATGGCATTCAAAAACGGTGGGTGCAATACTTCTTTTAAAAATGCATAAAGAAATTGAGCTACTTATGTGGGAGAATAAAAAAAACGGTATATTCTAATGTACAGAGGAATTGATAACTTAAGGGTTCCGTAGCCAAATGTCTGTCTGACATCAGTACTGCAGTTAAAGTGCTGTATTTTTGAACCTTGCTGTATCGTAATAAAAATAAAGTAGTTTTTTAGTAAAATCTTAAAAAACTGGCAAAGTACAGTCAAGAGCAAGTCAAGCATTACACTACCAGTTTAGGCTGAGCTCTGATTTATACTGCGCGCCATAGAATACAGGGCCGGGTCAAAGTCCAAAGTGTCAAGCTTAGCGTGCTCTTGACTGTACGAGTCGGGATCGCGATACAAGTATCGAATTGAATGAAAGAGAACACTTTTTTTGATAACTATTCAAAGCAAATATATCGTGTGGTAGTACGAAACCCACGACGCGCGATTCCCGCAAGCACTTGGCCGATTTTTTTGAGTATGTTAAATATAGAGGCTTATAACACTACAGGGTGAATTCCGATTCGTCCAGCGACAACATTTGTTGCATATAATTAATCGAGTGTCCGAACTGTGCAATAGGTAATTCCAAAAGCCATTCCCCTTATAAGATGTTAAACAATATGTAAACACTTCAGTTTTGTCGGGTATCACTAACCCTTCGCCGCCGTAAATCTGAACGAGCCATCGCCCTCCGCCATTTTGGCTTCCGTAAAAACATGTCATAAAAATAACCCGTATGTGGCTGGGATGTTACTCAATCTCACTGACATGTCTGTAAATAATACTTTAATAAGAGTTAACAAGTTAAAAACTCCACTTAATTTGTTGAGCTCGCGTTTAATGCATGACGCCGGGTTTCTATTTCAAGCAAACGCATGTACGAAAGAGTTTTTCAAAACGTTACGTAAATATTTAACACTATGTCGATCGACGGTAAAGGAAAACATCGCGAGGACAACCGGTCCCAGTTTTGGTCCTAAAGCGTGTGTAATTTTAGTCGGTCTGGGACGGACTCACCACCGGTTCATGGTCCAAAAAAATAAATGGTGAAAAGTGGGTATTTCCAGGAATGGAAGACCTGACAACCCCCTCAGGAACAAGGTATAAGCATGATATTAAAAAAAACGCCAATGAATGAACGAGAACTTTAGTGAAAAAATATTTTTTTTACGTAAATAACTGTTTAAACATCAACAAACTTTTGAGAGCCTCTTAAAGAAACGTATGTGCATTCGACATAAACTTATTGCTACTTAAACTTAACGAAATCGTTCTAATAAAAGCATTCAAGAAAGCATATAATCAGATTTTAATGTTTGCGCAAACGATCGAAAGCATTTGGATCCGAGTTTTATAACTCAGTTGCAATAAGAAGCAAATAATTTATATTTACGATACCTTATCGCGTTTAATTTTTATATTTCTCGAAACTTATTTTATTGCAAATAAACATACAAAGGCATACAAATAAACATTAAGTACATCTTTTAAGCACAGGAGCAACATCAAAATTAAAAAAAAAACATTTTTCGAAACTAAAAATACGTTTCTACGATTAATTGGCATCAATAGGCAGAGGTATTCCAATTTGGGGAAATACACTTTTACCACCAGTATATTTTTCGGACCCCTAAACGTCTCGTCGCCTACCTACATGATTTAGAACCATTTTTTCAAATCCTAATTTGTTTTAATTCATCAGTATCTACTATGGTAGCCTTGATCGCTTTTACATTTGGTAGACATTAAGATCGATGCGTTCAAAGTAAACGACCCGTCAATGCATCATCGCCTGCGCACGTGCCGGCGCCAGAAGCTGCGCGGTAGGTAGAGCCGTCATGTTTATTATTACAATTACAGTATTTGGCTATTGTTGAATTGCACTAATGCATCCGTAATGCACGATTTGTTCTAAATCCCAATACCCGCAGGATGTGTACCTTCGCCTGTTTACATTCCATTTATACACAAATTTACACGAAACTTTCAGAAATGAAGCGGTTATTCTGTCAAAAAACAACACCGAAATACGTCGAGTGCAGCGGATTAAATGGAATGAAATATTTTTTGTGTGATCGAACGTTTTTTGACGTCCGTCCCCATGCAGCGGCGTCGAAAACGCAAAAACGATATCAAAAATTTATGAAGCCTATTACGGCGTGCACAAAAACCGAAAAATGATAAACCCGCGCCGGCCCTCCGCCGGATAACGGGATTTGTCAAATATATACTGAGCGACGTTTCGACGACGACCAATTATTTTTAATTCAACACGCCGTACGCGATCTTCTCTGTCGCATGCACCGGGGCCTCGTAAACACTATTGAGATATCAAATTTCGAAAAGCAATCTCGTTCCGCTCTCATCCACTCGCTCGACCGTTATAAATCACTGGTAAGCATTAAAATCACGATTATACCGGGCATAAGTTAGCAATAAATCGAAAATCGAGAGAAAAAACTCGCACGAGCTCGCGCGCCCCTCCGAAAAACGCCCGGGAGCGAAAAATTCGCCTTTGCAACTATAAATTTTGTTTTGCTATGTGGAGGAGAAACAATCCATTTGTTGGCACCTAAATCTATGGGGTGCGCGGATGAGAATATGTAAATACGCGGTGTGGGAGCGCGGAACGAAAGAACGAGCGACCGAATGAAAGAGCGGCCCGCTAGATACGGTCTTGATTGTTTAAACTCATTATATTCGCAAGCGACTTTAGGGTTAAGAATTTTACAACGGCTATTAAACTGTCATAACAACCGTAAACTGTTAACTAAGGCATTAATGCCTTTTATTATTTATTGCGGAAACACTGCATTAGTTAATTCATTTTTAATCGACTTCAATTGAATTGCAAATTTGCAGATCAGTATCAATATATAAAAAAGATCAAACTGACTGACTGATCAATCAACGCACAGCCAAAGTTTCCTTGAATGACGTAAGCGGGCACTAAAGAAGGGATTTTTGGAAATTCCCACGGGATCGGGAATAAACAAGATCTCCGCACCGCTGGGTACCCGCTAGTCTTGTAATATTACAGTGTTTTTTCCTTAATAAACACAGGTAAAAATACTCCAGTTGAACGGGGAGACATCTCAAAGGACGAAACATGAAAAATTCACTATGCTACCCAGAAGTCTCCCCAATGATAACCGCGCGGCATAATTCTGGCCGCGGCGTATTTTACAGTTTCCCAGTTCGGTGTTGCCATAACAATAATAATATATTCAGGGCCCCGGTGATTTCCGGACGTGCCGTAAAAATCATATCGCCTCTCCAAGGAGTGCTACGGGAGGGTTCATCCAAATGCAGGTATGCTTTTATAGAAAATGTATCGTAAAGAGTTCGGTTGATGTTCTTTTAAAGAATGACCGAAAAGATTGATTTAGAACTGTCAAAGAACCTGACCATGGAAATATGTAGCCCAAGACTTAGATTGCTAAAAACATAACCACTCCTATTGCCTTTGTCGTAGTAGAGTAAAATATTTGCCTTTGTCGTAGTAGAGTAAAATATTTGCCTTTGTCGTAGTAGAGTAAAATATTTCACGTTTAAGACTGAAGTGGCAATGCTGATGGCTGAATCGATAGGTGATATCCCTACTTCTCTTCTAATAATAAATGCAAAATTAACTATATAACAACTTCATGGCTAAACCACTGATTCGAACTTCATGAACTTGCATTTTGAGAAAGGATATGCTAGTTTAAAACTCGGACAAAGATTGGAACACTTTGCATAGAGCTGGATAGGATAGGTGTGGTGTGTTTTGCTTTTTATCTATTGTCTCGGCCTACACTAGAAGGCGTGAGCAAATTGTGTGTAAGGCATATAGTAACTTGTACGAGTAGCATTACACGCACATGTTAGGCCAAATCTAATTTCATAAATTTCTGCAAAAAAGATTACACTTAGAAACATCAATAGTCTACCAACAGACTCTAAACTCTTCTGTAGAGGTTGTCTGAATGTAACCAGCAGCCTGTCTCAGGCAACGAGTTGCTGGTTCCAAATGCAGTAAGAAGAACCAGCAACAAACTCAAGGGCAGCTCCTTTGTGTAATGGGCTTGTGTTCATGTTTTAATCTTTTCATTGTCTTGTACGCAGTCGAGTTTTGGTGTTTTTAATAATAATAAATTGTGGGACACAATTTACACATGGTTATCCAGTCCCAAACTAGGCGGAGCCTGTACTATGGGTACTGAACAGCTGAAACATACTTACATAAATATTAAACACCCAGACACGAGGCCAACAGAGATGTTCATGCACACAAATGTTGGCCCCGAGTGGGGATCGAACCCGCGACCTTCGACTCAGAAGGCAGGGTCACTACCAACTGAGCCAACAGGCCCGTCGAATTTTTATAATTGATGCTTGTTGAATGTAATAATGCTGATAGAAGATTGCTTTATATAGGACCTGCTAGATTGGTTTGTACACATATTTTCTAGCACCGAGTATGTGTCTTACGTCGTCACGTAACCCTCAAAAGTGCGCGAGAAATCTTAGTTTACGAACAGAAAGTGTTTCCAAGAGATTGTGGGAGTGTGTGATGGATTAAATTTTTCGGGAGCGCGACGTGACAGCTCGGATTGAGACGTAAATTATGCATCTCACCCCTTTCCACTTACGTGGCTCAAAAATATTTGTAAAAATAACCGCTGCTTTGTGTAAGAAGAATCCTACTAATATTATAAATGCGAAAGTTTGTATGGATGGATGTCTGGATGTATGGATGTCTGGATGGATGTTTGTTCCTCTTTCACGCAAAAACTACTGAACGGATTTTGATGAAACTTTACAGTTATGTAGCTTATACATCAGAATAACACATAGGCTATATTTTATCCCCGTATTCCCACGGGAACGGGAACTACGCGGGTGAAACCGCGGGGCGCTGCTAGTTGATTCATATATATGTTGTTGAAATATGCTTTTCAGATATGGTCTCCGTACTTCAAAAAAGACATAGAAGTTTTGGAAAGGGTCCAAAGAAGAGCAACAAAAATGGTTGTGTCCCTAAAAAATAAATCTTATGAGGAACGCTTACAGGAACTTAACCTAACGACTCTGGAACAGAGAAGAAAAAGAGATCTTATAGAAACATATAAGATACTAAACGGATATTACAATGTAAAAAATATTAAGGGCCTGTATACAATGAATCCAAACGTACGATTAAGAGGGCACTCGTTGAAGCTGACCAAACCTCTATGTGCAAGCAACCCCAGAACACACTTTTTACCACATCGTGTCACCAACATATGGAATGCTCTTCCAGAAACAGTGATAA
This sequence comes from Ethmia dodecea, assembly GCA_963855545.1. Lineage (NCBI taxonomy): Eukaryota > Metazoa > Arthropoda > Insecta > Lepidoptera > Depressariidae > Ethmia > Ethmia dodecea. The sequence goes on along the minus strand of OY979457.1, from coordinate 12,646,949 downwards.
GTGCCCCATCAGTGAACTGTTTTAAAAATAGACTTGATAAACATTCTAAACAATGAACACTAGTGCAGTGATATACACGCATCAGCTCAAGAGCTGCTAGTGTATTAATTAGATAATAATAATAATATACAACGCGTAACAGAAAAAGCGCAATTCCTCATACACCCCAATTAGTATATTAATATAAAAAATATATGATGCGATCGAACTTTAGTTTTGTCAAACCAATTTTCTTAATAATCGATCCATAATAGCACGATTTCCATAGAAAACACTCCATTCAGCTACGCCAATTCATTTTTTGAAAAAATTTAACACGTATTAAAAATAGCTGAAATCGATTAAGTAGTCGATACTGCAGGCGTATTCAGGGAGCTTCGATATTTGATATCGGAAAATCTGTCGAACACTTTCGAGATGGGCTGATGTTGGTGTCGAATTTCAGGAATTGCGCTTATTCTGTTACATATTGTATACTATTAGGTTGACTGACTGACCCATCAAGCATCAACTTGAAATTTGGACGTTTTATGGTCTATACTAGGCGTCGGATAGATCAACTATTTGATATATAGGCACTCCATTGATTTGAGTAATTAAATATTATATTTTTGATATGTATGTAACAATTCTAAAACAAGGTCTTCGTAGCATTCAGAACACCAAAACAAACTTTCTACACTATGCAAAAGGTACAAGGAGCGCATGAGTCGTTAGAGAGCGAAGGCCGACCACAAATAGATGTCAAAAAACTGGGGTCCCCGACTATGGCGCCTTTATCTCCCACCAGGGGCCCATAAAGGTGCGGAGGTGGCCCTAACCCTATCGAAGAGATGTGACCGTCTGATGGATGGCACTATCACAACCCTACGTAAGTGTATCCTCCTGTTTCCCGGCCGACGTGGCTCTTTGTTTATTTATTTTATGCTTTGTTTATGTGCGAACTAGAGGTACGCAACATGCCTTTTTATTTCTCGCAGCGATCTTTTCGCTATTTATATGCTGGCCTTTTGTTTTCGTGATGGAAACTGCCTCTTTAATATTAGAGTCGTGTTAAAAAATAAACTCGACACAACAGACTAGCTAGGGCGTAGCTAAAACCTTCGTAAAACGTTAAGATTAGTCGAATAGAACGACAAATGGATTTGACATTAGCACTCTACTTGTGATGCGCGTAGTTTTATAGCACGACTATGTAAAATTGACCGGACACTTTAAAGTACATACTTAATTACTTATAGTCAGTCACTCACTGGTTAGTACCTTTTATTAATACGCCAAGATAATGAAACCTTCGATTGCCACTCGAGTAGGGGGGCAGAGATGGTACAGTCAAGAGCACATGAAGCTTTACAGTTGTAGTGCGAGTCTCTAAGGCGATTGTAATAAGAACGTTACAAAGTCCAATGTGTCAAGCTCCAAATGCTCTTGACTGTACGTGGATTTAAAAAACAGTGTAGCAGGCGAGCGGTAATTGAAAGACACCTGCCAATATCCGGCGGAGACAATACATTTTTACCAGGAGCGCACAATTCAATGGGATATAAAGAATTCAAAGGCCCAATTCGGGAGTTACCGCGACAGGATCGCGACTAAATTATGCAGATCTGTAATGGACAGCCCGTGCATTTTAGCCGGCCGAAATAGTTTATGCAAACAAACCGCTTTTTTTAGATCCTTCGACGTTTATTTCAAGTTCTGCCTCTTTGAATTTTGAATTCCGGACTTGTTAGACTTCTATAGAGTGTGAGTATCAGTAGTGGACACATTCAACATAAGATCATTCAAATTACTTACACACTACAAAATATATGTCGATTCTAATAATACTCGTATGTCGTAAATTTTTTGACCAATGTTGAATAATGACTATAAAATATATAGACTCGACTTTCATTCCGTCAAAACAACGAGAAAAATATTGAAAAATCTAAATTAAATTTCGAGCTCATCTCTCGGACCAATGACGCGCTAGTCGGCACATGAATCGGCCACTAGAAACAAAAGCGGTGAGACGGTAAATGGCATCGATACTAATCTATGGAGCCGGATGAGGCCGCGCTGACGGCTTCGGAAGCCACAACTGGGCTAGGAAATGAGATAGTTCGCAACTCCTGTTGTGTATGCGCGCCTGGTACCTCACCGAGAGGCTTTGATGGAATTCGGTCACAATGGCTGACAGCTGACAGCTGACCGTCCTCCTACAAACGCCGCTTGTGATCACCCTGTATTTGGAGATGGAGTTGACTAATTTGGATTTGGAACACTCTGTTTATGTAACCTAGCTAAGCATGTGTGTGTTTTGTTTTGACCGCTCACACAGTTTCTCAAAGGACGTGGTCAGTAAGCAAATGGGTGACCTCTGGTGGTAATACGACACGAATTCTGCGTTTCGGAAGGCACCTTAAACCAATGCAAATGGTTTTTGTTATAACGAAGTCGATGATTTTCGTCTCAGAATAAACGAATTTTTAACTAAAAAAACACTGGTCTATATTAAAATGCCTCAATAACGACAAAAGACAGATTATAGTATTTAAATTAAGGGCAGATGAAAATAAATTGCTATTTTTCAATAATGAAAAGTAAGTACCAATTTAAAATACAAATAGTTTTTAAAAAGAGTTCTTACTTCAAAGGAGGCCGTACCATTAACGTGGAAGAAAAAATTGGCTAGCGGCGCGGGCGCGGGCGGCGAGTTCAAACGGCTGCCGATATATGTAAAGTAAATGTAAAAGACGCAATATTCATGAAGTGGTTTCCCGGTAGGGTTGACATTGACGGAGAAAATGAAATACAAGAATCCAACTTGACTATAGATAAACTATGTTAGGTGAACATATTTTTCTTAATGCCTTAAGAAATTTTGACAATCACCCAGTAAATTATTTACAGTATTAAAAACATTGTATTTTTGTGCATGGAATCTGCAGCAGTGCGAAAGAATGTTTGGTTTTACTAAATATTTATGTTTGCTACTAACGAACTTGTATCCATAGTCATGAACTGACTACTTAAAAAGGGTACCCAGAGATCTGAAAGATGTCACGTGAGAATCGATAAATTTTTACCTACACAATAGATATTAGTGAATTTAATAATTATTGATCACGTTACAGTGCAAACATATTGTAGTTAACGCTGATATCACGGAATATCTGACATTAAATATATAATTTTATAGACATTTATAATCTCTTTACCCCTTTAAGCTACACCCAAACGTAAAACACACTTCCGCAGATTCCATTGCCTCATACCGAGGCAAGGCGTTAAAAAAGCTGCCAGCTACCACACTATACAAAGTCGATGGCCAAAAAAATTACCAGCTCTTGGGTTTTAAAAACAAAAGCATACGTAACACACGTGTCGAACAGTATTCATTCTCGAGCAGCAGCTTCTTAAACCATTTCTTTTGGAGTGACTTTACAAAATACCTTCCTCAAAGATTTGCAAATCTATAAATGAATCACGGAAGAGTCAAGGATTTTGTGAAATTCCCACTTGAACGGGAAAAATGGTACGCGAGCGGGGCACGGCCACTGTTACTTACTTTAAGGTCAGTACAAATTGTGATCCACACACATGAAAAGAGACCCCACTCGTATCAGGTTAAATTTATCATCAACTCTTTAGAGCCTACTGCTGAGCGAAGGGTCTTTCCCCACTAACTGTCACAATTCAAGCTGCCCAAAGGTATTTGCCAAAGCTAGATTTCCTGCATAGTGCGAAATCTGGAACCAACGGTTAAACATAGTACCTTCCTCAATCAGTTAAGAACCGCCGGTTCCAATTGGAACCGAGACAGAATTAAAAATCTATTGTGCCTGTGATTCATGGTCTGAGAGGTTAACATGGAGGCGCTCGTGGTAAGTATAATGCCACCGTGTGATCGTAACACACTGGTATCACAGAACTGCGAGCGATTCTACCGCGCTTGTACCAGCCCTAGCTGCTATCAATACAGTTTTGCATACAGCCCAGCAGAGCCCAGCCCAGCCCATAAATAAGCGACAGGCCCGTCCGCCATTGTGTCCGCGTCAGATCCGCCAGATACGCGGCGTTGCCCGGATTGACAATTACGAGGAGCATTTTAGAGGACCCTAAAATGGCGGTTGGACCCTAAACTAGGAAGGGTTTAGAAGCAAGTGTCTCAAAGTATCTGAGCATAAAAAAATGAGCTTAAGACCACTATGGAAATGCTATCACTGATAAGGTTAGCCGGCCTTACTAGCGTACCCAGCGACGTTGCCCGCGTTGAATCAGTTTTTTCACCTATCCCGTGGAAATTTCCGACAAATCCTTTCTTAGAGGTTCTTACGTAATTTAAGAAATCTTCTGCCTTTCACTACCAGAGCCGTGAAAACGTAAGAATAGTATATAAGTACAAAGGGTGTGTCTTTGTAGTACTTGGGCGTCTGTTGTCTCTGCCTATACCCCCGTAGAAAAAAGGCGAGAGTTTATGTAGGTTACTTTTCATCACGGAATGCAAAACGAAGTCAGCATAAGCTGCCACGTCCTAAATCAAACAGAATAAGCGATTTGTTTCACTCCCCGTCAACCGTGTAACAGGATCACCACGCTAGGTAATATCGATTCATTCGATTCCGACATCGATTATTATTTATTCGCCGCGCTAATCGGTGAGCGACACTCGATTCGTGAGTATTTGAGAACAGCACTTTCATAGTTTAATTTAAATTATTCGAATTTTGAACGGTGTTTGAAAATTAATCGTTCATTGTGATCAAATGTTATTCGGGGATTAAATAGTTTTGATTGATTTTCTGTTCCATTATTTACCGATGATGGAACTATTAGTTAATGTCATTATCTATTTCAAACAGATATACCTAGTAGACTACGCTACATATTTTTTAAATAATATTTTATTAGATGTATATTATTATAATAGTCGTCGTATTGACTCTGAAAAGGCTCACTTAGGTCTTAAATTGACTGAAATTTTACTAATCCTTATTTTCTTTGAAGAGTCTGATAAACACAGCACCGCACTAATGATTCTAAATTTCTACACTGGGCTTTGAGAGGAAAAACGTAGCACATTATATATTCATCCTTATAAGACAATAGGTACATACCTATTCAAGATGATTTGCAAATAGAGTAAGTTCAAAGTGGCGAAGTAAAACATAGAAGTGCTATTACCACAAAAAGCAAATTTAAATGTACTATATCCATAGAACAGACAGCCTCGCAAAGAGCAACTCCGAAATCCCGAAGAAAAATCCAACTTTCTCACACAAAAGCGCAATAACCACGGAACAGCTGATCCGAATGCACTAAAAACAAACACTAAAACATGACCCAAAGATATAACTCTTAAGGATAAACCCACAGCCCTCATTCATCGTAAAATAAAGCAGCGTTCACACTATAACTCATGCGGAGACTCGACGCGGAGATGATTTACGCCGCATCGATATCTGTTAGATGCGAAATTTGTCAAGTGCGATACGCCTGTTTATGCGAGAGCGCGTGCGACGACTATGTGCTTTTGTTTGGTTCCAATTTGACCATCTATAACTAATAGATGTGCCAGTGGATTACGCATGTTGCTGGTATCCTTCAGTGATAATAATAAACTTCTAATTGTAAGTATATTTATTGCTCTTTCATGTTGTATATCAGGTCTTAGAATAATGAAGATTATCAAACGTGAGCCCTGTAAAATAGCAAACTTATATATTGAAGCTTGATCATCACCTTATTGGATGTAGAGTAAATTTGGAATAGGAACTTAAATTAGAGACATGATTTTAGAGTTTACCAATGTTAGAGCAACTGGATAAGACCTGAGTCTTTTCCCTTTGCTTGATTTTATGCTTAGCTTTTCGCAACTGCAAAATGACTTCCCAGCCCTCCAACGCCAAATATTTTATTGCTCCATTAGTTCGTGAAAGAAATATAAACCAACAATCACTTAATATTTATAATACAAAATTGACTAATCAAATGCACGCCACCTCTGTGTTAAAAGTGCAACCGAATTTATCAATTCATTTGATGGATGAACATAGCGACAACCTAAAGTCCATGCTTGAGAAGGCACTTAACCGTTTCTCCCAAAACCAAACAAAGAAACCGTTTGTGTAATTGTTTGTGCCGTTTGGAGTGGAGACCATGGGACCGGAAGCGCGGCAGCTCCTCAAAGAGCTGCCAGTGCGTTTGGGTTGAGGCTTCAGGTAACCAGAGGGCTGGCAGCTATCTTTGTTAAATTTTCAGCCTAGCTATCCAGAGAGACGGCCAGTTTTCGGCACTGTCCCACATGATTCCTCTTTGGAAGTCATTTTTTGTCTGTAATTATTGTAAATGAATGTATATTTTCTTTGTAAGCAAAGAAACCTATGCTAATTTCAACACCTGTTTTAGCGATAAGGCGTTGGATACGATACACGATTCGTGTACACCATCTACACGGCCGAGGTGTTGTACGATGGCACCGGGGCCCGCCAAAGACATGTCTGAGCCCGAGGGCAGGGGCGGAGCGCCCGCCCTACCGCCGGGTCGCCAATTTAGACACTCGATGTAGTGTCAAAAAGTTTCGTTTTAATGAATTGATCATGTCAATTTGGGAAGCATGATATTTGAGGGATTGTAACAGCTACAACACATTTTGATGAGTTGGCAGCTTACGAACATAGAACACTTTATTTTAAAGAACTAGTCCATACATGAAACTGTTAGGTTGCGAAGATCATTATTACTTACTACTATCCCACTAATATTATCAACGAGAAAGTATTTGACGATGGATTGATGTTTGTTGCTCGGATTTTGATGAAACTTGACAGTGATATCACTTATACATCAGAATGAATCAAAGGCTACTAATTATTCCGGAACGCAGACGAAATCACAGGTAATAGCTAGTCAATTTTGGAAACAACAAAAAACCCGACTGCAATTGTATCAAATCCTTTTAACACAAAAAGGATTTGAAATATCATCTTCTTTCTGGACAGTCATGTAAAAATGTAGCACAGTATACACTAGGGAAATAACGAATTTTCAGTTGAACCGTTTTGAACGAAAAACATTTCGCTTCTGGTGGAGTCTAGTAAAAATGAGTCTTAACAGCAACAACCACTCGACGAACTAGCTAGACCTTGAAACTAAAAGAAACTCGAAACAATAAAATAGATAATAATAATAAATAAATAATCTCAGGCCTTTTATCCCCGAGCCCACTCGGGAATAAATGCAGAGGTATTCCATTTCTGGATATACCCACTTTTCACGAGATATTCTTTGGATCCCTAAACGTGATAGGTGGTGAGCCCATCGCCGGACCGGGTCTGTTTACACATGTCTCAGAATTAATTCTGGGACCTGCGGGTTTCCTCACGATGTTTTCCTTTACCGTCGAGCTAGTAATAAACATAACCGTAAGTTTTGAAAAACTCGTTCGATTCGATTCGAACGCTCGCCTCATTGATTTCCATCATGTGAATCAGGCTCTTTAACCGTAAGGCTATCACTGGTCTCGAAACAATACCGTAATTAAACAATCCACGGCTGATACCAAACCTTTTCGGACCCGACCGCTAACACTAGATAAATCAGAGCGGCCGACGGCTGAGTAATGACATGTACCGATGATCGGGGCGGCGTGACACGTCAGGCGGTAGAGGGTTTTATTGGGTACCATGTCGTGGTACGTGAGTTGAGGATCGGAGGCTATTAATACTGACATCTATTTCAGACTGGCAAAGGCATGACACTTTACCCACTGGAATAAAAAGAAGCTTAGATCCTCAAACTATCTCTTGCAAAATCATGTAAATTTGTTGTCTGTTTCTGCGTAAATCAACACTTTTGCATTGATAACTTAGTAGGATAATCTATTTTAAATGTAGCCTGGAAACCTGACTAACTGATTCCTTAACGCACAGCCGAAACTACTGAAGCTAAAATTCCTCCTCGGCTAAGAAAGGATTTTGAGAAATTCCTATGGGAACGAGGAGAAACAGGATTCGCGTGGGCGCGGCGCAGAATTATGATATGATTTGAATTAGTGTATTACAGATACACATGCCATTTGAAATGTCCTCCAAATAAGAACCAAACGTAGAACATCGTTTAAAAGACTGGTTGCATTTGATATCAGAACAGCTCGAGTATTAAACCAACCGGAGACGCCACTGACAGGCGTTCCCCTCTTCCAAAAAAAGTGTCGGTCAACGCGCATACCTGATAAATACAACTAGTTTTTTTGAGTTCACGGAGTGCTTGGATTGGTGAATGTATTTGTGTGCATCTAGTTCAAGCTAGCGTTTAATTGTTTTGTCAAAAAATGCGTTTGTTTTAACATTATTTGTGTTTGTTTCCTCGTCCCCCCCGCAGAAATTGGCAGACTTTTTTGCAAAGGAACTAGTGCGCGTGACGTCTCCTGTTGGTTTAATACTCAAAGGAACAGCTAGATGATCTTTTGACAGATTTAATTGTCAGCCCTCTGGTCAAATATAGTCTTGACCAAACAAGCTGACAGCGCTACGGCCATTAAATAGTGGTTATTAAATACAGATGATGTCACGTTTTAACATTATTGTATATACATACAAACATACATATAATCAAGCCTCTTTCCCGTAGGGGTAAACAAAGACCACTTCTTTCTTTTGGACATTAAAGATACACATGTCACACAGGACATTATTGTAAGTGATAAAATATATTTTGGACAGTGTCTAACTCTACACGTTTACAGATTTGGAAAAAACAAATGCAGAAACAGAAAAATAACGAGCAAAAAAAAACAGTTACTAATTCAAATCGCTCTCATGAATGACCCCTCCAATTAGCCCGCACGAGTCCGAACTAAACTGAATCTCTAAACATATTTTTTCTAAAACCTTCCCACGCGCCGTAATTGCAGGTTCAACTCGGTAATAACATATTACTTCAATAAAATTGTATATCATTCGTTCCTTTCCCGCGAACGGCGGGTGATTAGAGACGGCCATCTTGTGGGCGGGCACGCCGGCGGCGACACCAACTCCGATTCCATTTTCAAAAATAACACTAATCAGCAAATCGGGCACGCGCGCCAACTTGGAACGTGTGTTTTTCAAATTGGGAACGTCCTTTACCGTTATTACTGGGCGGGATTTGACTACTGTCACTTTTGACAGTTCTGATTGACGTTCGTAAATACCGCGAGTCAAGTGCGAGCTTGTTATATCTCCGTTCGGAATAGTACTGACTTTATTAAGACGGAGAGCTTTTGATGTCGCTGCTGTTTTCTAAATTCGAAATAGCAATTCTAATTCCAACTTTGATGTTTTTAAAGCGGAGTTTCGTTCAAAAACCTGTTGGTGTATCTTCGTGTGGTGTAATGTTAATTAAAGGCTCGGTTTCGATCGCTGAGTGCATATTGGGATGTCAAAAATTGTTTCTTTTGCCTCTCATTTCAGTTCCAATATCCTCCCCGTCAAGGGAGAGACAGGCATCGCTGGCAACGAGCGGTTTTTGAAAGATGAAATAGAAAACTGCTGTTTTTTCAGGAAATGGATGTGAAATTGGAATTTTCAATTTAGCTTTGCGATGGTCATTTTTTGGCTCCATTGATTACGTTTCTATTTTATGGTTCACCTGTTCTGCGATTGTTGTGCTCATAACTGTTGATATTAACACACTCTACTAATATTCATAAATTTGTAACATAGCAGGAGACCAGTCGCTAAAATATAATAAAATCATTCAGCTAGATAGTATCGTTTAAGCGCCAATTTATTTTCCAATCTTTCTAAGATCAGAACTATCAGAAGCCTCTATAGACTTGCTAACAAAAACCATTCGCTACTTTAGTAACCAATACATCCAAGTAGCATGGTAGGCAAAACCGGTAGAATAAAAAGTACCTGTATTAAAATGCGTAATACCTACTACATTAAATAAGAAGTCGAACTAGATATTCTCATTTACTAGACATTGACAGACCTGAATCAGAGGTCAGACCAGCTCCTGGCCAACATTTGTGCACAAATGCACATGTCTGTTGGTCTAGGTGTTCAATTTTTATTTAAGGTTTGTCAGTTGTTTAGTACCCATAGTACAGTCAACAAAGTTGTTAGGGTTACATGGCCAGTAACTAAGAATTCATTTTTCTGGGGAAGTCATAAATAAATCTTATTGATTAATGTATATTTCAAAAGTTATCTTTGATCCCTATAATTTACCAAAAAAATACTATAAATATATTTAAGGCTTTAAGAGAAAAGTGAATCTTAATTTTTGGCCATGTAACACTAACAACTTTGTTGACTGTACAGACTGCCTAGTTTGGGACTGAATAACCGTGTGTAAATTGTGTCCCAGAATTTAACGGTCTTATTAATAAAAATGGCCTATTCCTAGGATGATCAGAGGTTACGCTAGAAGTAGTTAATCCCTGAGTAACCAAGTATTACCTCAGTTTTTTTTATGTCATTAATAAACACGGAGTATCCTCGGACTAACTATACATTCCTTACACCTAGCTTACACTTAGATTACGTCTGAAATGTGGCAATACTAATGAATTTAAAAGTAAAAAGAGAGATAAGAACTTTTCCAAAATGGAAGAAATCCGGCCAAGTGCGAGTCGGTAATGGTACGAAGGGTTTCGTACCATTACCTATAAAAACGGCAAAAAAATTACGTTGGTTGTATGGGATCCCTCCTTAATTTATTCTGTTTTTTAGTATTTGTTGTTATAACGGCAACAGAAATACATAATCTGTGAAAATGTCAACTGTCTAGCTATCGCGGTTCTTGAGATACAGACTGGTGACGGACAGACAGCGAAGTCTTAGTAATAGGGTCCCAATTTTACCGTTTGGGTATGGAACCCTAAAAAAATGTGTTTCACAAGTGACAGCTGGCTATCTGACATCCGTATTTGTGGTTGGTGAGTAGCAAAGAGATTAAAATATAATAATATTTAAATCTCTTTGATCCCATCGCCTCACCGTCATCGATGAATGTCAAAGTAATTTTTAGGTTAGCATAAAACCTAAACCATGGCTAATCCCTGCTTAAACTAGGTGACACCAAGGCGTAACTTTTACTCCGGGAGTAGGCATGGATTAGGTTACTCCTTGCTTACTCTGTGTTTATTAATACTGAAATTGGTTAGTAATGAGTTAATACTTGGAGTAAAGTTAATCTTTCTCTAGTCGGAATTTATTAATAAGACCGTAAGAGTATTATCATTATTATTATTGTTTTCTATTCAGAGTAACCGAATACACAACTTTACGTAATCACGTACTTTTTTATATACAGACATATGACGTATGGCGAATGCACTACCGACTAGCAAACAGTGTGTGTATTCGAACATTGTATATTCTCTTTGAACGGCCTATCGTTTAACAACATCCACCACAGCATCGCCCCAAACAGTTTTGCTTTATGAACAAAAGCATACGATGAATCTGGCTGAATTTTGAAAGAAGAAAAAAACCTCCAATCTCTTTGGTTACGTTAACTCATTAGACGATCCAAAATGTGCAACCGACCAAGGCCAGTCAGCGTAATATTGAAACCCCATAGACCTGCCAAGTTGCAAGCAAGACAAGTGCTACCGCAAAAACAGTCATAACGCAAGAGTGCATCCAAAGTTTAATCCAAGGAGCGAGCAGAAATGATCCATTCATATTCATAGTGGCGGGCTTCACGAAAATGGCGGACTGGAAGACATGAGAGGAGATGCATGAATATTAACACGCGGGAGCAGCTATAACATAGTTAGAGCTGGTACACTCGCCTTCAGTAGTTCGGAACCCTGTCATATTTACTGTGTCTACAGTGGCTAAGACCTTTTAGGGAGAGGATCTATAATGTTATTGTGATATGGTTCTATCAATGAAAAAAATCTCTGAGGAAGCTTCAGATGTAACTATTAATATCTAAGATTATAAATGATATCGAAATGAATGAATATATTTTTTAAGCCTTGAACGGCGGAACCGATCTTGATAAACTTTAGTAGAAAATCTTGAATTTCGAGAAAAGACATAAGACTACTATCATAGGTATCTAAAAATGGTTCCAAGGGGGAGAAGGTAAATTAAAGTTTACGAGGACAAAGACGTTACAAATATAAGCTTCAGTCAGTTTATATGATATACACAAACCTCGTCTATCGCTCTTTCTATTAGCGAAAACCTTATCAAAATTCTTTGCGTGGTTAAGAAGAAGTAAGAGAAGAAACAGACTCAGATATAGTCTTCGTCTTAAACTATTTAGAGGTTATAATTTACTCATAAAAAGCCAATAATAATAATGGAAACCATGCACTTCCCTCCTCCAGTGTACTACACTGCAAGCCAGCGGTAGGAGCACGTTTCAAGTTGCTCGGTTCTGAAATTTGACATTTTGACAGCTCTCCGACGTCCACCCCCTCTCTCCCCCCACAGGGTGGCAGCTCCGTCTCCCTCACACGATAATAACATTACGTATATGAGATTCCCGTTTCTGTTACGTCTCTGTATGAATTGTTAATGCATCGGTAATTGATATTATAATTGTGATTCGCCATTTTGTTGGAATGGCGGGAGCAGTCTTTGTTTGGAGTCTGTAGTTTGCTGTTTTATTAGTTAATGCGTTGTGGAATTTACTTTTGATATTGATAGTATTATAATAATATAATCTCACGCCTTTTATCGTGATAGAGGATATTACTGGATATACCCACATTTCACGAGATATATTGGACCCCTAAACGTGATAGGTGGTGAGCCCATTCGCCGGACCGGGTCTGTTTACACATGTCTCAGAATTAATTCTGAGACCTGCGGGTTTCCTCACGATGTTTTTCCTTCACCATCGAACTAGTGATAAATATGTACGTAAGTTTTTGAAAAACTCATTGGTACATGCCAGGATTTAAACCCGAGCCTCACTGATAGTATTTATAGTATTTCTACCTACAAAATCTGTTTTTGTCTTCTTCTTATGATGCAGAAATAATTAGGCACTGATAATACAAATGGTGCAAGTTTTATTGTATTACATATTATAGATGTAACCACAAACTGTTGCTCACGTGTTAAATAATATCTATGTATCATAGCCACTACCTAGGTAGGTTACCACTTTTCTTTTCAGCGCCTCAATTATAAGTCCGTTTTTGTAACGAATCATAGAAGGGACAAAAGTCGTAATTTCAATATAACAAATTATTGAAAAGATGCACAGATTTTATTCTAATAGCTATGACAATTTATAGTTCTACAATCTTTTGAATGACACGTGCTATTCTCTATTTACTTCAACTATACAAAATCCATTCTATCTTTTCCCGTCACACGACAAAGATTCTAACCTCAAAATCCTCATCAACTACTGCCCTCCACTGACAAGCCGACATCTCAATCACATATTCAAAGTCACCGCTGTCACTGTCAATCTACATCAATGTGAACTAACCATGGAATTTCGGAAAAAGACGCCAAAACCTGACGACGCGGTACACGTGCTGACTAATCACCGTCAAGTCTAGATTTAAAATAAAACTTTGCTGGACAAAACCGAAGCGACAGAGCTGTCAATCTCGCTAAAAGTGTTGAAAAAAGGGAAAATGGCGCGGCGTCCGCCACGGTTGAATCGCACTATTCACGAAAAGGATCTAAAAATGTGGGAAAATTTAATTTTGATCTATTTATATTTTTGCTATAAAAACCGTTTTTACCTATTAAAATTGCCGTTTTGAAATTTAAAGAAACCAGAAGACTTTTTACTACCATTTTATTATGTTTTTAGGGATTGAAAATTAAGACATATAATACTTACTTAAAATTCAACAAAAATGTAAGTGTTCACGAATAAAACCAATCTGAGCATCAAATACCGGCAAGATGTTATGTCACGAACTCTTTTCTATCATTATCAAGCATAGATCTTAATTCAAAATTACTTTTCGTGCTTGTATATTTTAGCAATATATACCTACGGTACTCAACTTTAGAATGAATTTAGAATAATAATAAAATAAAAAATAAATAAATAATCTCACGCCTTTCATCCCCGAGGAGGTAGGCAGAGGTATTCCATTACTGGATATACCCACATTTCACGAGATACATTGGACCCCTAAACGTGATAGGTGGTGAGCCCAGGTGGTAGAATAATAATCTTAGGGCTAATCGCAAAATTACAGAAATTATTAACAAAAGTCAGTGTTTAACAGCAATTTACTTAGTGATGATAGAAATATGTTGGCTTTTTTAAATGGGCAGAGAAATCAAAATAATGTTTAATTTTGTTTTTAAGCGTCGAAACGTGTTAATTGAAACGAAATTAAACCCTCGCAAATCCGTCGAGAAAGTTATAAACAGAGATAATCCCTTTTAAAAAGTGAGATCATCACATAAACAAAACGAAAAAAAAAATCGCCGTATGTGTGTCGCGTTTTATCCACCGCGAGATATCGCATCGCGTAAACATCAAATTTTATTGACACCGCGCCGTGTGTGACCGCTTTTTTTGCAATGCACTTTTATTTTTTTACATACTGGCAATTTATTTCATTTGAAATATTCTTTAAAAATGTTTTACACAAAGAAAAAGTCCGTTCCGAAGAGGTTGCATTAGTCGGAATGCAAGATTCATCGATAGCGATTTGTAAATTCTCAAAGGTTGCTAATTTACTTTCGTGCTATAATAATGATGGTGCAATATTTCGATGGACTTTACGTACTAATGTAGATATGAAAGATTTGTACCTATGTCAGTTTGTAAGTTTGTAATGATAAGGTCCGAAACTACGTGACGGATTTAAAAAATTCTTCCACCAATGTTGGAAAGATTATTTTTCTGGGAGTAATATCACTACATAGTATAAAAAAAAGTTGCTTTCTCTGTCCCTATATTCCTATGTATGCTTAAATATTTAAAACTACGCAACGAATTTTGATGCGGTTTTTATTAATAGATAGAGTGATTCAAGAGGAAGGTTTTAGTATTAGCATTGCACCCGTGCGAAGCCGGGGCGGGTCGCTAGTGGGCTATAATTTTCCAACAGGAACGGGTCCTAAGTGAGTGAAATCTTGGAGAATGGCTTGTTACTATTAAATGCGAAAGTGTGTCTTTGTTTTAGATTTCATGAAATAGCAAAAGCAATGGATTGACATGTTTTTTTGCAATGCAACACAGGCTACTTATGCCGTAACGTGGTCGCAGTTGCAGGAAAAAGCCAGTCTTATATAAGGAAAAAAACTTTGCTTACACACCCTTACTTTAGATGCATTAGACTTACAACTAGTAGAAATGGTAAATTCGGAGAATCTATCCAGCAGATTGAGTAATAAAACTTCTTAAATAAGAATTAGATCCGGCCAAGTACAATAAACCAATGTTAAATAGAAAAAACTCTATGGTGAAGAAAGCTTTGCTTCGTTGGTTGAACCCTTGCTTAGTAAGACAGAGTAGTGTATATGATATCTCAATAATGAATGATAGTACGGATTTATGACTATTACAGGGCAACCTAAGGATTTAAAATATTTCAGAAACGGAAAGCTTACTTAGTTTTCTGGGCAGTAGCATTGGTTATAATTTTCCCACGGGAACGGGACTGACGTGGGTGAAATCACGCCGAACAGCTAATCTTAGATATTTTAAGAAAGGCATGATACAAATTACCTATATTATTCCGAGGCCCAACCATGAAAACAACCTGACATAATTGTCAGAAGTTACCAGGCAAACAAAAATCGACAAGAGGTTATATTAAACGGTATCAAAGCTTTGATTCACAAAGGTGGGAGTAACAAAGCGTAGCCCGGGGGCACGGCAAGAACGCGCCTAATCAAACGAGCGGGTCCTGCTTTCACTTCGTTTGTAGTTTCTTTGAAGTCTCCGTTGATATGATGCCCTGGTACTCGTGACAGCTGTTCTATTATATAACGTTTAAATGAAAATGTTTCTGTACACCTATGAGATACGCTTCCCATTTCTGGCGTCAAGTCTTGTTTGAATTTAAGTGGTATGTACACCTCACAGAGAGGCTAATATTATTATTATGCATCTCTAATTATGAAACACCTTCAGGCGTTTAATATTCAAGAGTACAATTGTTTCTTTTATACCATTAACTTATACTCATTATAGATCAATCTTCCAGAGCAACCGATCGAATGCAGTCCGGGTCCTGTTTTCTTGGTTATCTATCTATCTATATAGTGGTTGGACATTCTATGATTTGCTGGTCTTCACTTTGAATCCCCACTGCCTCTTCGACCTTGGATTTTGCCCTTGGACTCTTTTCCTATGGATCCTTTCAGCAACTGCTGTCACGTAATTAGCGGATGACTAAACTCTGACTTGACAATAATCTTTATCTTCATTACATTCATCAATGTTGCAAGGGGTAGACCTAGGCGGACGTTTCGCGACCAAATTGGGGACGTCTTGAAAAAAGGCCAGGTCAAGAGTACCCTAAACCGAAGAGCGTGTATGAAAGGAATAATGAAAGTGGACGAAGCGAAACAAGTATGTAAGGATCGTAGCAAGTGGAAAGAAGTGGTCTCTGCCTACCCCTACGGGAAAGAAGCGTGATTATATGTATGTATGTATGTACATTCATCAACAGAACAGACAGGTTCGATAAATCCTAGTTACAGATTAAGACGCAAACCATGTCTCAAATTCCAGAACAACAATATCCTCGCTCAAGGATGGACTGGCTCCCAAACAATACACTACTGTTCAGATATCAGTACAGTATCGATTTACAGCCGATGCAAAGCTACTAGACTCAGATGAACCCAATCACAAGACAACATAAAGAGGCGTGCTCACCGCCCGGAATTCACGACTGCGTTTACAATACACCCGCAATCTGGGGTGAGGGTACGAGCGTGGCGGGACGGCAGATACAAATTTTGAAGCAGAACTTTAGAAAAAAAAACACTTTTTACGTGACACTTTTATGAGTCGCGATAGTCGTGTCTCTGAATCTAACTTTTTATGTTAGAACAGTCTTGATAATAGGAATCTCACAAATATCAATTTAAAACAGCCCACTACTAAGCTTTGGGTCTTTCTCTACACGTGGTTACATCCTCAACCACGGGACGCATTTTCAACATTGCTTAACCAGTGTGATCTTACAAACATACTCTCGTAGCTCTGCTTACATTGAAGACTATTATCCTATTTGCATTTATTATGAGTTCCTGTTTAGCTAAGTGGTTTAATACAGCCTTTGAATTGTTAGTGCGAAATATATTTTGCAAATTGCAATCTCCCAAAAAATCGACGTACACAGACATGATCTCTATATTTTCGTGGCTGTACAAAACCAACTTGGAGTAGCCTTTTGTGATCTTGCACTGTAGTTTCAACAGAACCAGCAGTCCCCGCTGCCGCTCGCAGCCGACGCCGCAGCCGACACCGCAGCCGTCGTTCTCATTGTGCGAGGTCCGATAACCCTGTCAGCGGCGTGACGGAGTGGCGCAGTTATCTCGACCATTGTGCGCGCCCATTGTTGCGTCGTTCGACGTCTTCATGCTGCGGCCGCGCGGCGAGTGTGTACGCGCCTTTAGTTTGTTTTGGTAATTTGGGGGCGTTTTAATAGCTTTGTTATTTTTGTTTAATGAAGGCGTTTTGTGATAGACTTGGCGAGTGCTATTGCGAAACATGGGACATTTTAATTGAGTATGGAGCGTCATTGACATCCTCAATTTAAGTGTTCAATCTCCTGATATAGCTATTTTTCACCAGTGTATTTGGACCGTTAAACGTGGCAGGTCATGGGCCCTTCACCGGACCAGGATGCCGTTACACATACATCAACTAATTTATTTCCTTCACCGTCTAGCTAGTGATAAATATATATCTTATAAGCTCGGGTACTAATCCTAGCATGTTTCAATGGGTTTTTCAAAAAGATTACGTACATATTTACCTATCACCAGCTTGACGGTGAAAGAAAACATCGTGAGGAAACCCGCAGGTTTAGAATTATTTCTGAGGCATGTGTAACGGAACCGGTCTGGCGATGAGCTCACCACTTATTAGGAGTTCAAAGAATATACTGTTGAAACGTGGGTATTTCAAGAAATGGTATTCCATTTCTTGCATTTCGATTTCTCTGCCTAATTGCGTGAGATAATTTTATTTGTTTATAATATATCTACGCAGAATAATCCATAATTATCTAAGATTATTTAGATTATAGCGGCCCGACCGAAAAAAACACATCAAAATCCGTTGCGTAATTTTAAAGATCTGAGCAGACATTGGGACACACAGACAGCGGGAAGCGACTTTGTATTATACTATGTAGTGATGATATAGCAAAAATCTATAGAGTTTGTAGGATTTATTCTATGGATAGTATTAATCCACACTCTACAAATCCTGTCTTAATGAGAAGCCAAACTATGAAACCCGTTTCGTCTAACTCTTTGAGTATTAAACCAACCGGAGACGCCACTGACAGGCGTTCCCCTCTACAAAAAAAAAAGTGTCGGTCAACGATCATACCTGCTATATACAACTAGGTTTTTGAGTACACGGAGTGCTCGGATTGGTGAATATATTTGTGTACATCTAGTTCAAGCTAGTGTTTAATTTTTTTGTCAAAAAATGCGTTTGTTTTAACATTATTTGTGTGCGTTTCCTCGTCCCCCCGCCGAAATTGGCAGACTTTTTTTGCAAAGAAACTAGTGCGCATGACGTCTCCTGTTGGTTTAATACTCAAAGGTCTAACTAGATACATTCACTCGTCACACAAGCATATCATATCTGTAATTCGAAGCAGTCATACTAAGCTATCTCCTAGGTATCCTTGACAGACTTAAACCTGATTGGCTGGCTGCCAGAAAACCAGGTTTTTGATTGGTTGGTTTCTTTGGGGCGTTGTATCAACTTGATATGTGGGCTAATTTCTGGATTATGTATGGTAAAATTGGTAAACTTGTTTTCTTTTAAGCACAAGGCGTTTGTGTGAAACTAACGCCATTTTAAAAAGTAAACCAATGCCACTAATATTGTAATCGCGAAAGTTTGTGAGTATGGATGTGTAGATGTTTGTTGCTCTTTCACCACTGAACGGATTTTGATAAAACGACATTTGTATAGCTTTAATCTCTCAAGCCTTTCATCCCCGAGAGGGTAGGCAGAGGTATTCCTCTTCTGGATATACCCATTTTTTACAAGATATTTCTTTGGACCCCTGATAGGTGGTGAGCCCATCGCCGGACCGGGTTTGTTTACACATCTCTCAGAATTAATTCTGGGACCTGAGTGTTTCTTAACGATGTTTTACTTCACCGTCGAGCTAGTGATAAATACATATACGGATCAAAATATACAGCCATGTGACAGACGGAATGACAACGAAGCCTTATATGGTCTTGCTGGCACCCTTTGGGTACAGAACCTTAACAGTATTTTTCCCGTAATCCTCAAAATAAATCCTCCAAAACACAGTTGATGGCATCAGCGCAAAACGCACGCGTGTATCTCAAATAATGCACAAACGCCGGCAACCGCTGTGACGTCACGACGTCTTAATTCGCGAGCGACTATCGTGACGACTCAATCAGATGTTATCGGCCAGTGAGGTATGGCCGGCCGGTAATGTATTCGTACGGTAAAGTGCGGTGGGATTCGGATTTTTGTGGAACTTCTTGGAGATTTCGAGTTTCTGTAGTAAGTTTTGATCTGTTACTACATTCTATCTTTTTAGTGGAAACTTAAACTTTGGAAGTATTATCTTTATTTCACAGAAAAATCTGCTTCACTTCTTTACAGAAAGTATTCAATGAGATATCATAATGTTGTACTTATTTAAAACTTTTCATTATTTTTATATTGTATACTTTATATTGCTGTACGGACCTTATGCGGTAGACATAATATAGTAGATATGCATAGAGATATTTAGTATTGAGTATCATTGTGCCTAATATGTTCCGTAGACATAATATGTTCCGAAATAGATTTATACAGAGGCACAATGATACTCAATACTATTATATCATCCTAATTTACAAAACTAAACATTCAAATCGTAGACAGATAAAAGTAAATTATTAATGAGTAAACTGACATAAAACCATGCACTTTACTTTTGAAAAGTATTGATACAATGCGGCTATAGACAATAAACAGACACATCGACTTTTTACGTGATAAAGGCAAAAGTATCACTTATTATTCCGCCCCCACGTTAGGACACTCTGTATACAAACCCGGCAATCCAGCATGCAAGTGGCGGCAACACAGCGAAGTGACAAGTCGCCTCTTGCCTTTATCCGGAGTCGAGCAATTCGTATTCAGAAACGGCGTCATTATCTGACTACTACCTGAGCAAAAGTTTTGAAAAACAAATTTTAGACACGTTTTTTACAAAGTTTGTTTATTTGTGCTGTTCTTATAAATAAGCTTTAAGCGTATGATAAGCTTAAGATTTAGGTTAGTCTAAAATAGACCAAACATCAAATCATGAAAACCGAAGCATAGGTGCAAGTGCTCATTTCCACCCCCTCGAGAATAAGGCTTAAGGTTTTTTTCAAGCCATAAAAACATTAGATTAAAAATATATATTTTAAAAACAGCCCTTTTTTGTTTTACTGTGGATATATTGTTTTAATGGAGACTTCATTGTTTATCATATCCTAAAAAGAATTTTGTTCAAAAGTGCATTACCAAAATGACTAAGTGAACAAGAGCAAGGTGCAATTTAGCCCGGCTTAGTTTGAGTCTAGACTGAAAACTGCAGGCGCGCCTGAATTTTAAGACTTAGCCGCATGAAATATAGCGCGAAAGTGGGTGGCTGACTGCATTAAGGAAGCAGACATACTTTGCCTGCAATATTATTTCAGCGATAGATTACAAACTGTTTATTTTGCTGATAGCTTGGTACGAGTTTGTTCGAGCATTTTGTTAATTGAATTTTATTCCGGCCAAGTGACGTCATTGGACTGTGAAAACTATGAAAATACTTTACATCTCTGGATATTTCTTTTTAAGACGATGCTGAAGCAAAAAGGATAATTGTTTTTGGAAGAAAAATGGTTTGTTAGTGACAACACTCTTTTAAGTAATAGGTATGTAAGGATTGTTTGATTAAAGTACAGTGTTTTCTTCAATCGAAAATTTTCTATCAACACTTCTTTTAGCGAATTGACCAAATATCAAAAAATATCTGAGTAAAGATAGAAGCACAAAAGTAAAAATATGATTGTACATTTATAATTCAAAATAAAATGACCAATGCATTTATACTTGCTCATACTCGTAATGCACATGAGCGTAATCCTTTAATAGTTTTAATCCCCTCATTTGTCACCCCGATCACCCAATCCTTTTCCCTACAAAATAAAAACCCCAATTTGGCAAGCGGCACCTGGGCACCCCCCACCCCCCACTTGGGGCAATTATTTAAAGTGTGAAGTTTAAGCGGAAGAAGAGAACTCGCGGTGCATTATGAAAATGGGTTCAGGTACCCCCCCTTGCCCCCCAGAAGGCGTCCGCTAAGTAATTGTTTCATAGACTAACGGACACTTCTTGGAATTGTGTTCGTCTAATTTTAAATCTACCAACAACGTAGCTGTTTTGCAGGAGTGCAAGCTGATTGGCTGTTCACAATCAATATCTTTTTCTTGGGCCTTGGCAATGCTTATGTTGGCATATAATTTTTTCCTACATCCTTTTTATGCCTATCATTATTGAATGGCTAGCGTGGATATGATGGCCCTTAATTTTTTATATTTGAAACCCAGTGGTCTGTTATGGGTTGATAATTAAATATGAAAAATTTCCACATCAAAAATGTCTATTACCTACAATCAATAAAGAATTCACAAGTTTAATTATTTAATGTTTTTATGTTTCTTTATTTTGTATCAAACAAACCGGTCAGAGACTTGAGCTGATTACTATTTCTTCTTCTAATAAAAAAAACTTTGCATTTAGTGCTATATAAAACATATCAATGACATTTTTAAAAACTTTGGCTTATTATTGCAAGCGAAATAAAATAAAAAATAAAATAAATAAGCTCACGCCTTTTATCCCCGAGGGAGGTAGGCAGAGGTATTCCATTTTTGGAAGTACCCACTTTTCACGAGTAGATATATTTGACCCCTAAACATGATAGGCGGTGAGCCCATCGCCGGCAATATTGTAAACGAAATAAATACTTTTCTAATAAAGGCAGTACTTATTCACAAATTTTGTTTTTTATGTAGAAGGCACGACTCGTATTTTTATGCAAAAACGGGCATGCCTTTAAAATGTCACATGAAATTTCTACTTTTCAAAAAGGCCATCTAAATATTATGAGATTTCTTTATTTCCGTCCATATTTTTAAAGCGACAACAATATATATCCGTCGGATCCGCTCCTCTCGCGCGAAGTAAATCCACAGTGACGTCACTCCGCGTCCAATTCCGCTAATGGCGGCTTAAACTTTACTTCGTGGAATATGAACGGTTTTTAAAATACGAATTTTTTGGTTGTCTATTTTTGGCGCTTGGATGTTGCTGTGATTAAAATTTTAGCCCAGTTTATATTTGGAATATGGACTCCGAAATTGTTGGAATAAATAATTTTCACTTACCGAAATATCTTCATTAATATTTGTATTAGATCTGAAACTTACCTGTAACAAAAAATAAATAGATTATTAATTTATGAAAATGTTCGTAATATTCGAAAATTAATTCATCTCAACTCAGCTATAATTTTGACAACACTTAATATCATCTCACACAAATTAATTATCATTGTAACCCCTTATCAAAGAACGCATCCAACTCGAAGGACCACGCTATCGCACCAAGGGTCAAGCAGCAAGTCGTGCCTGCATAATACCAGGGGGCCAGCGACGCCCGGAGCTCTAATCAAGGGGCTATAAGCGATAATACCTCTCGCGCGATTAGCTACTGACCGCCCCGAGGTCTCTGCGCTCCTGGTACCAGGTTTAATCTCGAGGTTTATTTATAGGGGTTTATGCTAGTTTAAATGGGATTGTAAAGGAATTCTTCAAAAATGTTATTGTGATAGACAGACAGATGTCGAATCTATACGACCCCTAAAAAGAGCGGTCATGGAAAAATACCTTCAAAATATGATGTATATTTTTCGTAAAACAGTAGGTACATTATGCATAAGTGCAGAAACAAACTTTGCGGCAGTTCAGCGGGATTACGCCTGCAGTGCTCTTTAAATTACCAAAGACAAATTATGACGTTTGTTATTATTGCTGCTGTCATAAACTACCAAACTATTATATAATAGTACAAAACATAAACATAATGAATTCGAAGAAAGGTGAACTTCGATGTGATGATATTTTGTCTTCACTTAAATGACACTAGTCACTACTAAATGTACCTACTTACCTACCCTTCTAAACTAATTTTAGAGGGAGCTTGGCTAGCCAAGTAGCTTTGCAAAACGTAAACGACAGTCGAATAGAATGCCTAATGCATAGGATTAAGCGTTCGACTTGAATGTACGCGGGCATTTGACCAAGTAAAATAGACCCAACACTCGAAAAAAGTATAGTCACTTATTGTACACGTATTTCATAATAGTTAGTATTGCAATTAAGCAAACGCGAGCTAAGCGAATAAAACTAACTTTTGCTACGTTATGTAGGTACAAGTTTTATTGTACTAGGTACCTATAACAAATTATGGTGTCTACCATGAATGGGTAATTTATAAACAATATCCCCTTTGAAAATTGGACGTCAAAGTACCAGGTAAACAAACACAGGCAGAGCTGTCGGCCACCTGACCGATAATTCATCGGCACGGAGGGATGCAAATGCCCACATTATCAGCAAGCCACACCCGCCGCCCGTTTGACTATGCAAATTCCTGTTTATTAAAATTAAATAAATGTATCCGAGATACTAGGAGCGCATAAATTTTAGGGCGGTTCGTTTTCATTAAATTGACATATATTAAGTTTCGGATTGTAAATGCGATTTTTGATTTTTATATACCTACTGTTACTAAAAACACGCTGTATAACAGAACAGCATTAAACCCACGAGAAATATTCTGATGAAAATTGGGTATTTCTAAGAACAAAATATGTTTTGCCAAACTTCTCTATAATCAGTTTATAACTACACTAACAGTTTACCTATCTATTTGTCATTGTTTCTATTTGTCAAAGAAATCCTTCGAAATTCATAAAAACTGTATAGCACTAGTCAACAAGAACAAGTCTCAAACAACATTTAATTTACCTAGATAGAACGGTCGTGTTACTGGCAATCATTTAGCTGAAGCTTATTGGATTACGCGACGTCCACACTTGCAATTCCGTTCGAAAATAAAAAAGAAAACACTTTGAAACTCGCGCGCAAACTTCTCTCACAATCTAGATATATGGGCGAGTTAAGATGTGCATCTAAATAGCCTCTGCCGCCCTGGTACCTAACTTTAGATTACTTGCGCCAACTTTACCGACTACCAACTTGGCTCCTCGGAAAAATTCTCGTGTGTAACCCATTCACTCTGCCCCAAATTTACTGCCCCGCTGTGGTGAATATGCGGAGAATATCCTATTTTAAAATGATAAAAATACTGTATATTTGCTAAAGGCACGGCACATAGTAAAATCTCTAAGGTCCTAGTTCATCAAAATACAACGAATCTGGTGTATCAGAAGTGTTAACACACATATCAACTCGGATCAACTCGAGCCGTTTAGTGTTCTTTTTTATGCCTACTACAGTGCACACATAACAGCATCGTCTCAAGACAAGCTCGAGCAAGATATGATAGGCGGTGAAGGTCAGTTTTTGATTGGATGATATGTGTGCTCAAAACTTTGAAGGTGATGAATAGTAGGTAATATCAGTTTTTTATGACAGTTGTACCTATTAAAACCTGTCAATGATTATTTCTGTTTCAAAAAAATGTTTCCGCAAACACATTATGTAAGTTAAACCCTACCGCAGTAGTAGGGCAGCATAAGTTGAAGGGTTCATTTGCTCATCAAGTATTCATCACCGAAAACACTTTGACCGTCCGTCTATTAGGACAGCCCCAACGGTAGGGGTAAATATTTAAAACGCCTTTTCGATTCTAACATAGACAAAATTATTGTGCTGACCTTTGTTTTTTATTTGTTACCTTTCGGAAGCTAAGGGATTTGGCCAAACAGCCTAGTTTTTGCAGACAAGCATTTTAACTTTTTTTAAGCTGTATTCAAAATATAAATAATAGAATCGCTGATCTCAGATAATAATTATAAATACAAACGTAAGTCTGCCTGTTTGTTTGCTACCTTTACACGGCTTAACCACTGAAACGACCTTGAAGAAATTTTGTAGGATGATAGCTTGCATCTTGAGGTAGAACATTGTAGCACTTTTCATTCCAGAAGGTGGACAAAATCGCCGACAGAAGCAAGTTTTAAAGTATTATGTTTTAAACCGACATAATATACGAACTTTCTATTTCATCATCATCATTTGAGGAAGAATGGGCTATAATCTTGGACCGTGGTTTTGAAGATGTTTCTGGGCCACATTTCTAATTTTTCCAAGCCACCCAAGAGTATCTAACAGAGCTTAACGATTTCCATTGTGTTAATTTTAAAACAAAAACCAGAACCAATGGTATAACGTGTCTTTCAAAACATGAAGGACCTTTCACGACTAAGCCGTAAAACAGACTGACCTCTCCAAACATTGCTTAACTAGTGTGATCATTATAAATCTCGCAAGGTCCTTGTAAATGCCGTGATATTATAATTTTACTAGTGTTATGTCGTGTCAGGGTAATATTTATTTATGTATGTTTATCAGTTGTTTAGTACCCATAGTACAGGCTATGACCATACGCAAAGCCAACAGACATGTTCACGCACACAAATGTTGGCCGTGAGCGGGGATCGAACCCGCGACCTCCCCCTCAGAAGGCAGGGTCACTACCAACTGAGCCAACAAGCCCGTCTTTACTAGAACTAAAAGCCTATGTTGTATCTATTATCTAATCTAGATTAGTTACCACTGAAAAGGCCTGAAGTTAGCATAATGAGGACGTTTTACAACCCGTTCCATTTTTGACGTGACAACGTCTTATAATTCGATGGAGCCGGCTGCATGCACGAAAAAGTATGACGTATGCGGCGTTCCAGTGCAAGCGAGAGCGCGCAACGAGCGACAAAGAGGCACAATCCAAAAAGTATGACGTTGTCACGTTCAACTATCGTCAGTAAACCGACTTTGCAGACAAGCGATTTTTTCTTTGTTATAACGTTCATGTAGGGTTCCGTGTTGTGTAGAGTTTATCATAAATGTTGCTGTTTGGCCAAGAGATAATTTTATTGCTTGAAATAGCAACGGTATTCCAGACACTACGTAATTTCAATTATTTTACAATATAACAGCTTTTACCCACAGCTTCGCTTGCGCACGTTTATTTCACCCAGTTAGATGTTGAATTTTTTAAAATCCTTTCTTAGTGGATGCCTACACTGTATAAGCTATCTATGAGCAAAATTTAAGTCTCTAGACCCAGCGGTTTATCATTATATATATATATATATATATATATATATATATATATAATGATAAACTGACTGACTGGTGATGTATCAACGCACTATATATATATATATATATATATATATACACATATATATATATATATAGATAATAATTGTGGTATTTGCGAAGTAACCAAACAAAAGAAAATCTCTAAAAATATATTTATAACACCCAAGAATTACCTAAGAACCACCTAAGCACCTAAGAACTTTAATATTATTTTAAGTGTAAATATAGTATTTATTGTATTTTATTATTGTATTTAATATTCAATTGTAAATCAATTTAAAATATCGAATGAAAAGCTGTGTCTAAAAAATACACACAATAACAGAACCTTCTAACATGTGGACACTATAACATACACACGACTGTTAATAACACTTTTTTTACTTCCCATATGAATTACTGAGCAATGAAATGTCAAATGAGGTGTCTTATTAACTATTTCTTTTAAACGTTGCGTGAACGTCATACTTAAGTCAGTAAAAATGCGTTACGAGGTGCATAATTAATTTACTTTTATTACTAGAATATGTAAATATACGAGTATGAAATAGTAATTGAACTCTATCTAATCTATTAATAGTTTCCTATCTACCATTTAAAAATAAAATAAATATTATCCTGAGTGACTGACCGACTGATTATTAAACCGCTAGACCTAAGAATGTTATCTTGTTAACCTATGCGAGGATTCCCAAGGGAACGGGAAAAAACCGATTCATTTAAGTTGTTTCAAAGTTTTAGTTTAGTTTATCACTTTATCCTTACAGGTCAATGTACTTACATTATAGAATAGAATAGAATAGAAACACTTTATTCGCTTGAACAATACTCAATATACAAAAAAAAAAACAGTTAACAAATCAGTAAAGAAACAAGAAGATGATCGATCATGTACTATTTGTACAATTTTTATTATAATATTAGTCATATTGATATCCTGCGATATCATGATGAGCAACCATTTCATTCCTCGGTTGCGTTGCTAATTTCATAAGGCGTTGTCGGAACAATTGATTATATTTTTGAATAATTAGTCATCAAATCATAGAACTACTTCTGAGCTAAGAACTTTAACTTCTGAGTAATAACCACATCGAAATATGTATATTATAAAGTCTCAGAATTTTCGACATAACCCCGAAAGTACCTATACATACTCTTATTAAAAAAGAAATGCTTTCCCATTTAGAAATCGGAAAAAAATGCGAAAGAAATGTCATATTAGAATCTTTATTATTCTCGTACCAGGAGCCCAGAAAGCGGCAAACAATATATCTTGCCCAAAAACGTGGATATCTCCGTGAACGTAGGGACAGCAGGTGTATCTCCCGTCACATAAATAGGAATACCTCCGCCCTTTTTAATATACCCTAGATTTGCTGTAACACCTCCTGATATAGGGGCCTTCTAGGCAAAGAATATAAGGGGCGCAATAACTGTGACATAGGCATACATTAATCAAACGGGTCGCGTCGGATTTTTGGGAGTTCGGATATTGCGCTCCTCTAACTTATGGTGCCCTGGTGTTCGGTAAATATCTCCGGATTTCGAGATTATGTTTTCCTGGTGCTATAAGGATATGAGAGTAATTCCTTTTCTGTTTTGTTTCTGGGTACCTATCTTCGTATTTGTTTGAAGGAATTCGTGGAGAAAAAACTTTTTGTAACTTTGGGCGTTTATGGTATAATAGTATTAATATGTAGACATCAATAGAAAGCGTATTTCAAAGTACATACTAATTATTTAGGTACCTACTAAAAATCATTGATATTATGAATTATTCGAAATACTTAACTTTACATGCTCTATTAGTGAGTTTCATTGATATTGAAACTCATGAAACGTTGCAGTACTGGCCGTATCAGCTCTCGCTCTCTACAATTTTATAAAAACGTCAAGCGTCTGTCTTCTCTTTACTCTACCAAAGCAATGTGGTTATTTAATACATAATATATTATATTTCAAGTTTTCCGTGTTCATTTAATGCTCTAGCAACCATTGCACTCAACATTTATTATTGCTCTAACCTCAGTCGAAGAGTTCTTCAATCTGCTGTATATGTAAAACTAAAGGTTTATCCGTGTCAAAGCTTCAAAATCAAAAAAATCAAGAATAAAAATTCCCCAAAAATGGTTTCCCAAGAATTTTCACTTTCGTCCATATCCCGTATCCCGAGCTGTGTCCACTTTAAGATACCTTATCTTAACGACCCTTGGGGGGTCGCACGGGGTAAGGGGGTCCGGGGCGCCAAAATGACCCCCGATACACCGCGCAGATATGAACGGGCGATCTCGGTCGACTCCGGTAACTATGGCTACTTTTACGACTGTTGTAACTGTTGTTGTTTTTGTTGCAAATTTGATTGTTATTTACGACTTAAACGTTGAATAGTCACTTAATACCTCCGGTCCTAATGTAAATGATTGTTTTTGATGAAGAGTGAATCATTATTTTTGTAATAAATATACAGTATTTATTCCCAAAGAATTTCTTTTCTGGGAATACTTTTCACCAGAGTATTTTAGCAATCTTACATGACAGGTGATGAGCCAATTGCGTCATCAGGGTGCTGATACACATGCCTCAGAACCTATTCTGAGACCTGCGGGTTTCCTCATTATGTTTTCCTTTACCGTCGAGCTGGCGATAAATATGTAGTTTGTGAAACACTCACTGGTACATGTGATTACTAAGATTCGAACCACGATCCTACATTTTTTTTGTTACCTATTCATATAAGTTCAAACCTCAATTTCTAAATAAACATAATGTTTGAAGATAATGATTCGTTTTCAAAAAAATCGAAATATCGAAAAAAGGTTTTACACGATTTACCATGATAACCCTTCACAAAATAAACAATAAATTGTGTTTTTTCAAACTTACCCAAAATAGGGTAAAGATTTTATCGGAGCTCTCAACTTACGCAGCTTACCCCCGGCTTCAGCAGGATGGCAAACCCGATAATGTCCCGTCAAGCATCCTAAGCAAACGACAGGGATACGATAACTCGGATAATCTACGGGAACCGAACCCGCGGCCCCCGCAAACACCGCAACCCTTTTGGCAAACTCTTTGCCTATCGTATGACAAAGTATTAATTAACTAACCCAACAGCGGCCGCCATTTTGTTTTTATTTTTCGAAGGACTTTTATCTGTAGTTTTTGTGATTTAGTTCCCTACCCCTTTGCCTAATCTTCAAGCGAATATTGATTAAAAAAACGGCTAAGCGTGAGTCGGTCCCAAACACGGTTCTCTACGACCCTACAATAAAAAACAATTTATTTGTATAGGGAGTTACTTTCATTTAGGTATCTTAACATTTTTTTATTTGTTTTCATAGCGGCCATCGGAAAACAAACTGAAAATTTCAAGTGTCTTCAAAAAGATATAGCTGTGACAGACGGAAAGTGAATGCTATAGGTATATAGGTACTACGTTTCAGCTCCCTTTGTCCTGATAGATCAATTAGTCAGTCAGTTATGACAATTCTTTTTGGAAGTAATAAGTAAATAGATTAATTTAAAAACGCTATAACGTTGATTTCATCGAGACATTTGAAGGTTACCTACCAAACACTACTGTACAAAAAATACATATTCCAAAATCGAATTTAAAATTCCTCAACTTAAAGATGCAACCCGCAAATCCATCTATCCCTTTCCAATTCATGGTGCCAAACGTAACGTCGTCTCACCTACACACTCTATTTCCGGCAGATCCGAATTTCCTGTCCGACCGGTAGTCGAGCGCGCATTAAACGTCGCCGACTTAAAAAGTGGGTAGTTTTCGGAAATCTCCCGGACGAACGGAAATGATTTCTGTCGTCCTTTGGGGCTGCCGACGGATTCTGCTGAATGTGGACATGCTACGATTTATCGGCAATGAAACCCCTTAGAAGGAATATTCAAATTTTTATTTTGTCACCATTTTTTATGTAATCTTTTATTTTTCAAATGCACAGACTTACACAAATTTCGATCATCTCCTAGATTTGACA
Source organism: Ethmia dodecea (assembly GCA_963855545.1). NCBI lineage: Eukaryota > Metazoa > Arthropoda > Insecta > Lepidoptera > Depressariidae > Ethmia > Ethmia dodecea. The sequence continues at coordinate 12,616,399 of OY979457.1, read as the reverse complement.
TTTATTTCCAAATTTGAACCACAAACAAAAACAAAACAAATTCGACATTCCAAATTCAAAGTAAGTACCCACTGTCTCCATGTTTGGGCGGCAAATAAAAAACCTTTTTACCGCTTAATTCGTAGATTGCCTCAGTCCAAGCGTTCCAATATTAATAAATTCTCATTCACAGGATTCGCTTGCAATTTGCCCGCGCCTGCTCCAAGTAAAACTTACGAGCCCTTCCCTAAATAAAGATGGCGACCAACTTTCCTCGAGATTTTTAACGCGGCGAAAACAACGAAAATTGAGTCATATTTTGGTGGGAACCCGCGTTATTGGATTAATGGGGTTGTGCGTGCAAAGTTTTATATTTAAACAGTTTTCCAGTCTGTCGTCAAATTAAAATCTTTTTGAAGTATTCGATATTCAAGTTTTTTTTCAACTTTTAGATTATTTCCCAAAGATACGTAAAATGAATTTATAGATACACAGCCATTCACATTTATTTCCGTGGCTACATCAATATCTACTTAGATTTTATTGTTATCATACATTTTCTATGTGGATTTTCACATGGCGTAATAATCATAAAGTACCAGTCTTGCATACCAAGAGAGCATATTATAATGGCGCATAAATAAATAATAAATTCTTCGGCGCGATCGTTCGCGGTGACTGCCATTCCGCTGCGGTGCTCCTCAAAGACCTGAACTCGATACCGACGTAACTCAACACCGCACGCTTAGGAATCCTGCATTTCACTAAATCTACGCGAGCTATGATCTCCTGGTATTTTTAGAAATTTAGAATTTTCTTGTACAAAACACTCATGGACTGAAATTTTATTTAGTACGTTGTCTCTTTATTCAAAGTTAGAAATAATTTTACACGATTTTTAAACTCCAAAACAAAGTGTCTTATCCAAGTGTCTTAAGATGTTTCTTAGCCTGTTAATTTAAAAAAAATATTACAAAGATTCGAAATCAAAAAGCAACGAGAAACAATATGGGCCTTAGTGGTATTATTGCTGCGTTATAATTATTTTTAGTCCCCGAAGGAGCTTAAGGTCGCAAGGTGGGATTTGTCGAGTCTGCGACGTTATTCAATATTATTTCCCGCGGAATTTGGGGTGTGTGCCACGTACCTGGTACGTATTAAGAGATTTGCGCGTTCCGTTTCGCGATAAATTAATGATTTGCCGGATTATTCGGCGGGAACCTAGTTATTATTATTCTTTGTACGACGTTGAGGCATGATCTTGTTATTATCTTTGCTAATAGTTTAGAAAATCATATACATGAATAGCTTCTTTTTCAGTATCATCGAACGCAATCCCATTAGGTCCGGAATAATATTTACATGTTATATAATTTGCCATTCCATTTTTCCAAGTTACAACATCGGGAGAGCGTGCAACGTATCAATGAAGACCATGAAATTCAAATTCCAAAAGCGAACTCGTATCTACGTAGATCACAAACAATTTTAAAATTCAAACAGTTACAGCGACGGACATTCAGACTGTTACCAATATTGCGTGCACTGCGCTGAATTTAAATTCAGCAATACCGAACCGAAGCCATGAGATCAGCTCGCCTTTCTAGTTCGCGCGATGCCCGCTCAATTCAGAATTAATTCAAACGATCGGTTCCACAATCAAGCGTTTCAAAACGGTGTAATCGCAAATCAAACGTTCCATATTCGAATCTCAAGCTTTGTGGTCGAGGTGTATTACAGTGTTCATTTGTATCTAGCCAGTGTCGATGTGACCGGCCAATCAGCGGCGGTTCTGAATTCAAACGGGGTGGCGTTCACAGGTGGCGCGCTGTCACCGCGCGGCGTTCCATTTCCCGCAGCGCGTAATCGAATGAATATTACAAACGTCACGGTGACAGCTATGCAGTTTCATGCCCGGTATGTGGGTCGTATGCGCTTTTTACGCCAATTTAAAGCATTGCCTATGTTCGACCGCATTTCGGTGTCGACATTCAAATCGGATTAGCGATAACGCGGTAACCGAACAATTTAGTATGCGACATCAAAATTCAGAACCTAAAATACGATATCCTATTTTAAAAATAGATTACGGAGAAATGTAGAGTTAACTGACATGTCTCGAACACCGGAACTGTGTTACAGGGAGCCGTAATGAAAGCACTTAGCGCTAAGCGAAGCAATTATTAGTAATTTGGAGAGCAGTAATGGGCGCGGACAGCGATGCGCAAAAACGCGATAAACGGAACGCGCTAAAAGCTCCCTAATTCGATTGTCGACTTTTTAAACTTCGAACTTTGGAAACACTGGCCGAAAATAAATCCTTCTATATCAAATTTCAAACCGAATACAGTGTTCTCCTTTTGAATTCGGAAATAACTAGAGTTGATTCCAGCACAAATTCCTGAGTAGCAGCGACATATTTTAGCGGGGCCACTTGTGAAAGATTTTCCGAAGCTGTAATTAAAACTCGCACTTCCAATTCCACCTCGAAAATTCGCGGAATTCATAGCCATAAAGAAAGTAGGATTCGGCTCGTCTCGGCGAATGAAACAGAAATACCAGGCTCAAGAAGAGACTTTGCGAGCGTCACCTGAACTGCGCTGAGCGAAGCTTCTTCGGCCCTGGTGATTTATGGACGCAGATCCGGACCGGTAATGAAATTGCACCCCCTCCCCGCCCCGCGGAAAGCCATTCTAGAAATTACTACGCAACGCTGAGCCGTGCACTGTCGCCGCGCTGATACCCCGGTACCGTCTCGGCTAATGCATACCCACTTTTTTGTTTCAACTTCCATCAATCACAAAGATCCGGCAATGCGGTTTTGTATTGAAACGGGGAATGGACGAGTCCCGTAATTGTGTTTTCAGTGTCCTTAGAAATGTACCCTTTGAAAGGCTTTGTCTACGCAATGAAAAATTTATTGCTTGCGCGGGAAATTTTAATTGAAAAGCGGCGCGCTCCGCGTTACAATTGTTCGCGGCTGTGACGCTTTGGGACCGCATTGTGTGATTGTTTTTCAGCGGTCTATGTGTTTCATGCCTGTAATTTCAGCTGGGACGAAAAAATACATGACTTTTCGCGTACAAAAACTGTTATTTAAACTTGTAACCATTTCTCGGTAACTTAAAGTGCGTCTCTCGCTTGGAAACATCTATTTTTCGACCTTTACAGGTAACCTTCATAACCTTAAGTACTAGGGCAGCACGACCATTAGGAGGTTAAAGTTGAGTACTCACCGTTAAGTGCTGAAATAGCCACGCCCGCAGTATGTTCGTCGCCACCTTCGGGAAGATCCCTCGCTTCTTTTGGTTCTTTTTGCCGTTTGTGTCGTCGTCTTCCTCCCCCGTGCCTTCCCCCGAGCCGATGCTCGCGTTGCTCGCATCACCTGCCGACAAACCGGTGAGATACAATCGAGTTCCGTGCAAATAGTACCTATTGGTTTCTAAAACGGTACCACCGTAAAGAGTTTCAATAAATTCAATGTGCTGGAACTAAGCTAAGTGAACTCGACAGTTGTGAGATAATTTATAGGAGACTGTTGGGTTTTGCTGAGTGTGGTTTCAGTACAAGTTATATTGCCGATAGTATTGGCTGATTTGTTGGCAAGAAAGAAGAAATGGCAGAAACATTCTAAGGGAATATGAGTCCCTAATTCTTTAGCCATTTCATTTGTCTCATCGTGCAATGTTGACAACCTTAGTCAAATAACTTTTTATGATCTGTCAAAATTAAAATTTATAATGAAAAATTTACTGCGACGAAAACTTGAGACATCATCATATTAACTAAAATTCTGAATACTTTTTCAGAGGTATTATTGCATAACCCTTTTATTTATTTATTTTAATGAGAGATGATGATAATTTCTCGCAATTAAATTTTCATGGAGTCATACGCCTTATTAGGAAAGTACGTGAGTGACTTCCTTTCTTATTGGCGGCATCAGTGGCAGTAAGCTGTCATTATAACAGTTTATGTAAATAACTTAAAACTATTACAGTAAGACATGCTTTATCTACGAGTATATAGTGGCATATTTAGATAAACCATGTTAGAATCCGCTGATAAGAATATTGAATTAGAAGTTTTTCAACAATACATCGCAACGTCGCAGACACGAAGCAAATCTAGACTCTTTTGGGGCGATCTATAACGAGATCAGAGTTCATTTAAATATAATTTCTTAGAATCCATTTATAGAAGTCAATTCAGATGCCATTAGTCAAACTGGTAGGTAAAATACTTTTAAATTTTATTATTGTGATAATTTCCTGCTGGAAGCCGACAAGTGTCGCAGACAATCAACAGAGTAAACCAATCTATGTTTAGTAGTGGACTTTCTTAGACTAAAATTTAAAAAATGTGGATTAAATACAAAATGAGTCAATAGGGCACTAACCTCACCATATACCACAAATTCACTACCAACTACTATCATCATCAACCTGTAACAGCCCACTGCTGAGCTAAGGGTCTTTCCTCACACATGAGGAAGTATAGGCTACAATCTTCCACGCGAGCCACATCAGATTGGGAGATGGGTGTTAAGCTAGTAGCCACTTAACAGTCAGAATTTTTCAAGCCACCCAAGGGTGGTTTGAAAATCTGACATGGCTTAACGACTTTCATTGTGAATTAACAACTACCACGTCACATAATATTAATTAAGTAAATACAAATGGCCCACATAATTGCGAACGTGACAAATTCCACATAATTTTAACAGAGTGCTAATCGCGGCGTTACCCGCACGCAAGAGCCGCGAGATGCCGCGTCTCGCTATCGCAGTGCGTCTGGCATATTAATTAGAAACGCCAACTTGTATTTATTTAATCACCTGCCACGATGATTCCTATCTCGGATATAGTACGTTTAATTAATTCCCGCCACGTGCCTAGTTATAACTACATCAATGTTTAAGATAGGAGTACTGGAAGCCAGATCTAAATGAAGCCAAATTTTCTGCAACTGTCAAAAAAATGGCGTACCTACTTGTTTATTTGTGACTTAGCCACGTGGCTTTGTACAGTCAAGAGCACATGAAGCTTAACACTTGCAGTGCGAGTCTGACCTCTAAGGCGATTGTAACAAGAACGTTACAATATGTCAAGCTCCACATGCTCTTGACTGTACAATATTAACGTCAGTCGAAAAGAATGGAAAATGTATCGACATCAGCGTTCGATTTTGCGCATGGCATTACAGCGCGACCAAGTAAAGACGCAACACTCTAAAGTATAGATAGTCACTGACATGTTTCTTAATAGATCTCTAATCTCTATAATAAATGACGTTCGATAAGTGGACTTGTAAGTTCCTATTTTGAATAAAACATTTTGACTTTGACTTGAGTTTGATAGTTAGTATAACAATTATATAGGCGAACGCTAGCGGAGCTAATAAAACTTTCGTTTGCCACTTGCCTGAAAAAAAATATGTTCTTTGACATAGATATGGCCGAGGACGCTTCGTATCTACTGCAAACAGGCGATTTTGGAAATAAAAAAAGCTATAAATAATTAAGGGGAGTTCGGCGGGTATACCAGGAGAGCACAGAGTGGAACACGATAAACAAATTAGTGTGCACTGAGGTGTATCAAATATTCATCGCAACAGGAACAAATCGAATCAGTACGGCGGAGCTCCGTCTTATTTTTGCGCTCCTAGTATCCTGTACGCCGTTAATAATAAAGAACCGAATTCGCTGCAATGTTTCTTGTTTATTTACCTACTTCGCTTTTCTTTTGTTCTGGAGGTTATTCGAATGAAAAGGTCTGTTTTTCAAGAGTAAGTGTATTTTTTGTTTTGAAGTTGCAAAAGATATGTAATTCAGCATTAACTAAATATTTGCACTTAAGTCATCTGTTATTTTCGTTTTCGTTTCGTGGTTGAAAGATGTTTTTCGTAAAGCTAAAGCAATAAAGAATGCTTTAAGTATTAGAATTAAGGATGATGATGATGATGCTTTAAGTATTAGGATTCGATTTCGTGTAAACGAAAACCTCGTGAGGAAACCCACAATCCCAGAATTGATTCTAAGGCATGTGACAGCACCCGTCCACCGATGGAGTATCCACCTGTCAAAGGAGTCCGAAAATTTGGTATTTTCAGATATCAAATTATTCTTCTTCCAACAGGGGTATATAAGAGTGAGTATTAGGTACAGGACTATTACCGAAAAAATAGTTTAAACCTCGAAAAAATAGTGATGCGCGCACCCGTTTCTCATTTATCGATAAAATCGCCAGAATGACGAAACGCGACGCGAGTATCGCATCCTACCGGCATGCACATTGTGATGGTAATAGGGGCAAAGTAATAAAATTACTTTTACGCCATTACCCGCTACCCCTGTACCACGCTACCCTACAGGGTGTAGCAATAAAACGTTCGGCAAAAACAACAGGATTATTGTCTGTGTAATTGTTTTACTCTTGTATCGAGATTTATTTGCGTACTCCAAATCTTTAGAACTGATTTGTTTAAAAGAAGAGTCGAGGACCGGGATCAGAGATCTGCGTCTAGCAGAGGACTGCTATAGATTGGTGATGATCATGAATGCATTGTTTCATGTTTGTAGATGTGAGTGATCACTGCAGTGAAGGCTAAATAGCTCGGATATGAATTCAACTTTTTTTACTATTATTTAAGCAATTTTGATGCTTACCTTCTTCACAGCGATCAAACGATGATGGTCTAACTGTTTGTAGAAGCCTCAAAGTTTACTAGGTCCTTCCAAAAATGAAACAAAGCTGCCAACTCTCTTCCGATCAAGCGTGAGCCTATGTTCAATGTATGTGTGGTCAAACCTGTGAAAATTTAATGTCTAGCTTTGTAGACATTGTGTCTGAAGAACTCAGTCTGAATAGCTAGATTAATTTCGACTAAGTATTATTGGCCTCGCTGTCCAGCTTGGGTTCATCCTGTAGATATATCAGCGTGCAAAATCAGAGTGCAGTTGCATAGTGCAGTTGTAATCCCCTAATTCATCTCCCACGCACACACACATGCACCCTAACGCCACTAATACAACCCCTAGTGACGAACGCAAATAAATGCGTGAGAGAAGTCAAGAGATAGTTTAAATTAACTTAATAATGTACGTAGTATGGCTTCGTAGTGACTTTTTGGGTTATGTCGCAATTTCGTCTACGATACAAATATGATGACTTGTTATATTTAATGGCGTGAACTATGGTTTAGGAATAAGATGTAATAATACCTCGATTCAAATAAAACTGAAACTGTAGATGGACTCAAAACATCAGAAGTGTATTGAAAGATTTCAACATTCATTGATATTTTGATAGTCTCAAATGACAATATAAAGAATGCTGTTCTATTAAAAGTCTAAATAAAATAGATTGAAAACTGCTGCACACAAATGACAAATAAAGCTTTTGTATTCCGTTTCTATAAAACTTTAACCATCCTCAGGGACCTCAGGTTGTCTGGACAAAATCACTAAAGAATAAAACAGACCAGTGTACTGTTTTTGTTATTTACTCACTAACTATTATAAGCTAAAAGTCAGTAACTTTATCTTTTTGTGGATAAATTTTACTATTAAAAACCTTCTCCTCTACTAAAGTTCTTGATTCTGGTTCTCTGAAGTATCGCTCTTTGTGATCTGAATCTCAAAACGAGGACGGTAACAGCAGAAGTGTGTTCAAAATTCATGGTTTCAATTAAGCCAATAAGGCCCGTCGCAACTGCTCATTACTGCTAATCCATGGTGTGGTGTTTGCTCCCATGGCGTTTGTAAGCCGATTGCCGTAACCCGACACCGATCCGGGACCCCTGCGTGAGAGCACGCGTCCATGGGATCCTAGGAGGGTCCGGCAGCTTGTTCGAGGGAAAGATTTTTGCGGTCATAATGTTTTCGATGGAATTTTGTAGGTTACATCCAGATTAGAAAGGTTCTTTCAAAAACCAGATCAAATAAAAAAAAGTAAGATTTTTGCGGTTTGAATGCTTTTGGTGGAATTTTGTAGGTTACATCCAGGTTGAAATGTTTTTTGAAAAAATGTGATCGATAAAAAATGATTTTGTATGGGAATTAGATTCAAACAATGATTAATGTTATAGACATGGTTATAGGCGATTTGATAGTGATGTCTCAGTTTGTAAAGAAAATAGGTATTTTGTAACAAAAGAATATTATTGAAAAGTCTGATAATTACACGATTGAGTTGGTACTGATTTTAAAAGACAATAATAGTCATGTTGCAAGTGAGAACGTCTCTCATGTATGAGGCCCCAGTTCTATATCAGGTAAGGGCGTCTAACAATCATTCAATAAATTACAACTATGGTAAAGAAAAACAAAGCGAAGAAACAAGCATTCCTTGCTTGTAGACCCGTAGTAATTGCTTCTTAAGCATATTATGAAACTCAAGTGGTTACTTCTAAGAATGAAATACCTCTGCCACCCCTCAAAGATAAGCCATGAGTGTATTTATTTTGTGTGGGAATATAAATATTTTATTCATGCTTAGAAATGTAGCTGCAATCTTTCATCAGCATGCGGAATGTCAATCAATAACCGTTTTGCTTCTTCTGATATTTCCAGTCAGTATTTCTGAATATGCCATTTTTCAAAGCATTTGACTAAAATTACCTTAAAATATTTGAAAATAAAAATTAAAATACCTAGTTTATTTCCTAAAATTACTGTGTACAGAGTTTTTACACGATGAAAACAATTTCCCAGTTACAGTTACTAGGTTCCCCAAACTAGGCTCAAGCACCTGTATATTGCGGAACCATTGACTTGCAGTACCTACGTGTATATCAATTCGAATACGACCCAGAAGTAAAGTATTTACTCAAGTGCTTACATAATATCGCGGAAAGTTGAGAAGCTCTCACGCTTGGGCATCGACACTCCACAAGATTTATCGTGTCCCAACTCCCGACATTAGTGCAGGGCGCAAATGAGTGCAGGGCTATCGAGTTACGCCAATCAACTTAAAGCACGCGCCGGCTACTGCTGGGATGCTATTGGGAAATATCGATAAACGATTTGAGAAAGAAGTGGCTAAAATTTTTATTATTATCGACATTATTAATGGAATCTGCCGACTTTTTATACACGAAAAACTAAGTTTTTTCAGTTGTTTTGAAAATAGAATCAAATCAGTTGTTTTATTCGATTCTATTATAATTAGTTCGAATAAATCCTTGTATCTCAAAGTTAGCATTTTACTTGAAAAATCTTGTCTTTTTAGAATATATTTCACGTTGCTATGATCAAAATTGATTATTTAATTTAACTCTATAGTTTAGACTGTTCATTATTCAACTGACATTTCAGTTCAAAGTATCTAGTAGCCTACTCTAATATTATAAAGAGGAAAGATTTGTTTGTTTGTAATGAAGCTCCGAAACTACTGGACCGATTTAAAACAGTATTTCACTGTTGGATAGCTTACTTTTCCGGAAGTAACAAGGGCTATAATTTTTCTACGGGAACTGGACTTACGCAAGTCTCAATAAAAATTATCGACATCGATAAAATCAAATTGCAATTCATCGATAAATCATTTGGGCTTCTCTAAAGGGCGACAACGGTGGTGTGGTAATGCGCTCCGATTTGATGGATTGGCTTCTTTGCAGTCCCTCCTATTTGCAAACACCCTTATCTGGGCGAAGGGGGAGCGAGGGGAGGGCTAATTAAAATTGGCGGTGATTACGTGCGATAGGAATTTCGACCTTACTTTTTTGGATGAAGGAAGGTTTTTGGTTATCGGTTTATTCTGTATTGGTATTCGGTTGCATCGGGCTTGTGAGAAAATTTTAGAAGTAATTTCAGTGTTTAGTGCAGTAATTCTTGCTAAGTTGGATTTTGTGAGTAAAGATCTGTCTTAACACTTCCTGATGTAGTGGGATATTATGTAGCTTATGTTTTCTTCCCTATCATAACTTCATTTCTTCATATTCATTGGTGATTTCTTTGTAATAGTTAGAAGTGCATGACAAAGGTTACAACGCATATTGGTCTTTCGCTTATAATGTGCATCTAACTTTCCGAATGTTTCAAATAACCCATGGCTATCTGACATGGCTTAGCGATTTTCATTGTAGGTAAACACTACAGCTTAACATGCCTTGCGAAGCATGGAGTCTGCCACTAAGTGCTCACCGATTTACAGATTGACCGCATCGAATATTGCTCAACTTTTTTTATCAATACAGACACAAAATGGAGCCTGCTACAAGCAAGTCAAAGTCAAAATGTTTTTATAATACAGGGACTTATAAGTCCACGTTATTGAAAATCATTGCAACCCACCGATTTGGCATGTATGGCTGAGAAGAAGCGAGGCAAGAAATTCCTCAACACATTGATGAAAGATTCACATGAAAGACTCTAAGAAAGTCGTAAGTGAAAAAATATAGAAACTTATCTGATACTGACAATGATAATTTTTAAATTATTTATAATATTAATTAAAGTAATGTTAATTTTTAACTGTATGTTGACTCGTCTGTGTAACGCTTTGGTTATTTACCGTAATGTTGCATAAATCTAAAAAAAAATACATTATTTTCAACAATCAATACAAACTACAAGTTTCATTATTTTAGTTTTGTGCTAGAGAAAAACACCAATCCTGTAGCATGTCCAAATAATGTATGATACATACAGGAACGCTACTTATTACATTCTGTACAGACTCTACAGTATACTGTAGTAGACTACAGTATACTGTAGAGTCTGTACAGAATGCGAGTTCTGCAAAGTCGACAAATGTTTCGTCTGAGTCAACCTTTAAACGCCTGACACATCGCTTCGCTATCGAAAGCGCCATGTTCGCTTAATTACGGCGCGAAAACGTTAGCAGTTTATTCTGGTGCGCTGATGAGTCGACAGCCGTATTGTCTATTATACTTCTAATTTATATCACCCGGTGGTACGTGTCACGAGTTCTAATTAAGCGCTCTGTGTAATTGGGCGGGTAATAATGCCAAGATTTTACTGTTAGTTTTAGTAATGCATTCGACGGTTTATTTGAAAGGTTCGAGGAAGGAAAGAGATGAGCTTATGATGACACATAATTGATTCTAGCTAGTAATAGATATGGCGGAATATGGTTCTCATCACCATTGGCATCCTCACAACTTAAAGAGCTTTATCCGTTGAATGAAGGAGACACACATATGTACCCTATAGCTCTGTCTCTGTCTGTGTGTTTACTTACCTCATAAAATGCTTTTATTGATGGTTACCAGAAGTAAGTAACAATTCTTTACTGTACGAAAATTATTAATATGTGGTGACACAATGATCAAAAGAGTACAATCTCAAAATATGAAGTATACTTAAGTAGGTAGGCAGTGATAGTGTACCAGTTGAAAGTGAGCCCGACTTAGTACCAATGAGTTTTATAAGACTTACATATGTAAGTACCTACTCGTAATTCAAAAAAGAATCTTCTCTTCACTATCACTACATCATCACTATCACTACATAGCATAAAACAAAGTCGCTTTCTCTGTCCCTATATCCCTATGTCCTTATGTCCCTATATCCCTTTGTATGCTTAAATCTTTAAAACTACGCAACGGATTTTGATGCGGTTTTTTTTAATGGATAGAGTGATTCAAGAGGAAGGTTTTAGTGTTATCATTGCACCTGTGCGAAGCCGGGGCGGGTCGCTAGTATAGTATACAACAAAGTCGCTTCCCGTCTATCTTTCCCTGTGCGCTTAGATCTTTAAAACTACGCAACGGATTTTGTTGCGATTTTTTTAATAGATAGTGATTTAATTGAAAGGTTGTTATATCCTACTAATATTATAAATGCGAAAGTTTGTTTGGATGAATGTCTGGATGTATGGATGTATGTTTGTAAATGCGAAAGTTTGCTTGGATGAATGTCTGGATCTATGGATGTATGATTGTTCCTCTTTCACGCAAAAACTACTGAGCTAATTTTGATGAAACTTTACATTTATATAGCTTATTATAATAAAACATAGGCTATATTTTATCCCCGTATTCCGACGGGAACGGAAACTACGCGGGTGAAACCGCGGGGTGGTGTTAGTCCCATATAAACCGAAGCGAGAGAGGGCTGGTCGCTAGTTCCAATTATAAATTATAAAATATTGTTATAAATGACACCAAACCATTAATTTTCGCAAACCTCATGCCACTCACAAAAACATAACCTATAAACCAAACATTTTTACGGCGACACCCAACCCTTGCACGTCTGCGCGATTACGCCGCATTGAAAATTAGTTTAATATCTCAAATTGACGATTCCGCCCGGAACGGCCAATTAAGAGGGAATAACACTCCGAATGATCCTCCTGATAGCCAAGTTATGGGGTGCCTTTATAGACCATTAAGTTGCCGTAACTTTGAGACGATTCTCGAATATTTTGTACACACTAAACGTTTGAATTTAACGTGTCTAACGTTTGTCGCTTTACGATATTGCGAGTTCGGGTATTAAAGTTCTGATCGTGCGATTTAAGAGTTGTTTAACAGTTTTAATGGGTTTATTTGATAGTTATGACAGTTGCCAGATGTTGGTAATAGCAGGTCATATGGAGTTAAAATTGTCGATGCAGATTTTTTTTATTACGACGGTTTTGTGAAAAATTCAACCGCTTGTAACTTGAACCGCGTCACTCATTGCCTCCTCTCATGTATGAGATCCGAATTAGATTTTTGTTGAATCAGGTTTTCAAAAACTAGTTCGACGGTGGAGAAGAGCGTGCATGAAAAGTCATAATTAATTCGCCTAATTTGCTCAGGCTCATAAGCCATTGCTTATGGATGTGAAGGAAGCGAAAGAAGTATGCAAAGAGCGAACAAAGTGGCGATCCATCATCTCTGCCTACCCCCGTGGCAAGAAGGCGTGAGCTATATGTATGTATGTAGTCCAAAAATACACCGGTATAGAAGTCGCTACATCCAGAAATGGAGTATCTCTGTTAACTCCCTTACATATACCACCTGGTCTATACTCAAAATGCGATTAACACGCTCTTGTTTTCGGTTTATTAAAAACTACTCCCGCAAAATAGCTGCGAAGTTCCCCAAAATTCAGCGCCCTCGCTGCGCGGAACGACCATTCATCCGCGCATTGATTTCAATTTGAATTTTAATTGCGGAATATTATACAAAATTACATTGCTTAATATTCACCCGGGGCGCTGATTTTTGCATATTTTTAACCCGGCAACCCGCTCCGGCCCTGGCGGGACTGATAAAAATCGCATATATTAACTAAGAGGGTCGCATTGCCGAGATAGTACCACGGTTTTCATTAAAACCGATACGGGTTGGATAGGTGTCGTATTTTACGCGTCCTCAGATTCCGTCTTTGACGCTTAATTTTTGTTGCATCATTTTGCATTTGATACAATTATTGTCGACGTTTACGGCACCAGCTTCCGCTGTCAACTTAATTAAAACGCCACAAAATACTCGTGAGTTTATTATCTCGTAAAATTAACTTGGTATTTCCAGAATAATTGGCGTAATTGGCGTTTTTGATTGCGACAAGTGAGATTATTCAGGACTGCACATCTTATTGTCGCGTGTAGTTAAATCAGGACCCCCGGAGTCATATCTGACAGTGAAATATGCGTTAAATTTTTCAGTTGGTGGCACTGCCCCTAAATAGGGTTAAACTGCGCAAGGGAACGCCAGTGACGAATGATCGCGACGATGAACCACTGACGAGATTCGATTCTGATTTGCTACATCATCAAAATGCAAATTTATTTAGTCCAAGTCTCAGTGAATTAAGGGATTAGGTAAAACGGCCCTAAAATTTACAAGGTAATAAATGTTATATGCGACTGATGGATTGTTTGGTCTAGTATTTTGTGTTTATACGACTACATTAGTTATGAAATAAATTGGAATTTGTTTTCCTATAATAGGCTCTAATCAAAGTCTTAGGTTGTACTCACAACGTCCTTAGCGAAGCAAGAAGTTGTAGCAGATGCAAAAGCAAAAATTCAGACACAGAGTCATCCACCTTTTGACTACACCATTGTTTTAACAAACCTTAAGTGAATAAGACTAAATGAAAATTCGCCCAACAGCGTCTATACTATTATTAACAGTGGATTGGTTGGTGATAATGATAATTAACTTTATTATGCAAGCCATAGAAAATTCTCTAATACATTGTGCAAAGATCACTTTGTCAATGTTTAGTTTAATGTTAGAAGCAAAATATATGGAAAATTATAAAAAAAAACACGGGTTGCACTCCGGGAGTGCCGGCAGAAGTGAAAACTTGATTATCGATTTCGGTGTTACAACACTACTCTCCAACCGTCTTACGGTTTTTCGATCAGCACACGTGACCTGACGCGAGTTTCACAGTTTTTACCCATCCCACAAAAGTGCTCAACGCCGCTAAAGAAGTTTTCACTTCAAAAAACCTAAGTCATTTCCTTCAATCCAATTAAGCTATAAAAATACGATAAGCAAAATTTTAAAAAAGCATTTTTTAGCCTGTGTAACTTGAGACTCGCAATCAAATCAAGAAGGAATCTCCAATAAGTCTCGCGGCCAGAATTGGCGATAAAAATTGACGCAGTGCCCCAGCGGGGGGTTAAGCGGCTCGCAGTAGGTATCCGGTTGATTGCAAGATATTTACGTGTCGCTTTAGTGAAAATTTGGACGAACATTCTCATCAGTATTTGCACGCTTAAGTTGAGGCTGTAGAAGTTGATTTCGGGGTCATGAGTGTTTTTGATATAGATTCTTAATGTAATTATATTAGGTACTTAGTTTCACCTCCTCCTTAATGCACATACTCCGTTTGCCGAGTCGCGGTCTCCACTCAAAAACACGTTTGCCCCAGCGTTTGAGAACTGTGATCTACAATGTGTACTATGCTTCTTGTAGTCGGGTTTCAGTTTTTTATCTTTTGCTATCCTATACTAGCTTTTGCCTGTTACATCGTTGGCGTTGCGCGGTTAAAAGTGTACGTTATACTTGCTCCTTGAAGCAGTTCTTCCTCAATATGCATTATCCAGGAAGATAAGTACCTACTATATAGACATCACAATGTACATTGTCCCAGTCACTGATATGCCTCTGTCTATTTTTTAAATACTGCATTATGTCTTCCACCATTTGTCCCACCAGACCCCCACAAAGCGTCCCACGCACGCACCGGTACAAGCAACCGGTACCAGGAGTGCATTAATCGGAGGAACGCCGTGTGCGGCCTATCATATCGCGTATTTATGGATGCCCGGCCGCTCATGCTCGCCTGGTACCCGCGTAACATTATACCTACTTGTTGGGCGATCAATCCGTGGTTTTGTCCGTTTGTCCGTTGGTAGTTTTATTATAGTCATCACTCAGTCTTGTAAGTTTGGTGTTATGAGCAATTTGTCATTTCAGTTCAGATATTTCAGTTTGGAGGACTACATTGTGGAAAACTTGTTGAGGTTATGTAGGTATAATGCGAGTGATCAGTCTCTCAGTATCAAAAGACAAACTAAAATCTGCCAACAAGGAAGCAACTCGTAGTCTACTCGTACCCTAAGAGAACATTTATAGAGTTCTCTGTGAAAATTCCCAAAATAACTTTCTGTAGACTTTAATAATAATGCCAGTAGCACTTGTCACCAGGCGTAAAACCTAGCGATTACATCACCAATACAGATATAACCACAAAAAAATCACAAAAAAATAGTATCTACACGACAACCTTGAGATTGTTCTCACTGACAATCCCTGTGCTCGAATAGCTAAAAAAGAAAAAAAAACAACGAACGTCTTTGTCCACAATTAGCCTCATATGCCTGCCAGTATCACTGTCACATCTCAAAACGTAAATTAATACTCAAAGAAAAAAAGCAACGGAAATATTATCGAAAAACCGCACGATGTCATCGGCCTTTACACTGATCACTCGATACTGGGCAGGTTGCGCAGACGCACGATACAATCACATTCTCCAAAGGAACAAACATACTTATACCGTCAATACCAGGAATATAATCCTTAAGCTTACGAGTTACAAGCTGGCTGGAAAACTGCCATTAGTTCTCAAAATAACAAAATTAAAACCAAAGGTATTCGAAAAACGAAGGGTTTAATTAGGCTGACTACAAATGATCAGTCAAAGCCAGAGATAAGACAGAATTAAAAATAATATTTGTCGATGGTTTCGAAATGTCAACAACATGATTCGAAAATATGACACAACCTTGCTGGGCCCCTGATTGTTTGAAAGGTTAAGGTTACGCGTACATCGTTTGATTTGTGATTATAATAATTTAAGTAAAAAATTTCGACATTCATTGCATCACCCTTAATATTAAAAATAAATAGTGTAACACAGTTCACACGCGGTTATTATGTTCCAAACTAATAAGAATTTCTACTATAGGCATTAAAGACCTTCCAACCACAAAAAAATACAAGGAAATAGGTAGGTTGCATCTTGAGAAAACGGCCGCTACTTTTCATTGTGGAAAATGTAGGTAGTTTAAGTGTATTAACGACTAGCGGTTTCACCCGCGTAGTTCCCGTTCCCGAAGGAATACGTGGGAATAAAATAGCCTATGTCAGTCAGGGATATTCTAGCTTTCTATTGGTGATAGAATTTTTAAAATCGTTACAGTAGTTTTTGAGTTGAGAACATACAAAAATACAAATCTTTATAATATTAGTATAGATTAGCAAAATGCTTCTACAGTATAAAACCCTCAAACGCTAGCCAGACTCGCACTTGTCTTTTTCTTTTCGACAATATTAAACACATACAATATGTATATGAGAGTTCCGGTTTGCCCCGCTAAGTGAGTTTCATTCCAAACACTCAATGTGGCTAGCTACAATAATTGTTACTACAGAATACTTCGCGACAGGAATATTAAGTAATAATTTTGTACCGGTGGCGCACGCTGAAAGAATATTGAGGCGATTAAAATACACTAACGTCCACTAATAGGCGACACATAAATCACTATGTTACGAACTTTGATTTAACTTTAAAAGGTACTTAGTTTTTTCAGTTTTGTTGTTCGTCTTTTTACCCAACTTCACCAAATGGAGGGTAATATTTTTTGGATGTATGTTTGTAAATAAAGTTTCTTTGGCCCTGCAGCCGAAAAGTATTTATGGATTTTAATAAAGGAGTTTTAACAGATTTAACAGAAAAGGGTATTTTTTTTAAGATCTGGACAATGGGTTTTATACGCAGTCTCCTTGCTAAACTACCACAAATCTTTTGTGACTCTTGAAAGAATTATCCGATAAGTAGTTTCAGAGATCACCTCAAACAAACAACTTTATTTATAATATTGGTACCAGTGAAGTAACCGAAGACGGAATAGGATTATCGGTTCTCCTAAAAAATGTTTATGGTTACACATAGAGAGCAATCAGTCAAAATCGATTATGTTAAGTTCTTCAACAAACACTGTGACAGATATGATATAAGACTTCAAAAGATCTAGAAATAAAACCACAAATGCTGGCATCAATGTATCACATGCAAACCAATGAAGAATGCACAATACCGCCAGGAAATAGGAACTTGGCACGTCATGCTAAAGGGCTGGAACTCGCGCCAAATCAGGATTGCCAGTGCCAAGATGTGATGCCAACGGACAATGTCACCGTGTGGACACATTTTATTTGTCAACCGCTAACACGGTGAGTTAAATGACGATTTGTCTTTTTAATCGACTTAAAAAGAGAAGGTTCTACATTCGGTTGTATTTTTTTAATAATTGTAGCCTCAAATCTTCGTCATTCATTTACCGGCTTCGATTTTTTGTATAATTTGAAGAATATACTTCCAGATTGGTAACGTTTTTTATGAAAATCGTATTATTATGATGGGCTTCACGAGGAAATGAGGGAACTCCTAAAATTTTTAGGCATAAAAAACCCTTTTGATGGATTAATTGTGCTTGTTAAAGTTTAAACAATAACGTCACGTTCAGACGGTGAAATTAGTGGCCTGAAAAAGTTTCATAAAATAATTGCGCATGGCACGAAACACTTCAATGTTATGCATGCATTGTGAAACTTGATGTTTACACGTGAGATAGTCTATGAAATTTATTTCGTGACACTACTTTTATGCCACTAGTTTCGTAATGAAACTCTGTGTGGATGTATGGATGTGTGTTCCTCTTTCACACAAAAACTACAGAACGGATTTTGATGAAACTTTACAGAACATATAGCTTATACATCAAAATAACACATAGGCTATATTTTATCCCCGAATTCCCACGGGAACGGGAACTACGCTAGTGACACCGCGGTGGGCTGGTTGTTCTTCATGAATGTCCGAGTGAACTTTTGACAACACTAGTTTCGGGTCCTAGGGTGCCTTCGAATCTAATTGAGCGGTCGCCGGACGCAGTCATTATCTGAGCCGGTCGTAAAGACCGCGTTTTACGACCCAAGTCGCGACTAACTGTGGCTGCAGAATAAATCAGGTGCAAAGCAAATATTACTGTCAGTGGCCCGCGTCATAAACGGGCGAGGTATTCGCAATCATTTATTCGGACGAAAATAAACGTGGCTCGACGCGTCGCACCGTTAACTGCAGTTCTGCTCATTTCGCAATGATCCCGGATTAGTGGGATTGATGCGGCGCGTGCGCGTAAATAAGATAATGTATGCTGCGACGCTGACGGTTGATGCTTTCCTGGTACTTAGCACGGCCATAAAAATAGTGATGGCCATGCAATATCGAAGTGTTAGTACTTAGTAGACCTACACAGGATTAACTCGACGCTATGTCAGGTTATTTATTAATCTTAATGATGAATAAACTGTAAATCATAATTATTAGTAAAACAAGACGTTAAAAAGAGCTGCCATTGAGTTTGTTGCTGGCTCTCCTCGGGGTACCAACTCGTCGGTGGAGATAGGCTGCAGTTTTCAGCCAATCTCTATGTTATACCGCAGTTAGTTCGCCACTAGTCTAACACCTTCTCCCAATCCGCGGTGGGCTCGCGTGGGAGATTATAGCCCATACTTCCTCATGTGTGAATAGCTCAGAAATGGACTGTTACGGGTTTATAATGATAGCTGTTAAGAGTGAGCACGTGTCTTGCGTAAGATCTATACCTAACATATACTCGTAGGTACCTAAGAAAACTTCTATTGTTCTTGTAAAAGATTTGACGTCATCTAAAAGGTTTTTTTTCAAGCTGGCAGCCCAGTGGCACTACACACTACCACGTAATTGATAACTTTAAAAAAGCACATTAGTGGATAAGAGCAGTGGGCGTGATTGGGTGATGATCCCACCTCAAACGAGACAAAAAGAGCGTCTACCTCGTTACGGAAGTAATATATAGCCGAATTAAATATAGTTGGATGTCTGATGCTGAAAATATCTGGACTTATGCAGTGTGACAATAGGTAAGTATACACAATTCACACACGGTTATTTAGTCCCAAACTAGGCAGGGCCTGTACTATGGGTACAACTGAAAAACATCCTTAAATAAATATTAAACACCCAAACACGAAGCCAACAGACATGTTAATGCACACAAATGTTTGACCCGAGCGGGGATCGAACCCCCAAACTCTAACTTAGAAGGCAGGGTCACTACCAATGAGACAACAAGCCCGTCAATACATGTTTCATTGTTTTCGCTAATCAGGACCTTGATTTTACCTACTATTATTCTTCACGCTTAGATTCAGTCCAGGACAATATATTTCCTCGGGACAGTACAGCAATCAAGAGTCATCAATTACTTTGTAGTGCAGTCAGCACTTAAACAGTTAATGGTAGCAGTGCAGCGGTTAATAGAAATGAATGCGCTCACCACCGGCCCTAAATCAAGACATCATCGCTCTAGCCAATAAGAATACCGGTGCAGAAGTCACATCTTGCAACAGAGGTGTCTGGGAATGGAATGGGCATCGGTACGGCTGCTATTGAGGTTTATTCTACTCAGTTGACTTTGAAGAGAGAAACAGGCAGTTTTAGCCGGTGTTTTTAAAAATTAACTGTCGCATTATAGACCACTAAATACGCTCCGCAATTTTAAGCGTACCTACATATCGCGTGGGTAAAATTAGAGCCCATGTTACTCCCAAAAAGGAGAGCTATTCATTGGTGCAAGAATTTTCAAAATTGGTCCTGTAGTTTCTATTTAATACAATAAAACTTACAAGAAAAGTTTGACTTGCCTTTTTTAACTATATCTATGTCTTTATCTTAAACTTGTCAATGATCGAAAAATTAATCTTTCCCCTTCATAAGCATGTTTTGCACAAAAGCTCACGGGAACAAAGAAATGGATTCAACACTGACAACGCTGCTGGTCATCTATATATATAAAGAGAGAAGTCCTAACTGACTCATCAACGCCCAGCCTAAACCCTTAGACCTAGAAAGCTGATTTTTTTTAAGACTATTGTTTTTATGACGTACATCTATATATATAAAGAGAGAAGTCCTGACTCACTGACTCATCAACGCCCAGCCTAAACCCTTAGACCTAGAAAGCTGATTTTTTTTAAGACTATTGTTTTTATGACGTACAGTAGGAATAAGAAAGGATTTTTAGAAATTCAACCCTTAAGGGGGTGAAAAAGGGGTTGAACGTTTGTATGGAAAACCTTCATTTTTGGGTCTATCAATTCGAAAGTTTGTAAAAATACTCTTCCAAACAAACAACAAGACACGTGATTCCAGATTTTCCAAAAATCCTCCCCTCAGGGGTTGAAAAAAGGGGTTGGAGTTTGTATGGAGACGTGTTGTTTTTTACTTCTATCAAGTTGAAATTTGACACAAATACTCTTAAAAATAAATGATGAGACACATGTTTTTAGATTTTTCTAAAATCGTCCCCTAAAGGCGTGAAAGTAGGGGTTGAGTTTGGTATGTATGGAAAACCTTCATTTTTGGGTGTATCAATTCGAAACTTTGAAAAAATACTTCTCAAAACATAAAACAAAACACGTGTTTCTGGATTTTCCAAAAAAAAACCCTAAGGGGTTGAAACAGGGAGATGGAGTTTGTATGGAGACGAGTTGTTTTTTACGACTATCAAGTTGAATCTTGACACAAATACTCTTAAAAATGAATGATGAGATACGTGATTTTGGATTTTTCTAAAATCGTCTTCTAAAGGCTCGAAAGTAGGGGTTGACTTTGGTATGTATGTAAAAGCCTTCATTTTTGGGTGTGTCAATTCGAAACTTTGTAAAAATACTCCTCAGAACAAAAAACAAGATACGTGTTTCTGGATTTTCCAAAAAAAAAACCCTAAGGGGTTGAAACGGGGGGATGGAGTTTGTATGGAGACGTGTTGTTTTTTACGTCTATCAAGTTGAAACTTGATACAAATACTCTTAGAAATAAATGAGGAGACACGTGTTTTTGGATTTTTCGAAAATCGTCCCCTAAACGGGTAAAAGTAGGGGTTGAGTTTGGTATGTATGGAAAACCTTCATTTTTGGGTGTATCAATTCGAAACTTTGAAAAAATACTTCTCAAAACATAAAACAAAACACGTGTTTCTGGATTTTCCAAAAAAACCCCCCAAGGGGTTGAAACGGGGGGATGGAGTTTGTATGGAGACGTGTTGTTTTTTACGTCTATCAAGTTGAAACTTGATACAAATACTCTTAGAAATAAATGATGTGATACGTGTTTTTGGATTTTTCTAAAATCATCCCCTAAAGGTGTAAAAGTAAGGGTTGAGTTTGGTATGTATGGAAAACCTTCATTTTTGAGTGTAGCGATTCGAAACTTTGTAAAAATACTCCTCAAAACAAAAAACAAGACACGTGTTTCTGGTTTTTACAAATTAAAACCCCTAAGGGGTTGAAACAGGGGGATGGAGTTTGTTTGAAGATGAAACTTAGCACAAATACTCTTAGAAATAAATGAGTATTCACGTGTTTTTGGATTTATCGAAAATCATCCCCTAAACGGGTGAAAGTAGGGGCTGAGTTTGGTATGTATGGAAAACTTTCATTTTTGGGCGTATCAATTCGAAGCTTCATTAAAATACTCCTCAAAACAAACAACAAGACACGTATTTTTGGATTTAAAAACCCCCTCTCAGGGGGTGAAACAGGGGCTTGGAGTTTTTATGGATACGTGTTATTTTTTGTCTATCAACTTGAAAATTGCCACAAATACTTTCAGAAATAAATGATGAGACACGTGTTTTTGGATTTTTCGAAAATCATCGCCTAAAGGGGTGAAAGTAGGGGTTGAAGTTGGTATGGAGAAGTGTGGATTTTTGCGTCTATCAACTTCAAACTTGGCATAACTATTCTTTAAAATTCTCCATATAAAGTTCACTTTTTTTTGAGAATTCACTCGGGGTTCCTTGAGGAAATTTGTTTGTTATCATGAGCACATGCATTGGTATCAAGAACTTATTCGAAAATCATAAACCAGAGAGTGTCCTAGGCTTTACAATACGTAACAGAATAAGAGTAATTCCTAAAATTAGTTTGTTCTATCTAGGTATCGACTACTTAATTGATTTCAGCTACTTTTAATATGTGTTATTTTTTTCCGAAAAAAATATTAGCATAACTGAAATTAGGACTACCTATGGAAACCGTACTATTATTGCTATCATCGCTCTTTATTTAAGAAATTTGGTTATACAAAACTAAGGTACGAATGCATCATCATTTTTTTATATTAGTATAGGTACTAATTGGGGTGTGTGAGGAATTGCGCTTATTCTGTGACGCGATGTTTATAAAATAGCAATGATAGCCCAGTGGCTAAACACCCCGCTTATCATTCGTGAGGCTCGGGTTCCAATACTGGCATGTACCTATTTCTTTTTCATCATAGATATAACCTATATTACTTGAGTAATTTGCTATATTATCCTTGAGGATAATGTAGCATTCTAATGGTGAAAGAATTTTTGAAATCGGTTTTGTAATTTTTGAGTTTATTCGTTATTAACATACAAAAATACAAATCTTTCCTCATTACAATGTTAGTGTACATAGTGTAGATAGATAGATAGTGTAGATTATCCTTCGTGATATATTTTCGAAACACAAAGAAATAACAAATTCCACGCGGACGAAGTCGCGGGCATCAGCTAGTCCACTAATACTTTACTACATAAATCCATAATAATATAATATTATTTAAGATTAATGAGTCTCATGTTAGTTTAGTACAATAAATTGAAATATACAGTTTAATTATATAATTAATTATTAGTTTAATTATAACGAATAAACAGCATTCATATATGTACCTATATCTGATGTAGTGTGATCTTTAACTTTCATTGGTTCTCAAAATATTGACCTCGATCCGTGGCTCTAGATTGGGCTATGAGGGTACCCTTTACCTTCATAAATAATTACGGTATCCATTCTAGACTCCTAGGTCTATGGAAGCTGTCATCAATCAGCTGATCTAGCCGGCGACAGCGTGACGTCAGCGTCGCGTCGATGCGCTGACGCCGCGATCTGTTTACGTCTTCGAATGCCAGTGTTTTTTTAATGACGCAAATGTCTAAGCTCTGAAACTATCGGTAAATAGTCAAGGTCGCTAAGAGTATGTATTACGTCATTATTGAAGTTTTTAGCCCATTATCTAACCCTTTAAAAATGATATAGCTTATAGACCTGTGGTTAAAGAGCCTGATTATCATCTGTAAGGCTCGAACCCGAACCCTGGCAAGGATATAATGTAACATTGAGTTTTTTTAAACTTACTTACATAAGTATCGTGAGAAAACCCGCAGGTCCCAGAATTATTTCTGAGGCATGGGTGCACCTGGTCTGATGGCCTCACCACCTATCACGTTTAGGGGTCGAAAGAATAATCTAGTGAAACGTGGGTATTTCTAGAATTGGACTACCTCTGCTGCAATCTTACCACATCGAGAACAGAAAGGCGTGAGTATATCTAACCATTTCTTAGATTTGAATACAATGCAAGTAAGACCAAAGAGAAATATAAAAATAGTTGGAAAAGATCTGTTAGTTCGTTTGGTAAAAAAATAAACAATAAAATCCTACTGCTGCTGTGGAATTTCTTCCGATTCCTCTGCTCTTCTAGAATACTTTACGGAGTGGTGGTATTATTATTCCACATACACGAAAATATCTCAAAAGTAAAATTAACTGTTATTGGAGTATCAGGAATAAATAGCCACCCATATCGTATGCAACTCGTCCGTCAGGCGACACCCTACCCGGGTGCGTTCCAAAGTGTAAACACCGACGCCGCACCCGTTTATTTTTAATTACAGCCATCGATTGAGTTTCGGAACGCACCGCCATTGACAGCTCTTCGGGAAATCCACTTTCGCGCCTTTTTTGACAACCTTTCTAGGGCATTATGGTAGTAAGGTATACTTAGTTTTTTATTAACGTCTTTTTCCTAAGACAGGAGATTATATAATTAACTAGCTGTGGCTCTCAATTCTATCCGCGAACTTTGTGTTTTCCTGGAATAAAGTCTATGTCCTTCCTCAAAGTGTAAACTATCGTTCTGATAACTTTCATTATGATCGGTTCACTGGTTTATCCGTGAAAAGGTATCAGACAAACAGACAGAGAATAATAATAAGTAGGGATTACAATAATTAAGCATGTTGATTGTTGAATGATATTTCAAAACTCCATTGAGTTAAGGCTGTATCAAACATCCAAGCACTGGCCTTTCTATAAAATTTATGAACAACAAAATAATTTTAAAAATGACGCGCTAAATGACGTTCAGAAACCGTTGTTGTTCCTAATAAATTTATTTTTTTATTTGAATTCTTGGTACATCATTTATTTCTGAACGGCGCCCGGGGCTGCCGACTGATTGGACTTGGAACTGTTTTTTTTGTTCTAATTTTATGGCCCGCTAATGTCTCGAGCGATGTCGTGACACCGTTAAAATGTTAATTTATGCGAAATCCCCGAGATTTATGTCATGCCTCTAGTGATGTGCTCAGAGTTCAGAGAACGGAAAACTTATTTGAATTCTGTGTACTATTTTAAAACGCAGGCTGTATATTAGTGTATATGTGTCTTCACCTTTATGTGTCAGCTTTATTGAAGATAATTTTCAGGCCATCAAATTCATTTGTTTACAAATCGACTCGTTTTTAAACAACAATCAAATTTCATTTAACTGACGGTGACGGTGTTGACGTGCCTGTTGGCTCAGTAGTGACTCTGCCTTCTGAGTCGGAGGTCGCGGGTTCGATTCCCGCTCAGGGCCAACATTCGTGAACATATACATGTCTGTTGGCTTCGTGTCCGGTTGTTTAATAGTTATTAGATGTTTAGTACCCATAGTACAGGCTCTACCTAATTTGGTAGTAAATGGCCGTGTGTTAATTGAGTATTTTTTTAAATCTGATTACATACAGTTTTTTATTAACTTTTTTAATATTCCTTTGACTTGACCGAACTGATTCTGAGATGTGTAGCAGCCCCCCGGCCCCAAAAAATATTGTGGTGAATAGTGGGAATTGCGAGGAATGGAATACAGCTGCCTACCCTCGGGGATCACATGGCGAGAGCATTTTTTTACCGCCGTGTTTTATTCATAGAATACTTAAAAACAACCAGCGGGCCACAGTTGATATTTCCTGCATTGCGACAATGTAGTTAAGCGTATCTCAGATAATCTCTAAACGAGAGTTAGCGGTCTTTATTTAGCATTTTAGATTATATTTCTGACACGGAGATTTTCCAAGTTGTTATGTTACAATGTTGTTTTAGATACTAGCCACGCGCCTGGAATCTTTCACATGTATACAGATTATTTTGCAGTGCAGACTAAACAAAGTTATAGGTACATAGCTGTATAAAGTCATGAAATAGTGCCAAAGTATACGAGTAGGTATATATGTATATATACACAAGTGTGTAATAATAATAATCTCACGCCTTTCATCCCTGAGTAGGCAGAGTTATTCCATTTCTGAAAATACTCCCTAAACGTGATAGGTGGTGAGCCCATCGCCGGACCGGGTCTGTTACACATGCCTCAGAATTAATTCTAAGACCTGTGGGTTTCCGCACGATTTTTTTCCTTCACCATCGAGCTAGTGATGAATATGTACGTATGTTTTTGAAAAACTTATTGTTACATGCCAGGATTTGAAACCGAGCCTCACTGATCATTATCATGAGAAGCTGGCGCTATACAATAATAATAATGTGAGATAATATGATAAAACAATAAAAAAAAAGAATTTGCATAAGACAATAGACCACCACAATGGTTTTAATGCTTTAGGAAAGTTATAAAGAAAAAAATACTTATTTATTACGTGTTAGTTTTGATACAATACAAAAATGACGTGAGCATTCTGTCAATTTTATTGGAAACAATGAAACAGATGTTTCAGTTATTTATTGGTAGATATGTAAATAAATTATGTAGTGTGTTTACGAGCAACACATGGACGCCATTTTATGATTACCTGTAGATATAAGGATAAGTCAGCATAATGTTACAAGATGTAAACAATTACATAAATAGGACAGTATTCCACCTGCCGTCTAAATGTACCAGGCGTGCATAAATATTAAAGAGATGGTGCGCGCGTCGCATTTGCATACGATGTTCAATTATGGAATATGAAATGTACCTACCCGATATTGTTGAATTTTTAGGATACAACCGCTTTGTTATTGTTTCCTGGTATAGCTAGTTTTAATAAAAGCACTTTATTTCCTTACAATTTATTATTAAGGTGTCCAGATAATATGGTATATCCAGGGATAGAATACCTCTGCCGACTCCCTCGACGATAAAGGCGTGAGAATATTTATTTATCTTTTAAACTCAATATATAATATGTTGCATTTAAACATGGTTTTCGAAGATTAAATTCTAGACCGCATACTCATATTACAAATTTTGTTTCGATCGTTTTGCAGCTAGCGCCATCTACCGCCAAGTAGCGGAACCCAAGGGCAAAATCGATTCGAAATCAAACTAATTCAATTAAGCCACCTGCCTCGGGGAATTAGAAATTCCTGAGGTGAGTAATTTAAATAAAGAACGCGGTTATTCCGAGACGCCCGTTTACGGAGCTCGTTTTAGTTTTACCCGCGGGACAAAACGGCCTGCGGTCGCTCGCATAGTTCTGCCAACCGCAAGTATATTTCCAGCAGATATTATGGCTCGCTAGGTCTCGTTAGTACTTATTTTATTGTCCGTCCGTTTGTCAGTTTTATTTACACTTTTTATTGCGTCCCCTAACAAGTTAGGTCGCATTACCGCAAAAGCTGTTGTGGTTGACGCCTCACCAAAGATAGTGCGTCATAGTAGGTTTGAAAAATAGTTGAAGCCACGTTTCTTTGTGTTTTGGTCGTTATTTGTAGTTATGAGTTACAGACATAGTCAAATGTATATTTTTCAAATGTATATTTTACATTATTTAGGATGCTCGGTCATTGGCCTTTGCCTATCTCACAATGGACGTTGTAGGTAAGAAGACAAAACTTCAACCATAGATTCTGTTAAAAGCTTTGGGTAAATGTATTATTATCACACTGGTAATAGAAATGACTGTTTATCAATTAATCATTAGAACATACAGCTAACAATTCCAGCCCGTAAATCCTATCTATGTATTAGTTACCTTCCATAAGATATCGATTAATTCGATCAAATAGCTGTACTACACGCGGGGCTGTAATCAGAGTGATTATTTGAAATCACCGACACATTACATTAGTGGTAATCTCCAATAATGGCGGCCGGCTCTATACTCTATGATATATTTAGTGTTGCCAGTTCAGTACCGTTACCCTACGTGTGGGGTATATTGTCGATGATCAGGTGATTAATCATGCATCGGGAATACTTAGTATCAATAAAAACACCTAAGGTCAAAGAAAACGACACAATAAAAATAAAACACGATATAAATGAGACACGTATAAAGATTACATTACTCACACAACAATTGTTTATTAAAGTATCTGGCATTTTTATCAAAATTACGACCGCGTCGCGTACAGAATGAATATTGACAGCGAGGCGGGAAAGCGAAGGCGGCCATGACGGTTTTTTCTTTTTAATTCAAAGTGTCACAGCGTGCGTTGTGTGGACTGCAGAGTGCGCTTTATGCCAGTATCAATATTTCTTTCGATCTCAAATCACACGGAACATTGTCGCTATTATTAATAATCTTCCTATAATTTAGAGTTGCACAATGAATTCGTATCTTCATCTTTCGCGTGGATTAACATTCTTGATTAGGCTTCGGGGATGCATGTTAATATACCTCTGCCTTTTCCTTTTTAATTCGCTGGCTTATATTTTATTTCGCTGGCATCTCGGTGGCCGGATTACGTCTCGTGTCCGATTGAGGTTACGCATCGCAACCTCAGCAACAAAAAGTATAAACGAACAACACCGTAGCGAAAAAGCAATAAGACGCATGTCAGAAATAACTTGAATTACAATTTTAATCTTGTCAAATCCCCGTTTTTATTGTGATCAGGCGGCCCGAGTACGGGGACATAATTTTCGTTTTCAAAGTTTATTTAATAAGGAGTTCTCGCTATAAGAAATCATATTAAACTCTCGGAGTCCGGCGGGGGCTGAGGGCTCGTATAAATTCGCGATTTTTATATCCAACTCATTATTATTTTTGAACGGTCGAAACGGCCGCTTATGAATAAAAAGTTGCCTTTATATTGATGCAAAAATATTGTTAGCCGGCAAAAAGTTCTCGAGACAGCGTGTAGGTGAACGAGAATGGCCGGGCTTAGCGGGAAATAAAATCGTTTAATAAGCTGGATGCTGCACCACGGCAGCTGTCAAACGAATCGCCTTTATAAATTAAACAACATATCTTTATCGCTCATTACTTTCAATATGAAATAGGTTTAGAAGCCTACTGCGAAGACAAAGATGGCTACTGTAGATTAAAAAAAAAAACTCGACACTCGTAGAATCTTTAACTACATTCTTGGCATGCCCTGGCTATACCAAAGCGCGAGTTCTCTATCATACAGCTTTTTTGGATAAACGTTTATTTTAAGTAGATGGATATTTTATCAAATTACTATAATTTTGGTCAAACAAAACTATGAGCTGTCAAAATTGACGGCGGTAAATCATCGGATTGACCCTTTTTTGTTGCTTTAATAATTTCGTTAAGGGCTTTTTAAACGAGCGCATATTTGGAATAGCTGCCGGTACTTTATGGTTGAGATCGTTTGTATTGGAATTTAAATCGGCCAGTTCTAAATTGGATTCAAATTAAATTGAGGATTCGAGAGCGGATGGCTGGATCGATTGCTCGGAGTGGAAAGAACAAAGTAGGGACGTGTTCGAAGGAATTAAGTGATGTAGTGAGCTGTGAGATACTTAATATCTCGTATTTGATCCTCGACGGTTGATGATAACCACAGCGGGCATCAACAATAGAAAACAAACAAAGTAATCCATACGAAGCGGAAACTATTAAAGCAAATGTCAGAACCCAACATTGAAGCACCAGCCGATAGCGAGTGAAAGATTTATACATCTCGCTCATTATTCATATCTCAACAAAGAGGGGCATAAATTACGCGCCCCGAAAATATCTAAATCCTAATCCATTCGCCTCGCTTGTCCCCGACTGAATCCGATTTTAAAATATTTATGAAAAGGCAACAAAAAATACAAAAAAACACAAGTCCAGGGACAGAATTAAAAATAATAAAAAAAATACACCTCGAGAGCGAACGTCGGAAAAAAGTTAAAATGATTGTAGGGCATCTCGGTGTAGCGATGTTTTTTTCTCGACGTATCCCCCGTTTCATTAGATTCGTTTCAATTCTGTCGGGATTAGCCGGAGAAAGGTCTCTTAAGGATAAAATGCGATGTCCGTTGATTTATAAAGAACCTTTTTGGGTATTCGACGTAATTAATTGTTCGCCGTGATCTATCTCTGTGTTTTTGTAGCTGCAGGTGACCGAGTAGGCCGAGCAGGCATTGTCGCGAGCCGAGTGCAACGCTAACGAGTCAATCGTGGCATTTTGACTTTTGGGGTAAAGCGCGCGGTCACGGCCGCGCTGGCGAGCCCAGGGCGCAGACCGCGGCCACGTGCGCCGGGCGCTGCTCGTGACAGCTCCCGAAATTAGTCACGTGGCCGCTAATAGCCCCACGGGGGTGGCGCACTCGCCGTTTTTTCCCAGCTCTCGTACGGTTGTTTACAACAGTTGGTGGCTATCGATCCGGCCGCCCGGATATAGACGTAAATACGGCGTTATTCATCGAATGAACGCCCGTTTTGTTTGCACGCCGCCCCCGGTTTTGTTGTCTCGGCTGTTTTTCATCGATTTTTCCGACGGACAACGGCGAGGCCGCGGGCCAGGGACCGCTCGGAGCGAGGGTATTATGTATTATCTCCGAAAAGGTTTCCGATGCGCTTTTACGTGTAATCGGCGGTGGTATCGGCGGGCAGCCCGCGGGCTGGCCGTGTGCGCCGCGCGCCTGTGTGCGTCCGGCTCGCGGGGCGCACTGCTCGATTAGCGCGGCCGCACCGCCACGCCGCCTGATTGGGCCATCCATCACGCCGCCGCCCGCGCGCCCCCGCCGCGCCCTCCGGCCCTCCGCTGCGAGGAGTCCTCCCGCGCCCGCCGGCGACTCTCGACCCTACCCGGCGAGCTTTCGGTTCCGATTGCGGTGGCGCAACTGCCTCGGCTCCGACGCGTTAATGCCGCGACGCGCGCAACAGAGATCGAGGCGTATTTTTAAGACGGATACTTAGTGCGTTACATTATTATACTTTTGTTTTTTTTGGTGGCGGGCGTGTAACCCACACGGCCCGTGTTTTCGTATGGCGGCCGGGTCGACGCACCGCTCCGGTTATGATACCGAATGCCTTTAGATTTTTGATTGAGGTTTTATTTTATTTGGCGCGACGTTCGCCGCGATTACGTTTCTCGTATTCGTTTACCGCTCGGCCGGTTTTTGTTTCGACGCGTTTCATTGTTCGTAACGAGATCGATTTTAACGATAAGCCCGGGCTTTTAATGAAGACGTGGCTGTGCCCGTTTTAGTTCGCGCTTTAGAGTTCATGGCTACTTCGGCCACTAGCGATCGCTTCCTCTACTTAGCTGTACTGCCTGTCAATGCGAACCTGTTTGTGAGACATAATTTATCTGCAATTGAACCGAGAGAGCAATGAAGCGGTTAAAGGGGAATGTTACTTTTATCTGTTATTTCCACGAATACGAGTTAATACAGGTATTAGCATATAATCGGCTCGCGAGCTCGCTGCGGGTCGCAGGTCACGCCGTTTCTCGGGTTCCAAACAAATTGCATTCTCACGCCGCGGACCACCTCACAGTCACCTCCGAAAGTTTTTACGGACGGACCAATTGTCACACAATTATAACGGTATACAATAAGTAGCTTATATACTGAACCGTGCCCCATAAGGAGATCCGTCGAAATGGATACTCATTATTAATATTGCCGGTTTTACGATGGTTTTACGACTGAAGACATTCTTGCCCGGGCACTTCCTTGAAGAGCACCGTTTATTGAGTCGCGGCGATGTGCGATACGACATGCTTTTACGACCCATTGAGCACGGATAGTTTGATGAACTACATACAACTTGCGACATGGAATTCTTCATTGAACCGTAACGAAAGGTAAATAAAACCAGCCCGAATAGAACAGTAGTTGTATATGTAGAACCGATTGCCGCCCGTATCGGAGCGAATCGATAGATACAAAGTAACATTTTAACGCTCGTTTGGACGCCACGAATCACGGGCTGTTATTTAAATTGCCAAGAGTAATTTAGCCGGAGAAAAACTGGTTCCAGAGTGAAATTCGCGCTATCTCATCCCTTGAATCTTGAGCTGTTAGATACAGCCGGCTTAATAGCGGCATTTACGAACATAGTGTAGCATATACCTACATAGCTTGGTCATTGTGCGCCGCGTAATGAACCACGAGTGCAATTTTCGCAGAGCATGACCCCGAGAGATCACCGCATCGACAACGTAGCTTTAAATTTAAAATCAAGCGAAATGAGCGCCTCAAGACCACTAGTAATACTAAAATGCATTTCTGCACACACCGGCGGCGGCTTTGACTCTCTCGAAAAGTAGATTAAGATTACGGAGTGCGAGTGAATGTGGGCCTAATGGCAACGGAATAAAAACTGAGTTAGAAGAAGCGATGATGGCCATTGGGGCTGTTTCTCGACGCGGCCCGCGCTAACGAACAACGATTCCCGCTCTAATTTGCGGACATGGCGAGCGATCGATCTCATTGGATTTTTGAAAAAGGAACCCAAAGGCACCTTATGAGCCTGGCACAAATTGAGCAATTTAGTGCTCGCCCGCTCACGCTCACGTATCGCCCGCTAGTCATCTCTGTCGGCTTCTAATTTCGAATCTTGAATGTGAATTCGAAATGAGAATATTAAAAATTAGTCCGTTTTTCATGTTTAGGCGTAAGCCGCCGTGTAATTACGTGAGGGTCTGACTTGACAAATGAGGTCGAGGAGCGGGCCGCCGGAGACAAATCAATAATTTACGAGCCCAAAAAAGATGGTGTATCTTTCCTAAATTACTTAAACAACTCTCCAAGCACAACTCTTATCAAACAATTTCTGTCGTCGGATGTTTCAAAAAGTAGATAGGTAAATTACTATAATATAGTACAAGCTAATAATAAGCATTTATGCTTATTATTAGCTTCTACTAAGTTTTTATGGAGCTAGACCAATCCATAATAAACCTATAAATAAACAGTCGCAAAGCATTTCACCGCAAGCTGACATTCCAATCCATTACTATTTTATTACTAATTTGGCTGAAATCATCAGTGAAGCGGGCAACTCTGAATCAGCGTTTCGTTTGCCGTACGGGCATTCCAACGCACCCGGTTACCATAGCAACCACCGCCGCGCGTCAGTCTATCATTCGTACAATGCCACCCAAACAAATAACGACCTTATTTTTTACTACACAAGGATCTAATCACGTACACCGCCAAATTAAGTTATAACGTTCCGTTACGATACCCCGCAATCGTCAATACGCAATAATAACAATGAAACTGCGACCTTAATATCTGCAAGTAAAGTGCCGTTTCGAACGCGCAAACGACTAAAGAATAGCGACATAAGGAATTGTTTTATCTCTTTCACACGTCGTAAAGACGGGATCGCGCGCGCTCTCTCGCAAGCCGAATCCTTTCTTATTGGGGACGGAATCGATATCTTTGGAGCGTCTCTTTCCGACGGAGTTTTTGTTCTGATCCACGGTTAATCCGTCTTCGGCGGCATTCATTCGAGACGTTAGATAAAAATCGGAATTGTAACGAGCAATGGAATAAATTGACTGCGCTTCTTTCGATTCGATTCCATTTGTGATTTTACTACTTTATTATTTTTTATCTGACAGCTTATTTTTCTAAAAGTTCCCTTTAGGAGAAACAGCTGACGATGTGCAGCTCAAAATATCGCTTCGTGGATGTCGCGTGTGTAATCAAAATGACCGTCAACCGAGCAACGGCCGGTAATTGATATAGTGTAATGGAAACGGGCAATGAAGCTGACGTGTTAAAACAAGAGCGAGACGGATGTGCGCCAATCACACGCGTGAGAGCGAAATGGATATTGTTCTCGGTGACAGACTCCGAAACGATGCAAGTGCACTTCGCTGTCACTGTAATTGTTACTTTATTATTTGGCGGTAAAGTTCGATTCGCGCTGTCGGCGGACGGAGCAGTCGGTTGTTATGAATGGTCCGGTAGATGGCGTTATCGTATCGAATTCGCAATAATTATTTGACAAGTGAAGAACAATATTTTATTTCGGGATTGTTTAGTCGGTAAAGGGTTTGTGGAATATAGGTGGTAGCACTGAGCAGTAACAGTAATAAGATGGCGGACGATTAAAATGATTGATATTATTTTGGTAGCCGTTCGTAATTAGGCTCGTCTGTCGTTGATTCAAGTGTCTTTAGCCATGTGATTAATGTTGGTAAATACTAACTCTCTGTCCGTGCCCACTTTGTAATAACATTCAACCGATTCGTAATGGAGTACCTATCGTTTTGTTATTTTTAGTGCCTCTAATGGTTTTGTAACGGTTATGATCTCTCTGTCGGCTCATTTATTCGCTTGCATGTGACATCAGTCGGATAAAAATCAACCATGTTCTTTTTTAAGATACATGCTATCTCCCTGGCAAAATTTCATCGAGATCGGTTCAGCAGCTTAGCCGTAAAAAGGTAAAGGGACACACCAGACAAAATTAAATAATGTCGCATTTATCACATACTCTTACGTATAATCTATAACAGGAAAAACTCTTTATTCCCTACCTGAGTAACATAGCCTATTATAATATGATAGGGTAGTTGAATGCCTAGTCAAAAGAGTTGCTTTTTGTGATCTGTCAATATGAAAAATTACAATGGAAAATGTTCCGAGTACTGATCTGTGACGTCCACATTTTTAGTAAGTAGATAATATTTTTTTACTGTTTTATCATTTGAAAATTTGCTATAATTGTAAAATTTAAATACATTTTCAGAGATTTCTTGAAACCTTTTGAATGAAATGAATTTAATTTTGATACAGTTAGATACCGTATTATAATAGTTACCTAAATAATTTTCTAGTCCACAATATTTTAGTGTCTAGGTGACGACATAAGGTCAAATGTACGCTATTTTTTCCGGATCGACCTTGCAACACTGAGATGACAAAGATCGTAAGCGAGATAGTGTCGTGATCGATGTGCTGTCAGCCCGAGTGTGCGAGCACCCTACGCGTTCGATATTCAAAAAAACGTCAGGTACATACAGGTTGTAGCGGTCAGTGAAAACATTTGAATTGGGAATTATGTTTCTTTAATTTTTTATAGCAACGTACTCATCAAACGTCAAAAGTGATTTGACGTTCGCTTGTTAAATAGGTATATCTTGATTAAATTACTTATAATAAATTTTCCTCTAAGCGGGTCGTCGGACCTCTTAGCTTTTAGGTACTTGGAAAGGCTAATGACATTAAGGAACTAAAATCCATTAGGAATATTTTCATATTTGTTTTTTATAACTTTATGTGCCAGTCGTTACTGGCTCTGCATCTCAAGATTTCCATTAGAAGTCACTGTCAGAAACACCCTATATTTATAAAGTTTTGAAGAAACCATTTTTCTTTTCTCAATTTGTAAGCTTACGCCACTATTTTTTAAATCCAAAATGGCGGACGGTTGACAGCTATCATGAGACATTGTCGCGGGTTTCGTCGGCTCATTACAGGGCATCGATTTAGCTGTCATCGGGAATATTTATGGTGTCAATAGCAAGACATTAGCTTTTGTTTGTTGTGATTGTGAACAGATGATTCGGTTACGTATGACGTCACAATTCTTGCTGCAGTTTAAGTTACTTAATACTGGTTACTTAGAACTACACTTTCAAGCATCTATCACTCGTACAAAATACCTTTTGACTTGACTTACATTCTAATAGGTATCCATAGATGTTTTGACTTCCATATGTATATGAACATTCTGAAAGTTGATTTAATTTTTTTTTAATAATGAAAGTTTCTCCAATACTTGCTGTTATTCAGAGTATTACTTAACTCTATCTATTGATAATCTGTGACTCTACCTATAAGTTTTATCATAATATTATGTATTTCTCCGCCTTGAGTGACTGATTTTGCGCGTCATAGATGGATGCTACTTTGTGACTTTGCGATGCTATTTTATATCTAATAACAACAGTTTATTATTTTAAATTCTAAGAATAACAGTAAACAAGGATTGATGGGAGTGGCTTGTTTGAAAACAAATTATTAGTGCCAATGCCTGCAGATTAAAAAATCAATTAAACCTTTAAATTCAGAACGCACCCGGCCTACGAAAAACTTAATTTTTAATTTCTTTTTTTTCACGAGCCACCCGCATCAGACCGCTTGCAGCCGCTGGCGATATCTACCTGGGTACTCGCCGGGGCTGCCCAGGAACACTGAGGAGTAGACCCGCCGCGCTACGTCCGGCGGCGACGACCATTCGCGTCGCGACGGACACCATTTGCCTGGAAAAAGAAAAAAAAACATAAACTTCAATCTCCACTAATATTATAAAAATTAATGATTTGTTTGTTTGAATTGAATAGGCTTCGAAAATACTGGACCAATTTTAAAAATTATTTCACCAATGGAAATCTACATTATCAGGGAGTAACATAGGGTATATCCGGTATTCCCACGGGAACGGGAACTACGCGGGTAAAACTAGTAGGTATATTTTCGGACCCCGTGATCCCATCCGGGGTGCTGTTACACATGCCTCAGAATCATTCTGAGACTTGCGGGGTTTCCTCACGATGTTTCCCTCTACCGTCGAGCAGGTGATAGATCTCTATGTATTTTTTTAAACTGGTTTTTACATGCGGTTTCTAGGAATCGAACCCGAGCCTAACGCATGAGAGGCGAGCACACTAACCAGAAGGAAATCACTCCTAGGAAAGTAGTTTTTACAAACATATCACTTTCTTTTAATGTTATAATGGCGTTGACAGTTGATTTATTTTGTGCAAGGAGTTCCTTTAACCCAGCGTGTTTTATTACACCCATGAAGTCTCATTTCTAGTTCCATTCGAGTAGGACCGATCATCACGACCCTCCTTGCTCGTAAGATAAAAAGCCATTACAATTCGTACTAATGTCCTCCGGGCGACACATGTGACGTCGTTTTTTCAACCGATTTCGATTCCAAAAGAAAAAAAAGCTACATTAAGCTCTTCCCGCCTATCTAATGGATTCGTCCAACTCTCCCAGGACCTCGGCGTCATTACGCAAAAAAACACCAAAAAAAGAAAAAAATACTCGACTCAGAAAAACACCTCCTGGGAGACCGAAGGTGTTGCCACCCTCAGTCTTTTCTTACCCCAAAAGTAAGGGGAGGCAATATCATACACCATTAGCAATTTTCCTACTTTTTAACGATGTCACACTGAATATTACTGTTAGATAATGGACGAGCTCCGCTATTGTGTTATTTCGAGGCGTGTAAAACCGTCACGCTTGACCAGACCTGTTTAAAAAACATTGTTGAAATGGTTGACGAAAAAATGGGGGTATTTTATAAGCTTAGAGCAAATACGATGCTCTTTTTAATACTTTAATTGAATGATAATAACTATAGCGCTGCATGTTAGTCGCATGCAGCGGGCAACACAGCGGGGGTCGAATTCCGAATTCAAAATTTGAAAAGAACGCAACCACCATAATTTTCTCTGGCGTTATGTTCCTTTTTCGAAATTCGTAATTCGAACAAAAGCTCGCGCAGCGCAATGGTGCATGCATGATTGATAGCGGAGCAATGACGCCGCGCGGCGCCGAATGAACATTCGCTTTTTGAAAAATAAAAAGTCCTTGACCTCCCTTTGTCTGTTCTGATACATTTGTCTCGTCACCGCTGCCCTAGTACTTGACTCGCGTTACCCGCCCCAAAACCGCCATAAAATAAAATGACATCGCCTTAAGAAGCGAAAATTGCGCCATTACCGACCCAAAGAAAAAGTTAGCACCATAAACAAATACTAAAAATCTTGTAACCGAAATAAGGCGGCACTCTAAATAAGAATTAAAGTAAAATTGCTGAGGTGTGACTCCCCCGACCCAAGGATATTAGACTTGCGATATTCATAACGCGAAAAATTGTAATAACCTGGCGAATTCAGTAAGAGCGAGGTGGGAATGCTATAATATTTATATGAGGGCGAGCCGAGCCCCTCGCAAGGGGATTTGTAAAGGAAATTGTCTAAATATGCCCGTTATTTGAGCCGCTCATGTGTGACACTATACGAGTAATAGGCCCAGCGAAGGAGGCTTGAATAAGTAAACAAAAATGATGCAGGTCAAAATATACGATCCTGCCAGTCAAGCATCACTATCCTAGAGACGCTCAAGGGCTATAGATAATCCTATTGAGTCTGCATTCCGGTACTTCACGGTTTAGAGTTTATTTTGTACAATTTCAACACGGTATGGATTGTATGTCAATACCATATAAGAAGCAACACATCGACTGGACTTTTTATATTTTAATTAATATTAAACCTAATATAAAGTAGAGCAGTGATAGCCCTTACGGTTAAAAAACCGGCCGAAAATCAGTGAGGCTCGGGTTCGAATCCTGGCATGAACCAATGAGTTTTTCAAAAAACTTACGTACATATTTATCACTAGCTCGACGGTAAAGGAAAACGTCGTGAGGAAACCCGCAGGTCTCCGAATTAATTTTGAGACATGTGTGAATAGACCCGGTCCGGCGATGGGCTCACCACCTATCACGTTTAGGGGTCCAGTGTATCTCGTGAAATGTGGGTATATCCAGTAATTAATACCTCTGCCTACCCCCTCGGGGATGAAAGGCGTGAGATTATTATTATTATTAATAATATTATTAGTAAAGTAGATAAATTATTGAAAGGTAAGAGTGTGTTTATTGGTTTGTATCGATTAAGTATAAGAAGATAATTTATATTATGGGCTATTTTTTAATGCCTAACGATGACGAATTATAGGGAAACTCAAGTACATAATACCGAAATTGTTAAGTTGTTTATATTTGTAGGAGGTACAATAAATGAAAATACTGATCCGATTCTGAAAATTCTTGTAGTGATAGAAAGCTACAATATTCGCGAGGGACATTGTCTATGTTTTGTTGAAACGGAGATATTTACTTAGCTATAAAGTGTGTGCTAGGGTAGCTGACTGTATTCAAATTCACAATGATGACGCCACAGGTACATTTTAAATATGTAGTTAATTTTATTTTTGACAAATTATAAAAAAATATTAATTTGCCTGAGCAGTCAAATACTTAGATAGATGTTATAACTATTAACACTGAATATTAACAATCGTATTAGTGTTATAAAACGCGATAAAATGGCTAAACCAAGAGGCAATTTATTACCGAATTTCTCACGAAAACACGTAATAACACGTCTGAAAGAAAGTTTATTCCGCTGTAACATAGCTACACTTTATATGGTCTAACCGATCATTAAAACCAAATTTACCGCAACCAAACTGAATACAATGCCAAAACTCGTGATGTAAAACATTGTAATTACACATTCATATTTCTTTTTTCCACGTTTCCAAAATTAAAACAATTGGTGGCTTCGAAAACTGTTTTGATTTCTATCATTCGAAAGAAACAGACGATTTGTGTTTAATAATAGTGTTTGTGTGAATCAGAAATTAGATCTTCCACGGGGCATAATTTGGAGGGAAACCAGCAATTATTTTTACTCGATAATCACTATGAATTATTGTTTGAACGATTCCTTTTCATTGTAGCTGGGATTGGTCGGGTTGTTTTAATTTTTGTTTCATTGTTAAGGCTCGAGCTGTTTTTTAGGTTATGTTACAATCTTTGGGGTCAGCCATTTTGTTATTTATAAGAGGTTAGATATTTTTTAAATATAAATGAATAAAAACAAAAAACGTTCCACATAAAATACCAGGCAATCAGCACCTGCAAAGGTACCAGCCCAAAATAAAGGAAAATGCAGGGATGTCCCTCTTCTCACGATAAATCACTCGTTTTTCTGCTCGGAGTCTCCCGCGTTTTATGTTATCCTGGTACTGCTCCAACTGTCTGGACCTTTCTTGTGCTTTTTACATTTATCCCCAAGCTCTGGATTCAGGGATACGCATAAATTTTATATGCCTTTTTATATTATTATATCTTCGGAAAATGTTCAGAATACATTTTATTGAAACAGAAAGGGATTTTTTACTATTATCATTTTTATGGCTAAAAAGCAAGCATTTCTATGCTACCTGTAACGCATTTTATTTGCGACTATCGGGTGCCCAGCGGCTTTCAGGATCTTGTTTACTCCCGTTCCCGTGGGAATTCCGAAAAATCCTTTCATAGAACCTATTCTCTTTAAGTAACCTCCATGCCAAGTTACAAGTTCCTAGATCCAGCCTAACTACACAGTCAGTCAAGGTTTTCGTTTACTTTTTTGCAAACTCCAAACATTTTCTTACACACGGATTCGCATGTTCTCAAGTAGCCCCGAAGATAGTACATAAACCGTTCGGCACATATAAAATATGTATGTATGTCTGTAGCAAACATCGGGTCCCGCATAAAGCAATCTCCTTAATGGTCCCGATAGCTCTGTAACTGCGAGTGATCCCATCGATCCCTACAGGTTCACATTAAGGAATTGTCTTTTCTATACTCGTAAGTCTATGGTAGACATACGATGACATAGGGTAGTGTCCTTCCTAGTCAAATCAGTTACTTTTTATGATCTGTCAAAACGAAATTTTACTATCTGAAATAGCAAGGCGTGACGTCATAGTTTCTAGTACTCAATTTCAGCACTTTTTTTGATTGTATTATTATTTTAAAATTTGTTATAATTGTAAATTGAAAATCGAAATACATTTTGAGGTGTTTTCGGATAATCTTTTTAATGAATCACTACTCGCAATTTAATTTTGATGGTGTCAACTACCCCATTGACAAGTTCCTATAGTTGAATGCGCTAAAAAAACTAAGATGACTGTTATTTTTGCCATATTTGTAGGTATGTTGGTGGTTATAAGGAAACTGACGGTTTCGGGTGGGTTCTTCCAACAACTTGGCCTGTCAATTCAGTAATAAATTTTCATTACATTTCATTACAATTTCTAATCCAAATTCATATTATGTCAATACAATAATATTAATTAATAACTATAGGTTTTAAGAATGGATAAAAATTCACGTTCTAGTAAAAAAAATCATTACAACTATGTAGTTATGTACGTACATGTCATGATATAGACACGTGTAGATTAATCCCAAAACTAACATTTTGAAACTGTGAATTTTCCTGGAAATTATGTGCTTTTCCGAGATGAAAAATACCATAATCTCTTTTGCCAAAATGCAAGCTATCATTCTGCCAAATTTTATTAAAATCGGTCTACTGTTTTAGCCGTGAAATGACAGACAGTTGAGACAGTTCCTTTCGCATTTACCTATATAATTTTCGAAGGTTTGTTATTCCTTTAGTATCATATGATTCGAGTGTTATTAAAATTGAAGAGGTAAATTAATACCTACATTGTACTCAAAACGTACTCCTCTTAAAAGGCATTGTCCAAAAACGGTCCGTAGAGAATCACTATGGTTTTTTGGGATGCGCCTGCGCACGCAGCGTGTTAATTCGGAATGTGACCGATTTGACACGTCCCTGCTGTATTTGTAAGATAAATACTTGTAATTGGACATTTATAGCGGTTTATACGGTAAAACGGTACTTTTAAGATTGCGTACATAAAGGGTCAAGATTAAAGGTCAAGCCTCCGTCCTTACCGTCCGTCTGTCAGTCTGTATGTCTGTCTGTCTGTAGGCTGTATCGCATGAAACGTAAAGTGTGTACCTACCTACGCTAAGCCTGATACATTTGGAAGAATTTTCGCTTGTAAGCTAAAATTTGATTACCCCGACCCTAATTAGAGTTACACAATGAGAAGTCAGTAAAACTGTGTTTTTTTCTATTCCGATCCATTCATCGACACTAAATAATAAATAATAATAATATAATCTCACGCCTTTTTATCCCCGAGGGGGTAGGCAGAGGTATTCATCGACACTATATGGTCATAAACATGAAAGAAACCCTTTTTTTGTAATTGTCATTGTTACTATAAGTGAAGGCTTTCTCGCCACGGGGTGGTAAAAGATAGCTGCTCGCTAAAATGACACTTAGGTGTATCAGGCAGAACTTTTTTCGATAGTACCTATAACAATAAATATCAAAAATACAAACCAAGTTTTTTCGACGTTTTTTGTTTCTATTGTACGATGGTACAGGTACAGAATCTGGAATCCTAGTGCAGTCGTGTACCAATGAGTGCATGTTTCAAAAACTTACGTAGTACATATTTATCACTAGCTCGGCAGTGAAGGAAAACATCGAGAGGAAACCCTAGGTCCACGAATTGATTTTGAGGAGATAGCGGCGATAGGTTGTCAGTTTAGGCTTCCAAAAAAATATACTAGTGAGTAGTGGGTATTTCCAGGAATTGAATACCTCTATCGACCCTCTCCGGGAAGAAGGCGAAAATATATGGCGAGAATATTTATTTTTATGTTAAACTAGCGGATGCCCAGCGGCGTTGCCCGCGCGGATTCCGTTTATTCCCGTTCCCGTGGGAATTTCCGAAAATCCCTTCATAGTGGTTGCCTACGACATATTTAAGACACCTACATACCATATTTCAAATAGCGGGTGCCCAGCGGCGTTTTCCCGCTTGGATTTAGTTTATTCCCGTTCCCGTTTGAATTTCCAAAAATCCCTTCATACCAATTTCCTATGACATATCAGACACCTTCATACCATTTTTCAAGTTTCTAGGTGTTATCGTTTCGGAGTAGTACGTATTTCTCTTTTTAACCAGTTTTTTTTATTTTCCCGTGGGAATGAGATATTTTCCTGGAATAAAAAGTACCCTAGATGTTGATCCGGGTACTCAGTTATCTCCATACCAAATTTCATCAAAATCCGTCCAGTAGTTTTTGAGTGATGCGTGCACAACCAGACAGACAGACAGACAGACAGACAGACAGACAAAAATTCCAAAAAATTGTGTTTCGGTATCTATATCGATAACTATATACACTACCGTTAAAATTTTCAAAAAATATTTAATGTACAGACACGGCCCCGTTAGAGTTTTATTATATGTATAGATAAGATATGTATAGATATAGATATAGATAGATGTTTTTTTTTTGCGATATTCATCATGTAAAAAGTAACAACTTTTTATTGTACTTCAATAAAAATAAAATATGCAATAAGCGACACAATTATTATAAATGTACAATGGGCGATCTTATCGCTTTAATCGATTTCTTCCAGACAACCTTAGGTATTATGTAACTGTGATAAACAGATAAAGGTAGGTTGTGCAATAAAGTTAACACTGGATTATAGCACCTATGCTTATATATACAACATGTAACAGAATAAGCGCAATTCCTGAAATTAGTTTGTTCAGTATCGACTACTTATTCGATTTCAGCTATTTTTTATGTGTGTTAAATTAAAAAAAAATGAATTAGTTTAGCTGAATTTAGTGCTTTGTATGGAAATCGTGCTATTGGTAATCGATATTTAAGAAAATTGGTTAGACACAACTAAAATTCGATAGCATCATATTTTTTTCATATTAATATACTAATTGGGGTGTATGAGGAATTGCGCTTTATCTGTTACGCGTTGTATAAACTAACCTCCTAAAAACAAAAATGTCCTATAAAAAACACTACATCAAATGAATACAAACTCAACTCGAACCAGCATCGATTAACAACGTATAGAACCCCCAAATTAGACCTAAAACAAACAGCTACCTACAGTATCGACCCGCAGTACCTACGGATGAGTTATACGTCAGTTACCAGAACCACCCCTTAGCCTCACCCCTCCGCCCTGCTAACCTACTCTCACACTTAGCACTCGGTAATAACGTTACGTTTCCCCTGACAGAGTACTCAAGTCTTGTGGCGTTTAGAAGTCTGCGCCAAGAGCATCAGTAAGACATTCGCTAGGTTATACGATAATGGGTTTTATTGGTTCGGGATAAGGCTAGGGCGGATCCGTGTAGGGCGGGCGGTTTTGGAAATGCATTTTTGTTTATCGGCTGGTAATTGTATGGACTCAACATGTTAGAGGGAAAAAAATTGCTTCTAATATATGCATTTAGTAGAGTAGTTGCTGGTATTTCAAGTTACATACATACACATACATAAAGCTCACGCAATTGTCTCACAGGGGTAGGCAGAGACCATGGATCGCCACTTTGCTCGATCTCTGCATACTTCTTTCGCTTCCTTCACATCCATAAGCCTTTTCATGCATTATTTAAAGTTATACTGCCAGTGTAAATAGAC
Organism: Ethmia dodecea; assembly: GCA_963855545.1. Classification (NCBI taxonomy): domain Eukaryota; kingdom Metazoa; phylum Arthropoda; class Insecta; order Lepidoptera; family Depressariidae; genus Ethmia; species Ethmia dodecea. The sequence goes on along the minus strand of OY979457.1, from coordinate 12,572,516 downwards.
ATTCCTTAAAGGAGCTAAAACTGGCAGTTAAGCACTAGAGTCCTAACGCAATCCATTAAAATAAAAACAAAAATCTGATTAAAAATCGGAACACAAGTTCAACGGCCCCATAACAAATATGGCGGTCATAGCATCAGGCCGGAAGCCTATCCATTACGCGGTGACAGCGCGGCGTTTTTCACCACCCGCTCTGACAGCCACCGCTGGATCTGACAGCTGTCAAACATGACCTTGACAGAACCAGTTTGACAGTTCGTCATCGATCATCGCGAGGGGCTATATGTCTTGTGACGTCTCGCCGGGTCAGAAGGTCAATGATACTATGCTGCTTGGCCGAGTTTTCAGTAAGCATTTGTAATTTCAGCGAATGACTTTTTATATATCTTTATGGCTGTGAAATCTACTCAGTTTATTACCACAAGTTAAGCAATGTTAAGTGTGGTTAGTCTTTTGATGGGTGATAGATAGATAAAGTTGTTATGACGTGCTGTAGTTCTTATGTGCTGTATATACCTACCACGGCTTGCTGAGAAAAAAAAAATACCAGCGGTTCTGTGCGGTTTCGCCCGCGTAGTTCCCGTTCCCGTGGGAATATGGGAATAAAATATAGCCTGTGTTACTCAGGGATCTTTCAGCTTTCTATTGGTACAAGAATTTTTTAAATTGGTTCAGTAGTTTTTGAGTTTTTATAATAGTATAGGGATAACTATAGTTATATATTTCAGGTCCAGTTTAAGGGATCTACATACTTAAAATCCCGTCTATTATCACAGAATACAAGGCACTTGTCCAAATGAATATAAAACAAAAATCGCAGGGGTGTAAGTAATGACAGTTTGATGGTGACCACCCTAACTGTGAGCCACCATTATACTGTCACTATTAAGGACTCTACACATAATCGTATACAAAGATTTTAACGGTTTTAGAAAGAACCTTTTTTTTTTTTTTTATTATGCTATTTAGTAGAGTCAGCCGCCGATTATTATTGGTTTACGATTTCATACCTGAACTAGCAAATACTGAGCTAAATTTAAGTACATATAGCTAGACGATAAGTTAAAACATAATTTTACAAAAAGAGCGTAATGCCTACAAACTGCTCCTGCAGTGTAGCAATTTTTTTTTGTAATAATATGTACCTAGATAAGAAAATTTAAATAAATGAAGAAACGCCCCAGTGCCATAAAAAAAATCTATGGAAATTGTTGAACGCACCATATTTTTGAGCATGGAGCATCAAGCTATGATCCTAGCCTGTCGAACACATGTTGGACAAAATAAAAAAAAACTAAAATCTTTGTGACTTCGTAGCTTCTACTGATTCTACCTCCGTTTTGTAATTTTCGACGTGTGATGATGCACTTACAAGTGCAATACGGTGCTGCATGCAAGTGGGTGCAGTAAAGTGATTGACGATGAACTGGCAGATTCTAGTCGATCAAATGCAGGGGCGTTATTTGGAGTCATGTTACAGCTGAGGGTGGCAGCGTGTTTTTCCGCGTTTTTTTATTTTGCAAATGGCGTCATTTTAAGTAATGTGTGCGTTTTAGGTTATATTTTATAAAGTGGAAACCGTACACCCTGTATACTTTCCCGAAGTTTGTATGAAAGCAATAAGAATATAATTACAACATTGTTCTCTAAGTAGGATCAGTGTGGAACAGTGCGCAGTATTGCGCATATTAGCGCATTTTGTTTTAATTTCATGAAAAGAGTATTTTCTTTGTTTTTTATTCAGGACTAGTTAGCTTCCTCAAGGGGCAACTATCTGAGCGGCTTAGCAGTGAAAAAGCGACAGCAATTTTTTTTACATTCTAATTTTAACCTTTCTTAAATTATTTTTGGTTTCCATTAATATAGCGTAGAAAAACAAAACCTGTAATTATATGCTAATTCGAATCGGCAACGGTCATACACAAGGATCCTTATTTCCAACAATATGACAAGACAAACTAACAGATATAAACCTATTTTTATATAGCTACCTGCCAAGCCCTAAGCCCCCAAAAGCCCAGTCTCATGGTGGTACGCAATAAAAAGAGCCCAAAAATATACTCCAAACAAAATTGTGCCAGTCATCGGGGTCAAACGCATTTTCATAATTTTCATAACCCTACGCCGGTACACACAAAAGTATGAGTTATGATTATTGGCGTAAAGCTCCTATTTGGTTGGCTGAGGATTTAAGTTGTATCTTTTAAAAAGCCTGGATGAATAAAAGTGCCTACATATTTATGTTTAACGAATTGCAATGTGTTTGTCTGTTCATATTGTGTACTCCGTTTTAGTTACAAACGATAGATACTCGTACGTAGAAGTTATGACAATGAGATGGTGACATGATATAAACATAAATATGAAATTTGCAGTGATATCTCATAAACATTTTGACATTTCAATATGTACTTTACCGTTAGTTTTTTTTTGTTTTTATGGCTCAGCTGCTACGGAATTATGCTGGCTGGTGAAACAACCGTTCGAGTAGGGTAATTCTTATGGCAACACACATCCTACTAATATTATAAAAGCGAAACTATTGGAGTACCGACGTTTGGATGTCTGTTGCTCTTTCACGCTAAAACTGCTGGACGGATTTTGATGAAACTTTTAGTATGCTTTATTTTATCACCATATATCTCATAAATTACAATAGAATATATTATTTTCTATCACAACCAAATTACGACTCATTTCTTTACTACTTCTCCTTACAGAGTAAGCCATCGAAAAACAGTATTCGCAAGCATATCCACAGGAAAAACTGGGTCCAAAAATATGACAATCATGCCAACTTTGAGAAAAAGTACAAGTGTGACACGGGGCGGGGCGGGCCGCTTTTTCTGATGGCACCGCGAAGGTTAGGTCCGCTTTCTAGGTCGTTGGTCCCTATCGATTAGAAGATTGATATTGCGACTTAATATTTTTGAGACAGTCAAAAACCCATGTAGTCTTGAAAAGAAGCTGCATTAACGATGAAGATATGTGTTTAAAGGGAAAAACTCATTTTTTATAATTTGCGATGTGTTATTAAGAATAAGGGTTACATACATACATACATATGATCACGCCTTTTTCCCGAAGGGGTAGGTAGAGACAACAGCCCGCCACCTGCTACGATCCTGGCATACCTCACGTGCCTCATCCACATCCATCAATCGGTTCATACAAGCTCAAATAAATTTCCGGTCTGGTAACAGTGATAATAGCTTTACGTATTGTTGCACGCCCATCTATCACAGGAAAAATAAAACGACGTCTCCAACTATCTCTTTTTAGGGTTCCGTACCTCAAAAGGAAAAAACGGAACCCTTATAGGATCACTTTGTTGTCCGTCTGTCCGTCCGTCCGTCCGTCTGTCAAGACCCTTTTTCTCAGGAACGCGTGGAGGTATGAAGCTGAAATTTATATCAATTACTCAGGTCTACTGTCCCTTGAAGCTGTGAAAAAATCAAACTTCTAAGCCAACGCAATCAAAAGATACAGCCGTTTATGCCGCAAATTTTCGACACTTGCAAGGGAATCAAAACCTACAGGGTGCTTCCCGTGAACTCAGAATCTTGAAATTTGGTACGAAGCAACGTCTTATAGCATAGATAAAGGAAAAATTACGAAAACCATAAATTTGCAAGGTTGTACGGAACCCTCGGTGCGCGAGTCCGACTCGCACTTGGCCGGTTTTTTTTAAAAACCGCCACAAACTTAGTTATGAAGTCCTACTTACTGATAACAACTATAGATTTTCATAGAACTGATACTGAACCCTGCGTGCACGAGTCTGACTCTGACAGATGACAGATCGAATGAAAGATATACGAGTGCATCTGTGATTAACGTCAGTGTCTATAAAGCGATTGACGCTATGATGTTATGCTAAATTTTTTATCGAATATTACATTCTCCGCACGCATAGTTTTTTCTTTACTTGGACATTGGCGAAAGGCACCAAAACCACGGTAGCCATTATCACCACATCACATAAAAATAGTAGAAGAAGATGGCCGCATGATCAATTTAAAATATAGACGATTACGATTTCAATTATAAAAATAAGTGATTGAGACACAGCAATTTCTAAGGGGTAAAAAAAGTATTTAGAAATATGAATATCTTGCCATTATCACTAACGATAGCCGAACAACCCTTGAAACATTAAATAAGTGTAATTACCAAAGTTCAAGATACAATTACCAAGCTAGCATAACTACGGCGATGTGTAATGAAAGTAATTAGCAATAGACTGAGCGTGGCGTGGCACTGGCAGGCGCGGCGGGGCTTCGCTGTCGAAACTCCTCGCTGTCATGCTGCCCTGTTACTGGATCAATGATTGATACTATTAAGTTTAATATTTTCTAGCAAAATCTTCGCTTTTTTATAGTACGAGTAGGAATTGATAATTTCCACCCGCGTTAAACACTCTACTTTTCATTTCGAATTCAAGGAAAGTAAACAAAAAAAAATTCACAAACATTCCAAAACGCAATAATACCTACAAAAAAAAAAAAATTGTCAACAATACAACCAAAGAGGTTGGAAGAATGAGAAAAATTTGCTCTCAAACTAGACAGATCCTATGGATACTAAGTACTAAAAAGTACATTGTATGTAAAATACTCAATAAAATATTCAAAACGTTCCACTTTTCTGGCGCAGTCGGGTGCAAATGTAGACTACGACACACAAAAAATTTAGTAGAGGTTTCTAGTTAAAAAAATGGGTATAAAATGCTTACAATCACTCCCAAAGCACGTCTATTCGTCACCAGCGCATGCACCATCAAATTAGTTTGATGTGAATTTGATACGGAAGCGCCAAGTTATTCTATTACACATGAATACTGCTGTCAATTTAGTTCAATGTTGTGACTATCTGGTTCGAATCCCGGTAAATATTTCTGTCATACATGCTGTCATCAGCTACGTAGACCTGACTTGACATGGTGGGCTTATACACAAATTGAAAGTGCTTTAATAATATATCTGATAAACCGATTTGAAACGGTTTTGGAAACCGAAATTTGGTAGAAAGAAAGCCACTATCCTGAGGAAGGATATGCGCTACTTTTACTCTACCGCGGACGTGTGGCTACAGGGCAATGGCTAGTAAACTACAAAATACTAATGAAAACTCTCGAAATTTTAGTTTCAAACTAACCCTGTTTAGGTATCCCTCAAAAACTTGCTACATTTAGGGATGGGGGGGACTGAGGGGCAAGGGGGGAGGGACCCTCTGTAACTAAATTTTGAACTGTCACGTAGATTAATGATGCCAGGCCGTGCGATACGCGCTAACGCCGAAAGGATAGTGTGGATACGACGGGACATTTTTGTGGAGCAAACTTGGGATCGAAATTTGCGGTTGAAATGAGGAGGTTTGTGTGGGTGTTTCGAGATGTATAGTCTAGCTATCTATGGATGGTATAAAAGTCAAAGAAGAAGTTATGATTTTCAATCCTTATATACGCCTGCACTAAAGGAATGAAAGAGTATAAGTAGTTTTGGGTTACCTGAAATATCCTATGAACAACAAATAAGCAGCAGTATTAACGTTACTAACGTTAGCCGCTGCTTCTGTAACTGACTTCTTCTGATGATGCCTATGATCTTCCACAAGAATCAAATAAATTTCATCAAGATTGGTTCAGTGGTATAGCCGTGAAAAGGTAATAAAGACAGATAGAGTTACTTTTGCTTTTAAAATATCAGTAGGGATGTACAGATACGTATAAATATTCAAATAAAAAGTTGTCAATTATGTCAAAAAACGATAGTACATACTTATTTACATAGAATACAAAACAACGTAATTAAATCGAATAATAATTCTGAGATAGTTTAACACAATGTTATTTCATGTAGAGAAGAATTAATATACACTTCCCTTACTGGATACGTGTAAAACTAGCAAACACTCATAATAATTAGGTAATTTAAATAAATGTAGGTTGTATCCACGCAAATCTGACGGCGGACAGCGCGGCGGCGGCGCGGCGCGAGGGTACAGAATGGATTTCGGAAATCGATTGCCTCCAAAAATATTTACTGGGACCACGTGTGTGTTCTGACGCAGCCGAAGTGAGGACCCACCTTTCTACGCTTAATTATAGATTATAGACTTTAAAAGCCCGTTTAAATAAATGATTTAAAAAAAAAAAAAGAATAGATCGACACAATATTTTGAATCTGAAAATAATTTCATGTGCAGCAAAGTGATCTTATCTAGTGAGGGTTGGCTGAAGAACTGCATTCTTGGATGTACCTCATTTTTATACCGACTTCAAAAAAAGGAGGTCATGATCCATTCAACTTTTCATGTTTTTAATTTTTTTATGTTATTTACATCAGAATATTTCGACTAGGTGAATAGATTTTGATGATTATTTTTTTATTTGTTAATTTTGATGATAAAACCCTAGAAGTCTTAAATTTGCTTTAAGTATTTGCGCGACAAATGGACGAATAATTCAATATCACGCCAACCGATTTCGATGATTCTTTTTTTAACCGACTTCAAAAAAGGAGGAGGTTCTCAATTCGACTGTTCTTTTTTTAGTAATATTCGTTGAAGTCGGTTTTTTACTCTTTAGAGCTCTATGATATCACATAATACAACGCGTAACAGAAAAAGTTCAATTCCTCATACACCCTAATTAGTAGATATATTAATATAAAAAAATACGATGCAATCGAACTTTAGTTGTGTCTAACCAATTTTCTTAAATATCGATTAATAATAGCATGATTTCCATAGAAAGCACTAAATTCAGCTACGATATTTTTTTTTTAAATTTAACACATATTAAAAATAGCTGAAATCGATTAAATAGTCGATACTGAATAAACTAATTTCAGGAATTGCGCTTATTCTGTTACATGTTGTATAGGGGAAGTTGGTAAGGCGACACCTGAGTGGAAGCTCTTACAAATACCTACGAAAGAATTCTAGGCTGTTCATTTCCTAACGATGTTTTCCTTCACCTTCGTAGCGATAAATATGTAACTTGTAAGTTTAAAAAAAACTAATTTGTCAATACCCTAACCAGGAATAGAACAAAGGCCTAACTGAAGAAGTTTCAGGTTGATTTCAAATCTTTCAACTCTATGGCTGCCTTGGAAGAAGGTTAAATTATCACTTAAGAAATAATCAAGCTATAGAGAAACGAAACGAAAATAAGAACCGGTCAAGTGCGAGTCGGACTCGTGTCCGAAGGGTTCCGTACCATTATCAATAAAAACGGCAAAAAAATCACGTTTGTTGTTTGGTAGCCCCCCTAAATATTTATTTTATTCTGTTTTTTTGTTGTTATAGCGGCAACAGAAATACATCATCTGTGAAAATTTCAATTGTCTAACTACCACGGCTTATGAGGTTCAGACGGAAGGACAAACGGACAGCGGATTGTTGTAATGGGTCTCGTTTTAACCTTTGGGTAGGGAACCCTACAAACCATCATCTAGATTGTTTAATACGTTTTAATTATGAAACCGGCTCATAGTTAATTGTTAATTATTCCACAAAGTTAGAAAAAAGCAATCCATCTTAGAGTAATCAACTTTCCAAATCTCAACGTCGAAATATAAATTCAGCATCAATTAAACTGTTTCAATGTTCTATCATACATTAACATCATTCGAGTTCGTTAATTAAACTAAAACTCCGCCATTTTGTCGGACAAAATAAACGCGGAATATCCAAAAACCGCGAACCGTCAAATGAATCATCACACCGCGCCGCAGCGACCAAATATTGCCATTAGATAAATATTCCACAATATAAAAAACCATGACCTAGCCAACGTGAATAACAACACAAAACCACTATAATATAAATTATGAAAAACATTACACACTGGCGCACAGCCGTAAACGTCACAACGATCAGCTGATCAAATATATTGCTTCTATAAAAAGTGAAAACGCAAACTACTCTGCCACATTCTGCCCCTTCGCCGTCCCTCTCGAACGTTCTCGTTAGCCCACCGAGGGAGCGAGAAGGAGTGCGTCGCGTAAAATGATATATTAATGTCAGCTGCGTTTAGGACCTCGTGAGTCTACAAAATAATAGATGGTCACAAATAAATTACTTGGCGAGTGCATTCTGAACGAAATTCGGGCGGGCGTCGACCTCGACCGTGGCGCGTAAATCACCATTGATATACGACTTGCGAAGGTCGCCATCTTGGATGTAGCGTTCGAAATTTGAATCTGGGCGCGATTGGGTTGTTTCTAGACGTGTCAAAATGAGGTTTTCAAGTGTTTCGACACTTTTTAGGTTATGTTGAGGTTATAATTTGTATTTGACATGTGGTTAACAGTATAATAACACGGTTCAGTTGGAACCGTCGCATATTCGTTTGTAATGCTTTTTTGGACCGTTTTGTTGTGTGACAAGCAATTTATATGGTTTGTAGCTAATCACACATCAATCTGACAGGCAACAATCATAACATCAGATATCTAAGCTTGCAATTTGCAACAATTAAACAATGATTGTTGTAAAACGCAACAATTACGCTGTTCAACACATTTCACTAATTAATGGTTAATTTGTTGTACGCAACTCTCTTGTCTTTCAAATATGTTTATGCCGTTTTTTTGGTGTGAATAATAACATGTGATATCCTCGTAAGGAGGTCGAAAACCTCTAAATTGTTTTCGTAAGCAAATACGACACCCGTTGTATATTTAACGACTCGTATTTTTAGGAGCTGTATCATTTTGCTAATTATGTTCTTAAATTTTTCTTTAGTTACTTTGTTCATTTCTATTACATTGCAAAAAAGAGATTAGAATTATCATTTTTCGCTGTTTCATCTTGTGTTGAGTATTTCAAAAATATTTAAGTAAACTTTCGCGCCGTATAAACAATACTCAGAAAAACAAAATGGCTTCTATTTACATGAAGAAATCGATAGTGTTCTAAAATTAAAAAGCAATACTGATCGGTATCGGCCGATCGCATTAATGCCCATGTAATATGTGGTATTGTTTTAGTAACCATCAATCATTTTTAGAGGTCCTTATGCTGTAGACAAAGGGTGCTTATCCGACTTTCTGTTTAAACCATGACTTCGATTGAGTTTTCGTTACAACGAATGGAAAACGAATGGTATTCTAATCAAGCCTGGAGTATAAAACGACGAAACTACAAAACAACGTTCCATTAAGTTACTTGCATTTTTTGCAATAGAAATATTCAAGTGTGATACTCAACTTTCTTTACTATCGATGTTAAATGATGCAAAAACCTATTTAGTTGGAACAAGGAAATAAAAGTATCGACTTAAAAACACTTTGCATACGAAATAAGCATAAGAAACGGGGAATGGATATTAGAATTAATAGCTTATGCTGCGGAACCCGATGAATGTAATGAGAAACGCACAGATCGCAATCAACGTGAAAGAAACAAAGCTCATTATACGAGTAATTAATATTGTGCGCCGATACCGAAGAACAAATCAACCGACGGACGGACAACTCGATAACACGATTTGAAAATAAAGAAAAACCCACCCGTCCTACTCACACTTGTAACTTGAAAAGAGACAGAAGTATTCAATTTCAGCGCCGCGTCCGTATTTTATGATAAATAGCAAAACGAAGCCGCCTGAGTGTGTTCTCGTGTCCGATTGATATTGTTCGAATATAATTTATTTTATGCATTCCCACCAAATGAATACATCGTTGCTGATTTTTTTATTTAAAAAAGTTGGATTGTGCCGATTTTTTAATCGGAACGAATCTGTCACTTTGACACCGCGCGAAAAATGATCTGCGAATTTAATTTTTTAATTTGGTCTTCGGATGCGCTCGGTTATTAATTCCAATTTCCGCGTCCTTGACAAAGGCCCGGTTGCAGCGCACCGTTAATTACGGCAAAGGTGATTTTCGATTACACGCGGCAATAGCGCTTAAAAAGATCGTAAAAGGCGTACTAAGCAGCAGCGAATAACAAACGTTAGCGTTAAACTTTTATGTGCTATTTTTGTGTGTTTATGGCAAATGAGAGTTGTTCGAACGCTAATAAATTAGCATGCTTTAATGACGTAATCAAAGTTTATGACGCGACTCGAATCCCCGGACTCCTAGTGTTGGCCGATTGACTTATTCCGCACAAGAATACCGAGGGCGGCCATAATTATTTTTCGAGTTTTATGAAGATTGGAATTTTTGTTAACATGATCTTTTTACAGCACAATGATTTATGGCGCTTCCTGTTGTCTCGCCGCAGATGTACTCACCCATGGCATCTGGAACAAAAGAAAAAAAGATTTTTTATTTTTTTCATTGACACTTAAATCTGGGATTGTCTGTTGTTCAAATGCTTTGAGCAAAATAGTTGTAACTATACTCGGTGTCAATCTTAGAGATGATGATAATAATAAGTAACATTTTTGTAGGTTATGTCACAAACTCAAGCAGAATATATATTTTTTTATTTCTTTTCCATGACTAATTTATATTTTTAGGCAGTTTATATGTAGACACATTATACAAAATATTGACTAAATAAATGGAACCAACTAGGTGTCACATTTGCTGGATGAAGGCTATTCGTAGTTCAAACGATTGACGAAAAATACATTTTTCCGGACAGATCAAGGAATAAGCTACCAGAAGAAGTAGTCTCAGCACCCAATGTTAATCAATTTAAAAATAAACTGGACAACTACATATCCTGTAATGAGAAAGCTTGAGTGGAGAACACCAAGATTTATCAAGCGTTTATCAGTTGTAAACTTTGAGTATTAAACCAAGTAGGTATTACAGATGGAAATTAACGTTATCCTTTTGTACAACTGGATGTTTCGGATCTCTTTTTACACGAAAATACGCTGTAATTTGCCACTTTTAGTTCATGTCATTCCGATCGTACCGTGATTTATAGACAGACGCGGAACTCAAGACAACTAGTTTTATATAACAGGTATGAACATTGCTCATACCCTTTTGGCAGAACGCGTCACTGGCGTCTCCGGTTGGTTTAATAATCAAAGGTTTTAAACTGCTTGCCTGATTAATAATAATAATAATAAAATTTCACCATACCAATATACCTACCCCGCATTCCACATCACGTAACAATATAGGTACTTGCTTATCGTTATCAACTTAAGGCGCGGTTATCTCGGCTATCATGACAGATGTGACAGCTCGCACTTGACGGAATTGGACAAGTTGACAGGTGAATGACAGGACCTATCCTCCAGGCCAGGGTCTTATTTAAATCTATTTTTAGTCTTATCACTATCAGTTTAGTAATTTAATGAGTTTCGATTGGCTAAGGTCATTTGTTTGTCTTTGGCTTAGTCCGCGTACTGGGATGAAAAGCCTTTCCTTCTACAAGGTGGAAGCGACCTATCAAACTTTCTCAGAATCGGTACAGGCGGTTAACAAACAAAATCCAGCTAATGAGAAGAAGGGGCCCCAGAAACTCTATTTATTGTAATTTTTATTAGTTATATTGGTAACACAAAAATGAGTTATTATATTTTCATCGTTGCTATATTGCAATGCGTCTTATAACAATCATCAACAGACTGGGTGTTAATTAAACTAAGCAACTATAATACACTATGTTAAGCCATGTCAGATAGCCTTCGATGGCTTGAAAAATTCTGGCATTTAGGTGACCACTAGCCTAACACTATCTCCCAATCCTGGGCTAGTGTGGGAGATTATGGCGCATACTTCCTCATGTGTGAGGAAAGAGCCTTAGTTCAGCAGTGGGCTGCTATTTATGGCCAAAAAATAAGAAACTGTTTGGCTGAATTTTCATGAATCAGGAATTTTTATGTAGGTACCGTAAGATTTGCAACGTTCGTGTATGTTACATGGGACTGTAGATACGAATGCTGAATTTGTAACATTGTTATATTACGGTAACAAACGCCTCACCGTCGCATTTCCATCCCAATCAGTCCTCCATCTTCACTGCTTAATTAAAGTCCTACAAAACCATCTATTTCAAGACTATACAAAAACCGCACAGATAGTTTATAGCAGAAATTGCACAGATGCTAAATAAATAATTAAAAGAACGTAGCGTAGAACGGAGCGTGCTGTTGGTTAATTCTATTTACATTCCGAGCCGAGCGGGCCTGCACGACCGCCGGTTGCACCGACCGGTTAGCTGTAACCAGGTGTAACGGTCGGTTAGATAACATGCACGCTGGAATTTAAAAAATATTTTTGTTGAATACAATTACTACACTGTTATTTTAGTCCTTAGGGTACTAAACAGCTGATAGTAATTCTAAAACCGAAACCGACGAGCTTGTATGAACCGATTGATGGATGTGGATGAGGCACGTGAGGTATGCCAGGATCGTAGCAGGTGGCGGGCTGTTGTCTCTGCCTACCCCTTCGGGAAAAAGGCGTGAGCATATGTATGTATTATACTGGACCTTACTAACAACACAGACATCAAGCCTGTCGAAAAAGAGGTCACAGTGTAATATCAAAAAGTTTTATTTATTTTATTTGATTGGGGATAACAACAGCCACCTTGTTATTTATTACAATTCAAATGTACATGCTGTTCGCAGTTAGGCCAATAACAGTTATCCACTAAGTACTTAAGAAAGATAAACAAATATAGTTGACTAGCGGTAGTGACCCGCCCCGGCTTTGCACGGGTGCAATGCTAATACTAAAACCTTCCTCTTGAATCACTCTATCTATTAAAAAAACCGCATCAAAATCTGTTGCGTAGTTTTAAAGATTTAAGCATGCATATAGGGACAGAAAAAGCGACTTTGTTTTATACTATGTAGTGATAAGCAATGGATTGGATGTTGCTGATAAATAACTTTTATTATGCGCACCGCCAAGGAGTGGAACTACCTGCCGGCGTCTGTATTTCCGAGTTCATATAACCCACAAGCCTTTAAGGATCGAGTGAACAGGCATCTTCTGGGCAAGCTCGTCCCAACGTAGGCCCCGTCTTTGCTCTCAGGCTAGTCTGGGGTCAAGAGCAAGCCCATTTTTTAGTAAAAAAAAAAAACTATGTAGGCGTTAAAAGTAGAAGGGTGTAATAATTGCTTTTATGGTCACGTTTTGTAACTAACTATACCGCAGCCGATACACCTTTTTCAAGGGCATTAAAATTTTGTCATTGACAACTCGTTTTGATAGGTACCTTAATTACCACCACCCCTAGGTACCCAAGGTTATTCACCCCTCAAACGTCGGATGATTAAACATCGGTTACCGCGCGACGCAGCCAGGCCCGTTCTGTGACGCAGCCCTACTTGGAAATGTACGTTTGATTCCACTTACTGGCTACGGGGGAGTTTACATGGTGGCGTTTTTGAGCTAAGAAAAAAAAACATTAAAGATCAGTATTTTTTTAAAAAACCATGAAAGCAAACGTGCTTATGGTAAACGGCCATCGTCGCTCATGGACAGATGCAACACTAGATACATCTTATACATTGCGTTGGCAACTTTTGAAGAACGAGATGTCAAAAACGCAAGGAAATATATTTATATAAATAATATAAATATATTTCATAATGGATGAACAGGACATTAATAACAGATAGCATCTATCGGTCCGGTCTACATGATATACAAAAACCTTGCTTGTTAAACGCTCTTTCTATTAGTAAAAACCGCATCAAAATCCGATGAATGGTTTAAAAGATATATGCGTAGGTACAGAAGACGCGGATTTACTTTGATTTATACTATGTTGAGATCGACGGGCCTGTTGGCTCAGTTGGTAGTGACCCTGCTTTCTAAGCTGAAGGTCGTGGGTTGTCATATCTGTGGTCGTTTAATATTTATTTAAGTACTAGCAGCGTCCAACGGTTTCACCCGCGTAGTTCCCGTTCCCGGTTGACTTGTCTGTAGATTCATGTAAGCCACCGCGTATCGACTTGCGTGCCTCGCCGGCGAGTAGAAGTCGTTCTTAATAAGCGGCTTATGTACAGTAATAGCAGCGAGATCCAACGCACTCGGTGACCTGGACTCTGAGACTTGGGCATGGTGATGAACTTTCGGGCATGGTTGTGAACTGTTGAGGCATGGTTCTGAACTATTGTACGAGGTCGTAGATTTTTGAACTGTAATAATTTAAATGCTCATGGGTTTAAGTTTGGAACTTACTTAGTTTAATAAGAAATAGTTACTTATAAGATCATTGAAATGTACTACTAGAATCCAGATTCTATAAACTATAGGTTTTCTTTGCGAAACATGAGCATTGTAATGTAATGAATGATTGAGGCATGATAGTCAACCTTTGAAGCATGGTCATGAAAAAAGTGAATGGCTTGTTGTTATCAGGAGTATCGCCACAGTCAAATAAAAAAAAAACCATCATTATAATATTTGCTCTTGTATTTTACTCAATCTAACGAAACTGAAGATCAGGGTGAGTGGCCACTCTTTGAAATCGGTAGAGGTCATGTCGCCATCAAGACAAGGTGAGTTTGGCATTCAGAGACTGGTCAGACTTACGAAAAAAGAATGCCCTAACAATATAGTCCCAAGAAATACATACGAAACTTTTGTCTCAGTAAATCTTTCCTTGAAAATTTGAACTCAAGCGCAGCTGTTCTGAAAGCATTATATATAACCCTCCATACCAGCCAGATAAGCCCTGAAACAACAGGACTGGCCATTCAATACTGGCAACACTGGCTAGAGTGACCAGGCGTACAGCGACGCGCAGAGCTGTAATTTATTGACGCGGCGACACCGCTAATGCAGCGCGCGACGCTGACTGATACCGCCGCGATATGATACGGTGACGCGGCTAAGTGCGATCGCTTGTTCGCTGATACCGTTGGGATTCGGCCTACGCGAGGTGACACTGCGTTCATGCGAGCCTGGTACCATAGATACACGAGTTGTTCATTATTTTTTTATCTCCCAGGAGTTTGTTGGCACTGGGGATTTTGATTCATCTGTCTAATAGTTAGAGAGTGTCAAAATTAAGTCGAAAATTTGGCGAATCTGTTTTGTTTTTTTGTTGGCTATAGATATCATATTCAACTTTAATCGAGTTGACCCTAATAAAAGGCTGCAGAAAAAAACAATGTAAACGTAAATATTGAAAAGTAGGTACAGAATAGAGGTAAATTTAGCTTTCATTAAAATTATTAGATTTGGTCTCACATTCTGCTTTTATTGATTGATAAACAACTATAAAAAATATATGTTTTAAACCTTTGTAATAAGAGTTTACAGAAAAAAATTTACACATTAAACACAATGGCTTCAAGGCTCAATTAATTTCCACTATGAATAGTTTAGTTAAGTTGATCCTTACCAGTTCTTTTTTTCTTTTTGCTTTAAAACTCCTAATGCATTATTACACAAGTATGCAATGTGGTTTACTAGAATTCCAACTTATATGCCCAGAGCAAGGAGTTTGTACCTTATTCCATCTTCTTGGCTCAGAGTAGGTAGGTATTTCTTCAAACTTGAAATTAACAGTACCCCATAAAAGAACACACGCATTTTTGTCACCGCGTCAAAACAAAGACTCGCTCAGAAACGAATTTCGATCGCGCAAAGGGTATCCCCACATATCTTTTATCATTTCCCGGACCGATCCGGAGCAAATCCCCGTATCCGGGTACCCGAGAGATCCGGTAATCCCGGTTAATAACGCGCCGGGTCGCAGACGTTTGATAATGGTGTATTAGTGAGAGTTATAATTGCTCGGTTATTATTGTCGATGATTACTGCCGGGTTTTGTGAGTTTCTGTAATTTTAGGTGCAAGGAATAGTATTGTTTATGATCATAAATCAAAACAATAAAAGCCTTGTACACTACGTCCGATGCGACTTCAAGAAATGACGTTTCTAATAAAAGAAAACACTATCTGTATGAGAATAGGCTAGATTACCCCATAGATTTATAGCCAATGCCAAAATTGTTACCCCTAAAGTAAGCTTTCCATTAGTGAAAGAAGTTTTTAAATCGGTCGTAGTCGTCAGCCTTCGGGGCCTATTCAAAACAAACAAAAAAATCTAATCTTGCCTCTTTATAATATTGATGTAGATTTTGTGTACAACATTTATTTTCTAAAAAAAATTGCTTACTAGTGTAACTAAAAGTAGCGTCATATCTTCTATTTTTATACAAAAAAACCGTAAGATGAAAATCCGTAGAAAATTCGGCAATAGTTTCTACCGTACCAGGGCCTCATGGAGCTATAGAGGATTGCGCGGCTAATGATTCCGCGGGCCCCTGCAAATCCCACCAATATGGAGTGCGGAAAATACCTGGAAAATGGGAATGTTATTCCCTTCCCTCACGCGTTACGTTCGGATATATGGTGTGTAACGAGGAAGAAAATACACGGAAATATACGCTCAAGGTGCATCCAAATACAAGATGGACTCGGAACAAAAGAGTCGGCGAAAAGGGAGTTTTTATTCGTCTTTTAGTGTTTTTCAACTGTTAATGATAAAGTGTGTAACATAATCCATACACGGCCTTTTATCGAAGATACCTACACTATTTGGTTCTAAACGACTGATAAACAATACTTATATAAACAGATACTTATTAGAACCCTATTGGATGGATGTTTGTTACTTTTTTACCCAAAAACTGCCGTTTAAAGATAAAACTTTATGATAATATAGCTTATACATCTGAACAACACATATACTGCTTTTTATCCTATAACGTGGGCAATAGCTGTACATATACAATTCAAAAAATGAGAAGATAACTCTGTATGTTAACTTCGTCCTGTCATCGTTAAACACATAGGGGACATAAATAAACACGAAACCAACAATCATATTCATACACACAAGTGTTGATCCCGCACGGAAATCGAACCCACGACCTCTGATCCAAGAAAGTGTCGCAACAATGTCACAACGAAGCCAACAGGCCCGTCACAGTGTGTCGCAACCCGATTTCGCTTGAGACAAAGTGGACGCTCCGTTTTCTAATACTAAGTTGTTACTTCAAATCCACATTAACTTTTTTTATCACCACAGAGTCTTTTGATCTCGGTCCATCTGTTCGGATTTCGTCGTAAGGGCTGGCCACACACGATCGTTTACGATTCCTAACAGTTTTACAGCCCGACAAACAAACACGCGGTTCCAGGCAACGCTGTAACCTGCTAAACGCCGAGTCAAAGGCGACGCCGAAATTCTGGATTCCTAGTAATCACTGTTGCTGTGAAAGCACTGGAAATAGACTGTTTTTTCTCGTATAAAATATATCACTCAAATGTCACTACACATGCTAGGATTTTAATTAAAAAGAAATCATAAATGGAACAAAATTTGAGTTTGAGTTGTAGATGTTTCATTCCATTTTTTAAATAAATTCGAAAATGGAATCCAAATACCAGCCAATTATAACTTAATTTTGGGTTCATAGTAATCACCGGAAAGCAATAAAAAAAAATACCTACATTGTTTTTTTAGAATATCACTTAAATTTCACTAGACATGCCAGGCACTCAAAAAAAAAATTATAAATGGAACAACAAAACTGATTCAAAATACACGTTTCAGACGCATTTATATTTAAAATTAATTCGAAAATGGAATCCAAATTCCAGCCAATAATAACTTAACGAGTTGTCTCAATACAAAGCTCGGTGATTTACATTTAAAACTCTGGCAATAAAACGAAAATGCCGCCATTTCTACTGGCGGTTGGACATGAAATTTTCTATTTGGGCGGACAAAGGGCACAAATTAACGCGTCTATTGTTCGAAGGGCGACCGCTCTCCGGCGCGATTAGTCCATTATTATTGAACTGTGCGAGGTTTTATGTGTGAACTTTTATGCGCTCTGCTCTCCTGGTACAAAGCCTGTCAAACTTTCAACTGACGTGCGCTATTCTGATCTTACTGACTGCCATTCACCACTGAATAGTGTCAGTTCTAATTCTAACGTAAAACCTAGACGTTTACGGTAACAGACCGTCCGCGTCAACCTGAATATTTTGTAACAAAAGTTTATTTTAGAATAACGCGAATAGAACAGATAACACAAATAGCAACAGTTAATGTATCGGATGACGGAAAGACAAAAGGAATACACCAAACGGAATCACTATTCCGAGAAGCGTTCCCCGCGGTTCAGTGTACGTCCTTTGATATCGCGTTTGTAATAATAAATAGAGCTCCGTTAGATGCTTCCGCCCTGGTACTTGCTTGGAACAATGGACGTAAAAAAGATAGAAAACGCATTAGTACAGAAAAAGTTTAGATGGAGGTTTTAATCTAACTCGATGGTTTTTGTGCGGCTGAATGTGAATTCACAGATAATGATCGAATGTTTGTTTCTCTAGGGAAAATTATATACCATTAGATACATTAGTGTGACTGAACCTTTGTTTATTCGGTTGCGATGACCCTTGTAAAGAAGACGCCTCTATTTGTGGCTCTACATAAAACTTTTATTTATATAGAAAATTTCCTTGCAGTTCGCTGGTATGGGACGTCACATTGGCTCCATCCCACATCAGTGCCACCTCAATGAAAGGTAAATATTTATGCCATCGAAGGTAGATACCATCGGAACGTGGAGTCCTGAGGCGCGGCAGTTTTTTATAGTATAGGGAGACAACGAGCAGACAGGTCACTTGATGGTAAGTGACTACCGTCGCCCATGGACACCTGCAACTCGAGTCACAAGTGCGTTGCCGGCCCTTGAGGTGGGATTAAGCTCTCTTCTTGAAGGTGGTATCGGTTCGGAAATACCGCAGGCGACAATTTGTTCCACAGATCGGTTATGCGGTGCAAAAAGTTTCGTGAGAATCGCACAGTGGTGGATTCCCAACTATCCAAGTGATGTGGATGATAGTTTCGCCTAGAACGTTGGCGAAAAGTCCGAAAGATTCCAAGCACTGCCCGTGATACAGGCTATAGAATATGCAGAGTGAAGCTTCGTCTTACAACGCCTAGGGGTCAAGCCGATCTGAAATGTCCTGGCAATCGACGATTCGAGTCGCTCTCCGTTGAATGCAGTGAAGCTATAGACTTCAGGTGACTAAAGGCCTTGTAGTAATCTCTATCAAAAGGATCACTCTAAGGTCTCTAAACGATGTTTAGCTCCCAACTAGGCAGAGCCTATGATTACTGAACAACTGATAAACATACTCGTACCTAAATAAATATTAAACAGCCAGACACGAAGTCAACAGACATGTTCATGCACACATATGTTGGAATCGAACTTAGAAAGCAGGTTCACTGTTACTTACTTACTTACTTATAGTACAGTGAATAGAGACCAAATAAGGGGGGTTACCTTACAAACGGTCCGGTAGTTCTAAATTTTTTACATGTTGTCTAGGATGGTTGTTAAGTGTTTAAAATGCAAAATGCACAATTCCCCCCCCTCCGCGCCCGCCGCCATCTTGAAAAAACCGAAAAAAATCGGCACTTTTTTTAGATTTTCACTTATATCTTTGTTTCGGTGCATTTTAGCTACAAAACAGTTCTATTCAATGTTGTAGAGAATAAAATTCCCTATAATATACGTGTTAAATTTTGTTTGTAGGGCAGATAGTTCACGAGATATGATATTTTTAAAAATATAAAAAAATACGCTCTCTATTCACTGGGTTATTATCTACATAGAAAAAGTACGGAACGAACGAACGCGTCGGTTTTTCTTTTAAATGATAGAAGTTAGGTTATTTACTTCCAAGATTCGCGGCAAACTCTCGTCATCACACCGAATGTTTATCCAGAGATTTCACAATCCGTTAATTGCTTTACGGGGAATATACGAGTGTACACGAATATTATCTGAGATGAGCCGACTGCTGATGTTGTAAAGATAAAACCCGCCGCCATGCTGGATGACTCCCAGTTTTTGTTTCGTAAATGTTTGACGTTCGTACACGAGATGCTTCTGATAGTGATATGAGGTAATATTTGCCGAATTCACTAATTCTAATATAACAATTTTAAGAAGCCGGGTCCCGTGGTAAAGTCTGATTTTAAATCACATTATAACCTCTTATAAGAGAGCTGCCCTTAAGTTTGTTGCTGGTACAGCATTTGGAACCAGCAACGACTTTTGAGTTGTTTTAGGGTATTGTAGTATGGAAGTATTTTTTTTTTACAGAAATAAAATGATTTAAATTACATTATAGACATACAAAGTCAGAATACATTTTACCGTTATGAAAAAAGGACGTATTTCCTCCAATATTTTCCTCTGACGGAGGCTCGCTGACGTTATAACTCCTTGTCAAAATTTCATGCTTCTAGACCCACCGGTTTACTACGTAAGATTGTCTATCAGTCAGTGTAAGAATCTTATTAATTAGATAGTGTAAATTATAACTAATGGAAATGGACTGCTGAAGTTAGGATTGTATTTCAGTCTATCAATAGTAGATTGTGTCATAAGGGAGCAAAACTATATTTTTACGGCGAGGGCGTTTTATTAAATCACGAACATAGTGAATGGTTCTAGGATAGAATCCCGAACGTAGTGAGGGATTCTAATGTAGAATCATGAACGAAGTGAGGGGTTTAAAGAACGTAGACCAAGGTAAAAATAATTTTGCGACCGAATGATACACTCTGCTTTTCATACCTCTCTATGAGAAAAATTGTTGATGACATTGTTTGCTTCTTTTTTTAATATATTCCGGTGTTTAACTATCACTGCAGTCAATGCTACTTGAATACATTTTAAAATATAAAATACACAAACAATTCAATGTCGGAATTCGAAAATTTTGCGTAAAATAAAATGTAAATTGTGAAAAATAAGTATGAAAGCGCGCGCATTGCCACAGCAATTTTTCTGACAGCGTGGCACAACCATCGAACCCCATTCAGCCTTGTCAGCATAAGTTACTCTATGCTTGTCAGCCTAATGCGGGGAAAAATGGAACTAATGTTTTGTTATAGTACTTAAGCTACAGTGGCGCCAACCTTAGATGCAAACTTATTTTGTTAATATCTTTGGCTAAGAATGTTGCGGGATATTTTTAATTCCAAATTCAAAACACTTTTATTCGCACTTATTAAAATCCTATCGGAAAAGACTTACTTTGATCCCTGTTATTGAGGACCAAAACGTCACTTTTCGAATAGATGGTGTGAAAAAGAAATAAAAGCACGAATATTTCAGAAGTCCTCGCGAAGTTGCTGTTTTTCTGTGGAATGTTGTGAACCAACGAATCTGTCCATGCAATTATCAGGCAAGCATAAAGCTGCTAGAAGTTTGATAGCTCTTTGATCTGAGTCCAATTATCACATCAGCGCCACGCTTTGCACCCCTGGTATTCCTATTTCATGTCACTTTGCAGTTTTCTTGTTTGGTGACATGGTAGTTTGTCAAGTGATAAATTTGGAAACTTGTAAAGAAGAAAAAGATACTGGGATTGTGCTACATTAGTCGTAATTCGGTTTGATTTAATTATCACGGTAAGGCTGTAAGTAGCTCGAAAAAAATTAACAAATGAAATAGAAAATAAATCACAAATGTTCAAAATTATTTAGATTACATCAATTCGCCCTCGACGGTATAACTTTTCAACAAAATATCAGGGTTATTATAATCCTACACCCTGAGAAAAATCCGATTTATTGTTTCATTAATAGAAATAGAAAGAAAGCTGGCAACATTTGATTAATTAGTTATTTTGGCGAGCGAGGGGCGGCGCTGGCAATTATATTGATGCGTCGAGGGACGCGAGGCTTGCGTTAGCTTCTAATTGTATTAGCTGATGGTTTTATGGACTCCTGGTAGAATAGATGGGAAAATCTAGAAACTTAAAGCATAGCATAGCGAATCCACATATAAAAAATTATTAATATCTGCAGGAGTCAAAGTTATAACCGTAGAAATAAACTCATGGTAGAATTGATGGAAAAATCTAGAAACTCAAAAGTATAGCTTTTATCGAATCCATCTACTAGTATCATAGACCTATTAATGACTAGTAGTCATGTAAACATATTTAATATCTGCAGAAGTAATAGTTATAACCGTAGAAACAATACCATTGAATGACAAAAATACGTTTTATAAAAAGCCATTTAGAAATTTAAAAAGAAAAACAACACCTTCAAGAAATAGGCTGCTAACATAAAACCATAAACATAAAAACTATACACCGTAGGCTATGTTTGTAAGAAACCAGAGAAATATGAAATTAATGAAGACATCGGTCGGAGCAGAATCAAAGATCCGTAACAGAAACACGATCAAGAAATATAATAATAGTAGGATAATAAGACACGCGATAGGACATACACCGCAAAAAGAATAGTCATTTTTTTATTGTTTTATGCATTAATAGTGTCCAACTCTCTTTTACTTGATGCAGCCAAGGGTAATTATTTTAGAACTGTATGTTTGCAGATATAATCATCTGATAAAAGCTCACAAACTACTTCTCGTATTTTGGCAAACAACTTGTAACATATTATCTATATTGATGCAAAAGTAAGTTGTTTTAACTTACTTGTTATATACAACCTCATGCCTAGTTTTAATCTATACTGACGTGTCAACGGCCAGTACCGGTAACGCCTACCAATAGTTTCCAATGAGTTTTGTTGCAGACTTCTCGTACCGGTACATTGTGCGTTATTTAAAGTTGTTCATTTGTCTGTCACTTGTGGTAGAATACCCTTAATGGTAAAGACCGATAGCTTAACAGCTGATTTACATGATCTATTACTAGAATCCAGTGTCACAGAATCTGTATTGCACCAATGTCAATTCTTTTTTCGTAATCAGCTTCATTTTGATGTACATTGTTTCTGTCGTACATACGTTATTGCAGGCCAAGTTTGCAAAGCAAGCACTGGCCAAGTAATCTAAGTCAAATTAGATTCATATGATATTTTGAATACCATAGAATCAAAACAATGGATAAATTTATAAATGATTAACATAAAAGTCGTAGGGATAGCAAAATCGTTCCAATCTACACTTAAACCGAAAACAAATGAAGACATAAGCGCAATCGGACATCTTTGCGTACAAAGTAGACTGGAAACCGTACGTCCGCAGTTGCAGCGTTAATATAGACGCTCGGCATCGCATGTCCGCCGAGCTAAAACGCAGGGCGTCGCCACCACGCCCCGTAGCCTTTTAGACGAGCCAACTTTACTGCTTTCCACCTTTTATGACCTTTTTCGACATTTTGTTGCCACCAAAATTAGTTTCGCAAACCATTAAAGCGAGGAAACAGCGAAAATAGCAAATGCGGCCGGCAGAGATGAATTGCCGCTTGAGTGGAGTTAATAGAAGAATAATGAAACAATTATGCGTATTGACGGGCTGCGTGTAGGTGAGGATCCCACGACACCCCATGTTTACGGGGTGCATAAGAAAAAAAGACCCCACCAAAATAATTTTGATAGACACTTCGCGTGCGACCAGCAATTACGTCATGCCCGCCTGGTAATTCGAATTTGGCACATTATCGGTGCGTTACGATTCCCGTTGCAATGGGAGGAGCAGTTCGCACCTTCTCGTTGTTTTTGTCTCATTAAAACGCAGTTACCTGACATGTGTTCGAAATTCAAACATGTGTGACGTCACTCCACTACCAACTGTATCAGAGGGTAATATTTTTCGGTATGTGTGTCTACTACCTAAATGATTTGATGGATTTTGAAGTGTGAGGTATTGTTAGATTCGCCTTCATATCCGTCGTGTCATATGCTAAATTTTTTACCGGACTGCTCCATAAGAAAGGTAATGTTTTCTAAATCCTCTTGATCCTTTTCAAACATAGTTGAGTCTTCTAGATTTCTAATAATTGAAAGTACAAATTGTTATTTCGAATGGAAGTTTTCGGATTTTTATCAGGTTGGTAGCTCTGAGTAAACGTATATGAGTACGGCGTCTGATCTTAGCAACATCCGGCGTTATCTAATCTACGGTCAGTGTTTGAGAAGGCAAAGAAATTCACCGAGATACGCCGCTGTATCGAGATTTGGTACGTCATATCGGGGCCAGTTTTGGTACACATTTCATAATGTGCATCGATAAAAACATTTGGCGCCATAGCTGGTATCACTACTTAGAAAAAAAACATACCCTAATACCTTAGAAAGTCAAAGCAGTTGGTGTATTTTTGTGAAAATTCTGGGACATATTGTTTTCAAAGGATTAACTTTGCAGAAAAAAATGATAAATAATTCGTTAACCAACAAAACACTGGTACAACTATAGGAACTTTTAGGTACATACGAGTATTTGTCTTTAGACAATATTATTAAGAAATGGTTACTGATGTAGATACTTCTTCTTTACTTTGAGTAATAAAAAATACTATTACTCTTAGTTTTAAATGCAAGAGTAAAGCTTTCTTTAAAAGTTACAACTAAATTAAGCCGATCTTATTGTTTGGCAGGAAAGTAGCTTACACCTTGACAAAGAACAAAAGCCACTTTTTATTGTAAGCAAACAAACTCGCAAAAAGAACCGAATCTATCTAAAAATGTAATGTCAAACCGCCAGTAAACAAAATTTTGACAAGAACAAAAAAGCTAGTGATGTGACACCTACACGAAACGGGAACTATGGAACTCAAGTTGAAGTGCTTGCATTTTCAGCCTTAAACATTGTCAATAGATTACTGCAGTTATTTGTCGAGCTATTGAGTTTAAGTGGTTTTAAACAAACACCATTGAGCCGTGAACAGGGATCCTTGTGCTTCTGCAGGGTAAATAAACCTCGTTGTATTTAGAAAAGTCTAATCTTGACGTGGAGGGCTTTATCTCCATATCCGGGCCACGGGGTCTGACTGCACACTCGTATGTTTTTGTAAAAAAATAAAACGTTTATGTTACGAATTCTGTTAGACTTTCTCACGGATGCAGTAGCATTTCGAGTTTTGATCTTGAAACTTTTGATAATGATTTTCAAAATATGTATTTTTGAGGTCTTGAGTAAAAATTATGTAGTTTAACATTTATCCAATTGAGCAAATCGGAACTTGATGAGGATGGATAGTTATTTGTTCTTCTTTTACGGCAAAACTACATTCTGAGCTGATTTTGATAAAACTTTATAATAATTTAAATTATAATTCAGATTTACACATACAATACTTTTTATTCCGGAATGTGGGCAAAGCCGCAGCCAAAATAATTATCTTAAATGTAACTAAGAAAGATTTTATATTACAGGAATACGTATTTATTAAACACATTTATTTACAAAGAAAATATACATTAATTTACAAGTGAATATTTTGATATCTAAGAATATATTTTCGTAAGAAACGATGTCTGAAATGTAGATTTTTAGTGAAACTGATAGCAATATGTTTAGTTCTCTGTCACATAGAAAAAAAAATCAAGCTATGCATAACCTCAAATTTATCCACAGTGACTTCTTCTAGATCTCTGGCAGCCACATTTACTCTGCTAAGATCCAGAGATATATCATGTCATAATAACCAAACACAGTCCCCTTTCAAACGTCAAAACATTTTCGTGAACTTTCGGACAGCTTAAATAATGAAATACAAATGTCTACCAGTGTACCGATTACGAAATAAAAGTGGGTTCCTCTCCGAAAGGTCGTGGAAAGCAACATTAATTTAAACAAGTGACATATTCACACGACATCTTTTCTAACACAGTGTCATTCATCATCTGTTTCTATTTCCGATATACTTAAACTTTTTCTCTTGAGAGTTGATGCCAAAAGTCAAGTTACACAGACTGTTAATTAATTTTAAGTGACGGAGAGACTCGTTGGAACAAAGATTATGAATGGTACGAACGCTGTATGAACTTTAATGAGATTCTCTTCCAATGTTCCAAATGTCATTTATCAGGCGATACGGGCTTGAATAGGTTAGGTAACGGGAATAACGGTAATCAACGATTCGTGGCGGTAAAATTGGTTTCACATCACTACGCGCGGGGTGTGATCGCGAATTCGGGTTCCAATTGTAATTTGAATCCAGCAAAGTAATCTATTTTTCATCAACTACGTGTGTTGCATGTAGGTATTCCATGAATCTCACTACCAATTTTTAGTGACTTTTATAGATAAAAATCGTCAAACTGTTTTTATTTAATGTATATAGGGGCTTATGAGTAGGTACACTTGTTGAAAATCATAGAATCTCTACCGCTTCGGTATGTATCGTTAAAAACTCATCAACACAATATTCTTTGACACAGTCAATACAATACAAATTACAAGTTACATTGTTTTAGTGCTGTGCTGGAGAAAATTAACACCGAACATCATTGTTATTTAGTGAACATCGGATCCTCACCATCATCTTCAACCTCATCAACACTGCTTAAGTTTGGGGTTTCCTCACGATGTTTTTCTTCATCGTCGAACTACCATAAAGTACAGTCAAGAGCACACTCGACACTAAAGCTTTACAATTGTAGTGCAAATGTGGCCTCTAAAGCGATTTAAATAAGAACGTTACAAAGTCCAACGTGTCAAGCTCCACGTTCTGTTGACTGTGCCTATGTGATATTTAAAAACTTATTCGGAATGGAATCCCGGCCTCATCTATGGGAGGTGGACTCACTATTACAAGGGATATCACTGATAGCTTATTTTTAATTTGGTTAGGTTAGGTTAGACTATTTCATGAAATTGTATACAACCATTTCATGAAATGTTCTATTTAATGATCTTGGCACGACACACGCCTATAATGCTTAGGTATAGTGCAACATCTACAATATTAGCTTTAATATCTCAGTTTCATCATAAGGTTGTCTTAAAGAGACCTAAAAGCAACAAGACCCACAAGTGCAATTTATTATATTTCTGTATCTCTTTTGTATTGTTTTTGGTGTACAATAAAGAGTTACTCATTGTATTATAAGTGTAAATAAGTGTAGGTAATATTCATATTCGACTTGGCTTTTCAATCAATCGTCTCCGGCGCTAACACTCAAATTAAATCGAAACAAAAGGTTGCGTCATAAATAAAACATAAAGTTAGCATCAGAGATACAATTTGCTAAACTATTGTCAGTATTAGTATTCGTCACGTCGATATTCAAATCCAATCGGTACGTCATCGGAATACGAATATTCGTTCAGAAATAGATTTAAAACAATAAGTTGGAAACGACCTTGGAAGGTAAACAATCCTATGATGTCGACGTAAAAAGGAAAAAACTCCTTACGCATTTTATTCCCTAGGACTCTAGGCATAAAATGAAAAATGAAAATGTTTTTTATTCTGTAGGTCACAATTAGAACAGTCAATAGTCTAATTATAAGGCACACTAAACTCGTCCATGAAGATTGGCTAAATGATGTAATGTAATGTAACAGCAGCTTATCTCCACCAGCGAGTTGCTGGTTCCAAATGCAGTACCCCGAGAAGAACCAATTCCTGGAAATATCCACTTTTCATAAGCATAATTATTAAGAAGTTCGGGTTCCTCACCATGTTTGCCTTCAAAGTCGAGCTAGTGACAAATATGTAGAGTTTTTTAAAACTCATTGGTCCATGCCAGGATTCGAACCCAACCCTCGCTGATTATCATCATGTGGAGCAGGCTTTTTAACTTTAAGGCTACCACTGCTCGTATTCTATACCATAACATAAAGCAGGTATATCCCAAAAATACTAGTTGTATTGAGTGTAACTATTAGGTACTTCAAATATTTCTAAAGGATAGGTACTCTTCAAAATAATTCCAAAACAGAAAACATCACAACCATTTGAAGTACCTACTTAACGACGCCAAAAAAGGTACCGAAATGGTCCCTAAAAAGGTATCCCGTTGAAAAAGTTGATAGTTCGAACCTCAAAGCTAGTGCTGCGACCAAGTGGAACCCAATCGTTTTTGGAATCCCATTTCCATCGTATGTTGCATGTAAGTGAGCTGTATTTTTTTACTATTGCGTATTTCGCGCCGCGCCGCGCATTCTAATGTAGTTTTTATTCTATGACAGACGGAATAGAGCTGTATTGTTTATACAAGTTATAATTATAACTGACGTTTTATTGATAGTTTTATTGGAAGCTGTTTTTATCGCGGCCACTTGCCTGTTTATTTCTTCGTCTCATACAATAAATCTCATTACTCTTCTTGGAATCCTATTAGTATAAGGGTGTAGCCCTTTTCAGGATTGACAGGGAATAAAGCATGTCGACGCGACTTTTGATAGAGGGACACATATTTGGCGAGCGACGCTTCCTGCAAAATCCTGAAGACATGCTCGTGTCAGGATCGTTGCAACGACAAAGTGTGTGCTTTGGACCGATTTGGCTATTTTTTTTAAACCCTTTTATCATAGCTTTTAGGGAAATAAGTTATTTATTTATTTTTTCGGGATAGATTTCATGTGATTTTTTTCCTCGAGGTTTTAGACAGAACCGCGTCTATCGGGTCAGCTAGTCACTTTTATATATTATACACTGTAACTTTTTTATATAGACAACTTTTAAATCATCTTCTCATAAAAAAATCCTAAATTTAATACTGGTGACGAAGATATCATATACCAACGATATATATGCACTTATTCTACACCTCATCTTTATACAATATTCTAGCACCAAAATTATTCAACATTCCACACGCAAAACCGCCGTGCCCAACATACTCGTAACTTTAACTGAGTTATCTGTAAGTGTCATCGATAATATTCTGCGGGATTTTTTGCATAATCCCAGCCCTCGAGATCCTTGAATCGTAACAATGTAACACAGCTTGCTTGCTTGCTGAGAGCCCACGAGTGCTATTCGATTACTAGTGATGGGACGTAAGTTGGAGCCGAGCGAACTATTTTGCTTGACGCAATATTTTTGACAATTTCTGGACATAGAGATGGTTTTTTATCCGACTGCCTCAATAGAAGGGTAATAGTTTTCGAGTGTAAGTATGTTTGTATATGAGTCTATTTCATTGACAAGATCTGCAGCCTAAACGACTTGATGGATTTTGACATATGAGGCAATTTTTTTAAATGGCGTCTGCAGATCAAAAAGGGAGGAAATTAAAAAAAAGATTTTATATTATTTTGAAACTAGGCATTGCCTGTAGTATCGTTACTGAGTAACTGATAAAACATGGGTACTAAAAATGTATGTTCAATGTACTTATTACTTATAAAGATTATTGTCATAAAAAGCTCATCATCACACAATTAAAGGATTAAATATCGTGTGGCAGAAACAGTAGAAATCTTAATGAAAAGCTTCATCCACATCATAATTTTTAGCTTTTCTTTAATACTTTGCGTAGGAGAAAATTTATCATAAAGATCATTATCATTAAAATTCTCAAGTACCTACCTACATTGAGTTTATTAATTTAGCACAACATTTTTTCACATGTTCTCTATGTGATCCATGTCCCTCTTCATCTTTCAAGAAAAATATTGAGTAGATTTTATTTTGACAAAAAGTAGTATCCTGCACATATAGCTGTACTATTTGTCAAAGGAAAAAGAGTATACCGTTCGCCACACCACTACGAGTGGGTAGGGGATCTAAATAAGTTAACTCTGTTTCGTCAAGTGCCCGATTATTCGATTTAGCCGCGATTACAATGCGTAAGAGTCGTTGAGATTCTTCTTTTGCGGTTTGAATGCTTCAGCCTTTTCTGTTGGATTAAAACTTTTAGAAGCATTAGGTAGGAATATTTTTGTAGCAATCGCTTTTGATAGCGCATTAAACATGCCATTAAAACATGGAAGGAATTTAAATTGTATCAAAAACGACTGACTATTTAGATTCGAGGTATCGTTAATGTGTTCGGGGACAGATGAAACTATTGGAGTAAATGTTTGTTTGTTTATTTTATGTGCGTTGATGTCTATGATTTCAATCATTATTTGTAACTAACGCATTCTAAGTAGCTATTGGCTAATGGCTCTTTGTCTGCAATCAATTTTGAATAACTTTATTAGGTGCCTGATTCATCGATTAATGCCTCAGCTGGTGCATGAAAATTATTTTACTTACGTCTTGAAAGCCGTGAAAATATAACATACACGGTACCTTTCGTTTTTAAAACATTACTAGCGGTTCTGCGCGGTTTCAGACGAGTAGTTCCCGTTACCGTGGAAATACGGGGATAAAATATAGCCCATGTTACTCATGGATATTCTAGCTTTCCATAGGTAAAAGAATTTTTAAAATTGGTTTAGTAGTTTCCGAGTTTATTCGTTACAAACATACAAATCTTTCCTCTTTATATTATTTGTGTATATAACAGATTAGTTGTTTCACACAGGGCCTTCTTAATAGACAAAGACGATAAGATATCGCAAGTAAAATACAGTTTACAGCTCATCAACTCCAAAATACATTTACCCCGAACCCCGTATTCAAATATTTGACACGACGCCACTCGGCAAAGCAGCCCTTCCACGAACATAATAAGAAATCCGCCATCAAAACTTCCAATCTCGCGAAAACCCCTCGATACGATACAAGTTTAAGACGCTGTCAGACATCGAGACGCCGATGTATAAAATCTGTATGAGGACCCGTTAAATAAAGCCCGAACGAGCCATAAAACACTCAGGGAACCTTTACGGCCTCCTCTCTTTGTTTAGGGCCAACTAGCGGGCTATCGCGATTAGGGTTATCTGTGGATGCAACATTTTTGTGGGGATAAATGCTGGGAATTTATTAGGGGTTTTGTTTCGCCCTGATGAAGATTTCTCGCTTATTTTCGCTGTTAATTAAGTTTCTGGTGGACCAGGAGTTGTTGAAGGACGTAGTGTTATAAATAGAGCGGTCTGGTTTTATTCGGATTGTCAGATAAGGAAGGGAAAAGGAAATACACAAGCAATAATTTCAGTTACACTATATAAGAGATGTGAGTGAGTCGTGTGTGAGTTGGAACGCTTTGAAAGTGCTCCGTTTAGTCACATCTTGCTTAGAACACTATATCAAAGTAATGAAAAGTATAATTCTCTAAACAATTTGAAATTTATGACTCATGCTATAAGATTTCGTCGGCGGGAAGTACTCAAAATGTTTTTTGTCACAAGTCAGTGAGGACTTTCAGTACCTATGTTAATACTACAGTTATAATATTCGGGGATGTACCATAAAGAAAGAATAAAGAGTACCCGAAACCAATGAGCATCTATGAGTCGATTGATGGATGTAGATGACTTGAAAGAGGTGTACCGCTCGTGCTAGGTGGCGGTCTTTTGGCTTTGCCTAGACCGTTGGGGAAAAACCTATGTACAGTCAAGAGCACGTGGAACGTGAAGCTGAAATAAAGAGTACCCGAAACCAACGAGCATATTATACGAGTCGATTGATGGATGTGGATGACTTGAAAGAGGTGTACCGCTCGTGCTAGGTGGCGGTCTTTTGACTTTGCCTATACCGTTGGGGAAAAACCTATGTACAGTCAAGAGCACGTGGAGCTTGACACATTTGACTTTGTAACGTTGTTATTACAATCGCCTTAGAGGTCAGACTTCCACTATAAGAGTGAAGATTCATGTGCTCTTGACTGTACAATATGTCAGTTTAATTTTTTTTATAACAGCTTTTTCGTAGATACAAAGATAGAAGACAAGAAAGTTATCCTATAATATTTCAGTTTTTCCTACAATCAGGTATCTACGAAACCCAACAACAAAAGTTTTTTATCCAGCTGCATGTTTTTGATTCTATGTAAATAAAGTATTCTAATAGGGTATTTGACAGTATCAAAATGTAATTGCTAAAAAAGCTTAACCCAAAACATTTCTAATTACAGCAAACTTTAAAACAAACAAAAAAGTGATCTATGAGTTATGACGTCACCGTTCAGTACTCCGCACATTTTCGATTATAAATTTACATTTTGCAAGATCATAAAAATAAACTCATTTGACTTTTCAGTCAAATTCGCTATTCTGCAACAGATCTTGTCTTTACTCCATCGCAATTGAATCGTCACAGTCTATGTCTTGACAAATTCGCACGCCCTCTACATCGCCTTAAACGCGCACTTAACCGTACCCTTTTCGTCTTTCACCCTCGGACGCCTCCATTCTTTTTATATCGCAACTTTATTAACGCATAAAGGTCTGGTGATGGCCCTTTAAGAATTAGGATGCGTCCCGTGGCCGCTCGAGCCGAACAAATGGAGTGTCGCAGCTTAGCGGACTGCGGAATTGGATGGTGTCCCATCCCTAGCAATTAAAGCTTTTATCGCGCGCCAAATTTGAATTTCGAATCTTTCAAATCTTCGTTTGTGGCGTAGTAATTTTTCGTCACGGCTGCCAGTGGGAAAGTAAAAATGTAAATACTTTTTAGAGTAATACAAGATTTCTATTACGATGTAATACATCGAGTAATGGGGAAACGCGCCGCTCCCAATGCGAGTATCGACGTAAAAGCAATCGGATTTACATGTCTACCGACTGTACTAAAACGAAATCATGAATGAAGCGCAGTATAGGAAACCCAAAACATTATCCTTATGCTCCCATTTTACGACCTTTACCCCCATCGAGTCGAAAGGGTCACATTCGTACGACACGCTGTAAAACATCCCCGTCCCTCTCTAACCCTAACGAAACTCGTAAAAGCGAGCGAGATAATCACGAAGATGAGTCGAAAATTATTTTTTTTATTATCACCATCGGCGGTGCTCTTTTATTTCCTTTTTACGGTCCGAGTACCTCATAAAAAGACAATAAACTTACTATTTACAGACCATCAGGAAATTGTTAGCCGAAGAGGTCTCTTTACGACACATGTTCGCCTGGTGGCAGAGAGTCCAAGTGATGCGCACTTTACGATTGGCGCGCCCGTAAACTGAGGAAATGATACATTTTATCTGTATGGGGCCGTGAAAATCTACCGCAGTTTACTAGTCCATGAATAAAGGAGTGAACTGAGATGGATGGCCCAAACAGGTGGCCTGGGAGAATTACTTCTTGGCGGTTAAAACGGCCTCTTAGGGCACGGGTGTCGCGGAACACGTCATAAATGGGACTGTTACGACGTAGCCACATCCCACAATGGCCCAAGTACCTACTAGGAAAACAGATGTCGTATAGTAAAGTCTAGGGTAGGAGAAGACACAAGAAATAACGCTTACACCAGCAGCAGAAGTACTAGGTAAGCAGAAATCGGTGCAGTTAAAACTATCTACTAGGAAACCACGAGGCGCAGCAGCAGTTTTATTACGCGGCAAACAGAAGCTTGTATACGCACTCGAATTTTATTATTGGGGAATTTCATCAGGAGTTTTAATAATAGTTATTAAACCGCTGCCAGTGTTAGCTAATACACGCGTTAAGTGCTCCTTTTTATGATTTAACGCTGATTCTTACTCGATATTACAGGCCATAAATTACAGCGGAGATTACCGCCTAAATTGTTTTATGATATGTTTTCATTATTTACGACTCTAATGTGTTATTGAAACTTCGATGACGGCACGGAAAAATTATGTGGAACCGAGGAAACGTTACGCGAATCGGAACGCTCATTATGTAAAGTGAGCGATACTTTCGTGTTAGTTTGCAATAATAGCGACATTGGGGTTTTGCAATATCTCGAGCGGGTACCAGGGCGCGAGACGCGCGGGGAGGCGGATTTCAATATTGTGAATTCCGCGAATGCTCTCCTAGTGCGTGTAATGAATTTCGGGATTGTCTTGTGGTTTTTCGGTTTCAACCCCTCGGTCCCTCGGGCGGAATTTACTTCCGCTCTATTGGTTTAAGCTGCGTACATAAATTCCGTGTAAAAGACGAGTTATTTAAACAAAAACGTTGATCTAAAATTCCTTGTCGGATTTTTCGTGAGCGAAAGACATCGAGGGAAGGTACTCGTCACGGCATGGCACGGTAGTTACGCCCAAATATATGGAAATAAGGGTGGATGGATATTATTTAGGTCCGGCCATTCGTATGATAAAACAGAACCACTGATATTTGCCCGCAGACAATTCCTATGGAGATTTCGGTCTTGTTTCGGGGTTTAAATCTGTGCGTGGGGATGAAATACGGCCGGCCAGCGGGACTATTCCAGCGGATATTGCGTGTGAGAATGGGAATACGGAATGCGAAAAGAAAACGCGTATTTTAAAGACAGCCCATCTTAATTACCAGGGCAGCATGGGTTTAGAAATCGCCAGCGTACGTCAAACAAAGAAATGTACGATAAAACAAAACACCAGTTAATTTTTTAATGTAGCCGCGGTCGTGCACGCCTGGTAGTTTCGACTTTACGGCCAACTGCGGTCGCGCCTGAGGCGGAGGCCGCTCTAATTAAAATCGCCCCGTTTTCTGTGGTATTCATTTTCATCCTTTAAAACGCCTTTTTGTTGTGATCTCCTGGTTAGGTTACGTTATTGTTGTGGGCTGTAACTAATTTACATGTTAATGAGTAGTCGGTAATGATGTTATTTAACTGTTCGATTACGTTTGATAGATTGTTAAGGACTGTTCCTTTATAGCTTATTTATTTGTACATGTCTGCTTTTAACTCCTTAGGCGATTTGTTATTACCAAGTCTGGACAATCCCATATATTTTAAACACATTGAGACGACGATCACATTGGAACCTTGGTTCTCTGTTATAGTATTATCTGTATACCTGATAGCGGCTGTTCACGATAAAACGAAAATGTATTTATTTCTGTAGATAACTGAAAATTACACTTAGAACAGTCATTAGTCTAATAACAAGGCACTCTAAACTCGTCCTGAAGATTGGCTAAATGTAAACAGCAGCCTATCTCCACCGACGAATTGCTGGTTCCAAATGCAGTACCCCGAGAAGAACCAGCAAGAAACTCCAGGGCAGGATATGGATGGAGGTACAAAGTACTATTTGTACCTACCTGATCAGAGAAGCCAGTTAGAACTGTGTTTTCCGGGATGCAAAGTCGCCAATATCATTCAAGATGTAAACAATCGTTCTGCCAGATTTTATCAAGATTGGTCCTACATTTTACCCGTGAAAAGGAAATTGCAGTTATAATATTTAAAAAAATAAACAATTCTTGCCTTCCACAGAGTTATTTCTTATCGAGTCAACGTAGCGATATATTTTATCTAGTCCATTTTTAAAATATTCCTAATGTTCATTAGCATTTGTTACAAAGCTTACCAGGAGGGCAGAAGCGCGGTCGCATAGCAAAGAGCCATAGGCCGAGTGCGCCTTTGTCTCAGCGATTACGTATGCAAATGAACCATCCACCTGTACCTCTTTATGCACGCCTGGTAAACAGCCGCAGATGGAAATGGGAAAGAATATATTTTCTTTTGTCTCACACAGCTACTGGACTTTGGAGTTCATACGTAAATCATAAAGATTAGTATGGAGTTGAATCGTGAGTGAAAAAGTTGTACTATAATTTTTTTGGACCAGTATTTTTAGGAAGTTCTTCAATATTTTCGCCATTTTGTATGACCCAAGAACCCGCGAAAACTTACATATTGTTCTTAGAAGCATATAAAAAAAATCTAGAAAGTAGAATTTAACCATCGGCCGTCCCCCTCGGAGATAAGACTTGAACATATTGATTATTAGATGACGCTAAAAAGAGCTGCCCTTGAGTTTGTTGCTTGAGAAGAACCTTCTCGCAGTTACAGCATTTGGAACCAGAAACTCGTCGGTGGAGATAGGCTGCTATTTACATTCACCCAATCTCCGGACGAGTTCAGTCTCTTGCTATTAGACTTGTCGTATTTTTGTTTTTTTTAGGAATAAATTACTTAATTTTCGGGACAGTATTAGTAGTTTTAATTTTCAACCGTACCTGTTAATCACACAATCGTTCGTTCAACAGCACATACGGTTGCTTGCCTCAAACCGGGAAAGTGGTTGCATGCAATCATTCCGCTTAGTTGGCTATAACTATGTTTTTTAGATATACTATATTTTCTATTACAGCCGATTAATAGCGGTTTCGATCGCGGTTGAAATTTATGATCTGTGGATATCCACTCTAGTTAAAGATTGTTTATGGTAGTGTAATTAAAATTCATTAAATCATTATGTACGTTGACGTCGTTTAGATTTATAAAAAAAAAACAGTATTAAAAAATCTAATTAAACGAATATGCTCACGCCTTTTATCCCCAATGGGGTGGCCAGAGGTACCCCATTTCTGTATATACCTACTATTCACCAGATATTCTTTGGACCCCTAAACGTGAGCCCATCGCCGGACCGGGTCTGTTACACATGTCTCAGAATTCATTCTGGGACCTGCGGGTTTCCTCACGATGTTTTCCTTCACCGATAAGCTAGTGATAAATATATGAACGTAAGTTTTGAAAAACTCATTGGTACATGCCAGGATTCGAACCCGAGCCTCACTGATTTTCATCTTGTGAAGCAGGCTCTTTAACCGCGTAAGGCTATCACTGCTCTATTCGATATCCCAAAACACTTAAACTTTAAAATAATAATTAATCAAAAAAGTGATGCAATTGAGTACAAGAAACTATGACGCCATACCCTGCTATTTCAGTACATTTTTAATAGTAAATTTTCGTTTTGACAGATCATAAAAAGTAACGTTCGACTAGGCATGACACTACCTTACACTTTACCACGATAAACTCGACCTTAGTACATCTTGTAAACCGAAAGTTGTAACTTTACAACTCGTTACACGCACTGGTGGTGAGAGGTACCGACAGGCGGCGCCGGGGAGCTGAGCGAAGCGAGCAAAGCCCCGAGAAGAGGTAAAGCCGCTTACTTTAAAAGCAAAGAGTAGAGCGAAGTTGTTATCTTAGAGTAGGGTGGCCATATTATACAACGCTACAATATACAATGTGACTCGTAAATCGAGGGAATCCTCTAAGGAGGCAACATACCGCATACTTATAAACTGTTTAAATAAATAAAAATAAAACACTAGTTTTGAGCAATTTTCTAAAAAAAACTATTATTCAATATAATATATCATGTTTAGTCGGTAAAGGTTGTTTTTTTTTTCTTCTCCAGGTCATAGCGATATTGAATTGCTATCACAATAATATAATTTACATGTTTTAACATTGCTCAAATAATTTACTGGTTTCATTCAATGCAAATGATCATTGATCGCCCATTGTACTAACTTATTTTTATAATTACTATGTAATTGATGCGCGATAAAGCGGTATAATAGCAATTGTATAGTGTTCTTGTTTAATAATGACAGTTTTGCACGCCGATCTTCTTCTGCTGAGCTAGTGATGAGCTTTCTCTTAACTGATCATTTTTTAAATTATATTAAAAATAATTCAGCTTTTTTAAGTTGAAAACTCTATTCCTGTCAAATATGTGTCAATGACAAATTTATATAGGATCTATTTACCATGTGTGTTAAAGTATCAGTCTATAGCTTTTGAATTTAGAGTGTTAATAACGAAAGGAACTACGTCTCTTGTCTCAAAAAGGAGGCCCTGTAAAGATGGCTGACACTGCAACGTTGTAAGTTTATAATAAATACAAAGTGTTTTGAGGTACTGGAACCTTGTTTACTTGCACTAACGCCTATACTGAATGCATCCTTATTTGTTTGCAAGCACCCTACGCCCTTAGCGGCCGTTATCCTCAACTTACGTGAGCCTGTGGTCACCCTACCGTCAAAGAAACTTGGAAGGAATTCCTGCACCATCCCGCGCTCCGCCGAGCGGCTAATTCCGTGCGCGGCTCCAAATAATTAAACGTATTTTTAGTCTGTGTACTGCCCTAATGATTTTCTGTGTCTTAAGTCCGGTTATTGTTAATTTACTAACATAATAACATACACGTTTTCCGTTTTTTAAAATCTATTGATCGAGGCTTATCTTATCTTATTCTTATTCTTCTGCCTATCTACGTTTATACGCAAAATACTGGCCCATCTGTCTGATCCTTTGACAAAATTTTTTCGACGGTTACCTACTGCATTTGTCTCGTACTCACACACGCAAAACAGTAAACAAAATTTTGTCATAGGCACATGTTAGCCCGGCTAGACACTGTAAAAAATTCTTCCTCTTTGGAGGACATTTTTATCTGTAAATAAATATAAATTTAAAATAAATAAATTTACATGTACTATGAGAAAAGTAGCAAACAAGTTTAATAACAGACCACCAACAGCTCGATTAGTGAGTTTGAATTTAGAACGCATTAAAAAATATATGCTAATCAAGATGGCGGTTCCCGCCTTGATTTGCAAACAGTGAGATGAGGTGACGATTGTATGGTGATCGCAATTGTATATAAAGATGCATACATAGTTTATGTATTGTCGTTATGAGAAGTACCTACCAGCCTACGTAATAAAAAAAAGATATAATTACATAATGGCACTAAACATATTATTAACATATTAACCAGCTTAAAATTTTCATATAGGGATGCGTCGCCGTCTCACCCGCAAAGGTATTTTAAATTCAAAATAATATTTCCTCATTTCGAAAACAGAAGGCGCGTTCTATATTTGAAAACATCGCGGGGGATAGCCCTCCGTCGAAAAAATATAAATATCGATTCGTGAACCACCATACACCACTTAACGTAAATTTTATGCGTCTAAAATTCATAGTGAAACCATCCAATCATTTTGCAAGTAGGTACTTAAGTTTTTTTACATACAAACCGATAAAATAAGCAAAAGATACAACTATCTAAGTTATTTATTACATTAGGTAGACTTAGAGAATTGATAAACGTATCTTAAAAAAAATAAGAACAGTAGGTACATACGTAATTATAGTTTTTTTTTGTTAGCACCTATTTTCGTAAGCCTATACAATCATAAAAATTAGTCGTAAGTAGGTAAATAAGTAGTACCCTACACACCTACAAATGTCCTAGGCTTCGCCTCGGTCGACAATTACATGTCATCTGAGGCTTTCTTATTTACTTTCCAAAGTGAGTATACTTTTTCTTATCGACGGAGGCGGAAAGCCTCAACTTTCTTCAGCGCAGCGGGCCGAAATTTTAGCGTTTTCCGCCCGTAGAGATGAAAATATATTTCTATAAATGTAGATTATATTACGCGTTTTCTGCAAGATGGTTGGGTAGAAGTATTTTATTTCTAGAAGTATCTCTTCACATCTAATTTTTCGATTTATGAGTTAGCCTAACGCCGGACCGGAATGTCTAAGAACCAATTCTAAGTTTGATGTGAATTTCACCGTAGAACTAGTGATAAATATTGTAAAATTAATACATATGATTTTTCAAAACTAACTGGTATACTGTATACTGGTAGATTATTTCAATGCAGTTCTGTACTGATTCAAAAACCTAGAAAAAAAAAACAATTTTTTAAATAAATTTGTATCGTCTCTTTCTGTCATAGAGTATTTAAAATCTAGTTTTTGGCCTCACAATTTCGGATTCTAAAATACCTAGAAAATTAACTTTTTTTTTTAAATGCGAAAAAGGCACCTGCGTATTTCATCGACGACCCCTAACACGTTGCCGCGTAAAACAACGCACAGTGATAAATCACCTTCGGGAAATTAAAACTGTCTTTAAAACAATACTTTCTTTCCATCTCCCCTCGCCGTTTGCGTCCTTGTCTAACACTTGGCTTCAAATATACCCGTCCCATTCTCGCGAGAGGAAACAGGGGAGAAATAGCGACATTAGTGACGATAATGCTTTGTTTTTAGAATATTTTAGATTATTTGATATTTCCAGACGAATTCGAAGCCATTTCAATTAAAACCGTATCCTATCAACGATACCTAAGATTAAAAAAAATATAAGGTTTTTTTTTTCAAATTACTTTTGTAACGTACAAAGAAAAACATTGAATAAATAAGTATAACTATATGCTCACGCTTTTATTCCCGGGTCGATGGAGGTATTACATTAATGGAGAAACACTTTTCAACTGTTTATTTGACCTGGTTGCTGTTACACAAGCCGCATAAACAATTCTGGGACCTGCGGGTTTCCTCAAGATGTTTTTCTTCACTTTAGAAATAGTGATAAATTTGGACGTAAGTTTTTGAAAAACTCATCAGTCATTGGTTGCTCTCACCAGATTTCGAACCCAAACCTCACGAATGAGAACCGGGCTCACTAACAACAGGGCTATTGCTCCTAAGATACTTTTCATATTTTTACGACTATTTAGTTGTTTTACTCATAATGTTAGCTTATAAAAAACAGACATATAATTTCATAAATACGTTAACAGCTGTAACCGTAAAAAGGTTGCATAACGTATTAATAATCAGCGTATTTTACGGTCGTTTAATTGGTAACGATATTCAAATTTAAAACTAATAAAAGACAATAAAAATGAACGCCATTTTCACAGCAGCTTACAAACAAAATTAATTACAAAACATCACAAGTGCATTAACAAAACGCAGTCATTTCAAATTCAAATCTAATTCCTTTTTCTCTAAAACAAAAAAGTTAATTACTTTTCTTTTTTTCTAGCTATCACAAAGAGATAAGGCGAAGAAGGTCTGTTACCTTCTGCCACCCTAGTACTTTCACCCTTCGAAGGCAACTTTTTCAAACCCCTAGAAATACCTATCAGACGTAATTTAAAGATAACTAATGCTCGGAGTCATTAGGGGAGGAAAAGTAAGAAAAATGCGAGGAAATGCAAGCAAATGCAATTTTAATAGAGTTTCAGCTTCTTTGACTTTTCTGATTACACTTCCCTACAGGTGATTGTTGTGTACTTTTCGATTCTCTTGTTCCAATAAGTTCTAAAAAAAACTTATTTTTTTATTTAAACTTTAAACGATTTCTAAGTACCAATCTTTTATATTCACGTCATGACTGACTGTGGTGTGCAGAGATGTTTTAGTCTGCGTAGTTATAGACGAGATAAAAGATATAAAATCGTGTTTGGATTTATTTTGAGAGCCATTTTCAAAGATGTCCCGGTCAGTTTTTATTTCCTGTACGGTTTACGATGTCGCCCCGTCTCATCATCATTAGAGACGTAAAACTGTTCAAAAATATTTATTACAATCAAAAATTTTATGACCCAATAAAAACTATAAATGAAAAAATGTTTCGGTCTTTGTTAGAATAGGTCTAATTGACCCCGAGGTACTAAAACCTCAACTTTTAACGATCACAAAAGGTATAAAAAATCAAAATTAAAAACTCCCTGCGTGTCGCGACAAGCTGTTTATTTTTTAAGTTAAAAAAATTGGTATTATAATCTTAAGGCCGTAAAATACTATTGGACGTTTACGACAAATTCACACAAGACCTACTTAATAAATCTGACAAAATCCTAAATTTATGCCCTCGAGGGCAGGATAGTGAAAAAAGATTGTTTTATGGCGCTGTAAACCTCCCAGAATGCTGCCCTGGCGGGATAATTCGGGAAAATCCAATTTAATTAACACATTTTCACGGTGATAGCGACGAAAATTATCAATGGGTAAATTTAAAGTCAGTAAAAATCTATTTTGAATTTAAAGAAAAAGGTAGCAAGCAATAAGTAACAAATCGTTCGAATTTTAAATATATTTCTCGTTTGTACTCTTACATCAATATTTACTGACCACTTTAAAAAGAACAGGAAGTGTTGCCACTTATTTTCATTATAATTTTTTCTGGCGCACGTTTATAAAATAT
Organism: Ethmia dodecea; assembly: GCA_963855545.1. Taxonomy (NCBI): domain Eukaryota; kingdom Metazoa; phylum Arthropoda; class Insecta; order Lepidoptera; family Depressariidae; genus Ethmia; species Ethmia dodecea. Next base: position 12,531,057 of record OY979457.1, on the reverse strand, counting down.
TGTGGCATCGCTCAGGGAATTTTAAAAAGTGGTCTTGATTAAATAAAATGTCGCTAGGCGGGCGGGGGGTGGTAGGAGGGGGAGAGGGGGGGGGGTCGACGTGATGAGCATTACTATCAGGGGTCCAAGGTAAGTAAGAATCTTTAGATTCGAAGTGCAATTTTTCCGCCTAAAAGTGCGTAACTTCCCCCCTGGCCATGTAGCAAACAAAACTTTCATTCTCTTAGTTAGCATTTATTTACAGGCCTTATTTTTAAAATATGCCAAAATCACCATTAATTATAATGACCTCATCTTGTCAGAAGCATAATTATTCGTTTCTAATAATCTTCTATGATGCCTTTTCCAGACTTTCACTTTGTGACTAGATAACGTCATTAGGTACACTAAATCTGTAAAAAATATTACGAGGCCGTCTTAAATTTAAGCAAATTATAAAAAAAAAATTTGTTTGGCATACACAATTGTAACACTAAGTATTTAGAACTACGTGTCACACAAAAAGTCAAAAAGTGTCAGCAACTATACTTCTTTTGAGTGTTGCATCAATTTCACTAGGTCACGCGACAAGTCGATCACGAATTTCAATCCTATAAATTTCTCATTCCATTCGACTAATATTAAGTTTTACAAGGCCCTGTAATCATTGTCAAAGTTTTAAAAGAAAACTTTGTTAAACTTACCATCACTAGGTTCTTCCTTATAACTAAACCCCGTGCTTACCTGAAAATAGAAAAAAAAATTATATCAACCATAAAGAACACAGATAAAGGGGTCAAGAAAATCTACAAGGAACGCCTATTTATTTTTCTAACAAAAGACGAACGCAAATTCCGAATTCAAATATTTTTTCCATAACAAATGGCGGACATAGTCACGTAATGAAAGGGCTTGTATGTTTGTTGGTCGTATGAGACGCAAACACAATAGGTAAGGGAACTATTGCCTTATATATTTTCCGCGGAATGACCGCAAGTTTCGCTAAATAAAATACTTTCGTGAATACCGTCAGCAGAAGAAGGTAGCAAAGGAATTTGGGGCGAAACTTCCATTTAATACATTCCTTCTTTTTCCTTAAGGGACAGGAAAACAAAATAAAATAAATTCGAATACTCTTTAGTTATTTCCATAGAGGTAAACTATCATAGTAAGGATGTAAGGATTCAACTTGCTCCCTTCAAAAGTTTGAAATAGCAGGCACGCAGCGGTATTTCCCGCGGAGAAAACGGTTTTTCCCGTTCCCGTTGGAATTTCACAAAACCGTTTCGCAGTGGATGCCTGCATCGTATAAGGAACCTAGCTGCTAAATGCCAAGATTGTAATGCTTATAGTTTTGGAGTAGTAGAGTTAGATAGTCGTCACATAGATTAATATCAGTGAAAAGATCTGGAGCGCAGTTTTGTAATTTACGTTATACTGTTTTCGTTGTGTTGCACAGTGAAATTCCATATGCCATATCGAAGCCCTTTAACTGGCTCGAAATATTTTGACAGTTATGTAGCCATTAGGGTAATACATCAAAATCAGTACAAAAGTATATTTTCTGACGAGGTTTTTCTGCTGTCTCTACAATCTATATCACAGGCTATTGCTAATAAGAGGTCGAGACGTCGAGGGCTGGATTTGGACAAATACGCGAATACCTCCCCCCTTCCATACTATCCCCCCATGCACCAATCATCTACTCTGTGGTATTTTTAGTTTGGAGGGAAATCTGTGATTCCCGCTCACCCTCTTGTGATTTTGTGAAAGAAAAACAAACGTATTTCAAAAGGATGCGTCTTAGAAAAGTAGAGGCCATTTTTCTTTTAGTCCTATATTTAGGATCAATTAAGTTTGTTGTTTTTTTTAATCTTGTAACCAATAAGTCGTTTCATTTTAATTTACCTACAATAATTGATATATTGCTCAAAAAGTAGAAGAAGAAAACATTTCGCTATGTCTGTCCAAAAAAGTTGTATACGCAATCATTGTCACCAAAGAGTTTGAATATCCGTGAGAAGTCAGGGCGTATCACTAGTCTTACAACATTAAAAACATCCCCTTCATGTCTGCCAGTGCTGCTTACGAAGTAATTATAATACGCGACAAACAGACAAAATAATATTAATATTTATACATGTCATAGACAATTATTATACGAACGCAGTCGCATGAAAGCACCTTTGTGTTAATACAGTTTAATGCAACTGTCCAAGTAGGGTGACCATGATGACGAATTCGGTACCTGTTGTACAAATTTACGTTTTCACGGAACTATAGGCATTTTATTTATTTACTTTATTTTGCAGTCATAATATTTTAATTAATATTCATTCAAGATAAAACAAAATCACTGTCAATTACATCTTTTGCCTTTTGTTACATTCGTCGGCCATTACTTTTAATTCTAATATTTACCTTTATAGAAATAATTAATAACCTTATATTAATTTGGCCACTATTTATGTGCCTGACTATTCATCCAAAGTCTTATGTGTATGTATATGTGTGTAAATATTTCAAAAACTAAAAATAAGTAGTTTTTGAAATAAGTTTAAAATAAGTTTTACGATCTGAAACTGTTTACAGTCAAAACTTTTCTAGTGTCCGAAGTTTTCTAACCTTACTGGTCACACCACCCTATCTCTAACTAAAAAAAACGCATAACCCACTAAGCCAGCATCCCTCATTTCATTCGCACCAGCAGATTGACATCTGTCAGAGCCAGGGGTCCAACTGGCCCCTCCACACTTTTTTGCCCGGAATAAATTTTTAATCAAAATATTTCCAGTCCCCCACAGACCGTTAATTTCTACATTGTCAATGAGTGACACAAGTTAACTTGCGATGGGTGTGGTTTGGCTGAGCTATGAATAAATTATTCAATACCTAAGTTTTAAAAAAAAAAAATGGCGAATTTATGTAGAATTAATTGCTTCGCTAAAAACAAAAGATGCAGAGTAAATTATTTACAAGAAAAGGGGTGATCTTGACGTCATCGTGAATGTAGCTCGGTATAGCTGACGACTTTGTTTGCTTCATAGATATTCAGCCTTACCTAACCTAAATTTAAGATTACTAACGATTGTCAATTTAGGAAGCCATAAAAAGTTTAGTGTATCTATACTTCTATACTAATATTATAAGGAGAAAAGATTTGTATGGTTGTATCTTTGTTACGAAGAAACTGAAAAACTACTGGTCCGATTTCCGATTCGTCACGGAAGCATTACATATTCTGTGGCAGCAGGCAGTAGCAACAAATTGAGAAAACAAGTCCTTTCGCTACTTTGAAGAAATTCAGGCTACAATCCCTAAAGATGAAAGAGAAGATATGAAAATCGCCGCAGAAGAAACTAGGCATATAAAAAAGTTACAAGTACCAAAACGTGGCAATCTTATGGACCTACTCCTAAAAAAAATAAGACTGCAACTTTTGTAACGGAACATATTTACCTAAACTTGTGACTCACACTACATAGGTAGGTATATCTCTTTCACTAACCCGAAGAGACACTAACACTGACATTAGAAAAGTTGTAGACGAATTGTCTACAAAACTGCACGAATAGATGGACCTGTCAAAAATCATGCGTCAGTCTCCAAAGAGAATTAACCTAAAAAGAAAAAGCAATTAATTCTGAATCCCTAACAAAAGGCTGTACAAGTAAACGAGCTATTGCCAATGTACGTAGATAACAAGCATGAAAATTATGTGCATACAAAAATGTGTATTTAAATAGCTATAGTCAAAAACAAGTGTTAATTGGCGGTGATTCGATACGGTTTTCATATGACTTGTGAAGACGTCAGTGAAATAGTCATTTTTGGGAATCATGAATATTTATGGTGAATTTTGGAGTGAGAGGAAGATTGTTCCCACCCAAGATGTTTTTCTTTGGACTACAGAGAAAGCAGGCAATGGCACGAAGTAGCCGTGTGTATGAATAGAATGTGATTAGGTACAAATATGTTTACTTTAAATAACATACATTACATACATAATCTTAAAGATCTTTTCGTGCATCAGGAGAACAGATTGTACCTAACTGTCCTGCTTGCATTTTTTAAGGTACAATTTAGTTATTATTGGCAAAGAAATTAATTTTATAGATACTTATAAAGTGTTTTTTAAGTATCATAATCAGTACATCATCTAATGAGTTTGTAAATATTCGATTAATTTTTTGAAGACTATCTGAATTTTTAAAAATATATAACAACTTATGTCTTAAAATTTAGTAAACTAAATACAATCTCCATTGTAACTAGTTTTTTCATAAACAAATAAAACGTAACACGTCTGCATCTCATTAGCAGCAACAAAACGCAACATTTCTCTCATTAAAACCAAACGCTACTGTTCGTATTCTTTCATACAAAATATTCATTCAAACCAATCTACACTGACCTCTCTCCAGCCACTGTTCTTCAGAAACGCGAGTAAGTATTGTTTAAACAGCTAGATGAAGGAGGTCAAGTTATAATGGCGGCTAGAAATTAGCATTTTTTACTTTGAAATATTTATTTAAGTAGCCTATTTGAGTCTGTTGGTCCGAGCGCGTAAAGGGCCGAAAGTAGCTGTAATCAATCATTGGAAATGCCTTATTTTAAAGTGAGATGGTTGTGTATTGGTTTTACGTGTAGTATTATGTTTGTACAAGCCGTGTGTTCTATAGGATTTGGAGAAATGTCGAACAAAGGATTAAGTATATACAAATTTTCATTCCCTATTTAATTTCCTTTGGAGGATAATTCTCATTTTGCGTTATACACCTACACGCATGCGTCATCAATATCGGTTCAGCAGTAACCCTGAAACGCCTACTTTCTCATAGGGAAGTAAGAGAAGAATGGCTTTAAACGAAATACTTAATACTATTTTATGAAATACTAGCAGCGCCCCGCGGTTTCACCCGCGTAGTTCCCGTTCCCGTTCCCGCGTTTTTTTAGGGTTTTTCCGGCAATTATTTGAATTTATTTCGCCGTTAAAACCATCTTTGAACTACAACGAACATTTAAAAAAAGGATGGGTCAAATTGGTCCAGACGTTGTTGAGTTATGCGCTTACCAACACATTTTGCGATTCATTTTTATATTATAGACTAGCGACCCACCCTCAGCTCGCTCCCGTTTCTATGGTATACCAAAACCTTCCTTATTCATCTCTCTTTATATTTGAAAACAGATCTAAATCCGTTGCATGGTTTAAAAGATCTAAGAGTACAGACGACTTTGGAAGCGACTTTATTTCTACTACTCATTATTCTCTCACAATTAAGTACCTATACACCTTAGTCTCTTAAAGCAAAGCTAATTTTCGACCTTAAAAATAACCGGAACCGGAACAATAAAAAATAACCGTCAACCTATAAAACCAAAATACTTTAAATAATAAAAATAATAATAATAATAAATTCTCTTTATTGTCTTTCCACACAAACAAAACAAAAGAACAAAAAAATAACAAAAGAATAAAATACAACTAAAAATAACCAAGTAAACAAAAAATTATAATTAAATGTCTAAAGGAATAAGTACATAAAAATAACAATTTGTTTTTTTTTTTATTAGGAGTGTGTGGTGAGGCAAAAGGCGACAGGCTCAGCATCTGCTGCGTCACATACATAGTGATCAGCGCTGGTGGACGGTCGTGCTACAGATATAATTATAAATATATTATTTTATCTCAATGCATAGGAAATAACTAACGGATATAAATACATATAAAACGAATATCATTAAAAGTGTAGAATTGAGCACCTATTTATGGAGGTTATTTAATAGCTACGGTGTTTTTATTTTGTTCTAATAAGAAGAGGGCTCTGCAGCGTTTTTTAAAAACTGGAATTGTAATTGCCTTTAAAATAATGAAAAATTCAATGGCATTGTGACTAACATTAAAAGCAACTTCAAGTATGTAATGTTACCGCCATAATGCCTCCGAAATGAGTTTTCAGGATATTAGGATTCCAGCTGAAAGTTACAGCTGCAGTTGCAACGACTGGAATGTGGAATTAAGATTTTTGATGCTACTACACTTGTAGAAACTAAATCTAATTTTAAGAGAACGTTAAAATAGCTAGCCTGATACTTAAATAGGTAAGTATATTAAATACATTATGTATATTACTTTTAACTATCCGACTTTATAATTATAAAGGTGTTATATACACAAATATAAACAAATTTTCAACTAAGATACTAGACAATTTTATATGAATACTAAAATTTGCACGTGACTTCGTCTATGTCTTTCCTCAAGCTGTAACCTACCACCTTACTCAATTTCATCATAATAAGTCTAGCTGAAAAATACAGAGTAACTTGGGTAAATTTTGTCTCCTCAACCATTCATGCTGAAGTGGTGTTGAAATGACGTTCAATAAGTGGACTTGTAAGTCACTACTTTGAATAAACATTTTGACTTTGACTTTAGTGACGTGTTTTATGTCTTTGTATTGATAGCGTGTAAGCATCCTACAATACGACACAGGCCCCTAGTAATAACAGAAAGTGTACTTATCATAGTCTCCCTTTAGATTGGAAACTGTTACAGAATTATTTAAATGTAACAAACAATCACAACTAATAACAATACAAACTAACAATTAGACAATAAAAAATATTTCTGAAAATGAACAATAATCCGATGAAACTTTTTCCGAGTCGATGCGTGCGCGCACCTAATTGTCGATTTGTTCTCTAGCCGAGTTTTTGTCTCGCTCGCGCAGCTGTCACGTATGACGAATCACTTTGTCATTTTGACAGCTCTTTGTGATTCTCACCCTTTTGATGTGAGGCTCATACACTGATATTTGTAGATGAATTTGACTTGTTTGATAGTACGAGTAAGTTTGTTATTATACTTAAGTATTCGTAGTCTTTTTATTAGAATTAAAAACAAATTAATACGTACCTAAAGAGAAAACTTTGTATGAGAATTAGTGTGAGAATTTGCTGAAGTTTACATGGAGAAGGAGTGCAGAAAGCTACTTTTATATAATATGGGTTAGAAATACATTAAAATCAATAAAACGATGTACATACTGTTAATTTAATTACAGACATTATAATTAAAGTAGAATTTCGATTAGGTACTGCGTGATCACTAGCATCATACATCAGTACTGAATTATATTAATATTCTACTTGAATTTACTAACTACCAACTACCAACAAAAGTTATATACATCCTACAAAAGTAGGTCCGTATAGACAAGCCTAGAAACTGGGTACAGATTTATCACAGTTCCTACACCATAAGTGGCTTGAATATTTCCGAAAGTTAGGTGGCCACTAGCGTAACACCATCTCCCAATTCGTGTTGGGCTCGCGTTGGGAGATTATAGCCCACGATTCCTCATGTATGAGGAAAGACCCTTAGCTCAGCAGTGGGCTGTTATGGGTTGATGATGACCACGATAACACCATAGCTATACGCATGAAACTTCCAGTTTTAATGCGGTTAGGCAATGTCAAACAGCCATGTTGGTTCAATTAAGAAAATCATACTTGTATGTGTTTTATTCAGCAGGTATTCATGATCATACAGTACCTACTTATTTACACAGTCAGAACACAGGCCGTTTGATGCTGTGATACTAAAATATACTTCTAATATTGTTGTGACTTATTTGAAATCTGACATAATATGTATCATCAGACTTCGGTGAAAAAATATCTTGACTTATATAATAGCGTATGTCAAATGTAACAAATAAGAGAAATATGATAATATTTTTTATTAGGTATTAATAATTATAGGATGTAACAAAGTATCTAAGTATTTATTTATTTTTTCAACGTAAAATTTTATTCTCTTGTCTCCAAAACTAGATAATTCTCCAAAATCGAACCCCAAGCAAACATTCCACTTCCCTGCTGTTATCCTAACAATTACAGCTCAAAAAACCAAAGGGTTGTTCCACAATGCCCTTTGTAACACCCTGTACAGCTCAGGAATTTAATGCATTTATATCTACACAAAGGTAGTAACAAATATCTTTTATTTATGGTGTTGGGTTCTATTCTGGATTCTGGAATGGTCTCTGAGAATTTTTATGGGACTTGATTTTTGATGGGAATTTGAAGAACGGATCTATGGTCTGCATGGTGAGTATTCAAAAAGTATTTCGTCCTTTACATGTAATAAAAAAACTTATAAAAACACACTACTACAGAAGTAGTCCTACTTCGCCATGTGTAAAATCTCCTTGGCGCATAAAGTCAATAAAAAACAAAAATAAATCCACAAAAAAGTTTTTCCAATCCAACCCGGAGATAATAAGACTTTAGTTAACGTTAGCATCCAATCTTCATCGGAACAGCACAACGAATCCACAATATCACGATAAAGTTGAAACTGTTATGACTGTTATGAGGCATCCTAACTGGGTGCCTACCACCATCTTTGAAAAAACCATCACAGTCCACGTTTTTAAAAGATGGTGGTCAGTCCATGGTATTGTAGAGACACTACATAGAACGCGCCAATAGACGGCCAAGTTCTAAACCGCGCTATCGAAGATTTCTAATGAGTTAGTATAAATACAACTGTCCAACATAAATCGTTGGACCGCGGTCCCCAGGCACGGTCACCTCGTCTAAAGGAAGATCTTCCTTTTCACGATGGAGGAGCATTCCACCTCCGCTCCTCCATAGTATAAATGTTCTAGCTTAACGGGGAGATTAACCAACCAAAGGTCAGTACTAAAACCTTAAAAAGAAAAAAAAACTCACGCCTTTCATGCACGAGGGGGTAGGCAGAGGTATTCCATTACTGGATATACCCACATTTCACGAGATACATTGGACCCCTAAACGTGATAGGTGGTGAGCCCATCGCCGGACCGAGTCTATTTACACGTGTCTCAGAATTTATTCTGAGACCTGCGGGTTTCCTCACGATGTTTTCCTTCACCGTCGAGCTAGTGATAAATATGTACGTAGGTAAGTTTTTGAAAAACTCACTCATTATATGCCAGGATTCGAACCCGAGCCTCACTGATTTTCGGCCGGCTCTTTAACCGTCCGGGCTATCACTGCTGTTTCAGTACTAAAACCCTACTAAAAGTAAAAATACTCCCACAGGGTTGCCCTAGCTTATCAATATTACAGTCACAAAATTGAAAATTGCGAACCCCACCAAACTAACATAACTCAAATCTATCGAAACCAATAAAATATTAACTGGCAGATTTCCCGCCGTTTTTCACCGACCATTCCGCTTTCTCGTCACGTCTGCTCGGCACTTACACCCAATGCTAAACGCAATCATAAAGTTGTTGTTAATAATTCAAGGGAGAGACGGGGTTACGGGTTAGAGCGGGACAGGTGGGAGTGAGATTATTAAATTCAGCGACTGCTCACTTTGTATCTAATATCCGAATGTGTTTAATATTAGATTAGTCGGGCCTATCCCTCGGGGCGTGGTTTTCCTTCGTGCCGGTGGTCCGTTACGCGATTTTCCTTGAATTATGATTGGTGGAGCACCGAGTTTGGAAATGGAAAATTGTAAGTTATTGACGTTCACCTGTTTCCCTATTGGCTGTGAGTATCACTTGAGTTATCTATTTGATGGTCTGGACAATTTCGTAATTACTAATACAACAAAAAATGCTTTAGTTTTCCAGAAGTCGGTCTGTTCTCTCTCAGATTCATCCACCCTAAGGTTGTCGGAAAGAGATCGATTACAGTTTTATTAATACTGTGTTGTTATGATGTACAATAAAGAGTTATTGTCTTGTCTTGTCTCTAGGCGGTCACCTATTCAGTGACAGAATTAGCAGGCTTTTTTATTGAGTTTATAAGAAATCATTCGGAGTCTTTCAAGTATCTTCTAAGAAAATTCCATGCATTTTTACTTTTCATCTGTGCATTTTTCGTATTAAACTTAACACGTGGGGAATATCGCCAAAGGTTGCTGTTACACATGCCTCGGGTTTCTTTGCGTTTGTGATTATGTATCACAAACGCAAAGAATCTGCCCTCTATGGTGATTGTAATAAGAACGTCAAAATCCACTGTGTCAAGCTCCACGTGCTCGACTGAACACAAGTTTTTGATGAACCTAAGGAGTTTGTCAAAAATGACCGCACCAGTAATCAAACCCAGTCCTTCCAGCATGGATCATCCATTAATTAAACACTATAATCCGAATCACATAAACTAGATCCTTCACTAGGCTTCACAAACACGTTGTAATCATCCTATTAGTGGTTTTGTAATATATCCCCATAAAAAGGGAGCAGTTCGATTACAGAGACTTTGTTTACTAGTAGCTGATGAACAACAGTTTCATGTGGATTCCGGGGTTTCCTATTCCGCAAGGGATTTTGGAAAATCCTTTCTTATTACTTGATAACGTCTTAACAATCAAAAATTAAAGATTTTCCTATGAACCTTTCTTCTCAGAAGTCCTGAATTTTCTGGTCAAAAGTAGGTGCTTTAGTCTTGAGCATATTTCTTTACTTTTGACCGCAAGTTTGAAGTAATGTTTATTGGCTATTATTTCCTTCGACCGATACAAAAATTAATTTAAAAGAGTATAAATGACGGTCTTATCGCTTTGCGCTGCTTCATTCAGACAATCTTAGTATGAGATACATAAAGTTAGATGGTGATTTTAATCATTTGCATTCACAATTATCGATACGCATTATGAATAAAACAGAATTAATCAAATAAACGCTAATATTACTATAACTCCAGTAACAGACTAACAAACAGACAGGCGTAAATGCAAATCGATTAGCTAAGCGTTGCGTTTCGTTCCACCTAATAGCCGTGACGGGGAATTGCTAGATTAATTTGGATGCAGTTCGGCAGGGTCAGCAGAGAATCTAAGCAAGTTCTAAGAGCGAAATAGTATATTTCACATCTAGGGAAGTAAAATAAGAAATGTCTCAGATCACAAGTAATTGTCGACCCAGGCGAAGCCGAGCTCTACAAACATGTAATCTAAGGCTTTCTCACTTACTTCCCGAGGTTTTTTTAACGAAAAAAGGGGGCAAACGAGCAGACGGGTCACCTGATGGTAAGTGACTATCGTCACCCATGGACACCTCAAGAGTCACAAGTGCGTTGCCGGCCTTTGAGGTGGGAGTACGCTCTCTTCTTGAAGGTATGTATACTTTTTTAACTTGGTCTATTGCTTCGTCTAGCCAAACATCTATCATGCAATTTTTTACATTTCTTACTCTCATTGAACCCATTAACAGTCATGTTTTTCAGCTTTGCTTTTAAGACTTAGACTTACAATCCCTTACATTGAAAAAAACTTTTTAATTTTAATTTGATATTGGACAAAAGACCCTATTACTATTACAACCTCAAAACGCCAAAAATAAAAACTAGATACACTTTTAACGACCCGGATGAGGTCGGCCAAGAATTCAAAGCACAGCGTTGACCACTCAGCGGTCTCCACGTGACCAGCATACAAGATGGCTGCCGAGGGGACCGTGACGAAGATGGGCTGTAACGCGCGATAATTTTATTTAGAATACTCCTGCGCCCCTCGCAGCTCCCTAACGCAATAATCGTCATATTTTGGACGAGTTACACTTAGTGTTAGGTTACAGATTGATGAGTGTGTGGCATAAAGATACTACGACCATGGTGTGTGGTCTGCTTTGTTTAAGAAAAGTAATGTCACTGTCACTTTTTTTGGCGCGAAATATCATGATTTTTTTTCTGTCTACTTCGGGCTTTGGCTCATAATTACTGATTGTGTATTACCTGGCCAGTGTCCGTGAAAGTTCGTAGCCAATTAAAAATTCTATAAAATACGTTGGCTGGACATTTCTGTATTGTTTCAAGAAGACACTGCAATGTTTAGTAGAAGTGCACTGTATTTTTACTGTCGTTTACCAAGTGAGTTTACGATAAGTGTTTAAGAAACTATTGTACTATTTGTGCCTGAACTACTTATGTAGCAGCGCCAAAGAACTTTGAACTCGTGTCGTAATTAGGTTGATGGTTAATATACATAAAAACACTTATTTAGGGACGGCACAAATTAACTACTTATATTGACAAAAAAAGCGGATTGTCGCGATGAATTTTTAAATAATTTGATTCCATTCCATTTCAAAAATAAGGATAAATTAAAAACAGAAAGCGCTTGGACGACAATTAGCCGGACGATCTCATCTCATCCGTATTCCATCGCATAACTGTCAGTTATAATTGAAAAACGCAATTACGGCGCGAGCGCGTCGGTTAATTAATATTAAATTCGCAAATAATCGCCCCCTCCCAGGGGAGGGGGTGCTCTGATTGAATTATAGGGAAATTTTGAATTTTGAATAATTTACAGTTAGCCCTTTACGGCGGTCGGGTGCGAGTCGAGTGACACTTCAATTCTCCCGGTTTAACTTTAGTATGAGTTTAAACTTGAAACTGGCTTAGACAATTTATTTTTCTGAATCTGATAAAGGAGCAATGATTTACGTAAGTATACAGTCTTTTTGTATTTATACCTTAGATATCTCTGTTTGCAATGCTGAGACAGAAAGTTTTATTAAAAATGTAATGGAAAAAATATCAGTAACATTATTCAACGCTATTTCCAGGAACAAATAGGCGCGATGCGGCTCACCGAAATTGAATTTCCACCAACATTTCAGGCGCACGACAAAAACCAAACAATTACACCAACGTGTGTCGAAAGCATACCTAATTTCTCTCGCCAAAGCTACACGGGATGGCACAAAGCGCGATCGCGGCCGCTTTGTTAGTTTTTCGCGCCAACATGCGCGTCAGCCATTTTTGACAGCTGTCAAATCAAAAGCTCCGCCAGTGATAGCGTCCTCTGCCACACCTTTTTTTTAGCATTAAAATAACAACGGAATACACGAAAAGGCAGATTTGAATAATACACAATGTAATCCCACACAAATTACCTGGCGCATAGCAATATGAAAGCGATAATCGTAGATGCGACGGCGATGCATGCATCACAATTTCTGTCGTCCGCCTCATTTCAATACCTATTGTGCCCGCGTCCGCCCCGAGGCCGAAACGTCGTAACTCCGAGCCCGATACACAACCATCCGTCATTTCCGAACGAAAGCAACATGACAATCGATCGAGATTCAGAACGTAACATGTTATTTGACGTGACGAGTGATTCTGACGCTCGCGACTGATTTCCGAACGTTGACAAACGCGTTTTAGCGGCGAGCAGTGAGTTCTTTTTTCAAAATTTAAATATCCTTTGTAGAAGAAGAAGGTGACATGCGATAGTGACGTGACGATGTGTTCCTGTCAGTTTTGAATCGGCTCTTGAAGGGGTGTTGACGCGCGTCAGATCTAGATCTGAGTGCGGACATGATAATTGCTAGGTCCGCGTAGGATGTGCCTAATGATGCAGCCATTGTTATGTGACAGCGAAGATTAACTGTCGTGACCCTTGACCTATTAGAACCGCATTTTTATTTGCCATTAATGTGCTAATAGGTGAAACTAAATTTCATGTTGATGCAAATAAGTCTTGTAACAGGACGTGGAATCAATTTACGATTATTAATCAGGCAATAGATTTTACGATGCTGTTTGCACGAAAGAAAAAGTGATAGTCAATAGGTGCTTAGTGGTGAGCTGAGGATTTTAGATTGATGGGTACATTGTAATAATTGCATGTTAAGCCGCTGTTTTAGAATCAACAAGGCAATGGAAAATATTGCGCTATAAATGCTATAATAGAAGATTAATACACTGAAGATATAGAAGCTGACGTTGATGGCTGGTCAGTAAATCAGACTGAGATATTATGGACGGGAAGCAGTGGGCGAGGAGCCGAGGAATGAGTGCCGTGAGAAAAAGTTGAAACAAATTGTTCAGTAGGTAGACTACGATGATGACTGCTGGTGCGAATCTAATAGCATACCTACAGAAATGGAAACTAATGATGCAACCATTGTTGTAGTAATCTCTGGCAATAAGTACATGTGGGGAAAATGATAGCTCTGTGATCCGATACTTTCTTAATGATACAACTCCACAGATCGCTGTGCCATTTATCTAAAGGGGTGAGCCGAGGTGGACACTAGTTCGCTACGGACGCACATCACGCAACGTCTTGGTCGGTCTCCCAATGGAGATAACACTTGCAATTCTTTTTATTTGTAACGGGTGTAAACTTCAAACAGAAACAAGCTTTTCTAATAGGTTCATGATAAAAATACCAGGCTAACAGAGAGTATTGAAGCTCACCTGGATCTGTCGCGTCGAGGGTCTGCGGCGGGGGCTGGCTGAGGGGGCCGGGGGTGCCGCCGGAGCCCGGCGAGCGCACGTCGTCGTTCACCGCGCCGCCGTACGACAGCGATGACGACGGCGGTCTCTGTTGACAACACATCTCATTGGTTATGCTCGCCTGGTACTCCAGCAGTTTTAAGTAATGAAAATTTTGGTGAATGATGACGAAATTTGGTAATGATTTATGAGAACTCCAGCAGCACCCCCATTGTTTTACCTCCTCTCAGTCAAAGACGAAAAGTATGTCCAGCAGTGGACTCTTTGTCTGATGATGATCTGTGAAAAACTACAGCTTCTATTCGCGGCAGTCTTTACAACCTGTGTTCAGTAATCGAAGTTTTCTGATCTTCAACTTTGATTTGAGCCACTTGAAAGATTGGATCTTAACCTCAGTGAAGGCGTTCCGTTCGGACTTGAGCCCAAAATAACCTGTGTTCTGAAGGACAGCAAGATCTTCAAAAACTGGTGGTTATTGCTATTAAAGGATCTCCAAGAAGAAATGCAGCATGAATTTTCCTTGGTGGATGTTTGCAGACTAAGTGGCTAAGGCATGAATGAAAGATATTCTAGCTTCAACACTACCTACATATCATTGGTGATATTGGCTGAAGAATCATCAAGCATGTCTCCGTGGACAACTTTATTGTCATTGAAGCACCTTCTGAATACATTCCAGCCCACGATGACCAATCTGGCACGTTTGTTATTGACGAGCAAATCCATTTATTTATCTGATAGATTGCAAGCTGCATTACAATACGGACTTACCATTTTACAGGCAAGAAGTTTTTCTTAGTTCCAATAATTTTTATAGCACAGAGGTTTTATAATTACGAATGAGTCAGTTATATCAAATTTGTACAATGTGGATTAAACTTTATTGCAAGGGTAAGTTGCGATGATGAAGGAAAACATCGTGAGGAAACCCTTTGGCCCCATTAATTCTGAGGTAAGTATGTTTAACAAGACTCCGGCGACAGACTCACCTCCTCACGTTGAGGAATCCAAATTCCAAATTGCGAAAAGTGGGTATTTCCAGGAATGAAATACCTCTGTCAACCCTCTCGGGTATAAAATCGTGACCATGTTTCTACTTATTTTAAAGATAAGAGAAGAACTCCAAGAGTTTGTATAGTAAGTAATCTTTTAATTACGATTTGCATACATATCTTGTTTTTCTACGAGTATCTGCGGAGATGTATGTATTGCTTACCATTATTGAACCTAAATCTTTAAAATTTAAATAAAATTATTTTGTAAATAGACGATAGGGCATCAGACGTTTTCTTTGTTTTTGCTTGAAAATGTCCAATAGATCTTAGCAAATATCCTAGCAAAATGATAGTCACTAGATATAACTCAAAAGCACTGCCAGCAATAAAATTTAAATTTGGATCGAGAACGTAATGTTTTGGAAGCGATCGAGCGCTAATGAGGCGGCGCGCACGCCAAGTTGCCATTACCTGCGCGCGCGCAAGCACCTGCCTTATGGGCCTTGTCGCTGTGAAATGGCCCAAGTTGTGAAATGAGGAAATCTGACGATGCACTCAAATTAGATCATTATGGTCGATTGCAGTTGCTGGTAAATGCCAGGATTCGCTTGCACGTCTTCGCGTTGCAGTTTTATGTTTACGCTATTTGGTGCAGATTCATAACGGTTCTTAAAAATGCCTTGTACCTTCGATCTTGTAATGTACAGTCAAGAGCACATGAAGCTTTATATTTGTAGTGCGAGTCTGACCTCTAAGGCGACTGTAATAAGATCGTTAGAAAGTCAAATGTGTCAAGCTCCATGTGATCTTAACTGTGCTAGGTTTTACCCACAACTTTGTTCACATTGTGGGTTCAAAAATTACCCCACATCAGTATCTGATCTTCCAGCTATCTCTATGCGTAAGATCGTCAAGTCTACTCCAAAAATAAAAGGTTTATGTCAAGTCAAAGTCAAAATATTTTTATTCAATGAAGGGGTTTATAATATAAGTCAGAAAAATTAACACTAAACATTAATTTGTGATTAGTGTTAACATCCCTATTGTTGTTATTAATTGGTTAATAATAATAAATAAGCAAAAAAGTCAAAAATTAAAAATATTTTAAATCTTTTTTTAATGTCTTTTGTCAGATTTTAGGTGTTTTAATAATTAATGTAATAGTTACCAGTCTAAAGTAAGGGTCATGAACATTCAGTTACAGACACACACACATGATTGATACCAGGTCATTTTCTACACAATCCGTGTAGTAATTACCGAAAAATCGCTCTAATTACCCCTTCACGAAATTTAGAATAGGCTGCGCCATAGACCTATGTAGATATGGACCAGTCATACCGAATTCCATAACAAAAAGTTCGTTTTTATAACGGACCTCTGCAGTTTTCAGAATGGTTTGATCTTTCAATAGGTTATAGAACAGTCCACTACTAATATTAGATAGATACTATTTTGAAGACTATCACATTTTTATTTGTTATTCGTGCGCAGCAGATAATCAGTTGGATGTTTTCAGTAAAAAAAACTGTACCTACACAAACCACATATTAGATTATTTAGTCCCAAACTACGAGTACTAAAAAACTGGTAAACATAATCAATACAGTCATGTAAACTAACTATGTCTTACTAACATATTTTATAAACGCAAGTCAAAGAGGCAGTTCTATTGAATTACAACTCTGTGGTAATCGCTAACGATCGTTAGGTGTCTTATTACCACTCTGGTTTAATTTAAACCATAACCTCCATGGTTAATTGAAAAGGCTACACACTTCAAAAGCTATAAAGAAAAAGGAAAAAATGATACCTACAGGACTTAATTGAAAAATATTGCTGGCTGTAAACTTTTGATACCTTTATCCAAAGAAACCCTAACGTGCAATCGAAATCAAGAACAGATACAAAAGCGAAATCCCAATTCAAAAATAGAACACGCATCGAACTGGCAATTTCAATAATCATTAAAGAAATCGAACAGACGGACAAATTTGAATTTGTATTTGGAACAGATGTCCGCCGCCGCATTCGATTACCGATTCGGCGCTGACGCTGCTCAGATCTATTCCCTAATTTGAATACAGAACACATGCTTTCAAGGACCGTTCGGGAATCCCTTTCAATTTTCTAACCAAATTCGTTTAAACCACACAAATAGTGACTTAAGAATTGGCTGTTGCCTTTTCTGGGATTGTAGACCTTTTTTTATCTTAATATACGGTTTATATCTTAGTAATCATAACTATCACTTAGTCTATCTTAGCTGAATACAATATTACTTGACTACTATAAATTTTTTGACATATTTATTCACCAGCTTCTGCATACGGCTTCTTGCGTGCTACGAGATGAAAAGACTACTATTTCCTTCGCTTATAAGCTTATCAAAATCTATTCTGATAAGGTCAAAGACAAACAGAGTTATAATTACGTATATAACCCGTCAAACAACGGAAAGCAGACACAACATCACTATGTATTGTCCTTGCTTTAGCTGTGATTAAGGACGATAGGGCAAATAAGGACTTAATTAAGGAATATGTGTGAAAATAATAACTCAATAATCATTTGCTATTCCTAACCTCAAACCCTAATGTGCGTTCGGTTAACACGTTCTGTTTTCAAACCCCAAAAAAAGCAAATTGTACTTTTTTAAACTCATTTTTTATACCAGGAAGTATGGCCGTTTTCACACCATATGCGAGAACTTCAATTGATTCCATTTGTGAGTTCGTATGTTGTTATAATTCTGTTTACACACGTCACAGGGCTATAATTTGGTATCGTTAGCGAATATCTGTCAAGCTAACGATCGAAAAATAACGAGTAACACCTTTAGACGTTATTATTTGTCGATAGTTTTTTTGGGAGGTAGACACGTGATGGTTTTGAATAGTAAACAAGATAAAATTGTGTTTGAAAACATAGGAAATAGATACAAGGTATAATCGATCCAGTAAGATAAGAAGCTTATTCAATACAAACAAACAAACGTACAAAAAATCTAATCTTTCCTCTTTTTTATAATTAGTACCAACAGAAGTAGAAGTTTTGAAACAATGACTAATTCCGTAAACATAATACAAACAGACATACAGAACGATAGACTACAATATACTTAATACAATAACTCTTTATTGATTTCTACGCCAAAAACAATCTAGTACCGATCTTTGTATAGGTATAATAATTAACCAAAGTGCAATGGGCAGTCTTATCGCTTTTATCGATTTCTTCCAAACAACCTTGGGAGGGATGAAATTTAGAGATTAGAACTAGGGTAAGACAGTGTACAATAAAAATACCTACTTATTACGACTACATGTTTTCCAACAACAAGCAGTGATAGCCCGGACGGTTAAAGAGCCGGCCGAAAATCAGTGAGGCTCGGGTTCAAATCCTAGCATGTACCAATGAGTTTTTCAAAAACTTACGTACATATTTATCACTAGCTCGACGGTGAAGGAAAACATCGTGAGGAAACCCGCAGGTCTCAGAATTAATTCTGAGACATGTGTAAACAGACCCGGTCCGGCGATAGGCTCACCACCTATCACGTTTAGGGGTCCAATATATCTCGTGAAATGTGGGTATATCCAGTAATGGAATACCTCTGCCTACCCCCTCGGGGATAAAAAGGCGTGAGATTATATATATATTATATATGTTTTCCAAATCTTTAGTATGTTAACCCTTAAACTACAAACGCAGCCTGCCGCCTGTTTTTTGCGATGGACGATCCACAAAAATGCTGAGTCAAATCTGATGCGGTTTACATCTTATTCAGACACCAAATACGCAAAACCTTTGCAACTTCACGACTTAATGGAATACTTAACAGATAAGGGCGGGGTCGACTGGCGAACTGGTAATTTGGTATTGTGACCATATTGGTTGGGATTGGCAGGTTCAATTCCTGGAAGGGGCGGTGTTGTGTGACTCCGAGGAAAGTTTTTTGCGGTCTCGAGACGTGGGAGACGGTTTACACGTGTCGACTTAAAATGACTTAGAGATTATGTAATACTAGCGACGCCCGCGGCTACGTTCAATGTAATTACCTAATTATGTATTCTAGTGTCTTTGCTTTATTATTACTGTGAAGTTTCAACAAATACCTCTGCTTACCCCCTTGGGGATAATAGGCGTAATAGGTTTTTTTATTTCTTTTTATGTGGAAGATTACAAACATCCAATAGATCCATCCATGTATCCATATATAAAGAAAAGATAATTTTGAGTAAGTTTTTTTGGTTTATGTAACTAGCAGCGCCGTTCGGGAATAAAATATAGCCTATGGTACTCCCTGATAATGTAGCTTTCCATAAGAGAAATATTTTTTTAAAACGCTTCAGTCGTCAAACATGTTTTGTAACAAAGTTATTTTGGCATTTATAATATTTATAGGAGGATAGGTATCACTACATAGTATAAAACAAAGTCGCTTCCCTATGTCTGTCTGTCCCTATGTCTGCTTAGATCCTTAAAACTACGCAACGGATTTTGATGCGTTTTTTTAATAGACAGAGTGATTCAAGAGGAAGGTTTTAGTATCAGAATTGCACCCGTGAGAAGCCGGGGCGGGTGGCTAGTGATGTATATTTGTCAATCTACAAAACGAACACAGTCACTCGATATCTGGATATTCTACAACATTAACCTAATTAAACAATCATAGAGATCTTCACACGGTTTTAACGCGCGTCGCAAAAAAACTCGACAATGCTTTGACACAAACGACGCGTGCCGGGGTCGGGTGTCATGGGAAACAGCGATTTTGTGTCAATTCGATTGCGATAGCTTGCTATTAGCACCATAGGGTAGGTTCGAGAAAGTTCTGTGACTACTCAACGTTATATCTATATAGATATACAAACTAGCGGTTCTGAGCGGTTTCACCAGCGTAGTTCCCGTTTCCGTTTGAATACGAGAATAAAATATATCATATGTTGTTCAGGGATTTTCTAGCTTTCCATTGGTGAAAGAATTTTAAAAATCGGTCCAGTAGTTTTTGAGTTTATTCGTAACAAACATACAAAAATACAAATCTTTCCTCTTTATAATATTATATTAGTATAAAAGAACATGCTATGCTTGAAGTTTTTCTGAGGGATCGAATCCGAAACGAAGTGATCCGGTAGAGAACCTAAGCTGTAGACATAGCTCGTAGAATAAGCAAGCTGAAGTGGCAATGGGCTAGCCATATTAGCCGTAGCACAGGTGACCGTTGGGGTAGACATGTTCTAGAGTGGAGACCGCGAATCGGCAAGCGTAAGGTAGGACGCCCTCAGGCTAGGAGCGACGATCTTCGCAGGGTGGCTGGTAGCAGCTGGATGAGAGTTGCCGAGAATCGAGCTGAATGGCGTGCAATAGGAGAGGCCTATGTCCAGCAGTGGACTGCTATAGGCTGATGATGATACAAAAGACTGATTGGCTCGATCGATCAACATAGCATTGCTTGCTATCGTTTTAATTGCTATGTGCTTTTTTTTGTTCTTTATCCATCGTTTTGTCGTCAGCAACTTCACTAGGTACGTAGTTTGAAATTGATTTTTATAAAAATAGTCTGTAAGTAATCCTAAAAATAATAAAATAAAATAATAAATAAATAATAGCCCAAACTGCTGGGTCTAGAAGCATGAAATTTTGCACAAAGTTTAATTAAATGATGAAAATGAAATTATGAATTGCTAGTTTTATATATTATTTAAACTAGCGGCTTCGCACCGGTGCAATGCTAACACTGAAACCTTCCTCTTGAATCACTCTATCTATTAAAAAAACGCATCAATCCTTTGCGTAGTTTTAGGGAAATAGGGACAGAGAAAACGACTTTGTTTTATACTATGTAGTGATTATCAACACAACACTGAAGGAAACAAGTTATTGATCACCGAGTCCTGAAAACAAGACACTTCTCCGCAACTGACCTTTCGGAAAACAAAGGGCGAAAACAAAAGAAAGCAGCATTAAGACGTATGGTGTTCTAAGATGACACCATAGTAAACTCTCGTTTCGCCAAATTAATGGTAATGGAAAAGTCGGGTTATTCACCGTCCCCCCACCGCGTCCCCCAAAGGGCACTGGACAGCGGATCGTTGTTCATCTTTATCAGTATTTCGAGGGGTCTTTTGGGTATTTTCTTTTGGAAGTTTTAGTGTTGAAACACTTAGGTAAATAGCTCTTTATAATACTAGCATCGGCTTACGTGAATAATTGCAGCAACTTAAATTGAGATTTATCAAACTAGTAATAATAGTAAGTGATAATGTAGCTTCATAGGAGTATAAGTAATCTTGTTTTTGCCCGCTCCAGGTTTTTTTTTTTCAAAAAATCTTTAAATATCACACACTTTATTTGAGGAACCTCTGTGCATAATTTCGTTCTTCTAGACTTATCGATTTCGGCTGTCCGTTGATCGATTAGTCAGTCAGGCATTCAGTGTGTTTTAGATATAGATAGATAAAAAATAGATTGATTCCGACTGATTATCATGAAAGTTAGGACATTAAAGGTTTCTAGATTTTAAACAATCATTTCCCATTTATGCCTTGTTTTGTTTTTAATAATAGCACATACCCGCCATCCCCACCTGGTGCCTCGAAACTCGATAGTGCGCACGCGTCAATCGTTCGAAATTCGAAATTATTCAAACTCCGAACAGCCAACCCTCGCATTGTTCTTTTTACGAATTGTTTTGAATTTAATTCATCATAGCGTGCGGTTGACGGTTGGGGCGGTTGTTTTCTTTAGTGAGCGACGACCCTTATTTAAGTTGGAGCTTAAAACGTATGGTTAATGATTTTGTTTGTTTAAGTATAATGGTGAGTGCAATTGATGTTTTGAAAGGATTTTTATATCGTGTTTACATTCTCAATAGTAACAAATTCGCACTTGAAGTCTTATACAGCGTACTTCAAAACCTGGCCATTTTTTGAAGGGTGAATTTGCCTATGAAAATATACACCCGAAATCAAAGAAACTCCTTCTGTTCAATTAAAAACAGGTGCCTGATCGTTTGCCCCCTAAATTATAAAAAACATCCATTCAGACTGTAAATTTTACATTTGATAAATCAAAATAATGATGATGTCCTACAAACGTAAATGTCCGTTTTCACCAGGCTGTATCTTATGAACCGTAATAGTTAGACAGTTAAATTTTCACAGATGATGTAAATATTTCTGTTGCCGCTATAGCAACAAAATCTAAAAAACAGAATAAAATAAATATTTAAGGGGACTCCCATAAAACAAACTTGATTTTTTGCCGTTTTTATAGATGGTACGGAACCCTTCGTGCGCGAGTCCGACTCGCACTAGGCCGGTTTTTTAAACCTAAAAATAAATCCGCATTGAAATTAGGCAAAAGATTCCGGAACAAAATAACTCATTCAGCTCAGCATCCGCCGATGAAATAGTGATGTCCGGTAGTAGCACCCAGCAAGGCTGATTTTAATTGCCGTTTAGTCTGTTCCCATAATACTCAGCGTTTTATTGAGTCCGTGATGATAATTGTAAGCAAACCATGGCGCCGAGGTCAATGATCGGCATGGGAAAGTAATTCTGTCACCATAATTCATGGACGTGAGGACTTGAAGGCTAATTTTTAAGTATGCGTAAGTATGTCTGACATAGACTAGTTAACACCGTGATAGGCGACGCGTTATCAAATTTTCAAATTTTGTTTGTAAGTGGTAACGTTAAAAGTCGGCGGTGTGAATGGTGCAAACTGCGATCAGGTTGGATATATTATGTGTTTACTTTTCAAAGTCAAAGTCAAAAAGTTTTTATTCAATGTAGGGGCTTAAAAGTCCTCGTAATGATAGTCATTGCGACTCCACCGCTTCGGTATGTATATTTCATGAGACGACGTTCGCGTTCAATAAAAAAAAAACATATGTACTTTCTCGACATACAAGCCCTCTCCTTGCCAAAGAACAAAATCAAAAAGTAATAAAGTTACTTTAGAATTTGCTGAAAAAAGCCTGTGTTTTTTCTATTCGCAAATCAAAAGGTCAAAAGGTCAAATTTCAACAAGATCGCTTCAGAGGTTTAGGTAAGGTAACAACCCGAAATAATAACTTTCGTATTTATGATCAGTGTTGATAGTGGGAAACTACATGCAATCATCTTAACTTTACATGATTTTATCTTCTTTTACATTCTAAAGGAATTAAAAAAAGTAAATAAGATTTAGCTTAAATTAAAAATAAAAGCTAACAAAATGGAACAAGACTGGTTAGTTGGTAATAAGCTATATGCAACTGTAGAGCCTAAATCCCTGCGTTAAAATGCGGGGTCTATGAAGTGTTGTCCGAAGACCTTTGTGGGTGTAATTCAAAATGCTGTGAGCGTTAAAAAATGATTTCGTTAATTTTAATCTTTGAATATACACACAATGCATATTAATATAAATGTACAGTGGACTTCATAAATTTTTGGACCAAACTATGCAGAGCTGTTTGCTTAGATCCCAAGTTACTTTGAGGGAAGAACAAATATTAGAACTCCAAATCACTAGTGATGGTCCCATGATCGTAGTATAAGATGCTGGCATTATGTTGTGTTAGTTCCTTCTTGGTGCGTAACTCTTTAGTTAAGTATAAGTTAAGAAAATGAGCATCCCACCATTCCACCCTGGTGAACCCTGCTGTCCTGGTATACTTCATGCTGGTCTTTGGGCATCTATGAGGATAACTGGGTACACTAAATTTCAACGGTCATAGTTGGATGACAGTGAGATGTCAATGGTCAGTCAAAGGTGTTATTTTGACACTTTTCAGAGCAAATAACACCATCGACTGACCATGTCATTGCCATTGTCATTTAACTGTAACCGTTGACATATAGTAGAATTGGCCCCCTGGTCCAATGTGATGAAACATGTTTATAACTGAGAATCATTGTCATCATCTCATCATCCGACAGCAAAGTTATCATTGAGTTCAGCGCAATATGTTACGAAATCCCATAATCATCAACCCGTAACAGCCCACTGCTGAGCTAAAGACCTTTCCTCATACATGAGGCTGTTAATATTAGTGTTAATAATTTTCATCTAATTCCAAAAATCTGAAATTTGGCGTCAACAGCCGTATCTTCCGTAATCTGGAATTAGATTGGTTATCTTTATCAACTTTTTCGCGTAAACATGAAAATGTCAAGTGTTTTATAACACGCAATGTTCTTTTACCCTATTTCACATCGAGATAACGAATCATGGTGCTATAATAACTTTACAGAACCGCTTTATAATCGGGCTTCGGAATCTTAAATTAAATAGCAAAAAAAAAACTAACAATTCTAACTAACTATAAGCTTGCAACTGTCAAATCATTACGCTGGCTATTCAACCCGTCAATGATATAAAAAACTCAATTACGAATTCAGACTCAGAGTGTTAGACAAACAAATACATCCGTAGGTAGAAAAGAAAAAAAAACATGAAAATACATCGTATAGACTACAGAGGACAGAAACCATACTACTCGTACAGTCAACAAAGTTGCGTACAGTCAACAAAGTTGATAGTGTTACATGAGCAGAAACTAAGATTCAGTTTTCTCTTAAAGCCTTAAATGTATTTATAGTTTTTTTTTTTTGGAAATTATAGGGATCAAAGATACCTTTTGAAATAAACAATAATGAATAAGATTTAGTTATGACTACCCCAGAAAAATGAGTTCTTAGTTACTGGCCATGTAACCCTAACAACTTTGTTGACTGTACATGAAAAGACTACAGCACGAATACAAGTCAAAATCCGCGATAGACTCACGTGGGAGATAATATTACTCCTATTTTAAGAAAAGACCTGTAGCTCATGATCATCATCAAACCCGTAACAGCCCACTGCTGAGCTAAGGGTCTTTCCTCGCACACGAGGAAGTATGGGCTTTAATCTCCCACGCGAGCCCACCGCGGATTGGGGGATAGTGTTAAGCTAGTGGCCACTTAACAGTCAGAATTTTTCAAGCCACCCACGGGTATCTAACATGGCTTAACGACTTCCATTGTGCGTAAACAACGAAAACCGGGACCAATTTAACGTGCCTTCCGAAACACAGAAGCGCTCGTTATATAAATGCCACTAGGCGGTCACCCATTCATTGACTGACCGCACCCAACTTTGCTTAACCAGTGTAATCGTTACGAACACACTGACACCGCAAGGCTACAAGCGCATCATGTAGCTTTCCCTAGATCAAAATGGATGGAAGAAAACAATAAAAATCAATTTACTAATATATGAATGAATTTAGTTGAATCAATGAATAGACTACCTAAACAAGAATCTATTATGAGTTTCTCAGCTATATATTTACATTCCAAAGTATTAATTATAGGAACTCCATTCCGATGGACAAACAAGACTTCTTAATTAAATTAATCGGTTAATTTATAACGTAGGCTATGCAAAATAAGCTTGAAGAATGTTATGGGACTAGCTTGAAGCTAAGAGGAATTCTTAGAGATATTTTTGCTATTTAAACCGATATACTTTAATGAAATGTTCACTACATACATACCTACCAGTTCATTGATTATTGTACGAACATTATGTAGTTGAACTATTTTATAGTTAGTAAAGAAAAGAAATTATCATCCAAGTTCCAACCAAATCATTGAAAACCAAAGTCAATTCAGTTTTGTTTTTGACTTCTGCTAATTTTACTAGATTTGAACCCACTTTGATCATTCTCTATTTGAATTTTTAGTTCATGTGATTCAGCACCTACAGCAATCTCAGTTTCTTTTGCGTTTAAAAAGTTTTTAATTCATGTATCATAATCATAAACTTTTCTTTCATCACAACCAAAACCGCGAGAAACTACTTGTGAATAGCTAGACGAATAAAAGAAGAGTTGCAACACCGGACCGGGTCCAAGAAAATTAATATCGCCTCATTTAATATGCAAATAGTGGACCTTTATCTGCGTTGTCCGGTCCGTTCAATCAAAGTGTCCTTTAAGCCAGTATCTGAGATCTCCTAGCTCTCATGCCGCCCTGGTACCTGATTTATTACAACTGGATATCATTAGTGTAATCTTCGTTTATTTCTATGTATATTTATTTCTTTTTAGAACATGTATTCTAAAACGGTTTCTTAATTTTTAATGTTTAATGCTATCTTTATAGCCCCTTCCTGAAATTCTAGATTTCAACTTTATCGGTTCTAGATTTTGAAGATACATAAAAGCTAAGATAGGCGTTTCAATATTTAATTTCTTTCATCTTCTTTAAAGTATTGTGGTGTATAATAAGATGAAGTGCGTCCTTTTTACTGCTATAAGTGCTATAACGCTGTTTGGTATGTCGGCATAATTAATGTGAACTGTGGTTCTTGAAATAATTATGCAATCTCTGTAAATGCTATCTACTACCATGTGAGTAACAGTGAAATTGAAATTCATATTCCTTTCCATACTATCTAACCATCTAAACACAGTACCTATCTTAAGTTAACTAAAAAAAAAAAATAAAAAAAAAAATCTCACGCCTTTCATCCCCGAGGGGGTAGGCAGAGGTATTCCATTACTGGATATACCCACATTTCACTAGATATATTGGACCCCTAAACGTGATAGGTGGTGAGCCCATCGCCGGACCGGGTCTGTTTACACATGTCTCAGAATTAATTCTGAGACCTGCTGGTTTCTTCACGATGTTTTCCTTCACCGTCGAGCTAGTGATAAATATGTACGTAAGTTAAGTTAACTAAACTTGTACATACATTTTTTTCCATCCTTACACTCAAGAATATATCCAAATTAAACCAGCTTTGACAGTTGTGAGAACTAACGCCAACCGAAACTAAAAAAAAATGGGTCAAACTTTCAATAGCTAATCAAGAGTAATTGTGTTGTAATAGGAAAGGGTGGGTCTCATAGATGCCGTCCCATTGTTTAGTTACCAGACGCTCTCGTGTGGAGAGTCCCTCGGGGGGCGTGAGAGAGATGGCATATGGATCCAATTTCCTTTTCAACTAAAAGTATGTGTGCTAAAATGTATACCTCTATAGAGAACGTAAAACACAAAGTCTAGGAAAGGATCTAAGTTATCTATGCAACAGCGTTTACATCGTTCTTTCCCGCCTCTCATGATACCATAAGAATATAATCTCGGTCCAATTCTTAACATAAATCATGAACTAGAAACTGTTAGATCCATATTCAGTCTGATTGTAATTGAAACGTAACATCTTGCAGAAAGACGATACTGCGATTCCATCTCGTACTTTCGGTGAAAACTGTCAGTAGGTTTACTTTATAAAATTTAATTTAAATTATTTATCAAGGTTATTTGAATTATATATTATAGAAAAAAATTGTATGTAAAACTATTTCTTTAAATTAATTGAAACTTAGAAATTGAAGCTGAACGTAATTGTAAATGTTTATTGCCTTAATGAAATAAAAAAGAGCAATCACAGAGCATAAAAGTGGCATACAATGATGCCCTGCGGGACACCACACAGCAACAAAGGGTTTAGACGAACATAGTTATAACAACTTCACAGCTTTATTTCTAATAAATACAAATCTATTTCATCTTACATTGAAATTAATACATAAGATTAACACATAATACAGAACCCATAATTTTCTGACCGAATTTACGCACGTACGCACTTTATAGCTAAGATGATTCTCATTTTATCATAAGTCTTAATAGTGACTCTACACGTCATAACGGAACTACTGTAGGTAGATCATAAATCTTAGCATAGGGATATGATATAGTATGTCTCCGAAAAAGGACATAAGCTGCTTTTTATCCTGATTAAATATGTAATTCCTAGGGTATGGCATTCGAAGACCTCGAGAGTATCGTAACAGGAAACGACTAGGCTATAAAAAATCTGTTATAAATTGAAAACATAGCTAGAACCGTATGTACAAGGAGTTTAAAACATAACTGCGGTGCTCCACAATATTAGGAACAACAGTAACAAGACTAAACCAGTAGCTGCAAACAAAAAGAGCATAACTTATAAATATTCCACTAGAATCTTTTAGACACATCGTAGACTGACGCTCGCTAGTCGAGCCACGAACCACGAGCATTAATATTAACTAAAAGTACAGACGGCACACACATCATTAGCTATTCAATGTAACGGAACGGACAGACATACATTATTCAGGGACTATGGTCAATCGGTCGATTACTAAGTAACCCTAGGATTTCCTACTAAGCTTCCGGAGGTACTAATTGGTAGTTTAATTCGTTTTTTATCGTCGGTTTATTTAAATGAGCACCGTCGATGCGATTCTGAAGTGTCGTGATTGGGAGTTCACGGGATGAGGTGCAATTAGGCATTCCTTTTTCACTTTTAAATTCGATGGAAAGTGGATTGTGTGAGCAATTCACATGCAATGGAATTAAATACTATTAGATTACAGCGGAAGGAAACAATGCTCATTTGCAGCAATGATAATTACACTTCCAAGTAATTACTTTCAAAGGAAATTAATAATCCATTAATAGTAGATCTACAATCATAAAACGTTAAAGCAATCATAGCAGGTCCTCCAGTTCCTCCATGAGAACAGCAAACGCTGTAAATTTAAAACTAAAGTCAATAACGGAAACCGCAGCAATCGAAATTCAAATCCTATTACGCCGTCACCGGGACAAAACAAACGTCTATATTAAAAAGTGTAGTCGGTTGTCAATAAAGCCTATGAGACTGTAGACCACGGCATTCAATAGGCTTTTTACAGAAAGCTTTCATTGTGGGCGGCTTAAAGGGTTTCGCGCGACAATACGGCCCGAGTTTAATTAACCGGAGCTTAAAGCTTAATTGTAAGTGCAGTTAAGCTCTGGAACACGTGTCGGAGTCTCTCAGGGCACGGTGCTGGGCCGCTTCACAATTGATATTGAAATTTTCTACTTCTTTGTCGCTTTATTGAAATGTGGTTGGATTAATGAATGTTTTGAGTTATTATTTTCACATTCACTATAACGTTTTGTGTAGGTTACTGTGCGTGACTGCATGATTAATCTTTTCAGTAGTCGATAAGATTGTTTGTGCCTAGATTCAAGGCTGCGGACCGATAATGGTAACACTTACTGTTACAGAGGTATTTATAGAAATTGTCTAATGAATATCATTTGTTACTATTTACGGGAACGACAAATGGTAACCACTTAAAACCATTAACTAGCAATATCGAACAACTAAAGAACATCAATATAACCTACCAAAATTACATTCACGATTTCACAAAAAAAAAGAGAGACAACTAAACCGAAGCACACTAAACTCTTCCAAACTACCAATCGCCCAAATAAGCATATTTACCGCAAGCAATTTGCAGGAAAACCAAACAGCAATTACCACACAAAAACAAATAAGAGGAAAAATCATTAGGGGAGCCCGCTGAGGGGCTGATTACAAAGGAAAACAGCCGATGGAGTGGTGGTACTATTATTTGCCGATTGTACAGTAGTTGGCCGCAGCCAGACGACAATGGGAGCGTGAGATTACTGCTGTCGGCTGTCACGGGTGACGAGACGCGTGCTCTTGGGGTTAGGGAGTCATGTTTGGAATATTTGAAAATGTTTGGAAAACCCACGCTTGCAAGAAGGGGTTGGATGTTGCTAGGAGTGTGAAATTGCTGTGATCTTAAGTGTGCTCTTAGTAGAGATACCACTGTTGATATAACAACAATATACCGAGAAAGTTTGAAAGTTGGTAAACCACGAGTTTTGATAATCTTTACAAAATTTACAAAAGAAAGGACAACCTTCCTAGTAAGTAAAGGACTATTACAATTGAAGCAATATTGGGAGCGATCAAGCAGTATGGGTGAGCGCCTAGTTTCATTATATTATCATGAGTTACTCCGTGTTTCAGAAGGCAAGTAAAACCTGTTCATCCAGAATGAAAATCTTTAAGTGATCTATCTTTAGGTAGCTTGAAAAATTCTGGGATGTTATAGGTTGACAATGCGATATGAATCACGCAGAAATGTAGTTTTTCAACAGGACAGCAGGACAAATAACACTTCTAGCATCACATAAAGAATCTATAGACTTTCTAGTAAATTCGAAAATAGAAAATGTTACATAGTCATGTACCGGTTTAAAACCGAACCATTTAGAAACATTCAACTTTCATCGACGAGAACGAGACGAGAGCAAACTCTAACAAGGAGGGTCGAGGGAAGGTACTGGATATGTTGGTATTCATAACGCTTATTTTATAGTTACCTACGTCAATGGATGAAGAAGTTTGTGGTCTGGATAAGCTACTTCGTAATTAGTACTTTCAATATTGGCAGCCATTACCCGCGTTGTCCCGTCCCAGTGGGAATATGTGGATAAAGTATAGCCTATATTACTCAGGGATATTGTAGATTTCCATTGGTGAAAGAATTTTTAAAATCGGTCCAGTAGTTTTTGAGTTTATTTGTTACGAACAAACAAAAATACAATCTCACGCCTTTTTTTTTATCTCCGAGGGGGTAGGCAGTGGTATTCCATTACTGAATATACCCACATTTCACGAGATATATTGGACCCCTAAACGTGATAGGTGGTGAGCCCATCGCCGGACCGGGTCTGACCGGGACCGGAACAAACAAAAATACAAATCTTTCCTCTTTATAATATTACTGTAGATGTAGATAACGATACAATCGTAAAAAAATTACAGATCTCTAGTTTTAATTATGGTGTTGGAAAAGATACGAAAGTCCTCTTTATCAATTAATATTTAGAATAAGGTTCAGAATGATTCAGTGCTAATAGTAAACAAGGTAATATGTAATGATTTTTTAAGCATGTCCATGATCTAAAGGATCGCAATTTTTGCTTAAAGTACAATTTCTTAATTACAAAATTTATGTTTTCTTATCTATAATACGCAGATTTTCTTCTAAATAAAAATTGTTTATACATGCCGCATCCAATCTTTCTGCGTCCAAGTCAGCAGCTTGCGGATTCAATATCAGGCCTTTTGCATGACTGTTTGTATGTAACCCGACACCTCGATAGATTTCTACCTTTGTCTTACGCCCCCTACCCTCTTTTGTAGTACCTTGCTCCTGGCATAGTTGTTAACCAAGCCCACTCGTACCACATTATTATGTACCTACACAATCATAACCGAGTATATTTCAAACATCTTTTATTTACCCAAATCAATAGTAACCGTGCGTCACGATGACGCAAACAACTTATATACAAACAAAAACATATTTTTTGCAAAAGTAAATTTGCTAGAAAATTATTCATTACAATAAGTAATAATACTCAAATAGACATAGCTAACAAATGAGACAGAGACTTTGAAAAACAAAATCGAAGTTCCAAATGAAAATGCAAAAACGTTGTCGCGTGAAAGCAAAGTGTATCTGCTCACATGAAAAGAAAACTTTGAAGAGGAACTTGTAAAAAAGATGATTGAAACAGACCCCGTAGAAGTTCCAAACACGTCCCTCCCTAAGTGTATTAAACCGCCTAAACTTTGGTAAAAAGTGAAAGGAGACAAACTGAAATAGTATAAATACTTTCAATAATAAAAAGTTGATATTGGTAGAAGTTTTTCTTGCACGGTTCAAGTGAGAAGCTAACAGCGACTGAAGAAACATGATTAATACGATAGATTCACGCAACGCATAACTTACGGCAAACTGACTTAAACATACAGTGTGAGTCTCCATAAAGTGCACATATGAAAACGGGTGAAACGAGACACATTTTTATCGACGGAAAAAATGTTTAAAAAAATCTGAGATTTTATTTTTATTTTTTATAAATATTTTTTCTTTTGATTACCTACTGTTGACTTTATGTAAAGAAAACGTTATAACTTTTAAACTAAGACGTATATCATGATAAAATTAAAACAGTTATGATGTAAAATAACAGAAGATACTAATAAAATAAAAAAAGACCCGAAAAACGGTACCAAAAAACAATAAAAAGGAACTTTTTGAGGAAAATCTGTATTTTAATTCGTGTTTTTTTAATTAATTGTCAAATTTCTCCAAATAATGCCCATATTACAGGTAGTTTTTATTACTTTATGTTATTTTCCATCGTATCACCTTTTAAAAACCAAAAATCCCGTATCTCTATCCTTATCACAACGTTTACTATGAGTGTTTGAACTAGTCATTCCGGGTGCACCATTCAACGCTTGTTCTAGATTTTCCTATTTTATTATTTCTTGGTACCGTTTTTTGGGTATTTTTTTATTTTATTAGTATCTTCTGTTATGTGACACCATTACTGTTTTTATTTTATCACGATATACTTCTTAGTTTAAAAGTTATAACGTTTTCTTTACATTAAGTCAACAGTAGGTAATCAGAAGAAAAAAAAAATGAAAAATAAACTCAGAATTTTTTAAACATTTTTTCCGTCGATAAAAATGTGTCTTGTTTCACTCATCTTCATATGTGCACTTTATGAAGACTCACACTGTATAATCTCATGCAAATAATTGGACTACACACTTAAGGATAATACCACATTGATGTCTGAAAACAATAAACAAGTGTAATCACAAAATGTAAACACATGTGTAAACAGACCCGGTCCGGCGATGGGCTCACCACCTATCACGTTTAGGGGTCCAATATATTTCGTGAAATGTGGGTATATCCAGTAAAGGAATACCTCTGCCTACCCCCTCGGGGATAAAAAAGGCGTGAGATTATACTAATCACAAAATCATCTCAATCTTAACCTAAAGAAATAATCCATCCTAAAAATAAATCAACTTTTTCTTACATGAAATACTACAAGTAAGTAACCACCTCTCGTCTCATAACAGCATGCATACACAAGATGATTTTATTATCCTTGGTTGCCCGTGGGAAGTTAATGCTTGACTGGTGAAGTAAATATATGATAATAAGTGACACAATAGCTACAAAACTTTAAGCGATTTCTGCTAGTATGGATGTATTTGAGATAAGCAGATGTGGTGGTGTTTTTAAAGTGAACGTGATAGTTTTTTTAAATTTGTAGGTATTTTAAGACAATCGGTTCCTTTCAATTGGTATGACTCATTATTACCTTTGCGTGATTCAACCTTTTCCAAAGAAAGTTAGCTTTAATATCTCTCTACATTGCTTACCTCTCCCCTTTTCCTTGAACCATCCCTAGTTTTTCCAAAGTTGGGCCAAGGGGGGACCTTGGGAGTCGGCGCGGAAAATTCCAGGATACATTATGATAAGCTCGGTGTGGGAATAGGAAATGGAACAGTGAACGCCTGCGTCGCGAAGTTGGTGAAAATGACCCGATGTCGCATAAACAAGGGAGTTTGGGTTACAGTTAGTGCAGAAATGAGTCTGTGGGGGTGACAGAAGTGGCTAACATAAATTGTTAAGTTTATTCTATTAATAGGAGTAATTGGCACTTTGAAGTCGACTCATGCTAAGGAAGATAGAACAGGTACAATGAAGACTTTGCCCTACAGTTGAAGCCGTATGCAAGTTATTTATAATATTATTAAATTCATTATAAATAATATGTACTACTCTCGCTGCACTTTTTGCTTTATCAAAATAAAATTACTGAATATTTTTGAAATACGATCTCTAGTTCTAAAAATTACCTCAACATAAAAACAAACACACAATTTTAACTATAATACGTAAAAATATTGCTTTAGGGAAAGCTCCTGTTGACAGAAGTAGTATTATTATAATTTGCAGTCACATAACAAACAATAAGATAGAAAGCTATGTAGTTATTTGAAGCCGAGTAAACAAGGAAATACAAATCAGAACAATACTAACCGAAGTTTAATAACGAGACAGAGGAAAAGATAATAAAAAATTTCAAAGATATCAAAGAAATTCGACTTGTCAATAAGTTAGCCAACATAATATTGGGGACAGCAGCTGAATAATAGAGAAGTCGTTGAGACATCACGAACTGAGCAAACAGCTTCTGACGGATGCTTTTTGTAACAATTTGGTGACAAATTCTAACTTTTTACGAGGGATCGATTTGTAGACCTTCGTTTTATAGCAAGTTGAAAGGACGTCTTAGTTCGGTGCTTGTGTTACGAGTTTGACAATGAATTTCGGAAACTATTTTACTGTTTAACGAAGTTTATGTTTATTTACAAAAAACAAACGCTATTACTTACTGTGACGCACAGAACATTTGCGGGCACGCACTTTGTAAGGTGGGCTTTTTTTGGCATTTGACTTGTGACAATTTTAATTTAAACTGTATGGAATTATAATTCAGTTGCGAGATCTAGTGAGTTTCATTTCAGAACCACTTTCTACTATCCTAGTAATATTACTATAAATATTCTAATATTATATATGCTATATAAAATTATAAATTCGAAAGACCATCCCAGTCCAGAACATGCTGTTTCTGAATGTTTATTTTTTGTTATATTCTATTCAAGCATCAGCATCCCAAGGGCGATTATGACGATAAATAATCCTATTGTGTCTGATTTCTGTTACAGGATGGAGTAAGAATGTTATAAATGGAATAAAGCATATCCATTTCATCAGTTTTGTACTACGAGATTGTCTACAGAGTTTACGACTTAAATGATAAATGGGACAACTTGACACATTTCATCTGCATATATTATTGTTTTACAATCTGAATTAACTGGTCCCAGATTGTATTTTTGATGTGAGTTATAAATAGCTAACAACTTTTGGTTTACGAGTTGTAGAATCGAATTGCCGTTTTTATTACGTTTAAATAGATATTTAATGTTTAATTAGAGAATGGAATGTTGCATGGTCTTCATTTTTATTATCTTCATGATAAACTGTAACATCTTTCCCACGCATGTTTACTGCGGATTTGGACATCATACGTGAAAAATACCTAAAGCTCAGCAGTGGGCTGTCATGGGTTCATGAAGATCAATTTATTCACCTCAAAATTTATGATGACCTCATAAAATTTAACATTAAGTTCTAACTCAAACTCGAGTCTTGTTTTTATAGGACTGTTATCGGTCACATGTACTTCTACAAGATCTTATCTATCTATATCTAGGCCTGCATGTGTCGATATGTGTGTTGATATCGACACAGTTCCCATGATACCATGATACAGTCGAGTGCAAAACACGATATCGGAATTATCGAAATTTGGACACGGATGGACAAATATTTGAGATGTAAGCTTGATTTATGGTACAGGGCCCCAATTCCACTAAATGTTATAGTTGGATAACAATGACATACCAATGGTCAGTCAATGGTGTTATTTGAATACAAAAAGTGCCAAATAACACCATTGACATGTCATTGTCATCCAACTATAACCGTAGACATTTTGTGGAATTGGCCCCCTGTTTTCTTGGGTTTTAGTGGAGTCACCCCTGTCTACTTTATATTGAATAAAGAAATACAACTGCATCCTAGTAATGACTACAGAGTAGAGAGCGAAAACATAGACAGTATAAATTAATAGGGTTGAGCGCAGATTGGAGAAGGTGCAGATTTTTTTTTCTTCTACTTTAATAATAAAGTTTATATTACATAGTTTTTAACATACTTTAATACCACACTAAGTTGTGTGAAATTTATGCGAGGAGCCAAGGAGGAGCTACAGATTATCAAGTAACCAGATTTTCTGTAAAGACAAGTACTTACCCACATTTGCGATAGTTATTAAAACACCAAAAACCTGAGAATATGTAAAAGGCGTCGAAAACATTTAAAACATGATCGTCTTTCTAGTCCAGTTAAAAATATAGCCTATCAATAAATTAAAAAACTCCTTGTACTTCAAAAACCGCCAATCCGATAAGTTAGGCTAGATATAGCGTCAACAAAGTAGACTCAACTACTATTTACATACATACATGAAGCATTACCCTCCTTGAGCAGTATAGGGTAAAAACTAAATCAAATCAGATAAAATTTTCACGGGTAGGTGTACAAGTAGGTACATGTACAAAATATACTTAATACAAAGCAATGTTTAAGTAAATAGATGGGTTTCAATCCCCATATTTGCCACACAACTAAATCCTTTCCTTACAACACAAATGCTTTCTCTAACCCAATATTAATGAACGTGCTATCACTTCCAAAGCCAACATTGGTTGTTACTAATAATAGCTACCCTAAAGATCCACCCTTTAAGAATTCCGACTAATAGAAAGACAGACAGACAGACAATCCATCACTGGTCCCCTACCAATGTATTATTTATGGGGACACATACCAGCCTACTGCTAATCTTTCAATATCTTGAGAATTTGGGGACATCAAACTTGGGGATGCTTTAACGCCAAAATGTTGTACTATTCCAAT
This sequence comes from Ethmia dodecea, assembly GCA_963855545.1. Lineage (NCBI taxonomy): Eukaryota > Metazoa > Arthropoda > Insecta > Lepidoptera > Depressariidae > Ethmia > Ethmia dodecea. The sequence continues at coordinate 12,494,547 of OY979457.1, read as the reverse complement.
AGCCTTTAAAACTATCGACGTAGAGATCAATTTTGATTAAGCTGGTGGTATTAAATACATTTGTAATGCGAGAACAGTGAAAACTAAAGATGGGATTGGTGATGCTTTTGCTATAGACGCTAAGGTTACAGGCGCAAAGGCGGTTTTCGCTAAAATTGGAGCGGAGAAAGGTTGTAAGGTAGAAATAATTGCAGGATTTGTTTGTTTTGGAAAGGAAAGAGAGTAATGGCATTGCATTGGATGCGGATCGGAATTAATGGCTCTTCCTTAATGAATTTTCGTTATGAGAGTCACTGGTGGTAATGGGATTGTTTTTATAGTGAATGGATGGAAACATTGGCGTGATTTAGGGGAAATATTTAATCGTATATTAGATAATATTCCTGCAATTCCATAAACACTTATGTTCTTAATGTTCAGGTAAAAATATAAAATATAATCAGATAAAATTAAAGTTAAAGACAAGAATATTATACAAACACCATGGCCACTTTAAGGTTTCCTAATACTATGTGTCTAGTCGTCTGTAAATGGATGAATAAAATGTAATTATTCAACCGACAGTCGGATGAAGAAAATTAATAAGTCGTCCGATAAACGGCAGACTAGATTCATCCGACAATAGGCCAAATAATGAAGACTATTTCTGAATAATACCCTGTTCCCAGCAAAACTAAACATAAGACTAAGACAGCTTTCAAGTCAAACTATTTTCGCAATAAATCTCCAAAGTTCCTTAAACAGACAAACTTAACACCCGTAATATTAGTTTAAAATACACTAACTCACAAAAACCACTGAAAGATAACACTAATACAAATCCCGTATTCCATAAATACATCTACGATGAGGAAAAAATTCGAGCCGGAGGGGCCCCAGAATAGATCCCTGTGGGACTCTTTACAGAGTAACAGGATCCATCGCAGTCCTGAGCCCCTGGTAGCGTTAGTTGGCATTGTTATGAAGTGATTATGTCTGCTTTTTTTTTTGTTAAAACGCGTTAATGACCTTTAAGATCAAGAGAATGATTTGTGGGAGGCGTGGCGAATTCCGTTTATATTAGCATAGTTTTTACATAAACTCGTGGTAAACAAACAGAGTTGAAAATTAATGGTTTGATAATTTTATTCGCATGATCATAGATAGTACGTTTTACTTAGAAGTTTACGCAAAAAAGGCTCCACTTTTACCGTGATTCACGAAGTTGGAAACTTTGGAGACGCAAGTTCAAAAACTTTGAAAGCAATAACTCAATATCGACGTCATAAAGTCCGACTCCAAACACTCTTACCCGTAAAGCGAACTGAACAAAACACTTACCTGAAACAAAGCAAAACGAAAATAACGGTTAAACAAACTGCAAAAGGAATTTTAAAGCATTCTATTCATCATTTAGTTCTTAATTTAAAAATGGCCGGTTATAATCAACGCGGCGTCTGCGCAGCTCATTATGTTTCTCGTAACGATGCTTCGTAAATCAACCGAACACCCAAGGGCTATTGTCTCGAGTTTCAAATATAGATGAGATCGTGAAGGGATGTGATTTCTTGAATTACGAATGCATAGGTTCAATTTTAGTTATTTTTACGTTAGTCGGTCGTTATAGGTAACTCTATTATTTAAATTATACAAGAGCTTTATATACAATATTTTTTATACAACCAATCTACCAAAACTAGGTACCAACATGTGCAATCTATCATTATCTACCAATTATTATCCGCTGTTAGTATAATTAATTGGTAATATGTACGATTATATAAAACTGGCTGGCTGAACGACTGACTTAGGTATATATATATATAAGACCAGCAAATAAGTCATAGGTGAAACAGTCTTAAAATACTCCTAAATAGATAGATAAAGTTTAAATTCCAAATTCCAGCATCTCAACTTTACCTTTCCACAATTAAGACTTTATTCGTAAAATAACAAGATCCAAAGCTAACGGTTTTGTTGCAAAGGTGATTTCGTCTGACCCAGAATGCGTGTGCGCAGTGTGCCAAAATAATTGACAAAGCCGGTGTCATCGCGCTGCCAGTGGGATGTTTCGCAATTATAAATCTAAATCGAGCGTCATAGTGGTCTTTCTCGTTCCAAATCTCGTCTTTACGATGAGAAAACATGTCTAGAAGATGGGAGAAATGTACGATTGCTCGTGCTTTTTAGGGTTAGTCAAAGTTAAAATCATTTAAAATTATTTTGTAACTACTTATAAAAATATATTTATTTAAGAAAAAGTCACGTCTTGTATAATGTACGCTAAGGTTTGAATAGAATAAAAATAGCACACAGCAATTCTAATGATTTGTACCTATCGATTATAGCAAAGATGAGTTCGATTATCTTTCTACCTGACAAAAGAATTTTCGACGGAATTCGGAGTGTACAGAAGAACCCTACCGGTTTATGTTCTTTGGTGAACGTTTCACGTATGTGTTTTAATAAGTTAATAAATAAATATGTAATTTATTTTCTGTAGGTATAGAAAATACACTTATAAAGGCAATAGTCCAATAACAAGGCACTACTCGTCCATGAAGATTGGCTAAATGTAAACAGCAGCTTATCTCCACCGACGAGTTGCTGGTTCCAAATGCAGTACCCCGAGAAGAGAGAGTTACGTATCCAAATACTACACACGGGACCGTATTACTAAGCATGCGCTGTGTGTCCGCCTGTCTGTCTGTGGGCTGTATTCAATGAACCATTATAGGTCTCTACCTAGTTGAGTTGCTAAAACACAAATATATAAAAAAAAATCTCATGCCTTTTATCCCCGAGGGGGTAGGCACAGGTATTCCATTACTGGATATACCCACATTTCACGAGATATATATTGGACCCCTAAACGTGATAGGTGGTGAGCCCATCGCCGGACCGGGTCTATTTACACATGTCTCAGAATTAATTCTGGGACCTGCTGGTTTCCTCACGATGTTTTCCTTCACCCTCGAGCTAGTGATAAATATGTACGTAAGTTTTTGAAAAACTGATTGGTACATGCCAGGATTCGAACCCGAGCCTCACTGATTTTCGGCCGGCTCTTTAACCGTAAGGCTATCACTGCTCATAAATATAAAAAGGCCCTAAAATAAGAATCTGTTTTTTTTTTGTATGGTAGCACAGAACAGAATTTATGTGTGAGATTCTGACTCAGATCTTCCATCTTTTGGAAGCATTATAAGGTTGGTCCTGGTTTATGTTGTATTCACGAAAATCGTCAAGTCTCGGGTAGCTTGTAAATTCTGACAGTTAAGTTTAGTCGAACCACATCTAACCAAGGTGCGCTTACGTAAGTAACTAATAATAATAAATTTTGGGACACAATTCACAAACGGGTATTTAGTCCCAAACTAGGCAGGGACTGTACTATATGGGTACGAAACAACTTATAAACATACTTAAATAAATATTAAACGACCAGACACGAAGCCAAACAGGTTCATGCACACAAATGTTGGCTCCGAGGAGTGATCCATCCAACCCACGACCTCCGGCTCAGAAGGCAGGGTCACTACCAACTGAGCCAAAAGGTCCGTCAGTGGAATATTATAGGCCCCCATACTTCTTCATGAGGAAATAACTATAGCTCAACGGTGACTGTTAAGACCTGATGAAGAAAATCTTAAGCACACATGTCTTCAACGTCGTGCATTTGTTGTCAGCGTCCCTATCTAAACATCTCTAACTTTTAACAGAATATGTATAAGCTATGAAGAAGACAACACAATTATGTGTTACTCGTAGTTAGTTTATCCTTTTTTCACGCATCAACGGGGCAACATATAAACTAGATTTTTTGCATACAAATAGTTGTAGGACCGTGAAGGTACTCACGCTTCTTTTTACCACGGAACGGAAAACTAGTTATGCTATAATTGCGTTCGTTATATTCAAAGAGTCCTGCCATACTCATTAACTATAAGATTCCCTTCAAGCACTAAGCTATTTATCGTCTACATAGGTTAGGCGTAACCCTAGCTCTCTAACGTCGCCCACTGAGGCACAACCTTGCCGCCACCGCCCATTTATCAGAGAAAACGACCAAAAATCCAGCTCACCCATATAATTAAGGCCTAATCGGTATCCAACATGTAATTCTATTTGACAAACCCGCATCGCCTTAATGTTGCTGTAAGAAATAATCACAGACAACTCCGCTTTTCGTAGACGCAGGAAAGGCTTGTAGATGCGCTGGTCGCGCTTAGGCCTTACAGCGACATAAGGCTCATTGTTCTCGATCTATTCCGATGTTATTTTGCTATTCCTAGTTTTATTCGCTTACCTGGCGTTCGCCTAATTTTATAACGATTAAGAAATGCGTTTCAGCGACTTTACTTCTACAATATGTAACAGAATAACCGCAATTCGTGAAATAGGTTTGCTCATTTTAATATGTGTGAAATTTATCCGAAAAATGAATTAGCATAACTGAATTTAAGGCGACCTATGGAAACTGTACTATTATTGCTCTTAATTTCAGAAACTTGGTTTATGAAAACTAAAGTAAGAATGCATCACTTTTTTTTATATGGTATACTAATTGGGGTGTATGAGGAATTGTGCTTATGCTGTTACGCGTTGTACAGTGTGTTACATTTTACTTGGTTGCGCTAGAATGCTGCACATATAGCAAGTCGAACGTCTACATACATTTGTCATTCTATACGACTGAAGATTAAGTTTTATGAAGCTCAGAAATAAAGTTGGGTCTTGTATGTCGAAAAATAGACTAATATTACACATATTTCTTGGTCACACGTCTGCGCCGACCCTAATGCGTCTACGCACTGTCCTGCTGTCTGTGGAAACAATTGACACGATCGGGATAGTTCGTTCACCCCGTTCGTGAATCATCGGCGATGGTTGGCAGCCCGCCTAATCGCCGACAGTGGGGCTCGCGTAAATCTCCGGTGCCGTCATCGCAGCCCATTCCTCGGGTAGTTGGGACGCTCGCTGACTGACGGGGTGGAGGTTTTGTTGTGGACAAATTGTCGCTTCGACGCACCATTGGCTGGTTCATTAAGTCTGCTCGCCCGCTGCTATAATGTTATGACGCGAGGTTTTGTTGGGTCTATTTCTTAATTTGCTCTAAGTCTATTTTACTTAGTAGGATTCTTAAAAAATAATATATAATATATTTATCACAAGCTCGACAGAATAAATTCAGTCATGTGTGACAGCACACGCACACTTTCAGGATTCGGTATTACCAGGAGTTGAATATCCCTGCCGACCCCCAGGAACAGGCGTGTAGGGTATATTTATTAAATGATTCTCTCTTTATATATTAAATCTTTAATCTAAGCCCCTCGTATGTGTAGGTAAAAAACCATCAGCACAAATAATAAAGAATATATTATATCTCAAATTGGCACATTCGGATGATCAATAGAGCAAACGTAAAGATCTTTTGAGGACAATCCTAATGAAGATAGCAAAGTTGTATCACAACCAAGCTGTCCATTGAATCATGTCAATCAACTACGGTCCATTTATCCCATAGGCCTCATACAAGTTATAGCAACAGTAACAAGGAAGGAGCTAGTAGGCACAAAGTACCAGGAGACAATGAGCTCACAGCGGCATCAGTCTAGCTAACGAGTCGCAACCCGACTCCGTAACCGATACGTTCATTAGGCCGCCTCCTCTATTCAGGCGCCTTGGTACCTCGGAAGGTATTCGCTTACACGAGAGGATAATAAATTTTGATAATATTACCCGAGCTGAGTACAAAAATAACGTTCTTCTTGTACAGATCTCTTTGGAGGATAAGGGAGAAATAATACTTGGGTTTGCGTTGTTTTGTACAATGATACGACATTATTCAGAAACAGAAATAATATTTTGCCGCTGTGGTATTAATTTCAATGTTCCACTTTGTACAGCTATGAAAAGGCTGTCAACTAACCCTCAGCATATAGAGAATTAGTTTCGTCAAAAGATCGTTGGTAACTTTTTAATTTCCACCGATGACAACTTTGACTGTCGGGCCGTCTGACAGTATTTTGGCACGTCTGCATAAGAAAAAGTAGCATGCCATTTTTTAATCAGTCTAAAATAGTCTTAATACCTACGTAGGTAAATCCTTCAAATGGATGCTTTAAATTTTATTTACCGACTCATCATATTTTTTTGCCCAGATACTCAATGATTCTTTAGTATTATTTTCTATTTCACTTGATATAATTGTTATAGACAGCCAAAGAGATTAAAGTCCTATTATATTTTAATCTCTTTGTAGACAGCAAAAATTCATAACACTTTTAGTGAATACTGAAGAATGTTTATCCATGTTTATAATTGAATTTCCTATGCACACATAAACTGTCGTGAAGTGTGTAAGAGTCGAAACCAAAACTAAACAAAAAAGAAAATTTTATATAAAAAACATGACGTTCAGATTCCCGCCAAAAAACCACATACCATTCACACGTGTAACGGTGCCCAGTGCGGGGACCTTTTTCTGCTAACTCTTGGACAAGCCATAAACGTTATGACATCGCTGTGACCTCCAACTGTACGCAAAAGGGCTTGAAGCTGTAAAATTTTAGAGCTCCCTGGCTTGAGCAGTCAGGAGAATCACATACAGAATGTTTGAGAAAATGGTGGGTTTGGGAAAAAATAATCTCAAAACCCCTTAAAATGGATATAGATGTTTATTTTACAATTATAGCAAATTTTCAAACAGAAAATTGATAAAAAATTATGCCATCACCAAGTCTGCTGATGTTTAGATTCATTTGAATCATCTACATTTTTTTTACAAAGAAATTTCACTCCTCCCCAAATGACTACATGTCATTTGGGGAGGAGTAAAAAAAGTGAAAAAAGCTTTCCATGTGCCTTATAGACAATAAATTACAAATGTTTAACTTATAAGTACCCTTACAAATTCAAAAGTATATATGAATGGAACGACTGCCTATGGTCACAGATTATAAAAAATATTTCAAAGCAAGGACTGGCATGTGATAAGTACTCAGCTTCATGAACATTCAAACACCAGTAGACTCCCAAAACACGTCCGAGTATTTATTAAAAAGTTTTTATAACCAAGAATGACCAGGGAACGGACACAGGAATTAATTTTTGGGGGGGCCTTTTTAGAATTTTGAACAGATTAGAAACAAACATTGATTAAAAACTTTTCTCGCTTCATAAAGGTATGAAAATACCTATTTATTTGTTTCCTTAGATAAAAAGTAAAGGCCAAGGCGTTTCTACAAAACGTCTATAAAATTTGATACTGTCTAAAACAGATCCTGATACTTTTTACCCAACTGCATTAGAAGAAAGCACGGCTATACTAATTAATTAGCATCATCAAAGACTACAACATAACTCGAAAGGAAGATTCATCATCATCATCCGTTACAGCCCACCGCTGAGCGTCTAGTCGCCAAAGTATGTCATTTCTTTCTAGATTTCGATTCTTATTAGCGACACTATCAAATGGTTTAATAATACAGTGTGTTTTATTCCAAAATCAACGCGTTTGATTCCTGCTTAGGAATATTGTTTTTTTTTTAAATACAAAGACGCAGTTTTAGTTTTTGTCAAAATCGGGCCAGAGACTCCTTTAAGTACTTTTCGCAATTCCTCATTGTTTCGGATTTAGCGTGGAAAAATTCACCCTGTATAACATACGGACCTAAAATAACCGAAAATGTCTTAATGATTCGGATATCCTAGGGAGGTCATACCCTCCTGGATCCATCCCTGGATCCGTCCTTACTAATTAGCAGCACAATCAAAGGCGAACTAATATATTTGGACACAAAAAGAGAGCTGTCTGCTTTTCACGACGTATTCCGAAAATCATCGCGCGGTCATCTTTTGCTTTTGGTATGTGTCTGCAGAACACCTCAAGTTATATTTATAAGAAATAAGTCTTATTTGCAGGAGATAAGCTTGACTATAGTGTGCTTTAAAGCTCGATCGAGTGTTGTAATAAAAGTGTGTAACTTAAGAAATGATTTTAGCTGCAAAGTGCAGTGATCATTTTCGTTTAATTTTCAAGAATTGTTGATAGATCCTGATCATTTTAATCTCTATGTATACTTTGTAAGTAAGTAAGTAACAACTCTTTATTGTACCTACACCAATAAAAATATGCAACAATGATAAAAAGAGTAGGTTCAATCTTGGATTGCATCCAGTTTTTTTTTACTATAAAACTGATGAAGCTATAGCATTGACTATTGTCTAAATTCTTGTTCACTGTGATAAATATTGTTTTCCCATTCTACAGTATTCTCGAATGCAAACACGCATAAATGTTTTCAAAAACTTATTTTCCAAAGTTACAACACTTCCCCACCCAGCCTCAACAACCTGCACTGCCGTGCGCCCGCGCTGCTCCACGCGGTGAAATATTCCCGCGATTGGTGCGCAGATACGATGCGCAGAACAAAACAATTCGCGCGAACAAATTGAGCTTTTGCATGAATTTCGATGTTATTTGCATCTTGTACTTACTTGGCAATGTCTCTTAATATTTTTTGTAAAGTACTTCTCCTACTATGTCGTTTGTCGCTGCGACAGGCGTCACATAAGTTTTATCATCACTTGATTTAAATCCCTATTTAAAGAAATGAGGAAGTAACTGTCTGTTTGTTATGTTCTCGCGGCTAAACCGCTGAACCGATCTTGATGTAACTCGGCAACAATATATCTTGTATCTTGAGGAAGGAGATAGGCTACTTTTTCTTAAAACTGTTGAAATCGCTGACAAAAGCTAGTTAATTGAACCTTTCAACGCACTTGGATTACCAGAAGATATTGTAGTAGGTACCTACCAGACACGCGCCAAAATATGCACTGCCATAGCAGCAGGATTTCGCGAGTGGAGAAGAATAATATAAAACCCTTTCATCATCATCATCAACCCATAACAGCCCTGCTGAGCTAAGAGTATTTCCTCGCACACGAGGATAAAACCCTATGATGTCTGCAAATTGTTGCTTGACGTTCTTGCAAGTGTTATAGTAGGTATAGTTTATGAATATAAGTTGTCACTTGTCCGCGGTGCTGGTTGTAGTCTCATGTCAATGTTACATCAGATTCTTTTAGAGATATTTTACTGGATATATACTTAGCTAAGAACCCTGGATAAAAACTTAAAAGGGACAAGCGTGAGTTAGCTCGCGAACTTCCCAGCGCAGTTCTCAGGAATTTCAACAGATGGCGCTATTCCTTTTAAATCAATACTTAGTTAAAATTGACTATTATTATTCTAATTATAGCTTATTGAAGGACAATACTAAGTTATCTACCACTTAAAATGTGTTATCCAAAGACCTATAAATCAGTGAATTTTATAAATTTCGTTATTATTACTATGAAAATTATTTTATTAACACAATAACTGTTTATGTTTGTTACTATTAATTCTTGTTATTTTCATAACGAAATTGAACAACCACAAATTTTACACAAAGCAATTTATCACCCTTAAATTAATCACCAATTATTCTAGAAAATTCTTCAATTATAACGTTTATATCCAATTATCGCCTTGGTAATGAACAATTTACGAAGCTATGCCTTGTAAATACCGCGTACCGCTAAGGACGTCGCTGGAAAAAAATGTCGGTTCAGATAAATTTATTACTCTATCTCACGAATGCATTGCTCATTCAAGGACCGCTACTTCAGAATATTTTGGACTATATATAGTACTAGTAGTTCTACGCGGTTTCACCCGCATAATTCCCGTTCCCTTAGGAATACGGGTATAAAATATAGCCTATGTTACTCACAGATATTGTAGCAATCTAATGGTGAAAGATTGTTGGAAATCGGTCAAGTAGTTTTTGAGTTTATTCGTTACAAAAATACAAATATTTCGTCTTTATTGGTGTAGATGTAGATTACTAGTAAATTAAAATCTGCAATATGTTTACTGCCTATTTATCTATGTGTTTATCTACATTAACACTAATATTTTAAAGACGAAAATATTAAATTTTCGTATGCTTGTAAGTTTTATAACCAAAAAACTCAAAAACGACTGGACAGATTTAAAAAATTCTTTGCCTCATAGAAAGCTACATTATCAGATAGTAACATACCTATATATTTTATTCGCGTATTCCCATAGGAACGGGAACAGCTAGTATTTAAATAAAAACAGAACGCTGTTGTGCGTGAAGCGATTTGCATTATTTTTAACAAGTATTCGTATTAGTTTGTTACCTTAACAAACAAACAGATACACAGAGTTACTTTTACATTTATAATATTAGTAAGGAGTAGGGATGAGCGGAAACCGCTTACAATACTTCTAAATAAGTACTTAAAAAAATGTATGTATTTTCACGTATTTGCGTTCTAATTCCTGATCAGCTATTAATTAATGAGCAACTGACAATATTATTTGAAATGCTCAGTCTACAGTTATGTATCAGAGCAAACTATTTTTTTTGTGACCAGCATTTATGGCTTGTATTCGGAGCCCACAGCCCATTTCAGAATGGCAAAGTTATGTTTGTACAATAATAAAGATTATAACGGTATACGAGGCAGAAAAAACGAATGCCTCATTCAGTAATCCCTTTAAATGTGATTAAAAGATACCAAAAACAATCTCCCAGTTCCATTTCGCAATGAAAAAGTTAGAAAGTAACCTCAACCTGAAATCAAAAGTGGAATCGCTGGACTCGCGTTCCAAATTTAAAATTATAATAACTGGCAGCTAGTAATATTTGAAATTTAATAAAATGGAACCCGTTCGCGGACGCCACTTATACTTTTTAATTTTATCTCCCGATTGACCTTCGATATGCCTCCGATACAGCCAAGATGAATACATCGCTACTTTTTTCTGGAGACGCCGTAGTTTTTTATCGTATATAAATTGAAAAATTCCTTGTTGCATAATTCTTGTAACGGGTATAGCCGATGTTTTAAAAAATATATAAAAAGTGTACATACGTCAACTTTTGAAGCAATTAACTTTTAAATAATGTTTTTGAACGAAATAAAAACTCGAAACTTTTATATGTAGAGACTTATTCAAGTTACCAAGTGCTAAGTGAACACACGTGCGTCGTTCCCGGGTTCGTTTCCCGGTTAAATTTAGAACATACGCGGCAAGGGCTGAGGGGGGGGGAGAATTAGTAACGAAGCACCTTTTTATAGCAGCGAGCGTCGGAGTCGCGTCACACTATCTCGTAAACATACTCTATAGCTAAATGATATTTACTGTGGCTGACAAATACCACTTTATATTTTTAAAGTCTTACTTCTGGCTGTATGTTGCAACACCTTTGCGCCAGTCAACAATTCGAGGAATAATTGAATAAATGTTTGAATTTTGAACTTGAGATTCAGCCAGCCAGTGCGCGGCATTTATCCATAGACAATATAATTTCGCGAACGCGCGAAAATTAACGTCATGGGAACCGCCAATCAGGTGTATGCGCATAGAATAAAAATGGCGGGTTTTTACATGATTTTCCAGTAAAACTGGCGAGAGACGTACGTAGCCGGTTGCACCGTTGTCCGTTGAATACAAAATGTATTATAAGTGCACATTATTTGCATTTTGAATTACGCGCTCGGGGCTTTGGCGCCTTACTTTAAAGATAAAACAATAAAATGGTGGATACCATAGCGGCCATTGGTGCGGCCTTCGATATAAGGTTTAGCATAATCATGTGGCGGGCAGTATATTACTGCATCTGCACATAAATCCTTTCATATAGATTCCTTTTTAATGACCTGACCATAAAGCACTTTATTAAATATTTTGAAAAGTTTATGTAGTTATTTGGGGCATGAGAGCAATGTTTTTATAAAAAAGGATGATGCTGTCTTTGCTCTCAAGACAAAATATACTTAGAAGAAGTGGAATCTTTACAGACAATATTTACCTAAATAGGTTACTAATTGTAAACTTGCATACAGAAGCTATATGTCTAGTTTACGTACACAGGTATATGTGTATAATCTATCTTATATAAAAGCCAAATAATCCCTACTGACTAATTAACTTGTTAACTCATTTCCTACGAAATGTTCTAAACTATAGATGAGTAGGAACTTTATAATAATTATTATATTTCCAGATTTCCATAGGAATGAAAAATAACGGTGTCAACGCTAGCAATTCCATTTTCAAACTTCGTGCCTACATTTCTACTAGGTAGAAAAACCAACTTATTTTTTTTTCATATTTAACGACGTAAAAACAAAAAAATCTGTAATAGAGACAAACCGAAGTGATTTGTAGATACCTAGTATTCAATAATAGATATGATTAAAACACACACAATACCCAGAACAAGTAGCTGAACTTTACGGCACGCTTCGATAGTATCTGTGAGTGACAGACAGCCAGACGGCGATCGGGTGGGCGTGCCCTCCGTCGGTGGTCGATTACCAACTCCAATACCAACAGTCTATTTACTTTTATTGATGCAGTAATTATTTTATCTAATGCTAAAAATAGGTCCCTACTGTCACTGAACGATCAGGAAAACATCTTAAGAAACCTCCAGGGTTGGTTCTAAGGCATGAATGGTGAAAAGTGGAATCTTCCAGACAATAATACTTTGCTTACTATTATAGATAATACTATAATAGGTACATAGGAAAGTTTTGGATATAAGGTTTAATGTTTTACAGTGTGTAAAAAGCCTTAACTTCTGAACGGATTTTGATGATCCTTGATGGATAAATTGTGTTCTGAATTAGCACAATTACACACATTTTTATACATACAATCACGGTAAACTACTTTGTAATTGATCTCACACAAACTGTACTAAAATAACCGAATATTTTGAAGTTCTACGCTTCGTGTATCGGGTTTTATTACCAAGTGATCGAAGTGAACGACATAGTATTTAACACCTAAAGCTGTACTAACTTCTCAGAAGTCACATGAGAACCGCCACACGAGCGATTCGAGCTAGGATCTATACATAATGTATTTGGTATACCTAGGCATGCGCGTACGCACAGCGAATGCGACGCACGGTGATCGCAATCTCGCGCGGAATACCCGCATGCAGCATGCCAATGGATCCCGTAGATCTTTTTCTAAATCCTTTTCTTACGTTATATTTGGATCAAGGTAACATTTTGTAGGCTGTTGATCTGATGGATAGTAATTTTAACTTTTAATTAAACAATTACGGAGATGGAAGATAAAATACCAAAATTTACAGAACAAGATTTTACTCTCTAGATCAAAAAAGTCTAAATCCACTCATTGAAACTTTGGAACTACCTTTGGAATATAGCTTAGAGAAAAGCGGCAAAACTCAAAAGCAACATATAAATATTTTTGACTTTATGAACCGGTATGCTACGTTTTGCTTTAAGGTTGTATCTCCGTGATAAATTGAAAATATAGCCAACAAACTGACAAACACACAGATATACTCAGAGATCAATTAGAATATTAGCATTTAGGTGGATATGGAAGTATTAAGCTTATCAAGTGAACTATAATTAAAATTTGTCATAAAATAATTATAACGAGATATGAATCGATTTTTTCCCACAAAAATAAACTGGTTTCTTTTTTACTCAAAGTAAAAATTTAAAAGCCGTGAATTCCCAAACTGCCGTAAAACATTAAGCAAGATAGTAACAGCAGAAACGAATCAATTAATTTATTTTAAAAAGTCGACATGTAAAAGAATATAAATTTTATATCTATTATTGGCCATCAAAGATCCAAAATTGGTGAAGAATGCGATATGGCTCAGATGAACGAGATCACAGACCTATAAACAGTAATAAAGTATGCATAAATTAGCCATTCGCCTAATAATCAGTGGTCGATCGGAAATAATAAACGTAAAGAAATAAGTCTGTTACATCCGCCCACATTTGAATTGCCAAATTGAAATACTTACGACTATTCATGTGTTAGGCGATTGAGACAAATTTTTATCATCCAACCTGGATATTATAAATCAAGTTTCTCTTGAAAAATTAACACTGTGTGATGTAGCTAACCAATTTAAAATATATTTTCTATAATAGTTTTAATGATTGTATATTCTAAATACAACTTTTAAATTCGATTGAATATTCTGATTTTTAGTGTTGACATTTTCTTGTAGTAAAAAGTACCCAATTACTCAGACTCAGACAAACTGAATTCCATCAGAATCCATCCAGTAGGTGTTGATTCGTGCACAACCGTACAGACAGACAAAAATTTCGTAAATTTGTGAGGGGCTTCGGCTCGCCAACGTTTATTTCACCCCCTCATGGATTGAATTTTGCATAATCCTTTCTTAGTGTTTTTAAGTCTCTAGACCCTGCGTCTGCGTTTATACATAACCAATCTCAGTCAGTTTATCATTTTATATAATACTAGCGGGTGCCCAGCGGCGTTGCCCGCGTGGATCCAGTTTATTCCCGTTCCCGTGGGAATTTCAAAAATCCCTTTATAGTGGTTGCCTACGACATATAAGCCATACCATATTTCAAATAGCGGGTTCCCATAGCGACGTTGCCCGCGCGCATCCAGATTATTCCCGTTCCCGTGGGAATTTCCAAAAATCCCTTCATAGCGGTTGGCTACGATATATAAGACACCCACACACTGTATTTCAAGTTTCTATGTGTTATCGTTTCGGAATAGTACGTATTTCTCTTTTTACCCAGTTTTTAAATTTTCCCGTGGGAATGAGATATTTTTCTGGAATAAAAAGTATCCTAGATGTTGACCCGGGTACTCAGCTATCTCCATACCAAATTTCATCAAAATCCGTCCAGTAGTTTTTGAGTGATGCGTGCACAACCAGACAGACAGACAGACAGACAGACAGACAGACAGACAGACAAAAATTCCAAAAATTGGTGTTTCGGTACCTATATCGATAACTATATACACTACCGTTAAAATTTTCAAAAAATATTTAATGTACAGACACGGCCCCGTTAGAGTTTTATTATATGTATAGATATACCTAAATAGTCAAGTCTAATAGTTCTTCATAATGTTTTGTTAATCTACGTTTGTAGATGCTACTTTTATAACCAAACCCCTACCAGCTACAGGCTCTGAGAACGTACAACCACACAATCAGTAAACGAGTTTAAATCGCACACGTTTCGACGCGACCAGCATATCATCAGCGCACAAACTTATTTCACCGCCAAAACCTGTCTTGTCGTCTTTATTCCCAAAGTTTTAAGAAGCGAATTGATCAGCACTAACTTTCGTGGCAGCAAACATAAAGTGGGCAATAGGAAATCGAGGATTGACGTATCGTTAACTCAATCTAGCGTTTCCAAGTTTTTTCAGTGATCACTGATTACTGTTGTAGTCTTGTAAGTATTCTGGACGTTTAATTGTGACTGTTTTTACTTTTGCCATGTGTTGATGTGGTGTTACTTGATTTGACGTATGATCGGCATTTGTTTTTGTGTCATATTTCTCCTCATTGTCATCAGGTTCCAGAGAAGGAATATGCTTATCTGGAATGTTCTGATCTTTAAAAATGTTTTAATTGCATTGAAGTAATTAAGTAGTATTTATTCAAAGATTCTTTGTGAGGACTTGAATTTGTTGTTGTATAATATACACGTTGTTTATTATTGTAGTAAACTTCGTTCCTTCTACACTCATGTATGTTTGTCAATAGAAATATTGTCAGCAAACATTGATATTCATGACAAAAATTTAAAAATCTACTTCAAAATTCATATACATTATTGTAGCCTAAATAGACTGGTCATGTTTGTTTGTTTAGTAAGTATTTTATTAATAGTATCAACCACTTGTTGTATAAGCATCAATATGAATGGTCCCTTTCAAAGTTTGTAATAATTTCTAAAAAGGACTAAATATCTCATACAATATGCGCAACCATCAAAACACTCCGTAATTTCATACTCTTCAGACAAGGCCCCCTCAACTTTACATACTGTCAAATAAATCCTGATCTAATTAACTACAGTTTCCCTGCCGCAACATTCCCAGTTCAAAGAAGCGGGAGAGTTGCGCCAGCGCCGTGTCGCCATCTGTCACACGTCACGCATGCGCGGCTGCGCCTCTAATTATAGATCTTTGCTAATTAATTGGGATTTACTCGATTTTGTATCGACTTTGTTAGATTATTCATGTCCATTGATGCATATTTTTGTTATTGTTTTCTTAGTTTCTACTGTGATGAAATTAGATCGTCGATTTTGGTTATTTGACTGGACGTTATTTTGTCTGATTACAGTAAACTGTTGTTAATGTATAATTTTAATATTATATACTAACTATGATGCTATCGATGTTGTTTTTAAAGTAAAAGTATGTTGGTACCTAAGTTACAGTTAGTCTCAAATTGTTACAGTTTACTGTATTGGCAAACAAGTTTAGGTATGAATTATGAAAACTGGACGACACCTATAATAATAATCATAACTCCCACAACACAATTTACAGACGGTTATTCAGTCCCAAACCAGACAGAGCCTGTACTATGGGTACAAATATATAATTTCAAGTCAACTCTTGACATCTACGCACTCGAGATTTGGTATGATTAACTGGGAAAGTGCTCTGAACCCATACTTCAAACCATAATTTGTGTGAAATGTTCTAAAACCCTACAAAATAAATAGAGACGTCATCGTTAGTCGGCGACCGATGATAAACTGCAGACGCACAGTGACAACTCTAGAACGACAGAGACAGAGACACGAACACTCTGTCAGCCCAAGCAGGAGAGAAGATAACCAGTGAGGTATAAAAACCGCTGCCGTTGATTTTATAATTTATTTGTTACACATTTGTCGTTGCGTGAAGATCGAAAGATACATGAGCTTTTTGTAGGCGACTAGTGAATACGCATCAGATGTGATTTGAGGAGTAATTTATGGTGTTTGTACAGCGGATGTCACTGCACACGCTCTCATAAACAACCATTTTAATAGCCATCATCATAAGGAACGGGTGGAGGGATAAAGGATTGAAAGACTCCTGCCCGCTTTTGAATAGACGTAAAGCCGTAAAGCGATACCACAGACGAAACATGCTTTTTGTTAAAGTAAAGTACGGAATTCCATTCAGCCAAGTTTGCGTCTTTGCAATTTATTAGCAATAATTGAGCGGAACCGTTTTAAAAATAAAATATAAATAATAATATTAATTTTAATTGAATGTCGCGCCCGTGAGAGGTCGTTCGGAAATCAATCATGCACATGTTTAACCGAGTTTCCGAACGCGCCAAGTCCCTGTCCAGCACGACGTGTACGCCATATTTCAAATGCGTTTGAGATATAGTCCGTGTTTTATCAATGCATCGTCGCGCAGATTTCGATGATTTATGCCTAATTATAGATCTTGTTAATGTCCTTTTCACGGTACGTTCCATTGCGTCGCTGAGGCCATTAGTAGTTTTAATTTACTGAGTTTAAATAATGCTGTTTTTTGTTCGGTTTTATTAAGTACCTACGTTTGCCAAATTGGCAAGAGTAGCTGCATTATCGTCGAGTACCTCCAATTAAAATCTTCTAAATTGATGGACGTAGTTTTTCGTTTCTGAATTGAGATGTTTTCGTAGCAAAATTTAAAAGATCATGTAAATTGTTTGATCCAGTTCGGAAATTTATATACTTAGTACAATATTTATCGGTTCTAAATAACATACAAAATCCAGTTAGTCCATCGACCACGAAAAAAGATTTCACGGCTTAATCTTTAAATCGCAACGGAATTCAACAATTATAAACTATTCTAGAAATCACGCAAACTATTTTAATAGACGGCGAAACTACTTAAATACTCTATTTAAAACACATAACCTCACTTAAAATTTCACAACTAAAAGTTGAACGTCCTAAACATCCATCGCAGCCGATTCTGACAGTTTACGCCGGGCCCAAGTTGGGATAAAATATAGCTCATGTTCAGACGGATACCGTAGTGGGGTAGGGGAGGGGGGAGAGGGGGAGGGAAGACGTCCGCAAATAGCGACCATCTCCGCCGAGCAAAACAATACCAGTATGATATTATGGAGGAGCTCAGAACATTGGATTGCGAAGGCACAGAGTGATATGCTTCAGTTTTTTTGGATACTGTTGACATGCCGAGGGAAACGTTATTTAGTAACGGTTATTCGAAAGTGTTTTTATGTGTAAATTTACTGTTGGCATAGCCACAAACAAAACAAAGAGTACATAAGCATACAGAGGTGAACCAAGAATCCCAACGGCTGATAAGATGAATTAATGGTTATAATTAGGAGAGTAATCGAGACAGTTCAAGAGACATTACTCAGGTTAAAGGACCGCGCAGACCAAAAATAAACGCGAAAAAAAGCAGAAACCGTAACAAGACAAAGAAACATGGACGTCGCCTCTGTTTTCTCGAGCCAACACTTTATACATATAATAACAGGCATAGGACAGACCGACGGACGAGCGACAGCCGCGAGACGTACTATAAATAAATAATGCGCCAAGATTTTATTATTATCATAGTGGAGCACGTGCGGGGACATTCCAGACTCAAAACTGGCAGCTTATAACGTTCTGAAATAAACCGCCGAGTGCTCAACAATCAAACTTGATGAAATTCTGCGTGAAACGGAATTTGGCAGATTTGTGACACTGCACTGACATGAGCTGTAAATGAAAATTTGTCTATAACCTGCTCGTCGGCATAAAATTTGTAATAACCAACAAAGTTCCATGATTATATCGCATCAAAATATGCAAACATGTAAAGGAAACCTTTGAAGTATAGTAGCCGAGCTCAAAATAACATTTTCCATTCGAATAAAAGTCAATACGTGAAATTATGAAGTTGCAATAGTCTTTCAAACGCCATTAAAGCCAAAAACCGAGAGCTTTACAATCCGTTTGAGTGTAAACGATTTAATGCCCGCAAGATCGCCATAACCAAACACATTAATCATAAAAGATTATTGCTTGTGCTGTAACGGAACGCAATTCCAAAACCCAATTAGCTTGTGAAGAAACGTTCCAAATTCGAATGCGATTCGTTCGGAAACGAATTGGTTCTATTTGCGAATGCGAACGGCCTACTAGCGGTAGTCGCCTCATTGATTATTATTTTAACGGACAATTAAAATTTGATGGCTTCTACTTCGGTCATCTTCGACTCAGCTCGTGCTGGTGCTGCCCACAGATTTCTGAACGAATCCAATAGCTTGGAAGACAATTGGATCACGACTTTGTTATAAAGTAACAGGGCTTCGTTTACAACAGCTGTTTGCACATGTATGATCTTTTATGAACGCCGCAAAGCACACGAGTGTCGAGGCTAAGCGTCAATAAAAATAGTCGTAAAAATCTTAACTTGCCAATTGAAATAATCCTTAAAGCTTACACTATAAGGTTGTGTTTCGGTCCCCTGTTTTTACTATCAATATCGCATGGAGAACGTGTGAAATAAAAATCATACGTATGCACACATTCGTTAAGAATTGACACTTATTAAAGGGGATAATTTTTTTAATTGGTATGACGACATCACTTTATTTAGTGCTGTTGACCACTTAACAACATGACAGTGTTTGATTTAGAATTCTCTTTGTGTGCTCGGCAGTATGATTGACATCTCCATTGTCTTATTACTTTTTTTACGCGGTATTTTTAAAAATATCTGTCACTTTAGCATCGCTTCCGATTTTGTTTGGAGGGAATTATTGATTAAAACTAATTGTCTATGGTTCCCAAAATTCTTAGGAATACCATCCTGGCCCGGTAAGCGTTCCAAATTAAAATTACCCGATTCGGATTTCGAATAAAGCTGCAATTGGCCGCCGAGCGCGTGACCAATCGCTAATTAGAAAATGTGTTCAGAGATGTGCTTTTACGGAAGCCGATCGGTGTTCCGTAATTAAACTTTAAAAATTTAATTCGAATTTTTGATTTCGAACGCGCTATTTCCACTTCTGGTGTTACTGTGGCGGTTTTTTAATTGGCGGTAGCCTAACGGTTGTTCGAAGTGGGATCGTAAAAATTGATTCGAATTTTAAAATCGTAGTTGTAGAGATGGCATAATAAAGACTTTCTCTTAATCAATATCTTCCTGTGATTAGATTTTTATTGCACGAGCTCTGCTTTTAGCGTTGTCCAGCGCAATCTTGCTTTGCTGCGCAATATTTTCTTGTTACTTAACTGATTTAATCGCGAGACTTTCCAGTCTTTGTGCTGTGAAAGCAATCTTTGATCTAAAGACGTATTTACTTACAGGCTTAGATTGTTGGAGTTTATTGATATTGACGCAATCTTGAAAGCTTACTCTTTCATTATAAATTACCTTTAGATACCTACTTACATCTTTGCCTTGCCTTGTTTTGTTGTCTTTGTCTTTCATTATTTGATCAGGCAAAACAATACCATTTCAAGTCGAAAAGAGAGGGCTAGGCGACTGTTTCGTATCAGAATTTGAAATCCTATTTATATTCCTATTACTATCATTCCTACACAGACAAATATTTCAAAATAATAATAAATGTTTATTTCAAGTAGATTTTTTTCTTCAAGTCATTATTTATAGTACTTTAGGTCTTCTCAACCTTAAAGACTATTGTTAAGTCAGTCATCTACAACAATGACATGTCTGAAAGTAACTTTTTCTGTGTCCTTTTCAATTGATCTTGATGAAATTTAGCAGAACATCTTGACGGAGGACACTGGCGATTTCATATGTTTCAAAAATACGCATTCAGCTAGAAATAAATGCACTTTATTTATTTCATACTCGTAGCTCACTAAGTACCTTGCTCCTTCCATGTACACATCACATCTCGGAAATCACTCAAGCTTGAGGGGGGGGGGGAGCGGAAATCTCTCCGGTTTTCCAACAAATAGCCCCACGGGGGGCATGGCCCCTTGCTGGCCCCCTCTTGGTCACGGTTCGCTCATGTTATAGGAAATAATATGTGGGATTATTTGGATTCCATTTCTGTTGTTTTGGTAATACTTCCTTATGTATGCTCAAGTGGGTAGACAGTGTGGTTCGTGTGTATGTCTGTAGGCATATTTTTTGCCATTTTACAAGTGCTGATTCGTACTTGTGCGCTAGCAAACAAAGATTTTTTCTGAAGAAAAATTTACCTACATCCCTGCTTGATCTTTCAACTACCTCTTTGCCAAAATTTACATCAATCACTTATTCTATGAGTGTGTGTTTAGAAGAAGTAGAAAAACAAACAAAACACTTGTATATTAATAACATTATAATTATAAAGTATATACTCAGTAATTTATTGATTCGGGAGTTAGGTAGGTACTTTGCCAAAATAATTCTACTTCTACAGGGTGACTTTTTTTACCGTCTGGAAAAAAATGTGGTGTGATAGGTAAGTGTAATAGATTCATTTGGCAATGTTACTTAAAAAAAAAAATCTCAAAAAAAATTTTTCGTGCTTAAACTAATATACAATACTCAATTGTAGTCAATAATACACACTGAAATATTTGAAATAGTATTTTAAAAAGAAACAGGCTCGTAGCTTCCATTTATGCGCAATTTACCTACAACCGCCAGCAGCGCGTAGTACTTTGCGTAGTTTTCTATATTTTGTAAATGGTATTAAACATGACTATATTTAACAATTAATCGCGTGTATAACTTCGGTTCTAGATACCTTATACGTCATATTTTTTTCCAGACGGTAAAAAAAATCATTCAGTATATAATTATCATAATCATAATTATTACTAAAGCATGATGATAAAAGAGCTCCATGGACGAGAGGACGAGGACGAGAGATTATTGAAGTTTCTAAGAGTATATTTTTTACCAACAGGTAAAAATAGTAGAAGGTATTCGTTACTTGTAGTACTTATTATTAGTGCCTTTATAATTAATTGTGTATATTTAATTTACAAATCTCTAATATTGAATTTGACTAAAACGTAACTTGAAATTCAGTCACCTAAATCCCTCCTTAAAACCCAAACAGGTTAACTACAAGGAGGGTCTATTAATAAGGAAACGATTTATCCGAAAGCAGATGAAGACATAGAACCCCCGCCGTTCGAAAATGGAATACCATATCAAAGGAAAGCTCCCAGCAGGTGCCATTTCCACTCGGAAAAAAATTTAATCGAGACTTTTTGGTCACGTCTCGTCTAACAAAGAAAAACAAATCGGTGGTATTCGAATTTGGCTTTTCAAAGTTTGTCAATTTTGTCACACTTTTTATGCGGTTGCACAAAAAAGAGGGTTATGTCTTGGGGTGTAGTGTAGATACCCATGTAAGAGTTTGTTCCGTTGTCATAAACTGTGGTCTAAATGGTTTGACGAAATTTGAAGTTCGATGGGTGTTTAGCCTTATATTTATTCACACATTTTTACCAGACTGCATTAGAAATATGACATAATATTTTTTTTCAATATTAGAATAATATCGTTGTTTTTGTCTTAAATAATTACGCACAATTCTATGTAGAGCAGTTTACGGAAAAGATACACTATACAGACATATAAAACAATAAAGTGAAATGCAAATAGCATTTAGAAATACCTATGTCCAGTAGTGGAAGATATATAGATGATAATAGATAAACTCACAGTAGGTAAGTAATAACTTATTGAAAGCGAACCTCAGAAAAGTTAAGTACCATTAAATCTTCCTAATTTAAAACTTCCATAAAACGCCGCTTGTTTTTTCTTAAATGCAATTTGCGTTAGGAATAATGATGTTAATCCTAATAAAGGAAATAATTACACCGACGCTATGATAATAAATTACCGAGCATTTATGACTAATTTATTAAAAGAAATTTCGCGGGTAAACCTTAGGACAGTCGTAAATAAGTTACCGTGCCGCGGCCAATGGACGGCCGTAAAATTTGTCCGCGTCTGCAGATTGGTCAGCCCCCGGCCAATAGACGAGTGTTCTAGATTTGAAACCGACGGTTTACGATCTGCAGGCGGCGTCTTTTTGCTGTTTTGGCGCCAAAATTGACAGGTTTAGGTCTAACGGGTGCTTTTAGGCACTTTTAGGTTATGTTGTTGGCTATACGGCACTAAGTGGTTCTATCGTAAGTTTATCGGAAACTTGGATTCGATTCAATTCAGTGACACCTACGTAAGTGTGTTTTGGCCAAATATGGCGCCTGGGGACCATTTGCTGTCACAGTTACGATCTTATGTCGTACATTTTAGTTGTTTTTTCCTCAACCTTTCTTAGTTTAGCCTTCACCAATAGGAACTTATCCATCGAGTCTTGCCGCTAAGTTTATTGCTTTGAGTCAGCCTTGTTGGACTACTTCTCTGTATTTACAGAAGCAATAGTAACAAATTGGTAGTATAAGGATTAAAATTATTACCTACGCCAATCTGTAACTAGCTGTTCCGCGCTATTACAGCCGCGTTGTTCCCTGTTGGAAAATGAGAATAAAATATAGCCTATTTTACTCATGTGAATAGGTGAAAGAATTGTTGAAATCGGTCCAGTAGTTTTTGAGTTTATTCGATATAAACATAAAAAAATACAAATCTTTCCTCTTTATAATAATATTAGTGTGGATCAAAGAGATTAAAATATAATAAGGCATAGACGGGACAAAGCGAGGAAAATTTGAAGTCAAAAGTTATTCCAAGTGGAATAAGTCTAGTACAATTTCGACCGAATGACAGCTCGCGTTCATACTAACTGACATGACAAGAACATGACGCTTAGGCTTCAAAGTTTTGTATGAAAATATTCCCAATGCCCCCTCTATGCCCTGTTATATTTAAATCTCTTTGGTGTGGATGTATTAGAATAAAATAGATAAGTAGAGGTTGATTGTTTCGAATAAAATTAATGTTTATATCAGTTTTGATACTGCAATAAAAGCCTGTCTAAATGAAAACATTTTAAAAAATATCTCATCGTCATCTCAAAAAGTCTGTATAACTATGAGAACCACAAAATCCGTCTACTGTAAGAAACCAGTGTTGAAGAAATACAGACGGATTTTATTATGATCTTAAACCAATGAACATACAAAAATAACTCACGACGTTTCAGTCACACTAAAAACAGCGATTCATACGAACCCCCCATTTAGCTTTTAGCCTGCGTACACGCATCTCATTAGCACACCCATTCGTTTGTCTGACGTCTTTATTACATTGTAAATCTAGTACCTCCCTTCAGTTCTGAGATTCTAGATCGTTCTATAAATCTCTTTAATTAATTCGCTTTAAATTGTCCAGTTTTCCTAGATTTGTGACTTGCGCACGAGTTGATTTCTAATGAGTACCATTTTCTTGTGAAAGACCTCCCCTGAGATGTCGTGGGATTATATAAAATTTCCTGTTTTGGTAATTTGATAGCCCCGCGATACCTATGTCTTTGTAACGATAAAACATCAAAATTAAAATGTGTACCTACAATCATGACCACAATATGAAGCTTTACAATTGTAGTGCGAGTCTTAACCTCTAAAGCGATTGCAATAAGAACGTTACAAAGTCCAATGTGTCGAGCTGTATGTGCTTTTGACTGTATCTAGGGACTTCAACTTATTAAGTATCATTGCAAATCCACCAAAAATAGCGTTGCAGGAAACTCCTCGACACATTATTCTTTTAATCAATAATAAATTTGGTTATTTTTCGCTGTCGTATTGCGCTGAGCTGAAGGAAATCTGTTTTAAGCATCATTGTCGTTCATATAGTCATCTAGTTTGTAATACGCCATTTTGCAAATTACTTGTATAAATACAAAGGTTAAGCAATATTAGGTGCGGTTAATCAGTGTTTTGACTGCCTGTTGGAATTACTTTTCGAGCTCCTCCGTACTTCGAAAGGCACGTTAATGCCGGTTGTGTTCACAGGATATATGTATAGCCCATACTTTCTCATATGTGAAAAAGAGGAACTGCATTCTTAAAGAAAAAATAAATGGTTCTTTTTAATAAAAAAAGGTAGGTATGTTGATGGATATAAAGATAACTAAAAACTCGATGTTTGTAACTAGGGCAGATATATTCAATTGTCACATAGGTGTTAGTTTTCGTTGTGAACTTACATTTCATGCGCCAACTCCTTTGTCATCAAAAGAAGAGATTTACTTTTTTATAAAAAGTAAGTATTCTTTATGCAGCGGCCACTACCCTATTCCGGCCACGTATTCTATAACCATAGACTAGAGGATAGAGCATAGACAATCCGCAAGGACGCGTCACACGGCGCGCGACGAATTTGTGACGAATCGCCCTCAAAATCCCAACTCCCTTTTATTATTTTATTTCTTCTGGCCCCACGTTCTCTTGCATTATTCATTGTACGAAATATAGATGCGAATGGATATTGGCAATATGTTGTAAGATTTGCTGGTGGGCGATTATTTTGATTATGGTGCTGTGTAATGTTTTTTTTTATGACCTCAGTCTTCATCAACTCAGCCAACTTATGAGTTCAGGATCAATATGGTATAAACACATAATTCTGATTGTAATTCATAAAGTCATGATAGTAAGCGTATAGACTTGTAAACAACTCAATGGGCTACTATAACACAATGGCTAATAACCGCTAATGTAGAGGCAGCTTGCCGTATTTTTTTTAATAGTCTACGATATTGTCGATTATTCTTTGGTCAATTATGAAATAGCTGTTACACGTGGAAAAGGGTAGCCCGTCCTTATCCCAGTTATTGTCCTGCCCAAAACTTATAAATATCTATTGAATGAAACTCAACCATCGACCTACTCAAACACACACTCTATAAATAGATTTAGAATGAGGAATTCTGTGATACCTAAAGTCAATACCTAATAGTTATCCATCACAACTTTTAAGTGTTCTAGTTGAAAAGAAGCTTCAGTATAATATTTGTAAAATATGCTAACCGCATCTAAAAGTTCAATCGGTACCTGCCCCGACGCCGTTACCGCAAATAATTTGCCTCAATTATTGGCCCCTGCCTCATTTTCTCAATACTCGCCCCCACCAATCGCCGTCCATCAAACGTCAATGGCAGACTATAAAAAATAAATAAAATATCAGATTGTCGCAAAGTACCCTGTGAAAAGATTCCGCCATGTTTTTTTTGCGGAGGAACGTTAGATTTCCGAACGCGAAGGAGATTAGCGCGTGGGGTGCTGTAAAGAAACAATTTTCCGGGTTTTCCCCGCTCGCCAGGGGATCCCTGCTTATAGAATACTGAGACATGATAAAAATGCGGTATTACGTTCTGAAATTCTGCAAGTTCCTTTTCTTCGTAGGTATAAACACTTAATTTATTTAGTTTTCCTTAGGATTTCTGGACGTAAAGTAAACTGCGATAATAATTTCAAACAGAACATTTTATTGTTTAATCCGTTCAGAAAATAAAATTATAAAATTAATCACATTGACATACAAGATGGACGTACACCAAATAGCAATATTAATATACATTAAAGAGTTAGATTTAAGAAAAATAAGTTTCGAACATCGTAAGAAACCTACCGCTTTATATTCTAAAACCTAGACAAGTCAACTACACAACTATGTTAAAAACTCATATACAGACAAAAATAACTTTTAAAAAATCGACCTCAACATTACCGATTAGAACGTACAAATGACCTTAAATTATTTTAAAGTATGGCTTCAATGTTAACAATGTAGGAAATAATATATAACATAAACAAAACAACTCAGTCTCAACTACCAACCCCAGCTAACCGTAAATCCCCAGATTAATTATATTCATATATATCAAGTAATTAGTGCCAACTCTATCCTGAATCAAAAAAGGAACAGTTATCACGAAATTCAAATTTCGAAACTATAAGTGTAAACCGTTATGCCGTGTACAAAAATACAGCAATCAAAGTAACTATCTTAGTTTCTAAGTTACTGCGTTATAACGAGAGAAGAAACGTCAGGCGAGAACATCGCAAACGACTACCTTCATTTACTCTGTAAGCATCTAGATATCTATTTTAACATACATACATATTAATTATATATATACGCCTTTAAACTATGCATCGCGTATGATTGGGTAACATAAAGAACTATTTTTGTTACAACTCTTACAAAAGTGTAACAAAAAAAACTATTTTTGTTATCAAACCATACGCCCGTACACGAATTAAAGACCCAAATTACATCTAGCGTATACTGCATACGTATTTTTCCTTTTCACTAACTAAATTTAGTTTGTGCTCCTAATAGACACAGAAAACTCACTATTACGTATATTGTTGTATATCTTCTAGCCAGAAAGTATAACACTATGTTCTACCACCGTAAAATCAATTACAATAATTTAAAATTCTTAAGTAATCCTTATTATCTCACTTAGGCAAGTTAAAGTTGTATTTTTACGTATACTTCGTTTTCCAATAGGTTCTTTTTAATACACTAATTAGGTATTTATTCTAAGCTCAAAAGTAGCTGAATCCGTGGCGATGCCGAGGGAACTGGCTACACGCGAATTACTAACGTTATTAGTATACACATATTACAATCAACGTTATACGTATGTTTTTATCGTATACATAAATTCCGGTGCAAAACAATTGTGGACACAGGCGCAGTGTCCGACGCAGCGAAGAGTTCTTAATTCAAAATATCTTGGCGAATCAAAAATAATTCGCGACAAAGTTTATGTACAACAGCGTGAGCCGTCATTTCGCACCCATTTTGTTTACCCCTTCACTGTAACGTTGTGATATGAAATTTTGAAATCAAATGTTCAATTCAATTGAATCGTACAGTGTTAAGAGGTTGGCCAATTGCAAAAACGAAGATTTGTTCTAAAGGAACTTAAACTATCGGAGTTTCCTCGAGCTATTTCGACAACGCTCTCGGAAACCCCGGAAGCGTCCGCGCCGGCACACGCCGGGTGGGACGGTCCTTGGATCTACCTGATTTCTTCGAGCATCAAACCATTATCGGATTAAAGAGAAAACTACAGCTCCAAAGGTCAGGCAACCAAGGACCGTCGGTACGGTAAAAAAAGCGAGGGAGGCGGGAAAAACTAACTATAATGCGAGCACCCCCTTACGTACTTCGTTTTTGCAATGGCCAAATTAAGAGCAGGGGTGCACGAGGTAGCTCGTGGTTGAGTTGGGTGCTAGCTGGGGATCGCGCCTCGGTATGAGATGGGCTTTGCTATAGGGGGTACTCACGACGTCGGGGGTGGAGGCGCCGTCGTGGCTGCTGTCTGGCGCCGATCGCGGCTCGCCGTTCGCGTCCGGCGGCCGGGCCGACTCTCGCTCGTCGATCACCAGGTCGATCGGCATCTTGCCCTTCAGGCAGCTGATGTAGCGGTGGCAGAAGTTGTCGCACAGCTCGTGAACCTGCGGAGCAGAGGCTGCTGTAGAAGCTTTGTCGCTGGTTCTCAGGTTGCTGCATTTGGAGGCAGCAGGAATCGGTGAAGATGCTGCTGTCTACATTCAACTAACCTAAATTTACGAGTTTAGAGATTGTTCACTTTCCTAATGTATTTTTTATACCAACAAAAAAGGATTTGTACAGTTTGCTGAGTAGCGTATAGCTGGAAGAGACACTGTTTGAGGGAAGACGTTGAGGTGCTATATGTTGGTGAGGGATCTTTTCTTGTTGCTAATAAAACATTCCATACAATTCGTGCTGTAAACTGGATTGATGACTCAATGAGCCTTACCACAGAACTGTGTTAAAGGTTAGGCAATGGCAAAAACTACTGACACTTTTTGACATTATTGCCAAAACTGTTTAAACATTGTTTTGTGGTAAGATAGTGTTGAATTATTTCATGTAGACGAAATAATTCAACACTATTCATGTAGACTACCTAATTGCAACCTAAAAATACAAAATCAAAAGTTGAACAACCTAATATCGAAGCATTCACTTCTGTAGTTGGCAAAAGCTCACCGAACGGGATTCGAACCCATCATCAACTGCGGTCTCGGGAATTAATTTAAAACGTAAACATTCCCAATCTCTGTAGACACAACACCGCGTAAATCCTTCCCTCAAGTAAACAGCACCGCATTAATGCGCATCAACAGTTAGCGGGTCAGCAACATCATAACTGTCGTGCCTCACAAGAGGACAACAAAATGCGACCTTTAAACTAATATCAGCATACAAAGCTCATACAAAAACACAACAATAGAAACAAAGGGAATACATTTGGACCGCGTCGCAAGCCAACTGTCGCTACGCACACTTGTAAAAACTCAAAATGAATCGTAAAAACGGCACGAAACCCATTTTTTTGTTTCGTTCGATAATATACGGCCCCCGCCGGGCGCGTATTAATTTTGTGCGCCTGCCTTATAAATTTTCATAGGCATAATTAGCTTAGAAATTAACATAAGGCAATAAAAAGACTAACGAAATTTTTAGATAGCATTTACACGGTGAAAAGTAATAAAACGGTGGCAGGTGCGAGGGCTGGCCGGGGAAAAAACGAAATCGAAGCCACTCGCACGCAGGGCACCAATCGTCTTAGCAGATTTGAAAATAGAACAGAGCGCCGGAAGCGGAAACAGCGCTACCCGCTGTTGACAGCTAATTATGTCTTCGGGATCCTAATTTTCTAATCGACAGCTTTTTCTAAATTATACAGGCTGTAAACGCGCACGCGCCGTCGCCGCAGCCAAATATTGTAGTTTGTTTATCATAATTTGAATTTTACTACCGACCGTTGAAATTCATATTTATGGCTGTGTGAATTTTATTGACAGTAGCGGATAAGCGCCGCGCACTAGAGGCGCGGGCCGCGCCGCGCTGTCAATGTCAAAATCTTGATTGAGAGCGCTTTTATAAGCTCACGAATGACGGAGTAAACACACCGTTCGAAATAAAATCAAATCGACCCTAATCCCCGAGTTTCTGTGACCGGCCGAGTACTATTTTCGATTTAGTGACAGCGACTAAAGATTTGACATCGTAACTCTTCGAAGATTCAAATTTGGAACTGTTCCTCCAGTAATTTAATACGGAATTAAATCCTTAACCTCGCGCGACAACATAAGCCATGTGTCCTTTGGCTAAAGAGTTATAGTCGAATGAAAATATTTGTTTGATACGACGTTATTTAGTGGCGGTAATGCCTTTAATGAGATATTACGGCATTCCAAACCTCGAGTTCGGGCGATTATCGTTTCGAACATCAAACTCTTTCCAGAAATTTAAATTTGGAATGAGCGACTCACGGATTGAGATATGGAGTGTTTCTAAACGAACACTTTTTATTTAAATTTGGAATGAAATGTGATATAGTGGCGGTTCAGTGACGTATACACGTTCCCTATTCGAATGTCTGTCATTCTTTTGAATGTAGAGTTTACGTAGTCTTTTTAAAATTAGAGTGAGTCGATTTAAGTTTATTTCGATGTTTGTTGATAAATTCTCTTTGCAGGTATTCTGACTGAAAATGTTTTGAGTGTTTTAAGAGGACTTTTGATCGGCGTCGGTTGCCAGACGCGTGGGTGCGTATAACCTGGCAATCTATGCCAGGGTCGAGACTAAAAGGGTTTTGTGAAACGCCACCTCTGGCTTCGTCTACATATGGGTGCCACGTAGGGTGCCACTGCGTAAATTGGACTGTTTTTTTTTTAAAAGTTTTAAGGCTACATACTTTTGTTCTTTACGGTTCCTTACATAGTTCAGGGTTATTAGCTCCTGTGTTAGCTTCACGTCACCGTTAAAGCTGGTAGTTTACAACGCGTTTTATTTACCTGTAAATGTTGCACCTTAACAACTTTTCTTATTATCTTGGCACATCGATATATCTACTAGCTTTATTTAATAGTTACTTTGTACCAGTATTCGTTTTGTTCAGACGATAAAAATATAAAGGTTGGTTGGTATCTATATCATCTACATGATGTTGTGTATGCAAATTCCCACAGATCAACCTATAGCGTTGGATATGTATATTATATGCGCTGGCGCATATTTGGCCGACATTTCTGATCGGGCGGACAGGGCCGGAGTCTTTTTCTTTTTTACTCTTATTTTTCGTTTGGAATAAAAAATCAACCGGTCCTGCATTCAAATGAGTTCTCGATTGGTTCGCGCCTCACTTCACTCCAGTGATAACGTTTCTAGTGCCTCCATTTTTTGTGCACCTTTAACTGAACTTGCATATTTTATTGAATCGAAGAATTTCCATTTTTATATCTTTTGCATATAATACTATTTAATAACTAAAAAAACGATTTAAGTACTATTACTTTAGGTATAATTTATGACTTTTCAAACAGTTTGTTTATCAAGCAGTAAGCATAAGGCATGACGATTTGCCTTTAGTAATTAAAAAAACTCATGTCGCGTAACGCTCTTCGGACACGGAATCGGAGTGCGTTGTAAAAGTTATAAAACCGCGGTGGAGCCATAAACCGGGGGTCCCAGGTTCGAGGCTTGGCCCGTAAAACCAACAAATCTGACCTAAATCGTAAATCACTTGGCCACGTTGTTACAGATAACTTTTACGAGTTAGAAACAAAATATCAAAAAAAGAAACCGCTGCTTTTTTAATTTGTTACTTTACTAACCGCCTCTTATAATAATTAAGAACGCAGTTGTAAAAACTCTAGGCACCTACATATTAAAAATGTATTTGAATTTAGAACACGAAAGTAGCTGGCCGGTTGAAACGAGGCGTTTGAAAAGAGAAAACAAAATCCTAACCTCGAATTTACCACAGGAATCCAAGCGTCCTCACATAACGTAATTAGGGAACAGTGACTACATAAAAAACCTTATAGTGACGACCAATCACAAGAACGATCGCGCAACCGAAAAGGACTCGTTATAAGGCATGTGACTGCCCGGGGCCATATTTAAAAATATTAAAAACATAAATCAAAAACCATATTGGATATTTTAATGTAAATGTAACATGGGTTCGTTAAAATTTGATTTTTGAATTACGAACTGCAGGTTTCTCTATTACATTACATCTGATGAATTTTGATGACAATTTAGAAAAAAGTTTCTAAGGCATAGAAAAGAGGTTTTATAAAGAATCGATAATTATAGTAAAAGATTAAAAAAACGCGCTTAACGAGATCTTATTGTAAGCGCGAGCTGAACCGAAGTTTTTTATTTTTTATTATTATTTAAGCTCAAAAAACCATCACCTGTGAACAGTGTGTAGTAGAGCGGAAATGGATCGAACTAACGGTGTTTTTTCTTTACTTTTATTTTACAAAAACCGTAGACGAGATAGAAACTGACATGTATGGGATATGA
Organism: Ethmia dodecea; assembly: GCA_963855545.1. Classification (NCBI taxonomy): domain Eukaryota; kingdom Metazoa; phylum Arthropoda; class Insecta; order Lepidoptera; family Depressariidae; genus Ethmia; species Ethmia dodecea. The sequence goes on along the minus strand of OY979457.1, from coordinate 12,462,413 downwards.
GCACGGAGCAAAACGTTTTTTGGTGGCCGAGACAGGTATAGGGCTCACTGTGCGAACATTGACTTAAGAAATCACTGAGGGCATTTTAGTTTGTTGTTCTATATTATCCGTGGAATTACCTAAGTAGCAAACCAAAGTGAAAAAGTTAATTATAAAATCAATATTATCAATCCAAGAAAAGTGGGTATATCCAGAAATGGAATACCTACCTCTGTCTACCCTCTCGGGGATAAAAGGCGTGAGATTACTATTCATTATTTTATTAATTATTAGCAGAACCAAATGTTTCTTTGTTTTTTAGTTGAAAATGTATTTTTAAATTGTACGTATTTTATCGACATTCGGCCGACAGCTTCAATCGCTCGCGGGCCTCACTCCGATATTTTGAATTTCGAACTCGCATTATTTTTATTTTTTTAAATGGCCTTTATCTGGCCCTCCAGCCAGCGATTCGTACAGACCTATCACATTACACGTTATCTCGTTACAGAGCTTTTTGTATACCAACTTTTTTGACCAAATCTACCGGTTCTAACGCAGTACCGGCGCCGGTTATTTTATAGAATCTGTAAGAGCGGTGGTATCTCGTTTCTCGAGATCATTCGTCTTGATATAGACGTTAGTCAAACTAGTTTCTTAGAAACGTGACCATAATATTGACAAGTTAAATTAATTTCCAGTCCGGGGACACGACGCGGGTATGAAGCGACGCAGCGATTTGAATTTTATGCTCCTAATTAATGCGGTAGAGCGCAAATTGTCTGAATCGCCGACAAAAAGTCCGCCTTGATACCGTTACTTCGATCTTGGATAATGGCGCGAATTCGCGACAAGAAACAGAACAGGTTTCCGAACGGAACCGCCGAATTGGGAAGATAGGGAAAAACAAACAACACTCAAAATTCGAACGCGGCCCATTCACGCTACGGAACACCTGATGGAGCAGACCAATAGTTCCAGAAATTTTAAATTCGAATCTTAAACCGAAGGTGTCATTGGACCGGTCCGCTCCGACCAAGGAAGACGACGTCTCGTAAATAAAAAGAGCATTTAAAACAAGTGGAGACAAATTTGTCGCGACATTTGACGCAATAAAACTATTTATTACGTTCGAAGTATCATGATTTATGTCTTCATCGCACAGATTATAAATACATTACATGACGCTAATAGAAACGTCGAATTAAATACTATATTTAAAACATACTTTGCTCTCTACACATAGGTACGTAACCATCTTTGAGCGAAGTTGGCTCCATCACAGCACTCTTAACTACATAGCTTTGGTGGTGTGCGTGCGGCCGTTGCGTGTGTCCAAGGAATCGATACCATATCTCGATTCACAATCGAGCCCTCGGATAATATCGATATTATGTTGGACGCTAGCCGATATTTCCGAAACAGGTTTCGTTCGACGCAGTCCAAATGTATTCGGGTTTAATAAACTGTATGTTAGTAAGTACTTACTTTTTCTAATTCTAATAGGTGAAACCGAAGCACTTGTATCGCTTGCACCATCTGGAAAAAAAAGAAGATGTTAAATATGTATATAATCTATGGTAGCATCTTCATAGAAATGGTGAAATTTCTGTTTGGGATAACAGTAGACCACTTGTTACAAAATCTATGCACCAGGAAGATCGGCTCATCAGTTTCATACAAAAGTGCTTTGTACTTTTTTCTCGACATTATAGCGACATGATTATATCATCTGATTGATTACATCAGGCTGTTCAAAACTATTTTTAAATATTTATATAGCTTTGTTTTTCTAGTATATGCAAACTCTTTGAGAGAGAGCATTGTTTCTTTCTATTGTCAGTTTTTAAAGCCCTCTCCACACTCCCGCCACATTGTGCGGCCTGCAAACGCCTTCACAGAGATTCTATCACTGCATATTGTTTGATTCTGTTTAAAGATTTAATCGGGTATGAATCGATATCTATCTGCCGGCAGGTAATGCCGTTTTAATAGCACTGTGATTTGTTTCTGATTGCTAGAGACGAGCTGGTGCCCCGAGTTATCCTTTGATTAATGATTTGTTGTGAGGGCACTTAGGTTTTTTATCTGTGGTAAGTGTTTAATATTATTATTCTGACACAGTAAAGACATTGCATTGCATTTAGACTAGGCTGTTAGTGCATATGCAGGAGTTTTAAAAAAAATGGTAATTCCTTTACCCCAGAGGGGGTCGGCAGAGTAATTCCATACCTGAATATGTCCAATTTTTATTAAGACATGTAAACGAGGCAGGTGAGAGTTGCCTCACGAAGTTTTCCTTCACTGTCGACCTTGTCATAAATATGTATTTTTTTTATAAACTCTTTGGTACCTCACCAGAATTCGAACCCGCTCCTCACGCATGCAAGTCGGCAACCTGATCAGAGCTATCACTGCTCGAATATTTACTTTTTAGATTTTAACTTTGTCTAACATAACACTTAGAACAGCGTAATTTACTTCCAAAAGCGGTGCCTACCCCTAAATGCTAATTCCATTACGATCAACCCCATCTGTTTACCAGAATCATCACATTACAGTCACTAATCACCCCCTCTCGGCAGCTAGCGACACATCTGGAGACGAGCGTGGCATCCGTAATATCAATTAAATCTATACACATTGTCTGTTTGTAGAAAACTGTCCCGGATAATAATGTCCCGTTAAATGTCCCGATTTGTAGGTTTCGCTTATTTATACGTGCGTACAGTGAAGAGCACATGAACTTTACACTTGTAGTGAGAGTCTGATCTCTAAGGTAATTGTAATAAGAACGTGCTCTTGACTGTATATGAGCCCCCTCTGCATAGTGGACAAAAACGTTAAATAAAAACTGTACCTCTATAGACCTTTATATTTATTTTCAGATCTTCAGTTTTTTACTCATTAATACAAGTAAAGTAAGATATTAAAATATGATCATTAGCATCGCTATTTTTTGTAACTTTGTCATTCGCCTATCCGATCTAATATCGATTCACTAATAACAACAATGTGTAACTAACATAGATTTTCAAAGACGAAACTGTCCATACCTTTAAAAAATTTCTTACATCTCGTCCTAAATTACATAACTCAACAAAGAGACTACATATTATTATAAGTGGGACACAAACATTTCCGGGACTCCTCGAGTGTAGTCCCGTAAACCAGCGCAGCACCGAAGCGCCCCTTGTTTGCTCAGGCGCGTTGACTCAGGCGCGCGCGATAAAAATATTTGTCCCATGTCCCGCTACCAGGCGGGTGTAGTAGGGGCTTTATAGTCATTACTTTCTTTAGCTTAAGATTACAAGTTTGGTTTTCGAGAAATGCCTGAGTATCTTACAGCTCACACCTTTTTTCTTGTTTATTTCTTTATTACTGTACTAGTTTTTTCCCGTGACTTCACTCTCGTACCGAGATAGAAAGCCTATGAGTTAATCTGATGCATAAGCGATATTACTGTAAAGTTTCATCAAAATCCGTTTTGTAGTTTTTGCGTGAAAGACTAACAAACATCCATCTGTCCTCACAAACTTTCTCGTCCATGATATTAGTAGGAAGTTTTAAAATTCCAAACCAAACATAGATGCTAAACAATATGTAGGTAGACTCATACTTTAATTTTATATAGATAATTGTATACATATATTTGCCATTGCTACGGCTGTATGTTTAAACAGTATAATGCCTAAGGCTGCTACAGACAAACAGACAAAACTAACACAGATGCAGACCCACCACCAAGCCGTGACCGATCTGGCCAAATGGATCAATAGTTATGGTATTCAACGCCATGCTCTTTGATAACCATAGACTATACAAATGTTTTGTAAAAGTAGTAGATTCAAGAAAAGAGTTCTCTTGACAAAGTTTGAATTTATATTTTTGTGTCTCACTCGAATCTCTACGGATAATTCAAACAATTTTTATTAGTTCCACTCAGGAAAATGTATTTTTCTTAAAAAAACATATTATAACGTCCGCCATTTTGTATTTCCTGCCACGCCATATGGGTTGTACAAGGTAACCTTAAAAACAAAATAGGTATATAGGTACCTACACTACACTCATGCCTTATTCCAGGGTGTAGGCAAAGGTATTCCGTTTCGTATACCTACTCCTTGGATACCTAAGCGTGACAGGTCAAAATAAGACCGACGTGTTGCCACATAGTACTAACAACCAATATTAGGACCTGCCTAACCCCGTCAAGCTATAGTGATTAATATGTAGGTATGTATGTTTTGAAAAATTTCTTGGTACTTGCTCTGACCTAGAATCGAAGCAAAATTTAATGCGAGGCTTACTTACAACTTTCAATACAGCTTAGTTAAAACTCAATGAATGTACTTAAATACAAATATTATAACCTAAATTAATTGACATCCAATTATACCATAATAAGTATAATATGTATGTTTCGAAAAAACCCGCGCCCATCTTATTTAGTTGAAAAGGTCAACGTATAAAAACGAAAATTAAATTCCATTATTAAACATTCAATGGAAGCTGATTACCTACCAAAAGAATTGGTTGAAACGAAACTATATTGCGGTTTCGACAGAAATAATCATAATATTCATAATGCTAAAGCTTATTAACGTGGTAGTGATGTTCTTGGGAAAGCAAATGTATCGATGTATTTTATTTTAATAAGTTGTATAAACGCTCAAGATTTTTGTATACATTACAAAAATTGCAGAGCCACCTGATGGTATACATAGTCATCTTCGCCTAAGACATCCGCAAACCAGTAAAAATATTATATAATAAGCTATTATTTCCGTATTACCACGGGAATGGTAACTACGTGGATGAAACCGCACAGAACAGCTTGTCACATACTGGATGATTTTTTTTACCGTCTGGAAAAAAATATGTATAGGTACTTATGTTATATCAGTAAATTAATACAAACTCAAATTTAGTTCCTTTATTTTAAATCTAACGCACTTATGGCAGTTCAGCGAGCTGGTAATATTAGATAAGCTAATAATAATTATCATTGGTTCTTAAGCTGAAGCAAAATTGGGAACTGAAGCTCAGAAATCGACAAAACATCGATAAGACCTACACAACGACGTCTACATCCTTATTCCAGATCTTAAAGATACAAATTCGACACATTGCAAGCGGACGTCATTACCGGAGCTTGTTAAGTCTATACGGTGTTAATTTTGTCATCTCACAATGGGACTGTCAGGTGGGCAAAATGCTGAGCCTAAGGCGATTGCGGAAGTTATGAGGTACCAGGGTGCCAGTAACACATGAAGGTTACGTGTTTACAAGGTTTCTTTAGATTAAGACACAGTTTATTGAAAATACTGGTAGGGTTGAAAACACAGGTCTTGGCATCTTTGGAGAGAGTCATGAATGTGTATGCTCCTCACGCCATGTTTCTCAAAGAAATATAATACAAAAATAAAGTTACGGAAATTTGCTAACTATATTTATAAAGATTCATAGAAGAATTAAGAATACTTTTTTTAGTGATCTGAATAAATACTTTTTATATATAAGCTGTGATGATTTCTCAAATTCAATCAAATACGAGTTTTTCCCTATTTTGCCGTGCATTTACGATTTACATAGACCAAGATTCACTCTGATCTCGTCGCTGTTGTGCCCTCTGTATGGCCGAAGCTTTCCGAAAAACTACATGTCTTTACTGTTGCTAATGAAAAAACCTGTTCAATATCGTTTACAACAAATTTAAAATAGTTACAAAACATTTATTTTGAACGCCAAGAATAGATTTTGAGGCATTCCGACATATGGTTAACTCACCAGAAGTTTATAAAGAAAACTTCCAATTAAGGCAAACTGAACTCATTATTGTAAGTAATTGACTCTCAAAAGACTTATAGAAATAAAACCTTTAAAAACTCAGTCTCAATACCCACTTTGTTTTGTAACCAACACTAGTGGTTCACGCAAACAAAAAAAATGGACGTCATTTTACGAGTTTTAAAACTTTTAAACAAACAAATTGAGGAATCGGAGAGCACACATCTTTAGACCGATCAAACAGGAGTGCTAAGGAGTGTTAATGCTAGAACAACAACTGGACCGTCAAGAATTTTAACTCGGCACACTATGCAAACAGCGCACAGTGGCACCACATGTCGTGTCAGGGACAAAAACATGGGATAATTCTCCTATTTTTGACAGTTTGCTTTGAGGCCGGATGTCGCAGGAGTGTTTGCCCACGTTATCTGGCGTGGCTGGTTGGTTTAAACGAGTGCATGAATGACGCTTATCAGTGCGCCGGCGCAGGTAACGCTGACATCTTAGTTTATGGTGTCATGCTACTGTTTTTTGGGGTTTTAACGTCTGATTTATGCTGTAAACGAATATTTTTACGTGCTTGTTTTCTATGATGTCTCTTAGAAAAGTTCGAATCCTCAATAATGATGGGTAAACAGTTGTCAATGTGTGACCTTTTGAATGGATTACAAATTGCATGTCTCTTGGGTTTCTAGTCAAAAGTAGTCTAGATTTTCTTTTATATATAACCTCTGCCTAGTTTGACCCATATCATAAATCATAATTACTTCAGTCAAACAATCCTTCTAAGAAAAGGACAGTGAAACAAAATTTTTAATAGCCTCAATATTGTTGTACACAGACACCCGGACCAAAACATTAGTTTGTAGCGATTACGTGTCCACTGGGCGCTGTGATAAAATTTCCTTAACAAAGTCAAACAGCCCGGCTCGCCCCCGCTGCCCAATTCGTAATGCCTTAGATTTTATTTGTTAAAAATCGGTTAAGTACCCGTGGCGAACGGCGACTGTGGGTGGCCGCCATCTTGTTTTTATTATTTCACTTTTTGTCCGAGCTAGCCGCGGGAGGCGCACTGTGCGATTCAGCTTTTTATGAGTGACAATATACGTTTTTTACTCCCCTATCCCGAGAAATACTCGTTTACCTGAACCTCATTTGAGACAGCTCTAGCTAATCAAATCGTAAATTATTTGGTTACTCGACCCGTAAATTGTTTCACTATTTTATGGCGTTTTCGAGAACTGATTTCTTATTGGTTTTAAAATTGATCCGCGCTATTCGGAACTAGCAAGTTACAATGCTCCTCGATCGTGAAAAAGGAAGATCCAACGAGTAATGTTGGACATTTGTATTATACAGGCTGTTGCGAAAACTGTAGTAGTGACGTCCGTCTGAGCCGCATGTAGTGTCGCTAGACTGCCTTATCAAAGTCTTAGCACTACAGAACTAAAATACCTATGTAGAAAGTGTTTATCACAGATGACAAAAAAACAAATGGTAGCATACAAGACAATGTGGTTGATATTTTAAAAGTATTAAAAGCAATACTTACTAATGAGTCGACCTCTGGGTCAGCTATATAATAGGGTTTTTCTTGGCGTATCTGTGGACAGAGAGAAATTCATATTAATTTCATTGATCAAGAAAAAACACAACTTTCGATGTAACAAAACATCGAACTAAAAGCCTCATAATGTTAGTCATAAGGCGCAATATACACAGTATAAAACAAATACTGCAACAACGCCGCTATGTTCGACGTAAAAAATTTAAAAAACCATAGTATTCCGAATACTACAGACAGTAGATTAATGACGAGTGCAGTCAGGGCGTAATGCTTGTACGTGGCTAATAAAATGCTTGCTCGCTTCGCTGCGCGCGCGCACCTCATAGAGCAAGACAACAGACGAGACACTAAATTGCGTTGTTGATTATTTGGAAGGCTATCAAATATTGTTGAGCCTTGGCATTATGGTATTAACGAGATGTTCTTTTGTTTAAAATCGGTCGGTATGCAGTTAATTAATTACTGTGTTTTAAAAAGCAGTGATTTTTGAAAATATGCTAAGTGCTACAACGTATCAAGTCACACATTATGTAAGCTTGGATTTCTATTAAAAGAATTGGCTAAGAGGAAAGCATTTTTAATACCTTTCTTTTAAATATATCGACTTTGCATATTCAAACTCTACAGTACACAGTCTGATCTATCAAATAGCACATATTGTTAGTTCGTAATTCGGAAATACAGCCTACGCGAACAGTAAAACCTTTGAGACTTAGTAAATATTTCAGTCCAGTTTATTCCATTCATTTTCATTCATTCCATCATTTCCAGTATATTTCAATGTGTACCTATCGTGTAAAACTAATACAAATGCAGATTCAAAATTTTGGTACGTAGGTATAATATAAATACATCCTCTGTCTTCTACTTTCTTAATCTTTGACAAATAAAATAGCTTTTTTCGAAACACTGGCTCGCCCGGAAGCCAGATAGAATCTAAGCACTTCTCCTTGTAGCCAGATTGTATTATAATACGTTTTTTTATGTTATGACTTAACACTTGTGTATTTTTGAATTTACAAGAAAAAGTCAATAAATGAACTTTTTGTTGAAATAAGGCATTGTAAGGCATCCTTTAGCAATAATTACTGACTGACCTGTCAACCATGCGTAAAATTTTTACAAAAAACAAAAATCGAACATAAAAATTTCCTGTCGCATGATTTTATATCAAGGTAGCTGTTCCCCGTGGTTTTACCTCGTAAGTCATATTCCCGTGGGACGATTTATCATAGACAAGTAATCTTTCCATTGGTGAAATAATTATTCAGATCGGTCCAGTAGTATCCCAGTCTGTTTAATACAAACAAACAAATAAAATCTTTTCTCTGTATAATATTAGTCTAGATGTAGATAATGCAAAATTCACATCATTTCAAAGTCGGCTCGCCTTAAACTTTTAATAGATTATAAATCTAACCCCGCATTACTCGAGAGTGTTAACCGTCTCGAAATTAACAAAGAGTTTACCTAAAAATGCACTGTTATTTTGTGCGAACGAAATCTTACTTGTTAAGTTGGCAGTCTTTATGACTTTTTAATTATTGTTTGTTTTAGGCGAGCATTCTCAAGACTGGAACGTGATATAGAAATCTGTATTAGATTATTGATGTTCATTATGATTACACATACGTCATCATTTAACATTTCAAGGAATAAAAATACTTGCTACTTCACCCTACTTCCCAATATTAAAATACATAACTCAGTCAGTGTTACCTTTTCTTGGCTAAACCGGTATACCGATGTTGATGAAATTTTTCAGGACGACAGTTACACCTTGAGGAAGGACTAAGGCTACTCTGAAAAACACATCAAAGGCGAGATAGCCTACATTTCTCGGGGATGATGTGACATCTTGTCTTTTAGTATTTTCCAGACCCTTATCGGTAATGTAGTTTGATTCTGAGTCAACGCATGTACCAAACCATATTTACTTAGGTACAGTAGGGCCGTTTTAAATTGGAGTCTCTGAACATATTCCTCGCCTGCGCAAACCCGCTCTTACCGCAAAATGGTTGCTAAAAATGTTATTGCGCAGACATTTGCGCAACTTCAGAGCTGCTAAGTTAAAACGGCCGTACTGTACACAATTATAATTACTATTACGGTTCCTCGATTAATGATCAGTAGTGTAATTTAAAACCTAACCTACATTATTAACTAACAAAGTAATATCCGAATAGTAACCAAGTTTTCTACGTTCCATGTTACAGAGAGCGTTCATTTATCGTTCCGCAAATTGAGACCTTCGTGCTTCGAAGTAAGACGTATATTCCTCTGACCTCTCCACGTGCGTTAACGAGTAGTCCGTATTAAAATGTATGGAATCGATTATAATCTCGAGCCCATAAATGTCATTTTAGACTTATTGATTATGAACTATAATTGACGTGAAGGTTTCGTTCTTGATTATTTTGTGATAGTTCCATAAAATTATTTCTTACTAGCAGGTGCCCAGCGGCGTTGCCTTTAGTAGTGTTGTGATGTGTGCAGAGACAGACAAACATTCTAAAAATTTGTATTTCGATATATAAATCGATAACTATATGCACTAACGAAAAAAAATAAAAAATAAACTTGTACGTACAGACACGATATCGTTCAAGTTTTATTATATGTATGGTTCCTGGTGCTGTCCGTTAGTCTGTCTGTCAGTGGTCTGTATCTCATGAACCGTAAGAGGTAGATAGTTTAAATTTTCACAGAATGTATCTGTTGCCGCTATGGCAACAAATAATAAAAATAAAGGGGATACAAGAAACAAGAGAGCAGTGATAGCCCTGACGGTTAAAGAGCCGGCCGAAAATCAGTGAGGCTCGGGTTCGAATCCTGGCATGTACCAATGAGTTTTTCAAAAACTTACGTACATATTTATCACTAGATCGACGGTGAAGGAAAACATCGTAAGGAAACCCGCAGGTCTCAGAATTAATTCTGAGACATGTGTAAATAGACCCGGTCCGGCGATGGGCTCACCACATATCACGTGGTTACGCTACCCCTAAGGTCCAATATATCTCGTGAAATGTGGGTATATCCAGTAATGGAATACCTCTGCCTACCCCCTCGGGGATGAAAGGCGTGAGATTATATTATTATTATTATATTAAGAAACATGATTTTGTTGATTTTGACGTGGTAACATCTTATAAATCGAAGAAAGCCGGCTGCACTCATAAAAAGTGTCACGTTCTGCCTGAGCCGAGCGTGCAAGCGAGAGCGCGGAACAAGCGATAGAGAGGCAGGATCAGCCTAAGCGTTGGGCTTGTGACGCATCTATCTTTTTTCCACTCCAGTATGCAATTTTTCTTCAATGTTTTTTATGACGTTATCACGTAAAATTATAAACCGACTCTACAGACAAAAAAATTTTTTATTGTACAGTGGTACCTACGGAACCAGGAGTAACGCACCTTTGTAAGTGACCATGGGTTCTACTTAGGGGGATATTACATTATCATATATCTCTGATCATTTAAATGATCATATATTTGATCCAATATAATTGACTATTTGAGTCATATCTCGGTATTACACTATCAAAGTTCTTTGATGCTATTTTACGTCATATGTGGTTGCAAGTCGGTGGTGTGCGCTACTATTGCTTCGGCAGCTATTGACGTCAGGGTTACCAGATCTCAGAAAATTCGATTTGCCAAAAGGCATCGTCATTTTTAGTATGGCTTGTTTTTTGTTATTTCAGCAAGATTATGCAAGTATATAATTAAAAAAAGAACTACATTACATTATTTGAAACATATTGACGAACAAGAAATCAAAAACTGTCTTTTTATATTTGCTTTTAAATACCTAGTGAAAAAAATAAAAAATAACTGGCAACACCTGTTTCTATGACCGTATTGGATCCAATCTCTCAGCAAATGTCAAAAATCTATGATCAAGGAGAAAATGAATCATATGTCTATATTACATTATCCAATAACATTGACTCATAGATCTATGATCCAAGATAAATGATAGTGTAATATGCCCCTTAAAGACCATCGTAGCACTATGATGCCATGTGTTCGTAACTATCACCCTTTGCTCATCTGTCGTGTATTGTATTTACAATAGATTTCGTGAAGCTATGGCCAAAAACCGTATTAAGGAAAATATTGTCAAAAGGGTTACTAATGGTTTCTCTCTATATATCTATGAAGTGGTTTAAATTATACACCTAAATTGTAAAACCATGCGCTTGTAACATCATATTGTCGTGGGTAAATAATAAACAAATAAACTTACGGCTAAATAAACTTTAAAAAATGTCCGTAGATTTAGTTTCTGTACCACTGTCTAAAAGTCTGTTTCAGATTTAAGTGATTTGAAAACACTGAAGCAATAAAAAGTGAACTATCATTATGTCCGAGATAATAACATCATACTGTTTAAAGGAACCCATAAAAAGTAGACATAAAACTGAACGGAGAGTAATAAGTGGTGACGCTAATACGGCAGACGACACCAAGGTAGCGGGTTCGGTTCCCGCCCACCACATAATGGCTATCATTCCGTCGAGTCTGTCATTATTTGTTACAATCTGTTATTTTCCTCTTTTATATGAATTATGATATATTGGAGATGGATAATGGGTTAACTAACTTAAGTACTAATTGTTTGGGACAGAATATAACAATTTTACAATCTAAAGGTGCTAAAATATAAAGATTATTGTTATAACATTGTTATTATAAATATGTAGTTGTTAAATGTTGCAATGTAACAAAAGTTATAAAACATATTACACAGTCTGAATACACCTTTATCCCTAATGTCGCACAGAGGTTCTTTTGCGTCACAATAACTGGACAAAATGATTGCATCATGAATCAAAATACATAAAACAATTCATATCGATTCTGCATGATATTTGAATCAAATACGACCGAGATAATATAATGTAAAAAACCGCAAATACCGGTTGTCATCGTCTCACGCGTGGGACTAAGGTCACTGATCCAACATGGCTGCCACATAACTAAAAATAGTCCCAAATACAATCAACCAATGCTGTAAACATGTGAAGGTTCACGCTCCTCCCCCTCCCTGGGGCAAGGAAGTGGCTCATTTTGGGGGGCAGCGACCCATGAAACCCCACTTTTGGGTTACGAATTAAATGATAATCAGATCGCCAGATACCGCGTCTTGGAAACAAACGAGGTTTGAACGGGTTATGTTTTGACGGCTAATTGCGGGTTACTTACTATAGTAATTACGAGAAAATTGAACGAGTTGTTTTAAGTTGAGAAAGTAAAAGACATTATATACGCAGACAAGTATGCTCAAGTCATATTGCACTCAATAAATTGTGATTATACCAGAACAAAAAAAGATGTAATGGCTTAAAGTATAGTCACTGTAGAAGTGGTAAAGAAGTTTCGTTAGCACTGGCCAGTAGGTGGGAGTAATTAAATTAAATTTACTAACACTAGGATAAGTATTTTGTTACTAATATAATAAGAATTTATAATCTGAAATATTTTTTTGAATTGAATTGAATTGTCTGGAGGTAAGAGCTACTTCAAAATGAAATCCAATAACAATCGATCGAACTGTCCAATGGCCATAAAACAGAAAAAAAAACTTTGAACAGCTTATTTATATCCCCAACGTCAAAATATATCACTAAATACTTCATACATTCAAAGAGTGTTCCAAAATGCAAAATTCACCACAGTCTACAAAAACCTCCGAATCCAGTGTTAAAGTTATGGCAGTATTCCTCTTAATGCGGCCATTATATTTCATAGCGCGACAAAAACGGACGCCATTGACAAAATGGTAGGTGTCGATACGGACGCGCCATGTCTGTTTACGATGCGCGAGCTATGCCATCCGGTTTTTATTCTCATTTTAATCGATATATCGACGAACGACCCCCGCTCTAATAATAAATAAAAACTGAGTAAATTGTACGCTCGGCTGTTTGTAAGAGTTCTGTTGTTTTATTACTTGTGTGTGTATAAATACCAGTGCCTTAAATAGGGCGGTGCCAGGGGGCCCATTCTCAGGGCGCAGACCCTGGAGAGAGAGATCATGTTTGGGTCATGCATGATAGTCAGTAGCTGTTCTTATTACCTGCGTAGTTCCTGTTCCTGACAGAATACTGGGATAAAATATAGCCTATGTTACTACCTGATAATGTAGCTTCCATTAGTGAAAGAATTTTTTAAATCGATCTTGTGGTATAGGCGTGAAAGCGTAACAAACAAACAAACTCACTTTCGCATTTATAACATTTAGGATACCTATTATTACATGAGTATTGGGGCGCTAAACTATCCTATACAGTATACATTATTATTTAAGCCGGATAAGATTAAAGGCGCAGTTATACAAGCTCGCACTGGGCGAGCAAAAGGTTAGTTATGACACTGAAACCTACTACATAATTAAACGTCTATAAGAACAATGTGGCTTCAGTTAGAAGCACTAACAAAAACAATTGAATAACTAGTGATGATAAAGTAGCATCTCAATGACACCTTCAAGAACACTAGAAATCGCTCCGCAATCATAAATTAAATTACAATAAATGAATTTTAAGTTCCTAGTGTCCCTATATTGAAAAAAAAAAATAAAGAATGTCCTTACTGACTCAGTTTCCTAGGACGATGAAATTTGGAATGTAGAGACGGTTTTTCAAAAATATCCACGGGAACGAGATCAAATTACATCCACTCGAGAGACGCCTGGGGATCTACTAGTATATATGTGATATGGGGATTTTGTTGTGTTGTGAGTGACCTGGAAGTATTAAACTGGATTTAAGCCTGTATCAAATAGTAAAAAAAATGGGCAGTCGCTTTGAAAATTATATTATTCTGAAAGAAAAAATTACAGCTCCGCTCAATGGCTGTTGATTAATGAGAAATAATAAATCAAAATTCAAAATTCTTTCAAAGATTACATAACCAATATACACTATTGGTTCTTCTCCTAAACTAAAATACTTGCACAAGGTGACCATCAATTTATAATCTTTTAATTACAAGTAATAAAACACTTTGATTTTTGATTTTGACATCATCTACACTTCATAGTCAATTTTCAATACCATACACATCTCAATCGGTCATACCAGTTTATGTTCCCCTAACAAAATCCAGCACATCTTGTCAAAATACACAGTGTGACAAAACAGTGACTCGTCCCAAAATCTTTGTCCTAACAATCGTGGGCTATTCACGAGTTCTACCTGAGGCCGCATTATTCCTTTGTTCACTTGCAGGCGAACCGTTCGCGTTTTGTTTGTGTAATTGAATAAATGCCTCATGTTAGCCCTTTGTGCGGACATGATCGATACAAAATTGAACTTTATATAATTGATTTAAGGACCTATTTTGACTGTTGTAAGACATGTCTACTATAAACGATTTTAGGAATACGAAAGTATGTGTTTGTTACATTTTCGCGGCAAACCGATCTTGATAGAATTTGGCAGAGAGATAGCTGATATCTTAGAAAAGAGGTTGTGGTTAATTCCCGAACGCGAACGAAATCGTGGCCATAAACTAGTAGGTATTTATTTTTCAACAATCTACCTAGTTTTTGGTCCATTCCAATTCCTTAATATACTTTTAGCAGATTTGTTCCATGTTTTAAGGTATTTAAAAGAGGCTAGAACAATAAAACATAAAATGTGATATTGAATCGAGCAGGTGGAATTTTAATAAATAGTTTGTCCAGTTAGGGACTAGAAGCAGAGCACTGTCCGCACTGTGACTCGGCACGCCGCTACCTGAACCAGGGAAAAAACCACGGAACCCGCCGTCAAATTCGTAAGCTCCTCCAAAGAATTCCATTGGCCACCGATAAATATTAAACCCTATTTAGCACAAATTAAAGCGCATAATGAAACTGTAACTCAACCGGTGGTTGTTACGACCGGTCTCGGACCAGGATGGCATCAAAATCGCTACCAAACGTGGTACCCTGTAATTTGTAATAAAAAATCTATTTATAAGATAAAATAAAGCACCGAGTCGCTACCTAAGATGCCCGCCGATCGATCTCCTCAGACTTTTAATAAATCAACTCCCCCAAAGCATTTTGACGCTTGTCACTCAACGATATGATGTAAAATCGCACGACACAATAACTATCTTTAATGGTAAATTATTCTATAATGCGCAAAGGTCGAGTTTTGTAATTTAGTTAAGTCGCCTCCTATTTAATAACTTTTTGTTGGACCGCGCGGCGGGCAGGTGATTTTTTTGATTTTTTTTTCTAAAAAATGCTGGCCGTACGCCTCGCTACTGAAGTAGTTCGAAATTTAAATTATAGTGTATTAATATGGAGCGTTCCTGTTTCGAAATTTTTATTTATAGTGCGCGCGTGCGCCGCGGCCTGCGCTAATCACCTGAGCTGACATCGTGCGAATATATTTATTCCTCCACTCAACTGCCACCATAAAGGACCGTAATGAACAAATCTCTTTATGGTCCATGTTATATCACTCATTTCTCGGCTACAAAAAAAGCCATAAATATCGTTAACAAAATGGCTCCTACTGAATATTGAGGCCATAAACCAAAGTCTATAAAGTGAGGTTTGGTTGTTTAACTTTTGTTGCTCTATGGTGGGACTAAGGAGCTCTTTTGTTCGCTTTCCGTGTCCCCGAATATGTAAATGTTAGAAATTATTCATAACTAACAGGAATTTATAAATGTTTTATGGTTTGTTTTGTCCTGTCATAAAAGTGGACGGACCAACTGCGCGTTTTTCGGCTTGTTTTGGCTACTTAGCTACATTGGGTTTGTTCTTGTGAGCTCAGGACACACTGGGCGCATTTGGTCACAAGTGTCAATCATCATTACGACCTAGCAGGTCTGTCTGACAGACTGTTTACAATCGTACATCTCAAACCGTTAATTGAAGCTTCATACTATGTTTATCCTCCATTTTGATCAATAGGCATTCTAAAACGTTCATTTGCACTCAAAAACATAGTGACACTCCAGTTTTATTATAATCCGTCTTCCCCATTAGAAAGAGAAAGCGAACGCCATGAGTAAAAGAGACGAATGGAATGAAAGGCGAGTTTTTCTTGCGTTTTTTGCCCCAAAATCCGTGCGTTCAAAAATTTTATTTTAATACAAGGAAAGTATTCAAAGCCGAGGGCAGGTAGACGGGACCGGGGTATTTGCTTAGTTTGTTTTTTTACAAAGATCCCGTTGATTTATGGGCATGGTTTGTGACGATTTGTGATCTGTAATTTCTGAGAGTTTTGTCACTACAGCTTCTGTTGATTTATTAATCTGGAGGCGTCGATTCGCCGGCAACGTGTAATTTTTGTTTTGTGAGCTGTCACTGATTATGTCAGCATTTGTGACAACGTACACTTTTGTCTGTCATTTTTGACAGCGTAACATTAAGTCTTGATACTTTAGCAATAGTTTAATCAATTTAATAAATTGACACAATGGGTAGGTTGAATACATTTAAATAAAGATAGATACCTATGTCTATGAAGAACTTATTAAATAAGTAGGTATATAATTTTAAAAGTTCCCGTGGGAAAAGTAAATCAAAATATTACTCCCAGAAAAGTAACGTTTCTATTAGTAAACATTATTTTTTTATTTTGAAGTTTGAAGGACCATTCATTACAAAGAAACATGCAAAAAAAATCCTATTTATAATATTAGAGTAGAAATATAGATTTTGTCTTTAAAATTACATAGTTCGCACACTGTCCACGTAAAATTATTAAGTATTTTAATGTTATTGGGAGTAACAGAAGAAAATTGTTTACAAACTTTTCCTATTAAAAAAAACTATAAACCGGTCCCTCAAAAACGGTGCAAGAAAAATTAAAAAAATTTCAAAAATTAAAACTCATCTCTCAACACTAACTTCTTGAACACACCTTCCAACACACTCCAACACCAACACGGTGCAAATCACACAACATAACACGTAGTTGCGCACTTAACCGTTCCCCGGGGTGTCATTCCGGCCCAGAAGGTCAGTTTTTCGACCATTACCACGATCAGAGGGTTAGAATTAGAGGGTAGTAATTACTCACTCCGGGGCAGTCGGTTAAATGGTGTCTCAGTAGTTAAGGCTTTAACTTTTATTGGGTTGTTTTCTCGTAAGTAAGTAACAAACTCGTTTTTGTACACCAATAATAAATGTGAGGGAAAGGAAAAGAAACGAGAAAAGGGTAGTTTAAAAATAAACTGAAAAAATAGTAGTACTAAAATATACTGATGGATGAATGGAATACCTCTGCCGACCCCATAGGTGATAAAGGCATGAGAATATTTTTTTATATTGTGTAAATGTTATTCATCTCCCATTATAATAATAATAAATTGTGGGACACAATTCACACACTGTTATTTAGTCCCAAAGTAGGCATGGCCTGTACTATGTGTACTAAACAACTGATAAACATACTTAAATAAATATTAAACGACCAGACACAAAGCCAACAGACATGTTCATGCACACAAATGTCGACCCTGAGCGGGAATCGAACCCGCGACCTCCGACTTAGAAGGCAGGGTCACCACCAACTGAGCCAACAGGCCCGTCAAATTATAAAATGATAATGATAAGAAATATCTACAAGTAATAAAAGATTGAAAACTCATAACGTAGCTAAGTATTTAAGTAAGATAAACTTTTAAAAAATCAAAAGCTTGTTTGAAACTCTACATATCACATATTATAAAGTCCATCTGTAATTCATCTTCCAAAATTTTATTGAAAAAAGTTATAATTAACCTGATTTAAAATGAACCTAGATTTAAAATAAGTACAAGAATTTTCTCATTCAAGTTCTAAAAAATTCTCAACACTAATATTAAAAAAAAAACTTTTGCAAGCAACAAAATCACAATAGAAAACAAGCTATGAATTTAAATGGTGGAATTAAAACTTTTTAAGCCCATTGTGGCATACGCGATCCTATTCCGTTGACCCGTGGATTAAAGGCAATAAAAAAAGACAGCTGGCTGTTTGTAAAAAAAAACGTATCTTTTTTCTAAAATAATTTCTATTCAGCCATGAGATTCTTGTGCTTTTGAAATTTGTCGTCAAAATGGCTGCGTTAATCTAGCCTATAAATATTATTGGTGTATGTTATTGCAGACGAGTCACAACACTCGAAATATACTACAACGATAGCTCCAAACAATGTCATTGTATAAAATATTATTGGTTACATCTGAAGACATAGTGTCTAGATAACAATAAGTTTTCTTTGTAGTAAAATTACTTCTAATTCTCTTTAAAAAAAATTGATTATAAAGTAGAGTATATCTTGATGATATCTTATTAAATCTTTGTTTATTAATTACTTGCTATGAGCAGATATTATAGACATTGACATTGAGATATTTTTAGGAAAGCAAGCTCTCTAAACCCAGATTACAAGCAAGAAAGTTACAAATAAATGTCATTTGTCAGAAAAAACTTCTTCAGAGTTCTCGTTGGTAACAAATCCTAGTAATAAGTATTGTAAGTACGAGTAAACGCGAAAGTTTGTGATAATTATATTTCTACTCTTTCACGTAAACAACTACTCAACGGATTCGGATGAAACTTTACAGTAATATAGCTTATAAACAAGAATAACACTTCAGCAATGGGTCGTCTACAATTCCACACGAATATTATAAAGATGAATAATTTGTACAGACAGGTAGTAGTAAAATAAAATGGTATATCTCGTAGCTGCCATAGCTTCGAATAATAACCGAACTATTGATGACCACACCGTCTCTACACCCGCGGTCCGTGCAATTATAACCCTTATTGACATGTGAGGAAATACCTTAGCAGTTGAGCTGTTACAGGTCGATGATAGCTTATACTAAATACGAAAACCCAAAGGTGTATTCAAGAATACCGATCTCCTAATGGCTCCCTGAACAAACAAATAAACAAAGTAATTCATAACGTACAATGTTTATAGAACGTGGAGTGCACTCACACACGCTCGATTTAAAAATAAACAAGCTAAAAAGTGTTTTTAAACAAAATCCGAATTTAAACACCGAATATTCGAGCGGCCCTACCGAAACCACAATGGATGCGAAATAATGGAATAATAGTTCTTAACCCTGCGTTTGCTTGCGTTCCACGCGTCTATTTGAACAAAAATAAACGGACTCGCAACTCGCATTATGAATAACCAAGCGTATGGAGCACCCTTATTTTGCCTTTTTTAATTTCAAACGACTCCCCTCCCAAATCCCAGCAGGCCAGAAATTAAAGTGTAATGGTGCAATGTTTAATAACTTATCTGCGGGTAGCGTTGTGTTTTGGCTTTTGTTAATGTAATTTTTGGAGTTAATTCTTTTAGGGTTGCGAAAATCGATGAGGAAGTTTGGTGCGAAATTCGATACGAGGTTTTTTACGTATCTGATATCGGAATCCAGACTTTAGGTACTTTAGAACCGATATTTACAATTTAACGAAATCGTTACTCATGTAACAGTCTCAGATATTTCTAAACAAGTACCTACAAAATATGTCCCAAAGATATCATTATGAAAAAGAGACTGTGAAATAATAAATCAGTGAATCAAACGATAGATTTTTACTTCCTAATAATCTCCAAAAACACGTCCAACCCCAAACCGTGGGCACATTGAAGCAATCAGCACTGCAAGGGTTAACGCATTACTGGACATAATCTTGATTGATCTGGTACAAATAACGGCGCGTGACGGAATGACCCCCGGATGTTGTCGTGAGGCTGCAAGGGGTTAGTTGCACTTTTCGTGACGTGTTTGTGCTACGTACTTCTGGTTAACCCTTCGACGGCTTAGGTCGCAGAATAACTGCTTTTTTTCCAATTTTTAACAATAAACTTAAATAACCTAAACTTACAGATATAGTTTAGCTTTTTATTAACTAGGTTAATTGCACGTTTACAAGTCTTATTAAATCTCATACAGGTAGTAATTAAATAAAATGCTTGTGACCAGCTTTACTCGTGTTTTTTCCAGTTCCCGTGGGAATTTCCAAAGATACCTTCTTAGTGCTCTACTCTACTTTACTGCTCTACTTAGTGCTCTACGTCATTTAAGGGATGTACAATTTTATGCCCGTAGACCCAGCTATTTCGGCTGTGCGTTGATCGATCAGTCAGTTAGTCAGTCAGTTTCTACTTTTACATACATACTAGCTGTTCCGCGCGGTTTCATCCGCGTAGTCACCGTTCCCGTTAGAATATGGGAATAAAATAAAGCCTATGTTACTCAGTGATAATGTAGCTTTCCATTGGTGAAAGAATTTTTGAAATCGGTCTAGTAGTTTTTGAGTTTATTCGTTACAAACATACAAATCTTTATAATATACTAGCGACCCGCCCCGGCTTCGCACGGGCGCAATGCTAATACTAAAACCCTCCTCTTGAATCACTCTATCTATTAAAAAAAACACATCAAAATTCGTTGCGTAGTTTTAAAGATTTTTAAGCATACATAGGGATATAGAAGAGAGCGTACTCCCACCTCAAAGGCCGGCAACGCACTTGTGACTCTTGAGCTGCAGGTGTCCATGGGCGACGGTAGTCACTTACCATCAGGTGACCTGTCTGCTCGTTTGCCCCCTTTTTTATAAAAAAAAAAAAAAAAAATATACCGACAGAGAAAGCGACTTTGTTTTATACTATGTAGTGAATTATAGATATAGCAAGAAGATATACATTACAGGCATTCGTAATTATAAAGTCTGCTACACAATCAACTAATAACAAGTCTAGATACAAGCCCTATCATTAAGGGAGTTCATAAGTACAGGGGTCGCAAACGTAGGTTGATCGGGCATTAGTGTTGAAATATTCAGGGAAGGTTGGCTACCCTTGGCCTGAAGTTGACAGGTTGATTGTCTTGGAATTAGATATTCCGTTCTAGGTATTGGGAATTCCCTAGGTAACAGTTTTACGTGGAAAAAGAAATTGTTAGTTCCATTAATTGAACCTATAGCTTCCTCACTATGTTTTCGAAAAACTTATTGGTGAAGTCAAGAGCACGCTTGACACATTGGACTTTGTAACGTTCTTATTACAATCGCCTTAGAGGTCAGACTCGCACTACAATGTAAAGCTTCATGTGCTATTGACTGTACTTGCCCTCAGTCAGAATCGAACCCAGGCCTGGTGTACGCGAGGCGAGCTCACTATCAACAGAACTAGGTAAAGTTGTTTGTATGTTTGTTTGTAGGAAGAAATTTCGGGAACTATACTGTTCCAATCCAGAAAATTCTTTTACTGATATAAACTACTATACATATTCTACATATTTCCAAATAATTGACGATATTAGTAAAAAAAAAATAATAATAATAATCTCACGCCTTTCATACCCGAGGGGGTAGACAGAGGTATTCCATTACTGGATATACCCACATTTCACGAGATACATTGGACCCCTAAACGTGATAGGTGGTGAGCCCATCGCCGGACCGGGTCTGTTTACACATGTTTCAGAATTAATTCTGAGACCTGCGGGTTTCCTCACGATGTTTTCCTTCACCGTCGAGCTAGTGATAAATATGTACGTAAGTTTTGAAAAACTCATTGGTACATGCCAGGATTCGAACCCGAGCCTCACTGATTTTGGGCCGGCTCTTTAACCGTCCGGGCTATCACTGCTCTAAAACTGCAATGTGTGTAGTGTTTCAAAAATACTTTAAAATATAGAATTATAAACTTTTTTTAAAAGAAAGGTCGCCTTATTTTTCAAGCATAATTTCAATATTATATTAAATTTAATTATTATTCTTACTATGATTTCTTAACTATAAATCGGGCCGTAATGTTAACGCTTGAACTTTTTAATAAACTATAAGTCTGTGTACAATATAATAAGCAGATAACCGTTTGTAAATCGATTGGCATAACAGAAAAAACAGTTGTCGATCGCACAGAGACAATACTCCACCCTCTTTATTGAAATTAATGTTACTGAGATGATAATGCAGTTTTCGTAGTTACTATACATACAAGTATAGTTGTCACAGTCGATATTATCGAGCAAGTATTGAAAGTTCTTTGGGCTCATCTCAACTGGACCAAATTCCAGAGCGATAGGTATACAGTGACAATGACGCTTGAAACAGATTTCCTCCAGCACAACGCAATACGACATCGAAAAATAACGAAATTATGTAACTCATTTTGATTAAAATAATAGTGTGTTAAGGAATTTCTTGCCCCGCGTCTTCTCCCCAATCATACATGTTGAAGAGAAGAATACTAGAAGTGATCTAGAGCAAAAGTTGGTAAAAAATGTAAACAGCTGTTTAGTACTAAAACTTAAGGCTTTTTTTTGTTTGCGATAGGTATAAACATAATTAATTACAGCATAATAGAAACTTGCATTATTTTTAATTAAAAATAGGGTAATGCTACCAAATAAACAACTTCTATAGCATTTTTTTGTATTTTAATCCAACTTCCAAAGTTCATACAATGTACACACAGACAAAAAACGGATTATAAATGTATATTTTATTCAATGGCCTGACTAAGACATCTTAAATGCAGTATGGAGTAAATACCATTGCTCCATTGCCTTTATAAATAAACATCTGCTTATTTTTTTAAAGATTATTGATGGTACGTTTCTTTCTTTTCAGATTTAAAGTGGAATAATAAATAAAGGTGTATAACTT
Source organism: Ethmia dodecea (assembly GCA_963855545.1). Lineage (NCBI taxonomy): Eukaryota > Metazoa > Arthropoda > Insecta > Lepidoptera > Depressariidae > Ethmia > Ethmia dodecea. Next base: position 12,439,435 of record OY979457.1, on the reverse strand, counting down.
GAAATAAGTTAATAAGTTTCATTATCTATAAATTTTATTCCTACAGCTTTTATTTCGTTTGGTTTTTAATTCGGCAGTATTTTCAAAATTTCAATTTTGCTCGGCAATGTAACAGTAAACATCTCATTAAATTGTATTTTCTCAAACATGCTTGTAAATTTGAGCATTATTTTGACAACCTCCTTCGAGAGATCGAAATTGTACTTGCTAAATAGGTATTGTATGAGAATCCATATCTGTCGTGTTTTAGCGGCGAAATAAATTGCGTAGTAAACTCATATTATCTGTAGTGTAATTTAAAAATGGAACGATCTTTTACTCCGAAACATGGCAAGATATCAAAGGTTTTATTTAAATTTCGAACTGGCTGGCAAATAAATATCTGTTTATTGAAAAAAAAAATGAACACTAACGCGAGAACAAATATTGTTGTTCGTTTGTTCGTCATTGATTTTGAAAAGTATTTGTATTTTCAAATAAAAAGACTTGCCTACACGTTCGTCCATCAATGCCTCTTTTGCTGGCCGCTGCAGTAATGTACTATAACCAATGCGTCACTAAGGAATATCATTCACAAAAATTCTAGGTACCTACTTACAAAGTAAACGCTACCCTTATGTAGGTAAAAACTCCCTCCGCCACGTCAGCTGCTCCTGACTGGCCACCCCTCCCCTTTACCATTCACCGAAATACCCCTACTTACCCCCCAAAACAACAGGACCCCCCAACCCTACGAAAGTACTCCACTCGACAGACCAACTTATACTGGCTGTTTTGTAGGGTGACCAAAATAAGTTGATCTCTTGGAACGTATGGGAGTATACAGTTGTTCTCAAATATCGAACGAGAGAACTGGGAGGTGGTCCTAGTTAAAATGGCCGCTGTCGTAAGGGTGCAACCGACCTGTCAGATACATAATAAGTATTTTTTTAGCGTGTTTAAGTATAGGTTTAAGCGATCGATGGGAGGTTTAATGGATTTAGACGAAATTTTCGGACTTAGGGTGATAATTAATGAGGACATTAGTCTTGATACTTTTTTAAATAAAATGCTAATGCTGTTCTACTTTTATATTTTCAGAATGGCTGTGTCGATTTTAATACACTTTTAAATGTAGTTGTGTTTTTGAGACATTACGATTTAAATGAACTATCATTAATGGCATCTCCATGAATATTATAAATTCGAAAGTCTATCAGTAACCTTTTCATGGCTAAACGGGTAAACTGATCTTGATGAAATGTGGCAGGAAGATAATTTTACATCTTTAGGAAGGGCATGATGATGAACGTGGATCGGGGAAACTTTACTTTGGCAATAAAATAAACGACTTTCCTATTATTATTTTTTAATTTATTATGTCAATCATAACATAAACCCTAGCATTTGTAACTGTTCTTACCTCAAATATTTTCCGTTGCCCATAAATCGAATCTACACCAGCCACACTACTCGATTCAAGTCCCGCTATTTAAAAAAGGAAGACAACTGGCGGCTGCGCGCGCGACGAAATCGGGAAAGCGACGAGACGCGACGTGTTGCGCGGAATGCGCCCGCGCCGCTTATAATTGCACACCTCTTGTATACAGGGTGATTCATTTTAAAGTCTAGTAAAGTCTCAATTTATGACCTTGATAAATGTATAAAACATAGTCTGATATAAGAAAAAACCCATAACTTAATGGACTCTTGCAGGCTGTTAATGGTACCTTTGTGCTTTAAATACAACTTTACCACCCACGATAATTAACTTACTGTAATTATAAACTCTCAGTTGTTTCTGTGCAAATGAACCTGTTATATATATTATGTATTTCAGTTAAAACGAAATAATTGCAAATAAATATTATTTTATTTCCTTTTTGGTCACCCTATATATCGAAAGCGCGCACTGACTGTATTTATGTCATTATTAACCGGTGAAAATTAATACTCATTTGGAGACCATCTTTACCGAGCGTCCTGACGCATGCGTAAAAAGTCATACCGACGGACCGGCTGTTTTTGCGTTCCCTCCTTAAGAGGACTAATCGTACCCTTGAATATTTTTAAAAATATTTCCTACTGATCCTGAGAAATGACTGGTTTTTGGGTTATTTTTAGCTTAGGCAAAGAACAGTTATACTTTTGAGGTTATGACGTATGTATCTCATACATTTTAAGCTACAGTATATTTTGACAAGTGAAGTGTAGGTATTTTAAAGCGTCTTGATGCTCCGGTTGGTTAGTGACGTCACACCTAATACAATATGGCGGATATTCAATGTAAATAAATATTGTGTTGTGTTTTACAAATCGACTTACTTTTATGCGTTATAGCGTTGTGCTCGAAAACGAGAAAATTTTCAAGTGAGAATATTCTCGAAAGCATTCCAATACTAGGTTCGTGTTTGAAAAATAGACAGTAACTCTGAAACTTAGGATTTTTCTCAAGAATCTTACCAAGCTAGAGATATAGGGGAGAACAAAATAAACACCAGCATTTGACATACAGCGGATCTATTTTTGCGATATTGGATACAAATTCCTTGCAAAGTACTGAAGCAAATCACAAAATTAAAAAGTAAACCGACACACCCTTTCGAAAGACGCCACTGACCAATCACGGCGCATCGTGACTCGATTGGCGAATTTAAACGTCGAACCCTTTTAATTTCAAACGTCCCTTCCGCATTCTAAGTAGTGAATTAACCTTGTACCATCGGCTTTTAATTTTTACTTTTTAAATCTTCTACGGCGAAGACATCAGCCCAAACAGACAGTTTTAAAATGGAACAATTGTGTTGAAAGAGCGTAATGTTCGATCCATCGGCATATTAATGCGGTTTTGCACAAAAACGCGTCGGCCGGCGGCGTGTCAAGCGCTAATTGACCGGTGCACGCTATAGCGCTATGCAACTCGGGTTTGTTAGGTCATCGACAATTTATTTTGCTTTTAAGACACAGTTTTTAATTTTGACAAGTGCATAGAATACGTCTAAATCTCGATGTCCAACCATTTGTGGCCATCTTTCGTACCTATATGGAACTTTGGACGTCTTACACTATTGATAAAGAAATTTATTCGTTGACATGAGTAGGTATAGAATAACCTTATAGCAACGAATATTAAATATACTAGGGTATAGAGTGGCTATTGGTAATATTTTCATACAAACATTTTCATACAAGCGTGGTTTTGTTCGCTTTGCTTAGACCTAGTAGGTATATTTAAGTCTCTACCTAATACCTACAATTGTGGATTCAAACTATGTGTGGTAATCTTTGGGGAAACTCTGAGACATAATAATGATGAAAAAATCCTTCTATGTTAGGTATCTTTTAAATGTACAATTAGGCAATAAGTACTGAAAGAAAGTAGTTGTCTTACATAATATATTATGCTCTCTTTCCCTCGAAGGGTTAACAAACATCTGTCTCATGGATCATTTCACATAACGCTTATGGCAATTTTCTGTACGATGACCGAACATACGTACACATCTAGTTACTAGTATTAAAGATAATAAGAGGTACAATTGAAAGGAATTGAACACAATCTGCTAGCGAAGTATTAAGTTGTAGAACAAGTAAATAGTCGAAATTAAAGCCAGACGTAAAAACTAATCTATTATAAGCAGTTCTGTAATATAGGTAATTTCAGTTTGTGTACCTACCAAAAACTTTGCATTCCATTACATGGCCATAACATATTTGTTCTGCAATTATTAACATATTTTTGTATCATGGGTTTTGCAAAGAAAAAAGGATTTCCTTTTTTTTTATTCACACATTATTCATAAAAACCGGTTCAGTTTAGGAGCTACAGTTTAAAAAACGCACACATACATACATATCCTGCTAAAAACATAGCCCATCGTTTCGACGTAGTCGCGACAAAATATAGTTTCTAAGTGCTTCCAATGGTTGGTTATGCAAGCCATGTAACCTCTTCAATAGTAAAACTTCATAAAGGAAACATGCTTTCTTTATGGCTACTATTACTGCCAGTGACAATTATTGGCATTTTATAAACTCCACCTGACGCTTTTAAATGTTTACCAATAATAATATGTCATAATTCTTGGCATAATTATAGATATTGGTATAATTGACAAATGAAATATTATTTCTAGTTTCTTGTACAGAACACCTTGTATTAAGAAGTCATGTATGTATTCTTTTACATCCTAATAGTAATATTAAAAACACGTTTATGAGGATGGATGACTGTTTGTTAATCTGTTACTTGAAACTTTACAGTGATACAGCTTATACATCCAAATAACACCTAGGCTACTTTCTATCCCAGAACGTGGACAAAGATAGTCATATTATAAATGTGAAAGTTTGTATGTCAATCACGGAAAAATGGCTGAACGGATTTGGATGAAATTTGGCACAGGGATAGTTTAAAACCTGAATCAACATATAGGATACTTTTTATCACGAAACGCGGACGGAGCCGCGGGCAAAAGCAAGTAGCGTAGCGTAGAGCAAGAATAGTTGATGTCAGCAATAAAACTAGCGTGCTATTTTGAACCTAGTGACCTTCAACTTAAGCCACTATATCAAATAAGTGTAGAAACAGTTAATATAGGTGAATATCAAATGTGTATTATGATAATTGTGTAAACAAAATTGGTACTTAACTTCTAATAAGTACTTAATAGTAGATTATACAACAAGGGAATAAAGCACTGTTTTATGTCACGGGCGCGACATTGAATCCTGAACGTAACGAAGGACTCACAGTTTTACTCCCGAGCGCAGCGAGGGAGTTATGATTTAATCCCCGAGCAAAGCGAGGGAATTAAGACTGAGTCCTGAGTTTAGTGAGGGATTTAAGCGCCCAAGACAAAAACAGTATTATTCCCGAGTTATATGCTCTACTTTTCTCACCTTATGGGAGACCATAAAATGCAATTGCATGGTAGTAGATTATTGACAATGCCTATGGCATCTAGTATAATAGACTCTGAAGTCAAAGTATTTTCATCACTCGACATTTTCGATATTCTTTTTGAAATGTTAAAGATATAAAATGGATACAGCAACTTGTTTCTGCCGGCGTGACCTACTTAATTTAACAAATGAAGATCGTGCGAATCTAGTTGGTCGCGGCTTCGGTTTTCGAAAATCGAGTTGGCCACGACTGCACCACATTTTGCTTAACGAAATTAGACTTTATCGTCATAGCAATAAGGATTATGAAAAGTGAAAATTACATTATTAACCTAGGGTTATAATGAAATTCCATACAACATTATAACCCGGTTAAAGCCAAGGGATATAATGTCTTGCTTTCGGTGACGTTTATATGATATATAATCCGGCTTTATCGAGCATGTGGTGTGAAAATACTACTTATTACGTACAAAGTAAGCCGTACTTAATGCATTTCTTAGGTCGATATTTAGTAACCTCGCAAATAAATACTTACTAAAATAAAAACAATAAAAAATCTCACTAGCTTTATTTATATAATTATTGATTTTTGGAAGACTAACAGCAAAATTTTACAATATATTAACATATTAATAAACTCATGCTAATTATAAGTCTCCACCTTTAAACAAAAATTTAGCATTAATTTACTTAGATCATTCATTATTAGTTAGCTATTTAAAACGTCGTGAGGAAACACGCAGGTCCCAGAATTAATTCTGAGGCACCTATCACGTTTAGGGGTTCAAAGAACATATTGGTGAAACGTGGATATTTCCAGAAATTGAATACCTTGCTTTCCCCCTCTGAGATAGAAGCCGTGAGATTATTATATTTATTTATTAGTTAGTGTTCAGTGTACATAAACCTTATTAAATCAATGACTTAGAAACTAGTTAGGATATTCTATGATATCAACATACCTACTTATGTTTATGCTCAATTTCCGGTTGCAACAACCTTGTTTAATTTGGAAATCGGCTGAAGCTAACACTAATTAGAAGTCGAAAGTAAAATAATGTTCGCATATGAAATTCGTGCCGTAGAACTATCGCTACAAACCTAGAAACGTTTGAAACGACATAAACTTTCCAAGAAAAGTTCCAAACGAAATTTGCACGTTTCCCACACAAATCCTTAAAGAAACCGAGAGTATCTACAATCTTTATCCACAAACGAACCCGAAACAAGATGCGTAAGGAATTCCAAACGGCAAAAACCACTCGATGGGGACGATAAAACGAAATCGCCGATGCGTTGTCGAAAAAAAAATGCAAGTGCTGCGTGCGAGTGAGAGACAAAAAACGTATCGTATCGCGGTTCCACTCTAGCGCGCGCGGCTAATGAATATTGTGCTGTGCGCCGTCGCAGCTGCGCGAAACGTCCGCGGATCGATCCGCCATTATTTATTTTATTTCGGCGCGAAACGCTGAATTGGATCATGGCGACAAAGAGGTTAAATTGCGCGTCCAAATCCCGTGACAATTGACAATTATTGCGTTAAACGAAACGTGGACAGATGTAAACAAATATACAATGTGACGGTTGATACACAAAAGAACAGTCTGTTTGTCTGCCAGTTTTTTCTGTATCACACCACCCATTTATCCAAGCCTCGGAGTAACTGTGCTAGAAATAACCGCACAAAAGACTTCAATCGTGCCCACGGAGTAAATCACAAGATATCTACAAATAGATCATCTCGAGGAGGATGCGCGTGCGTTCATCCGTTGCGACTATGTTTTTTCCCCGGCGCTACTCGCTCTATGTAATTACAAGCGCGCTGGTTATTAATGTAAAGAAAACTGCAGTGTTTACGTACCACATACTTAAAACGTTATTTATTAGTTTTTAACTGGCCGACAATAATTGCGTATTCTTTATATAAATTATACGGTAGCAAAAGAATATTGATTACAATATTACCGAGTTTTCAGTTGCTTGCTTACGGCCAAACCGTTTGACATGGCTCATTATTTTTCGCAACATTTTGAACGGCCCATAAACTAAGGAATATAGTATGATATCATCACGCGAAGATCCATTGACGATACTTCGAATAGACGCTCAGTTACGCCAATTTAATTTAAATTAATTTACAAAAAAATAAAAATTGAAATATTCGAAATCGAATTTGTGGTCTTCTTCATCAGTTTCACTTCACCAAGTGATATCTTACTATCCTACTAATATTATAAACGCGAAAGTTTGTATGTATGGATGTTTGTTCCTCTTCCACGGAAAACTACTGAACCGACTTTGATGAAACTGTACAGTTATATAGCTTATACATCAGAATAACATATAGGCTATATTTTATCCCCGTATTCCCACGGGTTTGGGAACAACGCGGGTGAAACCGCGGGGCTCTGCTAGTATTCTATACGTTGCTTAGTGCATATTTCCCTAAACTGCTCATTGATCCTATCATTAGAATTGGATTTTGACAAAAACGGGACCAATCTGAAAACTTTCTACATTAATAAGGTACGAGTAACATTAAAACCTTGTTTTAGAAGTCGGTTAAAAATTCAAGACAAAGATCGCTATTCGCAGCTTAGTCAAAGCCAATGTTTTTCAATCGGTCTCAGACCACCGCACTCGCTGGGGAATACGCATAATTACCAAGTGTCGTTGTCTGAGCAACAATTATAACTGCTCCGTTGGTGAGAACTGAATAAAAACTCGTGTATTGAAAACTGAGCACGCAATTTTAATTGAAATGTTTGCTCTGTGACAACTCGGGCAATAGGTAGGTGACCTTTACGATTTTCATGTTGCGTCTATTAAATTGTAGTGAATGTCAGGTCCAAGGAAAAACGCCGTATGTTCTAAAAAGGTTTTAAAAGGATTTTTTCGTTTTGCTCTCTTAGATCTTAATGAAAGCACTCTCAAGGAATTGCAGCATTTGCGGTATCTGATGCTAAAACATGTAACTACTAGACTTATTTTAAAAGACTAGGTGGCATGATGATGGCCTTGAGCCTTATTGTATGTCTATGTATAGGTAATTGTAATAAGAATAGTCCTTTGACATTTGTTAAGCTCAGTGCTTGCTTATGTTACACAATCAGCAATGACAGATTATCAGAAGAAGCAACATGTGCGCCAACATGAAGATTTGCGATTAAGGTTGTAAATAGACTATAGGCCAGCTGTACTTTTACTAAGTTAGTCGTCAAAAAGATTATGCCAGTGCTTTACAAAAGATTGATAAGTCCATTTTGAAATACCTACCGGTCACTGAGAATTTAAAAAATGTCAGAACGGTAATTATAAATATTAAATGTCACTTCCCACAATAACTCTAACACCAATTGTAACCTAAAAAGTGTAGTAAGAAGTCAGTATAGATAGCTAATCACCTCGAACGGTTCCCCTCGCAATTGTCAATTAACATTCCCTCAATTACGTTTTAATTGCGTTTTATTATACGCTCCGTTCGATGGCAAAATATCATCTTGATGCGGCTGATTACTCTACAGACCGCAATTTTCCCTTTAGCATTTCATAAATTAAAGCTAACTCCGTAAACGTTCCATTTGCAGTTGCAATCAGGTCAATGTTGACTCTTGTTCAATTAGACTTTGTCTATCTGTGGTTTGTTTTGAAAATCGAACTCCGCTGACAAAAGAGCAAGCCGGCATTACTGAACTGTCAAATACTCGGACAGTCACTCGATACGATCACAGCTACCGCGATGACAGAAGCGACAGTACCACTAGCCCGATCACTCTCCACAGAGAGCACTATATCAATCACTCGCTCTACAATCGTACCGCATGCCACTTAAATAAATTTATAACATATTAAGTACGTTGAAAATAAACACTTTACCGTTTATGATTTATTTCGTGTGCCGATGAGTTATGGTGCGTCACTTATTAGGAGTGCGTTAGAGCGGGAGGTCCGATTTATCTCTTTTTGTGGCGATTTCACGTGCCAACGCTACCGATAAACGTTTTATTGGAGTAATTAAAAGCGAGCGATTACCGTTCGTACGTGTTACGCGTCTAAATACATGATAAATGTGACATTTTACAACGTAATCGGTTAGTGATATTGTTTTTATGGCACTATCGCTTACACGACAACCGACCGATACTGATTTCGTTATTTATGAAATAGATCGGGCTCGAGTAGTCTCGACTTCCAAACTGGCGCCTTGTCAGTCTGAGTCAATACTCAGTCATAAATAATAGCCGTGGTCAGTTCCATGACACTGACAAGTTATCTCGGCGACTTATCTGAGACAGGTCCCCGGGGTCACGACTGCTCTCAATAAAACGGCTATAAATACAGTTTAATTTCAATAATTAACTTACAATGAAGTCTTTGACTGATAACGAATCAATAATATTATTATAGTGGTTAAAAAGTGAAATTTAATATCAGTGCTCGCCGCAACAGAGTCACTTCCGCCATTCAAATTGGCTTTTGGTAGCCAACCTCTTTAGTGGCGGTGAAGACGTCAGTGTTGTTTTTTTAAATTGCACTCCACCGCAACATGTCAACGCCTATTGTGCCTATTGTGGAAAAAAATAGAAAACCCACAAAGTAATTGCGGTATTATAAATTCAAAAATACGTGGCCCTTGATTGTCGGTTTGTGTCCAGATTACCTGTTTTACGAAGTCGAATTGTTGTAAAATGACTCCATTTACGGGCGCTTTTTGTTATCCAAATAATAGGTGTTACTACGTCGATTTGCCTTGTCATGTTATTACTGGAACCGCGTAATGAAATACTTGCTACACGCTGTACTTAACTATGCTTTCTTTATTAAACTCCTGGCTATATTGAAAAAGTTTGGGACCTAACTTATTAAAAGCAGACCAGTTGCCTTCCGAGAAATGTTAGCCGTATTTTTTCTGAAGGGACTCTTTTTGTCATTGAACATGTTTTCGAAAAGACCCGACTTTGTTTCTCCTTCTTAATGTCCCATAAATCACTCTAAACACAATTTCCTCCGGTTTTTGTGTCTATTTACGTTCGAATCTTCTCAAAGAAACTTTTTTTGACTATTTTAACAGCTTGAAATACAGAATTCACTTTTAAGTAAGTTTGAGTTTTAGGAGAACTCAAACTTACTTGAACGTTCAAAAATTAATATAAAACGGATCGAATTGATTGTGACTGGCCGCTACCAGAGTTAATTTACTTTACGATCAAATTTGCGTACAAACAAGCAATCTCGATTCAGTCGAGACGATAATCGAGCAAATGGCGAAACGGAAATACGCGTAAACAATCGATAGCCACCGCCTACGATCAGAATCCAATCCGAGGAGATTTACCGTTACTAATTACACTTTATCGTTATTAAAGCATTATGGTAAAGAAACTGCGGTCTCTGATTTACGGGAAGCCATTTTGCGCGCGACATTTTAATATTCGAATGAGTTTGTTGGCGCGCTTTTTCCTTTTTTTTTACTTTTTAATTCTGATGCGTAATGGAAGCAGGTGCTCGTACAAAGTTATTCCGTTTTGAATTCTCTTTGGAGAGTAATTCCGTCGCGCGATGGGTTTTGTGTATGAGTCGGAATTGGGGAGCATGGCTTTTTATTACAGAGCCGCAGTATTTTCGGATATTGCGACTGTTTCCCGTATTTTTGTGAGGCAAAAGCGAAATCAAATTATTGGTATTCCGACTATATTCTATTTCGGTTTGCTGGAGTCTTTATAAAGACATTTTATTCGATGTTTCTATTATGGTTTTATTTTTCATATGTTACGTACTCGTTTCACCTTCCCTACAAAGTTTTTTATAACAAGGTAACATATAACATAGGTAGGTATATGATAGTATTTGCATAAGTTACTTCTGAATAAATTTTAGAACGTTCTAGAATTGCCGATAAGTAACAACTCTTTATTGTACACCAATAAAAATATGCAACAAGTGACATAGTGATACAGAAAAGTACAAGGGGCGGTCTTATCGCTTTAAGCGATTTCTTCCAGACAACCTTAGGATGGATGTAACTGAGATAAACAGATGAAGGTAGGTGGTGCACTAAAGTTAACAATGGATTAAGGTACTTAAATACATAAACCGCCGATAATGTTATGATAAAACAAGTTCTTCTGTTCCGAGTTGAACCATGATTGATTACGACACGAATGTCACGATTTAAGTCTTACAAATAGGTATCTCCACAACAACACATCCTACCACACTTTTGTGTCTTTTCAATAATCAAATCCTAATACAAAATTGGTAATATAATTTGGTTATGTAGAGCAGTGATAGCCCGGACGGTTAAAGAGCCGGCCGAAAATCAGTGAGGCTCAGGTTCGAATCCTGGCATGTACCAATGAGTTTTTCAAAAACTTACGTACATATTTATCACTAGCTCGACGGTGAAGAAAAACATCGTGAGGAAACCCGCAGGTCTCAGAATTAATTCTGAGACATGTGTAAACAGACCCGGTCCGGCGATGGGCTCACCACCTATCACGTTTAGTGGTCCAATGTATCTCGTGAAATGTGGGTATATCCAGTAATGAAATACCTCTGCCTACCCCCTCAAGGATAAAAAAAGGCGTGAGATTACATTATTATTATATTATAATTTGGTTATTTTTCGTCGTATTGCGCTGTTCTAGAGGATACTTCATAAAAGCCTTTAGCTAATATTGTCCCCACTGCATCGGTTTGCCTAAACGAAATCGTTTGAATAGATTAAAAAAAAAATACAGTAGGAAGTAAAAATTTTTTTTTTTTATTTATGGTAGGAAGTCATTTGAAGATTGTTCCACCGCTTCTTCCGTGACACCTTATAGTAGATAACTTGTATTGATCCAAATTGTGACATAGTCTTGGTTCAACATGTACAGTATTATTAAGTATTCATTTTGCGAGAAATTTTAGTCGAAAAATCGTATCCATATCCTAAATCTGTTTTAATTCGTTCCACCTTAAGTGCACACATACCTGTTTACTGAAGACAGCGATGTCTTCGTTGAAGGATTCTGAGGAGCACACGTCTCCTCCGGCCACGCCAGGGTCTCGGGGGGTGCACGTTGCCAGCTCGCACTTCTCGAAAATCAGTGCCAGCAGGGGGAACAGCGGGTGCCTGGACGGAGGAGTAATATCTATTATGTCCATCATCAGTTTCAAATTTGTTTGAGTTTATTTATTCACTTTTCCTCTCATACCATGCTTAAATAAAAATAATAAAATATAAGGAATATACTCGTGAAGTGTTTTTTCCAGAAATGGAATACATCTGTCTATCCCTCGGGGATGAAAGGCGTGAGATTATTAATTTTATTAATCCCAATAATCTTCTAATTTCTTTCTATTAATAACACCGCCGAATACACGAACATTCCATTGGGCATAAGCTAGGCAGTTTGAAGTATCGTTCGAAAATCAGCAATTTCTTACAGAAAGTGACAGACTTTTTTTTAAGACGGAGGTTCAATATTTGGCAGTATGTCTTAAAAATTCAACTTCTTCCTAAATTCTAAATCAAGATGGATGAATAAAAAGAAAGCTTCAAACAATAACTCATTCGACGATTAGGTTATCTATCACGCCACCACAGAATATGTAATAGACGCCACAGATAATAAAATATTAAACAAAAGGCTATAAGCCAGGCCGCGACCTCTTGATAGAGATTAGATCCAGATAGCGGGTACGTGCGCTGATGTCATCAGGGCACATTCTGAGTGAAGGTGGGGTGTCGTTGTTAGCGGGAAAATTTTATTTATTTATACAACTAGTCGTTTTCCCGATGGGAGTTGGAAAAATAAACTTCCATACAAACTTTTATTCATGAAATTTTGAAAATTTATAATTCATCTCCTTAGTAAGTTACAATAACCCCCTATTTCATTTTAGCACTTACGTACATATTTATCACTAGCTCGACTTACCTACCTATAATATAATTTTTAATAGGTTAACTAATGTTAATTCCAGAGACATTGTAAAAATTGGTACTCAATTAACAATAGTATCACATATTATTTCCTATTATTAATTGTAAAAAAAAAATCATGTTTAACTCATATGTTGTAATAAGTATGCCCAAATAACCAATTTTGTAAACTTTCATAGGTGCTTTAGCCTGAAAGTGTTTTGTAAAACTGCGATAATTTTATGTGTGTCATCTGTTAGGTATATAAAATTGTAATAACTTTTTATGTAAATAAAAGAATTTTTAAAAACAACAAACAAACTAGCTCGACGGTGAAGGAAAACATCGTGAGGAAACCCACAGGTCTCAGAATTAATTCTGAGACAAGTGTAAACAGACCCGGTCCGGCGATGGGCTCACCACCTATCACGTTTAGGGGTCCGATATATCTCGTGAAATGTGGGTATATCCAGTAATGCTACCCCCTCGGGGATAAAAAAAAAGGCGTGAGATTATATTATTATTATTATATTCATTTTAGCAATGCTTTCTTAGTGCTCACCTAGACCTACGTCATATAAGGAAAGCCTGTGTAAAATCTTATGCTTCTTAACGTATCGGTTTTTGCCGTGCGTTGTCTATCAATCAATTTTAGAGTTTTATTAAGTAGGTACCTACTTTTTTATTTATTTCATTTTACAAATAATATACAATTATAAATTAAGTACAATTACTAAGATGATAGGCCTTCCAAGGTTCATGACAATAATAATATGTCAAAAGCAAGCTGTATGTTTTTTTTGTTTAATTGGTTTTAAATAGAGAACAAATTACTTGAACCTGTATTTTTAAAAGGGTGTTATTTAAATGGTTAGCAGAGTATTCGTATTTTTGTAGGCAGAAAAATATAATCTGTAAGCAGAAATAGCTAATTGGTCAGCAACTCATGGCCAGCAAACATTACAAAACCTATCAGCAATTTATGTCATTCTGGATGGCTGTAATTATTTTTGAGCTGCAATGAGCTGCTACTGTTTAATAAAATTTTGGTAAGCACTCAGAGGGGAAGCCAAAAAATATTTTTTGAGCTTCTTATAAAAGTAGCAAAAACAATCTCAGCAAACTTGTCATGCGCAAAATGGACGCATTCCTTACGTAGATTAGGAATGACTTTGGATTATGCAACTTTTATGATTATGATTATTATTACGCTTACAAGTAGTGGTGGTGGTGGTGGTAGTGGTGGTGGTGGTTTTAGTGGTAGTGGCAGTGACAGTGGTGGTGGTGGTGGTTGTGGTGATGGTGATGGTGGTAGTGGCAGTGGCTGTGGTAGTGGTGTTGGTGGTAGTGGGAGTGGGAGTGGGCGTGGGAGCTGAGAGTGGGAGTGGGGCGTAGGAGGGAGTAGGAGGTAGTAGGAGGGAGTAGGAGGTAGTATGAGGTAGTAGGAAGTAGTAGGAGTTAGTAGGAGTTAGTATGAGTTAGTATGAGTTAGTAGGAGGAGAGTTAGTGGGAGGAAGTAGGAGGTAGTAGGGGAGGTACTAGGAGATAGTAGGAGGTCTTAGAAGGTAGTAGGAGTTAGTAGGAGTTAGTAGGAGGTAGTCGGAGTTAGTAGGAGTTAGTAGGAGTTAGTAGGAGTTAGTAGGAGGTACTAGGAGGTAGTAGGAGGTAGTAGGAGGTAGTAGGAGGTAGTAGGAGGTAGTAGGAGGTAGTAGGAGGTAGTAGGAGGTAGTAGTAGTTAGTAGGAGTTAGTAGGAGTTAGTATGAGTTAGTATGAGTTAGTATGAGTTAGTAGGAGTTAGTATGAGTTAGTAGGAGGTAGTAGGAGGTAGTAGGAGTTAGTAGGAGTAAGTAGGAGTTAGTATGAGTTAGTAGGAGTTAGTAGAATTAGTAGGAGTTAGTAGAATTAGTAGGAGTTAGTAGGAGGTAGTAGGAGTTAGTAGGATTTAGTAGGAGTACCTACCCCGTCCTACTACCTCTTACTAACTCCTAGTAACTCTTACTAACTCCTACTAACTCATACTAACTCCTACTAACTCATACTAACTCCTACTAACTCATACTAACTCCTACTAACTCATACTAACTCCTACTAACTCATACTAACTCCTACTAACTCATACTAACTCCTAGTACCTCCTACTAACTACTAGTACCTCCTAATACCTCCTAGTAGCTCCTTCTTCCTCCCACTAACTCCTACTAACTCCTAGTACATCCTACTAACTCCTACTACCTCCTACTAACTCCTACTACCTCCTACTAACTCCTACTACCTCCTACTAACTCCTACTACCTCCTTCTAACTCCTACTACCTCCTACTAACTCATACTAACTCCTACTAACTCATACTAACTCCTAGTACCTCCTACTACCTACTACTTCCTCCCACTAACTCTCCTCCTACTAACTCCTACTACCTCCTACTAACTCCTACTAACTCCTACTAACCCCTTATACCTCCTACTAACTCCTACTACCTCCTAGTACCTCCTACTAACTCCTAGTACCTCCTAATACCTCCTAGTAGCTCCTTCTTCCTCCCACTAACTCCTACTAACTCCTAGTACCTCCTACTAACTCCTACTACCTCCTACTAACTCCTACTACCTCCTACTAACTCCTACTACCTCCTACTAACTCCTACTACCTCCTACTAACTCATACTAACTTCTACTAACTCATACTAACTCCTAGTACCTCCTACTACCTACTACTTCCTCCCACTAACTCTCCTCCTACTACCTCCTACTAACTCCTACTAACCCCTAATACCTCCTACTAACTCCTACTACCTTCTACTAACTCCTAGTACCTCCTACTAACTCCTGGTACCTCCTACTACCAACTAGTACCTCCTACTTCCTCCCACTAACTCCTACTACCTCCTACTAACTCCTACTAACCCCTAATACCTCCTACTAACTCCTAGTACCTCCTACTTCCTCTCACTAACTCCTACTACCTCCTACTAACTCGGGGTTAGGCGGGCGTAGGAGTTAGTAGGTGGGGGTAGGAGGCAGCAGGAGGGGGTAGGAGGTAGCAGGAGGGGGTAGTAGGAGGGTGTAGGAGGTGGTATGATGTTGTAGGAGGCGGTAAGAGTGTATAGGAGGCGGTAGGAGGGGGTAGTAGGCGGTAGGAGAGGGTAGTAGGCGATAGGAGAGGGTAGGAGGGGTAGGGGGCGTAAGAGGGGGTGGGAGTGGGAGTAAGAGTGGGAGTGGGAGTGGGAGTAGCTATAGTATAATTATTCACGACATGTTTTCTCTGCTGTTCAATCATGAAGTCTTGCTGACCAAGTAGTTATTTTGCGGACCAAGTAACTATTTTGCGGACTGAATGTTTATTATGCAAACCCATGTTATTGTAAGCTGCCTATTTCTGATTTAATTTTTGACCATTATTAAAATTATTTGCCGAACAAGGATTGCTGCCTGATTTTTTTATTTGCGAACAAAATCTTTGTATGCCGACCAAATGATTTAAATGCTGTTTTTTTGTGGCTAACCAAATTTTAAAATTGCGGACCATTTAATTACTTCTCTTTTTAAAAGGATTCGTTTAATTTATTTGTAGTTTTTAAGATAGATTTACAAATTGATAATTTAGAGATACAATTTAAAAAATCTACCGTCTCTTGCCATGGCTGAGTTCTTTTAAAGGTTACTTTTGAAATTAGGTAATTGCTTACCATAAACTCCACATTATAACCATAAAAGCCAACAAGGCACATCATAGAACGCAAGTATTTTATATATTAACGTTTTTTTGTTATAAAATTAACATGTCGTGGCTACTGGTCCGGACAAGGCGTTGGTCTCATAAAATAAAACATTCGTTCTATTATTTTTATTGTCCAAAGATCTTATCTTGACATACGTAGAGCCAGTCGTGTGTAACGCAAAAACTAAGTTACTAATGCTTAAAAAAGAACTTTTAAAAAGTTAATCAAATATTAAAAAAATATATTTAAATGCCATTTTCCGCACTCGTGTGGTGTAATTTTTTTTATCAATCAAATGTAAGAAACGAGTATAAATTTTAATTGTCGGTTAGATTAAATTCCAACATGATCTTAGAATGTGAATAAATTAATAAATGTAAACATAAATCAACAAGATAAGTTAGTCTTGTAATTTTAGCAGTTTTTACCCGCGGATATACATAGGTATACCTACACACCAGTACCTTATGTTGTTTCCACTTATACAACTACTCAAAGATATTTAAGTAAGGATGAGTTATATTCATACTGCGCGAGTTTGAAAATTGATCCCCTAGGAGTGTGCTACAACATGTACATACTTACTTCTTAGCGTATTTATACTTTTTTTTTTATATTATAGGATATTATATTATAGGAAATACCACAATGACGGGGAAAGATGATACGGAACGAATAAAAAAGAAAAAGAGTGCTATCTGTTAAGAGTTGCGCTTAAAATACGACTTGAAATACAATGCGACTAAATAAAATGTAGTTAATTAACTACATTTGTCGGCCTCATTTTCCGTGCTCTAGTAATATATCTAATTCTTTCTATATATAATATCTTTGCCACTACTAACTACCTTCTCTCAAATTTCATCAAGGTCGTCTCATCTGTTTAGCTGTGCAAAGGTAACAGACAGGGTTACCTTATCATTTATCTATTAATAATAATATGGATTACAATAGGGAACATAAATAATCCTGCAATGTCCGCCGTCAGTGGGACCCCACGATCAAAAGACAGCTTCCTTGACAAGTTTTGATCAGATACCAGAAGATCTCGCTAAATGGCCCCTCAAGTGCTAAAGATTGAACATATCTCTGATCTCAATGCACTAAATTTGGACAATGAAAGGGTGAGGCAAACAAATAAACTTTATTATGCTGGTACAAAATTTGGTTTGGGGTTTAAGCAGTTGTAGTGTTAAGATGAAGGCTTCAGATAACTGATTTACTTACAGGTGGCGTTATAGTGAGGTGTGGTAGAAATAAGAAGAAATAATTTAACCTATATCCTTATTAATATTATAAATACGAAAGTAACTGTCTGTCTGTTTGTTTCTTATCTATTCAAGGTCAAACCAATAGACAGGTCGTGATGAAAGTTGGCAGGACTATATTTTACATATTGAAAAAAGACGTTTCCTTTCAAGGGTAATTTTCTTTTAGGAAAAACATATTGCTTCTACGAGTATAATATAGTTCTCTTATATTTCAACTCTGCATAAGTCTAGTCAAATCAGTTACATTTTATCATCTGTCAATATTTAAAAGTGGAAATGTCATCAATACTAAACTGTGACGTCATCTTTTTGTATTTGATTGCTTCACTTTCTTCTCTTATTTATTTATATCAATTTTTATAAGGAACTAGCGACCCGCCCCGGCTTCGCACGGGTGCAATGCTGAATTTTCTTTGCTATAAACCATCCCTGGACCCACTCGAACCCACACAAAAAGTTTCATCGAAATCGGTCCGGCCGTTCTCGAGTTAAATCGCCAGGAAGGAAAACCCGACTTATTTTTATATAGTAGATTTAACTTCAATAGTCATCTGACCTATTATGCTTATTAAGTATATCACCTTACTTGAAAACGCGAGCGAAGCCACAGGCCTTCCCTAGCTTGATGACAATTTAGGGAAGGCATATGATATGACATCCTTGTGACGTTATATAATTATATTCACCCGATAAACGCTTCATGGAAAAACAATAGCACATAAGCCAAGAAAATTACTATCACAATCATTTTGCCAAATATAGTAAGTAAAATTGAGTATCAAAAACTATGACGTCACACCTTGCTATTTCAGTACATTTTCCATAATAAAATTTCGTTTTGACAGATCGTAGAAATGTAACTGATTTAACTAGGCAGGACACTACCCTATTACAGACTAATAATAAAATCACACGTTACCACCCCACTCACCCGTATATGGCGTCCTTGTCTCGCTTGTGGACGAGCGGCTCGCCGGGCAGTGCGTGCGCCGGCGCCGCGGGGGGCGGGTAGTGCACTGGCGGGAGGTGGGGGTGCGTCAGTCTGTGCTCGTGGTACATCGCGCCGCCCTCCATGTAGCCTCCGCCGTGAAGGCTCTCGTCGTACTGTAAGGTGGAGAAGAGGGGGTTAAGTGGAGAAGACCGAGAGTGAGTAAGAAGAGAAATTCTGAGAAAGAGAAAAGAGATGAGTGAGATTTAGTTGTGACAAAATAAGGTAAAGTTTGGAGTCTTTTTTAACCTGGTGAGAGTAAGTAAGTGAAGGCTCTTGTCTTACTGCAAGGTGGAGAATAGTGTGGTAAAGTGCAGAATGAAGACTGAGAGTATGAGAAAGAAATCTAAGATATGAGAGTGTGAAATTTTGTTGTAACAAAATAAGGTGGAAGCTTGGACTCTTGTACCCTGGTGAGAGTGAGTAAGAAGAGATAGAAATCTAAGAATGAGAAAAATAAGTAGAGTGCGCGATCTAGTTGTGACAAAATAAAGTGGAGGTTGAACTCCACTGTGCCCTCTGAGATGTATAAAAAGAGAAAGAAATGTAAGAATGAGAAAGGAGATAATATAAGTTGTGACAGAAAATAGGAATCTGCATGTAAAACACAACACAACTAACTAAAAACATAAAAAGAAGAAGACAAAATAAAAATGTAATTATAAAATTCTGTATTATTAAATTTATTATGTATAGTGTGTAGATATTTTTTAAAGTACAGAACATAAAGTTATAAGTTATAATATTGGTATATCTACCTCTATACTTGTTTTGGTGAATAAATGAAAAAACTTTTTTATTACCGAATTCTATTATTAAGTACACTACAATCACATAGTCAGATCTAGCTATTATACGTTTATATATGTAATAAAATAAAGCTGAGTAATTAATAATATATATTTAAGGAACACCTCATTTGACGGAATAATGCCATGAATATTGTTAAAAAACTTTTATTTCAAAAGGTTAATATTCCTAAAGGCACACACATTTTTCCGTTCTGCCACTCACTGCTCTATTCGAAAAAAGCGCGCGCTTATTTTTTCACCAGCAATTAAAAGTAAAGTAATTCAACGAAACAAAACCATCCGTTGAATATTCAACTAAAATAGTTAAGTCATCTGATGGCTATCGCGTCGCCATTGGCCATCAATTAAGTTGGCTTTTAAAGCATATTCCTTTGCTTTTAAGGGGATTAGCAGACTGACAGCTCCTTAAGAGAGCCTTTGTCTATGGCTTTTAAGTTTAATCAATGTAAAGAATGTATGTAGAGACGGATACATATTTTTAATATCAAAATTTTGACTAACAATTTGTTAATGTGAATGATATTCTATATATACTGAGGCGCGTTATGTGTGCTCAAAATATAGCAAGATCAACATACTTTGTCAACAAAAATATATTTATTCTCTATTATTCTGAGTGCAGTAAGATTTAGAAAACTAAGCTCAAATTAATGCAAGTATTCTCATATCTACAATAAAGTGACAGCTGATTTATTTAACGTAAAATATACAGTGAATGTAAAAATATATACTTATTTCAAAATATATGCTGTTTTTTTTATTTATTTATTAAATTTATAAATAATCCTTTGCTAGATACAATTGCCAGCTTTTCTTCCTAATAACATCAAAACAATGGAAAGGCTATAAAATTAATTTATGCATACCTAAGAACATTAAATAGTTACCCACATGAATACGATTTACTAACAAACATATTGGATGCGTCAACCATAAAAAAAATTAACCTTTGAACTTACCCTGCGAAAACACGTCTGTATCTCAAGGTATTAAGATCGAAAATCGGATATGAAATTTTAAATTTAAGTTAACAATAAGCAATACTGCCTCATGTTTATTCATAAAGAAGTTTACAATGTTTATACTTGATAACGTTTTAACCGTACGCTAGTTTATTAGCATTTTCATGGATATAAAACTGAATGTTATAATTAGGTTAGATGGTTTGTAGATAAGCATTTTTAGATGGTATGGTAATTCGGGGAAAGGTTATTAGTTATTACTGTCTTAGAAACTCATCAATTGAAGGACCATGATACCAAAGAGAAGTCATTCGATGACCAGGGTCTGGCACTTTTACTTATAACTATATTATATTCGTATATCAAAATAGAATCTTTCTCTAAAGAGAGGCGTCGGCAGAGGTATTCGAGGTATTCGAGTCCTTTAAGTAAGTATGTAGCACGGTACGAGGAGGTTGACACATTGGACTTTGTAACGTTCTTATTACAATCGCCTAACAGGTCAGACTCGCACTACAAGTGTAGAGCTTTGTGCTTGACTGTACAAACTTCTACAAATACTTATAATAATCACTACATAGTATAAAACAAAGTCGCTTTCTCTGTCCCTATATCCCTATGTATGCTTAAATATTTAAACCCATGCAACGGATTTTGATGCGGTTTTTTTTAATAAATAGAGTGATTCAAGACGAAGGTTTTAGTATTAGTATTGCACCCGTGCGAAGCCGGGGCGGGTCGCTAGTAATATAATAATAATAATAACCGTGAACCGTCGTGAACCCATCGCCGGGTTACTGCTACTTTAGAATCAATTCTGGGAATTCTTTCTATGTAGGGTTATGATAAATTTTTTTATGTAAGAGAATACTAAGATCTGAATAAAAAGGCTATATTATTATTATTAAGTATTATTTTGTATTCTCTATAATTATGTACTTATATAACTAATTGTTAAGAAAATAAATGACCTATTATTGTAAAATGAAAAAAAAAAAAAAATATAAGTATTATTATTTCACATTATTTGTCCCGTGCCAGTAACCTGTACATTTAGAAGAGCGCCCCAGGTCTGCCATCAAATATAGTGACGCGGCAGTTTAAGGGATCGATAGAGCCTGTCATTAACGAATATTTGTGTGTATATACATACGTATGTGTTCATATTTGTGTGTATATGTATGTGTTCTTTTTGTGGTGATATGTAAAGTGTCGGTTCAATGCACACTTTGTGTTTAAAGTGGGTATGATTATGCATTTATTCGTGGTTACTAACTGCAACCCTCGGTTTCGCCCGTAATACGTCGTACATCGTACGTATTAATAGAATATTAAACCATCCTTTCCACTGATTGGATGCTGGCGTCATTAGCGATGGCGATTGGAGCGCTCTCGTACCATGAAAGGCTTTAGAATAGAGTAGATTTCAATCAGAGTAAGAATTTTGAAAATTGGATCACTAGTTTCTACATACAAAACAAACAATATTTTTTATTATAAGTACCTAATACTTATTTTTTGGGGACTAGCTTTTTCACGCGACTACATTCGTGTTACGAAATAAAAAGTAGCGCATGTGTTATACTCATGAATAGGCTATGTTACTGTTAGGTTTCGTCAAAATACGTTCAGTAGTTTATGCGTGAAAGAGCAACATTATTCCGTCAATCCATCCTGACCGGACATACTTTCTCGTTTATAATATTAGTAGATACCTACTATTTTTATTTTTAAAGTTTTACTAATAATCTAAACTCATCTCATCCCCCTTACCAAGTTTGATCGGTACATAAGTATATACTTATAATTTAACTCCACTTTTGCATAAGCAAATAAAAGTCTATATAAGCCTATTAGAGAGATCTGGTTACAATCTTTCCGTACTTAAGGAAAGAAGCGAACTCTATGTAACAATAGTATAGAGTCAGCAAAAAAGTGTACTACGTTATAACATATCCTTGTGTAAAACTCACAATTGGCCATTGCTTCCCAAAGTTGATATGGAATTACTATAGTAATTACAAACTATTATACAATATGTAACAGAATAAGCGCAATTCCTGAAATTAGTTTGTCTAGTATCAACTAATTAATTTAATTTCAGCTATTTTTAATAAGTGTAAAATTTTTCGAAAAATGAATTAGCATAGCTGAAATTAGTGCTATCTATGGAAATCGTGCTACTATTGCTCTTGATTTAAGAAAATTGGTTAGACACAACTAAAGTTCGATTACATCATATTTTTTAAAATTAGTGTAGTATATTTGGGGTGTATGAGGAATTGCGCTTTTTCTGTTACACCTTGTATAACAGATAGACATACTTAAACACATTTAATACATTATAATTCTTAAAACCGCCGAAAATAATAAGAAGATAACCACCATATCATACACACCAATTTTTATCTGATCATTAGCAACTGAGCCAACAAGCCCGTCAAATGAGATTGAAATGTGAAAGTAACTCTATATCTCTCTTTGTTTCCTTTTCATGTCTAAAAAACTGAAACGATCGTGATAAAATTTATCAAGGAGATCCATACATAGTCAAAGGCTTGCTATAATAAAATCACAAAATTATGTATTACCTAATAGTAACCCGTGCCGACAACAGCGCTACCTATCGAGCCAAATTGTAAATTTTAACAATTCAGGGACCCACTAAAAAAACCCATCAAAATCGGTCCAGCCATTTTCGAGTTTTTGGAGACTCAAGGACAGAAGTAGTAAAAATCTGGACAAAGGACAGATTTTTACTAGTATATATGTATATGTAAATTAAATAATACGGTTTAACTTAATTACTACTTATGGTGAAGATGAGAATTAGAAATGTTATCTGCGCACAGTACTGCGCAGGTTTACTGCGCATTGAGTGCGTCAGCTTAATAGTATAGTGGCATTTAAACCTGGTATTGTTGTGATCGTCTTATCGGCGTAGGAACGAACCTGCCAGTTTTATTGCTGACTCTACTCACGGGTCACCGGCGTGCTTTGAGTATTAAACCAACAGGAGACGTCACGCGCACTAGTTTCTTTACAAAAAAGTCTGCCAATTTCTGCGGGGGGGTCGAGGAAACAATCACAAATAATGTTAAAACAAACGCATTTTTTGATAAAACAATTAAACACTAGCTTGAACTAGGTGCACACAAATACATTCACCAATACAAGCACTCCGTAAACTCAAACAAACTAGTTGTATTTAACCGGTGTGCTCAAAGACCGACACGTTTTTTTGGCAGAGGGGAACGCCTGTCAGTGGCGTCTCCGGTTGGTTTAATACTCAAAGCCGGCGTGTGAATACTACTCTATATAGGGTTCCGTATTTAGGAAAAAAAACCTTCATATGCAAGAAAGTAAGAGCTTTTCAGTCAACACATCTTTCTATCTACATTCTATACGAATAAAAATTAAAGGTTCGTTGGTGCATCACTTGAGAATCCCTGGACCGATTTGGTATATTTTTTAATTGCCATGTTTATTTTTTATTCGTCCGAGTATGGAAGGTTTTCACAAAAATTTAAAAGTTAAAAACTGTAAGCGCTTTGATATGGGTTTTTGACATAACAACGACTGTCGGTTTAGTAAGTATAATATTTTTATTTTTTTCTCAAAATAAACATGCATTTTTTTATAACAAAAATGATTCAGTTCAACATCAGTATTGAAATGAAGCTTTATACAGAAAGTTATATCAATCAATTTGTCCATCTGTCTGATTGTTTAGTTATAAGACTTATAAGTGATTTGAGTACTGCAGATTTAATAGAGATGTCAATAGTTTATCTCTCCTATGCTTTGGTACAACGATATCTCCTACAACGTCGTCGGTATATAGAGTCAATTATAATTTTCGTTTAAAAAATACACAAAAAATAAATATACAGTCATGACTTATCGTCGATGGGGTAGCAGAGGTATTTTTTGCCTGCAAATACCAATTTTCACTAATGTATTTTTCTAAGTTACCTTATCGCCAAAATTAAAAATAATTAGATAATAATATAATCTTTACTTAGTTAATTATCGTTAATAGAGAAAAGCTATTTTTTAAGTATACGGGCCCCTATATTTGTTTAAGCTAATTTGAACTGTAGTGATTAGAAAGCATCGATCGTTAATAAAAAAAATAATTAAAGCTGACTAAAATATGCCAAAGACCTAATAAATCTCTCTCTCTCTCTCTCGACTCTTTAGAAAGTCGTATAAATTTTACTTAGGCGCACTTACGTATCCTATTATGATCGATTTTTCAATTCAACTATTATTGTATTCTTATAGCATTCAAAAATTATTGTTTTAATTTTCATAATTAACAAAAGCGTCTAAGACAAATTGAATTTAATAATTAAATAGCTTAACACTTAATAAATTGAAACAAAAAGTTTGTAGTACCTAAGCTACAAAGCACAAACTGTGCATAAAACAAAATTATACCTAACCCTAAATATTAATTGCAACCACAATAAAAGAAAACTCAGAAAACGCTGTGTCATTACAAAATTACATTCACAAGAACAAGGGGAGTCTAAATGATTCATTTCTGCTATCATTAATGATTTATAAATGTAAATAACCTAGAATTAATCTGTCACCTAAGGCTTAAGTAGTGGGAGAACCTAGCAATCTAGGTCCCACCGTTTGCTCCCCAGATTATGTAGATATTACCGCAATTATAGTGGGGACCAGCGTGCTATACGGGGGTTACAATACCTAGGTATTATGTCTTTACTGCACATGATATATTTTTAATTCTATAATGGCTTCATTATACGCTTTAGGCACGAGACTCCTTGTGTAGCAGTAAGTTTTCCAAAAACTTACGTACCTACATATATATTTACTAGCGACCCGCCCCGGCTTCGCACGGGTGCAATGCTAACACTAAAACCTTCCTCTTGAATCACTCTATCTATTGAAAAAAACCGCATCAAAATCCGTTGCGTAGTTTTAAGATTTAAGCATACATAGAGATATAGGGACAGAGAAAGCGATTTTGTTTTATACTATGTAGTGATAGTGATGACTAGCTCGACGGTGAAGGAAAACGTCGTGAGGAAACCCGCAGGTCCCAGAATAGTTCTGAGGCATGTGTAACAGACCCGGTCCGGCAATGAGCTCACCACCTATCACGTTTAGGGATCCAATGTATCTCGTGAAATGTGGGTATATCCAGTAATGGAATACCTCTGCCTACCCCCTCGGTGATGAAAGGCGTGAGATTATATTATTTATTATTATAATATTGTTTCTAATCCTGGTCCGGCGATAGCCTTACTTGTAGGGGTCCCAAATATTTACTAGTGAAAAGGGGATCTTCTCAAGAATGAGTCACATCATTATAATTTCTATTTCTAACACATAATTTTTTCCGTTACGATTTAAAGTGAAAAAAACGGCCAATTGTGAGTCAGTGCAACGCAGTGGGTGGCGTACAATTAAAAAAACACGTTTTTTGTATGGGGACTTCCCTTAATTATTAACTTTTTAAATATTTGTTGTTGTAGCGGCCGTAGAAATACACATGTTGTTAATATTTTAATTCTCTACCTATTACGGTTCATGAGATATAGTCCAAAGAGAGACAGACAGACGGACAGCGCAGGCTAGTACCTAATACTATTACCCTTGGTACCCTTTGGGTACGGGACCCAAAAAAGCAACATAAATGTTTCGTAAATTTCATTTCCAGCATACTAAAGTGAAGTGAAGTAGCCGCATACTACAATATCGTTATAAACAGGATATATAACTTATTGAGCAAAATAACAAGGTATTTTGAATTACGGTCACCATCCTCGGTTTAATCAAGGCCAAAGCCGCCGTTCAGAAGCTTCATAATTAATATATATGCAAATATTATAGTATTATTGTGTTGTTAGCCTAGAGACCTACTCTTAACGGCCAATTAGACGTTTATACAACTTGAAACTGTTATATATGCGTGTATGTTTGTATATTTGAAATAAGGCATAGCCTGGGGCTATAGCTGTATAGTGATTGGTTTGCCCTATTTTGTTTTCGAATCAATAACTGCTAATTTGATTCGACTGTACCGTTTTTATGTGAGTATTAATTTTAATAAATAATAAGGGTAAATTTTCAAACCGGCCTTTTTTACGTCATTGCGGTGGCATTTTTTTTTTCTCATATTTCACTCAAACTAAATGCTTTAGATTATAGATTAAGATGCTGTGAATCTAATAATTTGGGAGGCGCCCTTGGAAACACAGTACATTCGGAGAAATATATTTTTTTAAATTTTTGCGCCACCGTAATGATGTTTTCTTAAATATTTCAAGTAAAGAAGCCATATTATATACACAAATGTCTTATTTTGTATTAATCAACTTTTTTGGTACCCAACACATTACTAATATTATTTATTTCTTTAAAGTATGTAGCCTTATAGGGTTACCACAGTTATACCTAGATAGTACGTAAATTTTACTGTTATGCTATTATCACGGTAAAATACTTACAACACAGTCATAATATATGAAAAACAAGTACTATGTTTAATATATTATTAGTAATAGTATTGATTATACAGGCATTCATCATTACGGTGGCCTGCTGCGCCACTGCAATGACGCCACCAAAATGACGACCAAATGTTTTTTTCATGATAATTACCCAACTACCCAATTAATTTAGAAGATATTGGCAGGTCGTAATATCGAGGTAATTATCCACAACATACTAACTTGACGACACAATACATCACTCTGTTTATTATTTAAAACATGCCACCGAACTGGCCGCTCACGGTGACCAAAACAGATTTCAGAAAAAAATTACCTCGGGAACATGTAAAAACCTGCGTATACGCCATCCTCTCCACACACAAGTTGGGGTCCGACAAACGCTTGGGTGGTACCATACAAAAATTTGGCGTAAAATCGCTTGACTAATATGAAACAAGTAGTCAAATGCGAGCATCAAAAGATCAGTTTTACGCGGGACAAAAACATATTAGCTTCTTAGTTTTTTTATTTAATAGCTAGTAAAGTTTTTGTGATTTTGAATATAAAATGGAGTAAATATCTTTAAAATGAGATATTTTGATAAAAGATACGTTAAAATTTCGTGTTATACTGAGTTGTTTTCTGAGCGCCATTTGAAGTGGGACAAGCCTCCCAGGGGTAGGCCGCCATACAAGTCGAATTATTCAAGGTGGAATTTATTTTAAGTTTTTAATATTAATTCTAATTGGTTTATGTAAATAGTTAAGCTACGAGGTATATTTTCAAAAAAGCATGTGTTTAGTCTGTTTTGAATGATAGTTTCTTTATAAAGGGCATAGGACGCCTAAAAAAGTACGTTTGAAAATTTACCCATAACAAAATGAAAAGTTTTAATTAAAAGTAATATAATGATAACTAACTGTTCCCCACTGTTTCATCTGCTTAAATGAAACATAGTCAATAGTGAAGCTTTTTAGGTAAGCTATACTAATATTATAAAGAGGAAAGATTTGTTTGTTTGTTTTTATTGAATAGGCTCCGAGACTACTAAACCGATTTTAAAAATTATTTCACCAATGAAAAGCTACATATCAGAGATTGAGGTTATATTTTATCTTCGTACTAGCGGTTCTGCGCGGTTTCACCCGCGTAGTTCCCGTAAGATGAAATAATTTCTCCCGTTTTTTACACATTTACCACTATATCTTTGCTCCTATTGGTCGTAGCGTGATGTTATATAGCCTATAGCCTTCCTCGATAACTGGACTATCCAACACAAAAAGAATTATTCAATTCGAACCAGTAGTTTCGGAGATTAGCGCGTTCAAACAAACAAACAAACAAACTCTTCAGCTTTATAATATTAGTATATAGATTACCTACTATTCCAAATATAAAAAAATCCTAATGGGAACTAAGTAGAATCTAATCAGTAGTTGCGGTACAAAGGTACAAACAAATTTATTTCTTTTTAATATTTAACTTAGTGTTATATTGTAGAGTTCCCGTTCCTGTGGGAATTTCGGTAGACCTACATCGTAAGTGAGTGAGTGCAAATATTAAAATAAGCCACGTGAATCACTTAAATTGGCATATTAATTTATAATGCAATAGGTATGTTAATAATGCACATCTATTTGTAAAATGCATATTTACTTAATAAGACTTATATAGTAGCCACCATTTGAAAATGCATATTGAAATGCGAATCCATACATGTTATCATTCAAATCCTTTTCTAATGTGTGTTTGTTGGTTTTTCTTTTCTCGCAACGGAGCAACGGATCGACGTGGTTTTTGGCATATAGATAGATGAAGGACCGGGAAATGACATAAGCTACTTTTTATTTGGGAAAGAAGCAGCGGGAAAATGCTAGTCTTGTATTTTCTAGTCATCACTTTTGATTCCGGTTTTTGCCGCATCCGTTTTTAATGGATATTTATTTTCCAGGGTGTTCGTTTATTAAATCAAATATTTATATAATACAATTTATGGAATATGGTACATAGTTGACATTAAGTTGAGTAACCATTAATTTAAGAGATTATGAGAAAAGAAAACACATCTAAACATGATAAACAACATAAACATTTGATACGAATTTAAGCAAATTAATGCTTCTCGTATCAACAGAAAATGTATTGAATATTCAGAACAATTTCCATAATAAATTAACGTTTGTACAGATAATAAAAAATAATAGATTTGCCTGGGCAGTCTACTAATTATTTCTGAGATGCATTTCTAGATGTAGATAATCTATTCAATCTGGTGCAGTGTTTAAGCGATTTAGTAGACTATGACACTTTTTATTTTAAATTATCCTATGCTATCTATATTGTATTATCTATGGAAGATTAAGAAAGGATATAGGTATGTAAGTATTATTATCCCTGAACCAAATTATAGATATAAATAAGTACTTATGAAATTACGAAACCGATATCAGACTTCATTTAAGTCATATTAGTTCATAAATACGAAACAAATCACAATTTTATGTTAAGTTATAATCGTAATAATAAATTGTGGGACACAATTCACACACGGTTATTTATTACTAAATCAGGGAGAGCCTGTACTATAGGTCCTAAATACTCGTAAGCTTTAAACATGCTTAAATACATATATAAACAAACAAACACGAACACATTAGGTATGTCTGCAGGGTCTCTACCTACAGATCCGTGAGTTTTTTCGTTTCCGTGATATTTTGATTGATCCTCATGATTTCGTGTTTTAGTTTTTTTTTTGTTATTGGTATTTTCAGCCTACATTTTTTAAACTTTTAATAATAATATAGATGCGTATACGATATCACATGTGTACTCCATGTCAATATCTTTTAAACTCGCGATAAGTATTATCACAACACTATAATTTCACGTAATCCCTTTCGACGTATCCTAACTACCGAATTGGGGATCGCTAAAAAATATTTGCAATGAATTTAAAAAAAAATATAGAAAAAAAATTTATAGCCAATAGTTGTTCATCATAAGTAGATATTATGTATTTTTTTTAGTTAAATACTTTTTATTGTTAATTTCTTCTTTAAGGGCTCTAACTGAAAATGTCATAATATTAAAGATAAAGCTGCCTATTCAATTAAACACGTTAATGAGGTAATTAAGACTTTTAACGGTTGCGTCTTAAAATCGCAATAATTACAACTACGACAATAATCGCGATCGTAAAAGTCGCCCTAAATCATAATTACTTGTAACTGGATCAAACAAACGACTTGACGTAGAAATTTCAAACCATTTTCAACTTTAAGCCCATAAAATAAGACTGTTAAAATTGCAAACATTCTGCGCATTGAAGAAAACAATCATTAAATACCGTATCAAAACCTGAAATCTAATCAATTTTGAATCTTATTCACTTATTGATAAAGTATGTAGAGTTTAGCTCACCAGCAAGGTTATATTTGCGAGACATGCGATATGAAAATGGCGTCCAAAGTAGGTATTTTTACTGGAGCAGATTCGAAACAATAGCAGAGGCTGTACGTGTGACGCCTTTGCCATAAATACATTGCATTTAAAATTGTAGACTATGGAATTCGCAGAAGCGTTCTCAATTCAAAACAGAACTCATTTCTGTGTTAATAAAACTTTGTGTTTGATTTGTTCGAAAAGATATGAAGTGAAAACGTTACAATGGTACTCGTATACCTACGCGTGAAAATTAAATGGCCGTGTTTTCCAAAATGGCGGCGGAAAAGCGCGCGTAAAATTAGTTTTTTGGTAACGTGCTATAATAGTGGAGCTCACGCATAGCAGTGACGTCACAGATAACGTAAGCGGTGTTTAAGGGGTGGCGGGGTTGTTGTGGGTCTAATCGATCAAACCTTGGTTGTTTGTTACTTTACTTGATAAAAAACAGTATGTAGGTACTTGAAACCCACAAATTCTAACTATAGTTTCCAATTACATAACAAAAACACCTCTTCAATATCATAAAGGTACCTACTTGTTATTTCTCAAAACATTTATGATAAACAACCTACGTAACATTCTCAAGACAACGTTCGAAAACCACTTCTAACTTAACGGAATGAGGAATAAAAAAAAGTATTACTTACTCAAGAATTCAGTGTTAGAGGACACATTTACGCCGGAGGTTTTATACAAGAGAATAGTCGAGTGTTTTGAAGACGTCA
The DNA here is from genome assembly GCA_963855545.1 of Ethmia dodecea. Classification (NCBI taxonomy): domain Eukaryota; kingdom Metazoa; phylum Arthropoda; class Insecta; order Lepidoptera; family Depressariidae; genus Ethmia; species Ethmia dodecea. The sequence continues at coordinate 12,408,245 of OY979457.1, read as the reverse complement.
TGATCAATCAAAGGCTCATGTTGGTCACACACGCCTCGACACGATTCGGGATCGAGCTGACGTCATTTGTTGTAGGCGTATGTCACACATGTGGTGTCAGACTATTTCTGTACGATTTTAAAACCTACGCACTTGTAAAAAGGTTGCACTGAACTGGCCTCGCAAGAGGAATAATAAATATTTTCCCATAAATTTTTAGGTCAGTACCCGTTTGCATTCCATCACGTAGAGGGATAGGGGTAATTAGAATTCTGAAATGATCACTTTGACACCTACGGCGTAATTACAAAAAAAATAAACGCGCAATTAATTCGTGGAATACTTAAATGAGTTATTCAAGTGCAAAAACTGAAATTATCTGTCAACTGCCAATGTCTAAATAATATCCGTTATAAAGAGGGCAACATGGCTGTCATAAAGAGATAGTTTGAGTTATGAAACTTAATGTTATAATTCAAAACACAAAAATAGTTTCACGGAGGAGCATGGGCGCTAAAGCTATCCTGGCCACAAAATATGTAATGACTACCTTTTGACGTCTTGAAAGCCGGTTCCAAAATTAAATGATACGTTTTAAAATGGAATCGCTCAGTCCCGCCTTTTTTCCTCTGAGATAACCTTTAGTCCATTTGGGTTGCCATAACGAAAAAATAAGCATCGTACGTTTTAATTTTTTTAAATGACATTCTTGTGGTTTTTTCTCGCTGGGAATCTTCGCCGTGGTAATAAGTTGTTTTCGAACGAATCGCTTTTTGCGAGCGTTATGGTTTCGTGGATTTGTTTCTATACAAAATATGATGAAATTTGCCGGTTGTCCGTCGGTTACGCATTGTCGTGGGTTTTAGGCATAAGTCATCACGTCAAACACTGATGAGCTCGAGCTCTGCCAGTAATTAAACTCAGCGAATATTAATCGTTTGAGTTATTTAAATTTTGCATGAAATATGCCCGCGGGTAAATTTTTTTACGATTGCGGTTTCGAGATTAGCGTAGGTTGATTCCGAGAAGTAGATATTACCTCTTTTGCGGTGACTATGAGTAAGTTTCGTGTTATGCGATCCTTAAAAGCCACGGTAGGTATTGAAAGCAGATGTAAAAAGCTTGAACGGCCGAGGTTTTCGAACGCAGACGGTTGGGGAAGACAGACCGTCACTTGTGCCCGACACGGGGTGGGACATGACAGACGCCACCCTTAAACACGGCCATCTCTCTCTAACTCAATGGTTCCCGGATCGCGCTGTCCCTCTACTATGTCATCTGGCGACGCAGTCACATGTCTGGGGGTACCAGAAGCGATTCGTAACAGTGAATAATGTATTTGAATAGTTCACAATACTTAATAATAATGGCGTAGACCAGCTATACTGCCGGTTATTGCGCCACGGATGATACTAATAATGGCACTCGACTCCAGAATTTAACATGATATAAAATTGGCACAATAAAGATAAACATTAAAGCGAAATAGGTAGCTATCACTCAGGTGTGTTTTATGTATTTTTTAAATTGATAGTGGTAAATCAGACATCGTTAGACGGCCGCGACGCTCGTATCGAATTTTACTGCGGTGCGTTCGACCCGCACGTAATACGACCGTAAAACTTAGAAAAATCTTTATATTACACACTGGCCGGCCAGATTGAGACGTCGGTGCTATGTACGCGGCCGCAGCATTGACAGCGACCACTTAAACCGAGCAGCATAACGTTATAGCGGGCGCTAGTCATAAATTCCGCTTCATTCATGATACTCGGCGCGTAAGAGCACAAAGAATGCTCCATGCGTTTGTTTCACGACCATAAATACTAATAAAGCGGCCTCGTTACGGGGACAGTTCGAAAATCGGGCACACGACTTCTTAACGACACCTATTAGGGATCTTCTGTCTGGTCGATTTAATTGAAAAATTGTATCCAGAGCGCTGCAAGAGTTGTATCCGACTCCCGCGCCGGATGCGGGCCCAGACGTCCATTATTCCATTTGCCCATCCGCATGGGGACATCGCGCACCGACGCGACAACACTAACACGTGTCAATAAACCAATCGCGCGGGCGTTTCGAACGCACTCCGCACCTACCTTAATTACTGGCAACTCTTCACTGTTCTATATTTGAATCAGACTCTCGTAGGGTTCTAAATTCGAATTTTGAAGGTGAGCCGGCCAGCTGCAATAGTCACATGCGGCTTTGAAGCTTAAAAACATTTCAATATTCATTTTGTAAGCTAGAGTGTTTTTCTTGGTGGTTTTTAAATATAGAACGCGTGAGCGATGTTCGGCGTACGGATGCGGTCGATTCGCGAGCAGATTTATCGTTCGGAAAGTATCGGAGGAAACGTTAACACTTGTTTTAAGGCCACAGATGAAAGTTTTAGTTCCCATTCCATTTTTAATTTGAACTCTTTTAGAATAACAAACACAATAACCGCGTCATCACACGCGCTGCAAATCGCATCAGCTGATTCCCGGTTTATCTGTTTTCCTCGTGTTTTATTATTGTTTGCCGGCGGTAAAGTTAATGATAACTGCTCAAAATTAATTTTAACGGGCCATTAGCCTAGACCCGTGATTAAGTTTACAAATTGAAAGTTGAGTTCACGATATTTGCGTAACAGCGTGTGTCTATGCTGTATGTAAACAGTGCGGTCAATAGCTGGCATATGACCTGGCTGAGATAGTGGACGCCCCCTTATCGTATGCTGCACTCAGGGGACTGTCCAGACTCTCTCAGATTTTACGTAAATACGTCGTTAAGATAACGATTTCCTTTCGTCGCGACGGGCAGACTCCTTTTTGCTTTTTTCAAAGTAAATGGCTGCCTAACAGTATCTTCCTGTTGTAATACTTATACAAAGATTCGTTCATTTTAGGGATATAAAGTTACATAAAGTATAATATTGAAGTTAAGAAAAACATTTTAACACTACGGAACAAATATTTTCCATACTATTTTATCGAATTTAATATGCACGTAAAGTACCTACTTATTATTCTTATTTCAAAAATGTTTCAAGGGAATATCTCTTTGGTATCATTATCGCATTTCCGAACGAAAGTCCGGCACCAGCTCAGTGTTGCCAACAAGCAAAAAAGCTGAAAAAAGGTCTCTCATCATAAATAACGTTGACATAAAGCCGCCCACGCGCGTCTTATTAACGCGTCTGTCCGTTTGTCCGTTCGTTACCTCTATTGTGACTGTGAATGCGAGATTAGCCACACTACACTCGTGATTGACTATTTAGAGTTCGGATTCTGAGTGACGCGTTTCTGAACGTTAGGAATTCCTTAGCTTTTGTACGATTGGCCGCTAGCGTTTGGGTATTTACTTTCGTAGCCAATTAAGAATAGGTATTAGGCTCTGTCATTATTTGAGTAAGAACACATAATTTATCTTAGTTAGGAACAGTTTATCTCTTGCGTAGGAAGCTTTAAGCGAATTTGAAATTAGAACGATATGTTTTTCGACACAAATTATAATACGAGATATTTACTCCAGCCAGTACCGTCGATTAACAGCAAGTCAAATATTGTGGATATACTAAATTTGAACTAAGGAGTTTTATCGAGATTTACGCCGATACGGGATCAAGTGGATTGGGCGCGGTGCGGTCGGCAGCCACCGGCGGGACTTGTTCTTGGCAATAATTTGGTCATCGCCCCGGCCGATCGTCGCGACGCGGGCTCCCCACAACACCAAAATAATCGTAACGCACCACTATCTTCACAATACCTTCACCACAAAGTATGTAATTAAATCAAAGAACAGTTGAACGTAAAAGCTATCCAATACAACGCCGATGCAGCGCTAATCTAACAGATAAGACCACTAATTACCCATAACGGCTCACTATTCATCTTACGGCGGCCATAACTCTAAAAAGTGTCACCGAAAAGCCCGCGCTAAATAGCCCAGTAACGGCCCGGCGTGATTCCAATTTCAAACCTCGTTATCGTCTCGGACGCCCGAAAAAAGATTCGAAAGAGATCCTCGGAAAAAAGACAGAAAAGCATTTTAAAAAAGGAACTATTGAAATTCGTATGCGTTCGGCAAACAACGGCCACGGCGCGGCCAGTGCTCCGCTCTAGGCTTTGTTCAAGCGTTCAACCCTTCGGTCGCGTTCAGCTGAATCATCGGCCTTCAATTAATATTGTTTAATGTGTATCTAGATCCCGTCGGCGTACTACAGGACCGTAGCGTACCGGGAGTCGCCCGCCGGATTGTCGATCGGCGATAAACAACAAGTACAATGTTTTGTTTGATCAGCGAAAGAAATAGCGTGACATGAATATGCGAGGAGGAAACATATTTCGATACTGTCCAAATAACTGTCGCTACACGAGATTGCGCTGATTTATCGCTGCGTTTCAGCGAAACGTTATATTTTGACGTGGTTTTATACGAGTTCTATCAAGAATTCTGCGGGCGCCTCTCTAAAAAGGATGTTAGGCAATCGTATACACAATAAACCCTCAAATTAGCGAGCGCGCGAATTAGCGTTGAATCTAAAGTGCGCAATTAAGGCGCGTCTACAAAGAGCCAATTCGAAAATGAACAGCGATATTCAAATTGAAAAAGGAACGCGCCGCGAATAAAACAATGAGGACTGAGGAGTCGGTACCTGCCCTCGGCACTCGGGTAGTCGGTATGCGAGCCGACGCATCTAGAGCGCGGCTCGGGCCCCGCGCGAATCCAAATTCAAAAATGGAATGGAACAGCGAAATTTAAATAACAAATTAGTGGGTGCGTTTATAAAGCGCGTCGGCCATCGGACGGATTCGAATTGATTCTGATGTCGGAATTATGTAAAGTTTTGTTCTAAACTAGCCGAGCCACGTGAAGACGCCGCTTAGGAAATGAGCATTCCGGACGTAATTAATGTAGATTAAATAGAATTATTAGTATGTAAAATTAATACTGAGCTGTGGTCATAAATCATTCTCGTATTAGTGCATTTACATTTCAGTGCACATAGCTCTGAAAACTGGTCGCTTAAGAATGGATCTTGGTAATTTATGTTCACTTAAAATTCGTTTAAAGAATTACTGTGATACACAAAATTTTTGTCATCAAATTATTTAGTAGCGCCAAAAAGTTAATTAAAAACAAGTTTTTTACATTTAAATTTATAAATTGTTTTCCTTTGACCATTGCTTTGAACATACATCAATGTGAGTGGAGTATCTTCAAACTTTTGATTAAAGAATTTTCTTGGGAGGCCATTAACGAGAAAAAAACAAAACGGGCCGAATATATTTCGAATGCGAGAGCTAATCTACACCCACGATGAAAAAAAAAAGTTGAGAATGAGAACCGGTGACGTACCGGAAAGCGGACGACCATTTTCTCTAGAGTAATCCGGGTTGAAAAATGGCTATTTCTGATCACCATATCGCATTAAAACGTAATGTCTTTCGACCGGTCGCGCCGGTTGTGTATTTTATTATATTAATATATCATTTGTCGTATACACTGTTATATAATACATCAAGCCTAATTTATCCGGTCACAGTGGAGGCGATGACCGTTTTAAGTGTCATTTATCTGTTACCGAAGTGGAGTTCCATATTTGAAATTAGTTGAGATAGCATGGTCTTAAGTTTGGAAGGTGAGGCTTGGGCTCCGCAATTTTATATCACTTTTTATTTTATTAAGGGCTATAGGTAAACCTTTTTATCATTTTTAGTTCCACAGCTTTGTAAGTGAATTTATTTATCTCTGAACGTGTAATTTTTCGATATACTGGAGAAAATATACACAGATTTAAGTGAAACATTTTTATAAACGCCTATAATAAGCCAAGAGCCAGCCAAGAACACGACAGCGAAGGAAAAACGAATTTTGAGTACCCACAGCGTTTGCAACTGACATCATTGTAGGCAAACTAACAATAAAATCTACTAACTAAACCTAAGTGGTACTACCACTTAATAATTTCTCACTATCTCCACTATTTCCTCAACAAGTCATAAACTTAACAACTATGTAACGCTTTCGCAAGCCAGCAAGCCCTAAAGTAAAAAAAACGCACCGTTTCCGTTTTATCATTTGGAAAGGCGACAAACCTAATGGCGAAGCATTTTTTAACACGTAAAGCATAAAATCCAGTTGTTTTATCGGGTTATGTGAACAGAATTGCCTATACAATACTGGTATTATCTTTACTGTTGAAAGTAAGTGCCAATAATAAGTTTAATGTGCTCGGAACGGTCGCAAGCCCGCAGATTGGCGCCATCTTAGAAAAAAATAAACGTCAAAATGTAATGGCGGTCCGTAATCAGGTGATTTTAATTATTATTTTTAATCCAAAGAGTTTTTATTCACTTACGATAATTGAGAATTTCGTTTAAGTTTAAAAAAATACAAAATTGAATGTTTTTGTCCGCATAATTTAATCTGCTCACTGAATGGTTGCTTTAAAACCAGTCTTACTTTATATTTATCTCATTGCGGATTAGTTATATGTTTCTTTAATACCTCCGGTGCGTATCTAGGTAAAAAAGGTAAAAAAAACTATATAATACCTGCTTTAATTGCGAAACTTAAAAGATGTTTCCGAGAGTTTTTATTGCACATAAAAATTTAACATTTTTACCGATCCTTCTCATTGGTGAGATTTCTTTAAAGTAATTTTTATTTGTCACTTAAATTTTATTGGACCTTTAAAAGACCTATCCGCTTTTCACGAAGCGTAGGTTTCATCAGTGTGGGTGTTATACTGTTTATAAAAATTCTTACAAAATCATTTAACACAAGCACTTTACATTTTGTTATTTGATGTTTATTTCTATAAATACATTGAATAGCCGTGGACTAAAAATATTATCCAATTTAATACACATATCTGAGAGTTGACCGTTTTATAAAGTAACAGGGTTCCTTATTTTCTTATCGTAAGTGTTTCAAATTATGTATTTTTTAGTTGGCTACATGCTAAGTTTTTAAAATGGGAATATTATATCTGTTTTCGTACAAGCCCAGCACTACATTGTCAGGTAGGTAAATAATATTTATACTTAGACATGCAACTAAACCTCAACTAAAATAAAATTATCTTTAAAGAAATTTTATAAAAGTCTAGAATTTGATTTAATAAATCGTTTTCTAACGTCACGTTTCGTTTAAAAAGCAACATAATATTATAATAATATGTTTATGACACGCACGGCGCATGTATATTTCATAAGCCGAGATATGGGTCAACATTCAGGTTGAGGATCAGCTGTTTTATAAAAAAAGTTTACCAAACTAACACGCAGTCATGTTAAAAATGTTTTACAGACATTTTTATCTCATTGTATTTATTTATTAGTTTCCTAGCTATATTTTTACAATACGGTATTGGTTTTGTGTCTTTTTTTACGTAATTTACTTATTATTCAGTACCTACCATTATCTAATTATTTTTGGTTAAATTAATTAAACTAAGGGCTAATTTTTCAATAGTCAGATAAATCTTATCTGGAGAATATATTGATGCTGTCTCCGTCTGACACAATAGAGATGAAAAGTGACAGGTTATGTTTATTCTTCAGATAAGTTTAAACATTCAGCCCTAAATGTAACTGTAATCGAGAAAAAAGCAAGAAACAAAAGCTGTATGAGCCCTCAATAGCAAACATATTAAAACCTTATAACTTTTTAGCTAAATTAACCAAGGAGTTCGATTACCAAATAATGAAACAGAATTTTGTGAAAAAATCAATATACCGTGTCCAGTACACGTGTTATCAATTTTCATTTAGTGGGCCACATTCGCGGCTTTATCGCCGATTATGGCTACTATTAGTAGACAAATGATATCGTTATCGTATATATCATAAAATTTACGATACGCCACCCTTCGACAATGGTGAGACAAGTTTTGTGCAAATATAATTTTGGTTGTAGCTAATTTGGTTTCAAAACTTCTGACGGAAATGTCACTGTCAAGTTAGAGAGCAATTTCTTTTTTGTTATCCATATCAATGCATATAATGTGTCTATAAACATTATAAATACTTACTATTAAATACTTTCATGGTGCGGGTTAAACTCAACATTTTTAACGTATTTAATATCGTCGGTAATTGAAAATCAATTCAATTGTATTTTTAAAGACACCTATTTTTTACAAATATTTATTTAATTCGCTATAACTGCTCAAATCTCTTTAGTCAAGTTTTAGAGTTTATAAGATTCTGTAACTTTCTATAATTCATTGCTTATTATTTTGCTCACTATCATTTTCAATTTATTTTTTAGAAACTTATATCTTATACTATTTTTAATGTTTGATTACGCCTAATTCTGCGATTCCAATATTTTTATCAAAACTATTTTTTACTATAGATTGGATGTGTTTATAATCTGTTTATTTGTATTTCACTTTAGCCTTACCTATCGCTTTAGTGTCAAATCCATTCTGAATTTGATACTGTTTAAGTATTTATGAGTTTTTGTTTTTTCGTATATGGGCAAAGTTCACTGCCTTCTCTACAATCTTAGTTTTACTTATATCTTCTTTCAATTTTTTTCTCACTGACGGTAGCTCCGAACTCACTAAAGTATGCTTAAACATACAATAACCTTTTTATCTTAAATCATTTCTCATGTTAAATTCGAATAAACGTAACTGTACCTACGTGTTTTGGAATATAAAAAAATATGTCTATTTAGATTTAGATAAAAATCTGTAACTTCAAAAATAACTTTGGTATTTTAATTATAACTACTTACTCTATTGTATTTGATAAACTAGCAGTTAAATTCATTTTCCTTTCAGTATAGAAATGCTTCTTTAGTTTTTTATATGTTGACAAACGAAAATAAATGGAAATAAATAGGTACCTATATCTAGTAACATTCCGGTCCAAGTGTCAACTTATTTAAACTAAAGATATATTGTTTATTTTCAATAATGTTTATCTTGAGCAATACTTTCACAATGAAGTACCTATGACATGATCTTGAATTCAATTGTCATAAGTAATTTGTGACCTACCATCTGTTTTTTAAAGTTAAACTATTAGGTACTTTATTTTGATCAGTCACATCTATGAATTATTATAATTTACATTTATTTAATCCATTGTCTTTTTAGAAATTGCTGTCATAGTCAACGAGCAATTTTAACTCACCAATTGTCACATTTATTATATCTATGTAGTCTATTTTGTACATGTTTAATTACATTTTATAATTGTTAATTTATTTCTTTCCATAATTTCGTTTGAAATTTAATCGGCAAAACGACGCAAGGCATGTGCTTAGTATTTAAATATACCTATCATATGAAAATTGCCGTTCCCGTCGGCTGCATGATCTTCGAAATGGTTAGATTTCAATCAGACATGAACAATATCTTTTAAGTGTTGTTTTTTATCAACGTCAGTATAAAAATGACAGATAATGTATCTGGTATCTACTATTTGCAGCTACATAATATTCTATTTAATCGTATTGTTGTTTGGGATCGCACTGACGTCAATATTTTCGTTTAAAACCGTTTCGTCGGATTACTTTGCTTTATTCACTTTTAATTGCAAAAGTTATTAAAAGTTTATGTTTATGATCTTAGACGTGGTGGACATTATTGTTTTATGTTTATTTGTTTCAATCATGAGTATTCATAACTTCAGGGTACTAAAACTCTTTGTCTACATAAATATGTTCCTAGCTCAGCTATACCTACTTATTGTTATTTTAATAATAAGTATTAATGACTGCATTATCTATTCCTATTAATGATAATTTATAGCCATTGTATACTTCTCTTCAAGTCTCAAAAGTGTCTTCTCTACCTGCTCGCAAACACTTCTTTGTTTCAGCCTAAACAATTTTGACTTCAACTTCGCCATTGTAAATTCAAAGGATTAATTTTTTCAAACGTTACCCCAAAAACAATGCAACCCTAAATCTTTAGAAAGTGTCCCCAATTGCCGTTAGGCATTGTGGCACAAAAAACTTTTTCTCCTCATTGTCAATTGAATTTTATTGTTGGTTTCCTAGATAGGCTCTTTTGTGCCCAACCGTGCGTTGTAAAGCTCCTTGTTACTCCATACAGATTTTACTGTGCCCCATCTCAGCCCGCAAGAGAGCAGCGCACAATAGCCTCCCCGCGGGAAGCCATTTTATCCTATTTATTGTCAGCCTCGAACTATTCCGTCAGGTGTTCCATATATTCAGACGCATGAATTTATACAATTTATACAGCAGGACCCGAGATTTCCATCCGCGTCTCCGCAAGATCACAGCTATCGTCTGGCGATTCTTTTTTGTCGACAAGTTATGCGATTACCGCGCTATTATCTAGTTCTGACTCGTCTAATGCATTGATTTCATTTTCATTATCACCGGTAATGCGTCGGTGGTTGCTCGACGCATTCTAAGGCCACATTATGTATTCCAAACGCGTTTTGGTTGTTACAACAAGTCCTCAGCGGCCACCGCTCCGTCTCGGCATGTCTCAATTTTGATTTACTTTTGTTTTTGGTCTGTTAGCACACGTGACTCTATCTTTACCGTCTCTAGCCTATTGTGATTCTGTTTTGACGTCTCTATCACCGCTAGCGTGTTTATCATTATCTTCGTCAACCTCCTCATCTTTGTTACTATCTAAATTATCCTATAGATTTACTTTTTTCGCCTACTCCGCCGTCTCTACCGGTAGAGAATCAGTCGGCCTAGCCGTGTGTGTGTGTGGTGTACTTCCTGACCGTGTCACTGTACGTACCCTAGGCTGAGCCATGAAAGCTCGGCCCGAGCCCGGGTGCAAGGCTCCGCTGGCCACCACGAACGTTTTTCGTCACGGGCCCAACCTAACACACCACACTTGCACGTGCACACATACACATCAATTATTTGACACCGTCACAGCGGCCCGCTAGCTCACTAGTGTCATAATGCACTCGCGGCGGTTCGTCGAGGGTGTTGTGGTTCGATCACGGACGCGTGGCCGAGCGAGGCGCGGGGAGCGGGTGGCCCGGCGCGCTCGGCAGTCTGGCGGACACTGGCGCGGCGGCGCGCGCGGGGCCTCCGCGGGGCGTGGCGCTCCGCCCCGGCCTCGGCCAATCGGCGCCGCCGCCCCGCGCCCGCGCTGCCTCCTCCCGCCACACCGCGCCCGCCGTTCCTCGCAGATGGTCGTGCGCGTTTTTTCAACGGTTTTTGCGGCAATTACATGAGAGTTTTCCTCTGTTCGGATTTTCTGTTCTGTACCTAATCAAAATTGCTGAGTTCCTCTCGGGTGGAACGATGTTGGGTATCGGCCGTATGTTGTATGCTGCGTGCTTATGTTCGGCGTTTCCAGACCACCGATTTGCGGGCTCAGATTTTCCATGTATCTGAATCATCCTCATTCTTTCACTTGGAAAACGATAACATCAAATAAGTAGTTGTTTGTCTATCAAAATGTGGGTAAAATAAGTTTAGTGTTGGTAGCTAGGGCACGCATGCGCTCTGGAGGCCGACAGCCAGCTGTAGGAGTGTTGGATGTGAAAACTTGGTGACTGTAACCGCGACCCTCTCCGTTCATTACGTAATTAATTCACAACGAATCAAACTTTACACTCTGGCAAAAAATATTTGTGGTTTTGTTACACTCTGTATATCACAGAAAGTAAATAAATGATGCTTAATTCATTTGTAACAAAAGCGTTTACGAACTTAATAAAATTTTGCGGCTGTGTGTGTTATGTTTTCAATCATAATTATGATATTAGAATTTGTTCTCTATCAATATTACGTACATACAAAAATAAATGTAGTTTCACCCTGTATAACATAACAATTAAATTTATTGTTCACCTACATACTTCAAAATAATAGTAGGTAGGTAATTATTAACAATCTAAGATGTACTTATAATGGGAGGTGTGTGTATGGATAGTAGAGTTTACTCTACTATTTATTTATTTAACTTCATGTACCAAGAAAATGTACACATGGCGAACTTAATGCCTAAAGGCATTATCTACCAGTCAACCATCCATACACACACCTACAAAGGTATAATTTAGTCGATCAATGTTACCCAAAGAAAATTATTCAGTTTCAGGAATAGATTCACCTTTCAAAATATTTTACACAATTCATGATATGGATATGGTACCTATCTACTCCATTCCTACATCAGTAGATATAATTATTGATTGAAACTATACCTACCTACATTTTGTACAAATACTCTTTTTAAGCAGGTATGGTTAAAAATAGCTATTTTTTTAATAGTGTAGGATGACACGGCCGGCATTTAGTCCCAAACAGGGCAGCCCGTACCACGGATAGTAAACAAATGATACTTAAATACCTACAAACATATTTACAGATATTATTACGTGCTTAGGAATGAATGTTGGTCCCAGGCAGGAGTCAAACCCGCGACCAGTATCAAGACGTTATCAACTGAACCAACAAGGGAGCCCAACTCTGATTGTGAATCTTCAAATTACTACACATTTGACTCAGTCGTTTTTGATGCAAATTTTATGTTTGAGTGTTCAAATATAATAATAATAACACTACATAACTACTTAAATATCTTTTAAGTAACTTCTTAAGTCGTGTTTTCTTCAGAAATTAATGGATTTAGACTTAATATAATACGCATAAAATACAAAAACACATTGTATATGTCAATATCAATATTAATTAAACGGTTATAAATACTCAAATAGCTTTTTAAAATGCGGTTAATGATGTAGTGTTTATTCATATATATGAAATATATTGTAATGTGTTAACATAATATGACCATTTGACTATTTAGGTGTTGGAGAAGTTTATATATTTTTCTAGTCACATAAATATCTTAGATAGAGACTTACAAATTTCTTTATAAAATCTAAAATAAGATTTAACAATTCGAGTAAGGTTAGGGTAAATGAAGTTTATAATTTTTGTATAATTTTTTGATACTTTCGTATAGTCTGTAGATACAAGTAATATGTAAGTTGACAATAAATTTAAAAATAAAGTAACTTTTTGACGACCATTAAAATCATGCAAAATTAAGTGTTTTGTTTAAAAATAATATATTTATATTATATTATTTACCTAAAGGTAATTAATTAATTGATAATTAGTAATTTTTATACTTATAGTAGGTACCTAAGTACCGAAATACACTTAATAGCAGATACCTGATCTATTACTAGGTAGGTACCTACCTAGTAATAGACTGTGAAGAAAAGATTATCTTCTCGAATGTATTTAACATTTGTAATAATTAAATAAAATAGATAATATACCTACTTATACAACATGTAACAGAATAAGTTCAATTCCTGAAATTAGTTTGTTCAGTATCCACTACTTATTCGATTTGAGCTATTTTTAATATGTGTTAATTATCGTAGCTGAATTTAGTGCTTTCTATGGAAATCGTGCTATTAATAATCGATATTTAACAAAATTGGTTAGACACAACTAAAGTTCGATTGCATCATATTTTTAAATATTAATATACTAATTAAGGTGTATGAGGAATGGCCCTTTTTCTGTTACGCGTTGTATTAGGCAATTACCTATTTGAAAAAATACGCACAAGCTTTATCTCTGCGGGTGTCGGCAGAGATATTCAAATCCTGGTAATACCCACTTTTTCCCAGTATATCTATCGGCTCCCTAAACGTGACCTGTGCGTTGAGACTATCACCGGACAAAGTGCTATTACATATGCCTCAGAACCAATATCAAAGTAATTAAAAATATCCTTGAAATTTATATTGATGGCAAATAAGATAATACTTTCAACTATGAATCGAGTTTATTACAATTTCAAAACAGAGATTAGTTCTATTGGCATCAAATCATCTCGTGGCTCAATAGACAGCAATCTCGGCTAATTCGTGCAATTAATAACAGATTAGCTTTAATTGCCGATCATCCATTTTGTCTGCGCAAGCGCAATTTACAGTAGTAGTGTTATTAGGAATATTACGGTATACTAAGGTTACGATTTCAAACTTCTCTACTTCTAATGGAATTTTTAAACTCAAAGAAATCTACACTCAACCGCTTATAGTAGGTATTCACTTAATTTTATTTCTATCTCTTTTGTGCGGAGATCGGGCAAAGTGGTGATGCGTCGTCTCTGCCTACCCCTGTGGGAAGAAGGCGTGAGCTGTATGTATGTATTACATACCAGACCTCTACACGTGACAAGTGGTGAGCCATTACAGCCTTATGCTGACATCAACATATCTACGACCCATTTTGCACGTAGGTACTTTACCTAAGCCAAACAATACAGTGATATGATCTATATTTCATTATTTAACAATTGGTTTTCTAGTTTGCTTAGTACTACAGACAGTGATTGTCGTCATAACAACTGCAATGAGTGATATATTTTTGTAACGCTCGTTTTGAATCACTCGATATGTTAGCCGTACGCCGCAAATGCTGGAAGCGTCGTCTAGCGTCTAGCTTACGCCACGTACAACTTATGGCCGCCGTAACATCACTACATCACTACATAGTATAAAACAAAGTCGCTTTCACTGTCCCTATATATATCTTAAGTCTTTAAAACTACGCAACGGATTTTGATGCGGTTTTTCTAATAGATAGAGTGACTCAAGAGGAAGGTTTTAGTATTAGTATTGCACCAGTGCAAAGCCGGGGCGGGTCGCTAGTCTACACTAATTTTAAAAAGATGAAAGATTTTGTATGTTTGTAACGAATAAACTCAAAAACGAATCAACGGATTTAAAAAATTCTGTTACCAAATGAAAGCTTACTTTTCTGGGAGTAATATGGGCTACAATTTTCCCACGGGAACGGGATTTACGCTGATGAAATCGAACAGAACAGCTGGTAACAATCTCTGGCTGCATCAATCAAAAAGTAGAGCTTAACATAATGCTGCATCCGTTAGAATGCAACTAATTAATTAAATTTCTATTTGATAGTGAGTAGTAGGTAGCCTCAAAAGTCATTATAACAAAAGCACCAGTGATAAAATCACAAAATGTATACCCGGTAAGCGACACAATTTTTTCTAATTTAAGAAATGAGTTTAGAATCACTTCTTTACAATAATTCAAACGAATGGTACAGAAATCGATCTTGGTCTGCATAATATTTAGCGAATGCAACGATACAATGTTGCTAGAATACACACAAGTGATTACGAAGAATAGTTTTATAGTAACTATGCTTACAATGGCATTACTAAGAAAGTATGGGTTCTAGAGAGACAAAATTATGGAAATTAGGAAGAAGAAAGTAAACTGTGTAACTTTACTAACTAGTTTTAAATACATTTATTTGTGTAGGTAAAAA
Organism: Ethmia dodecea; assembly: GCA_963855545.1. Classification (NCBI taxonomy): domain Eukaryota; kingdom Metazoa; phylum Arthropoda; class Insecta; order Lepidoptera; family Depressariidae; genus Ethmia; species Ethmia dodecea. The sequence goes on along the minus strand of OY979457.1, from coordinate 12,392,984 downwards.
AACAAACTTGGAAACTTCAATACCTAGTCTTATAGATTGCGCCGTAGGTATATTATGTTAGTGGTATCATTAATACGAAAGGCGGTATAAAATAATTGTAAGAGGAGAGCACTATTACTGCCAACAAACTGTTTTACAGTTTGGCAGATAGTATAAGTTTAATTACTGTACAAAAATGATGAATAAGTGCCTTATTATTATTATTTTTGCACTTGACCTTCATTTGTTTTTCTACTTCATTTCATTACCCAAGTCCAAAATAATTGCAACCGCGTGTCTTAAATAGCTAAGACGACTAATTTCATAACAAGGGAAATTAAGCAGTAGCCTATCGCCACCGACGAATGCAGCAATTTTTTTTTTTTTTTACAAAAAAATGGGCTTGCTCTTGACCCCAGACTAGCCCGAGAGCAAAGACGGGGCCTACGTTGGGACGAGCTTGCCCAGAAGATGCCTGTTCACTCGATCCTTAAAGGCTTGTGGGTTATATGAACTCGGAAATACAGACGCCGGCAGGTAGTTAAGTTTATAAGACCAATTCTTGAGTGCAGTATACTTATGAATAAAAGTCTTGTTAACTACCATTATCAAATTCTAAAGCTATTTCTGATTTAGAAGGTTATTTTGAATTTCGATCTTACGAGATAATTCTCATTGTGATCTAAATTTAAATAAGGACTGCTAACGAAAACGAAATTCTTACGCAATTGGGTAGTTGACAGCATCGAAATTAAATTGCGAGTAGTCATACATTAAAAAGATTATCCCAAAACACCTCAAAATATGTATTTCGATTTTCAATTTACAATTATAGCAAATTTAAAAATAATAAAACAATCAAAAAAGTGCTGCAATTGAGTACTACAAACTATGACGTCACGGTTTGCTATTTCAGTACATTTTCCATAATAAAATTTCGTTTTGACAGATCGTAAAAAGTAACTGATTTGACTAGGAAGGACACAACCCTATACTATTTCACATTCCGAAAAACATTAGGTTCATAGCCAATAAATTATATGAACAGTTTAAGCATTAAAATAATTTAATCCAGTTCACCAGTTTCGTCAAGAGTTACTGACCATTTTTTCCTAACAGACAGAATTAATCTGAAAATATTATATGTAAATAGATTGGGAAAGCATATTTTCACAAACAAATGAATTTATAATTTAAAAAATCAAATGTCTAGTTTACCGTCGGCTCCCTTAAAATATATTTCCATTTGTAAGAAATCTCAAATGTCTACCTAATTACTACCAATGCACGAGTAAACTGATTCTTAATTTGTTTTTTAATACATTTATCACAAAATCAGTGTTTTGAAGTCACCGGAATGATTTATTAAAGAGTTTTAGTAGTTATGCCACCGCTTTAGATGCATTTGAAATTATCAGTAGATCAACAGGTGTAATTAGTAACTGCATACTTTTATCCTAAACTGTTGATATTATTTAAATTAAATCTATCAATTAGTAAGTACGAAATAGGTGTCGAAATTACATTTAAAAAAAAAACTTTCGATTGTTATAAAAAAGATAGTAAAAGAAACTTTTTCTTTAATCTACGGCAAAGGCTAATACAGGTAAGTCCAAGAACCAAAACTACTCTACTTATAAGTCCACACAAATATATTAGTATAGAAAACAGCTATTAGCTGCAGTAAGTAGTTAAAAGTACGTAAATAAAGGCAGGGCGGGGCTGCCATGGTGTGGAAACCCAGGAACGCCTTGATTCCAGTCAGACATGCAACCTCTGTGCAATTGTATAATTAGAACTTTTTTAAAAGCATTTTTTTCGCTTTAAAAATATTGGGTTGTTTATGGGAGCTTTCGCGTGGCAAAAAAAGTAAACTTACCTCGTTTCCGATAGAAATATGAATATTTATAAAACAGTTTAAGTAACTATAAGTAACAGTTTCATGAGCTTATTAATATAGGAGTACCTACACTATTTGAATTTTAAATGTTAATTAAATTATTAATAATTTTTATTACATGACATACCTACTACTACGAAACATAGATTTTTTATAGTTCCAGTAACATTAATAAGTAGTTATAATTACGAAAATATCTACATATGCTAAACCTTAAAACTGTATTTCCGTGGGAAAATGTTCTTGTTTTTCAAATGCTTGTAAAATTTTCGTGCATTTTTTGCACTTACTATTTATTATTATTCAAATATTTACTACACCTACAATCTATATACACAAGTAACCTTTAATAACAAATTCTAACCAACAATCGTCGACGACTCTTGTATTCCGGACCAAAGATGAAAGCGAGATATTATGCTGCTTTAGGATACTACTAGCGCCATCTAGCGTCGAGTAGCGGAACTCAATATAAGGAATTGTAGGATTTACGTACTTCTTCAAACTTAACTTTGTGTTACATTAATTTATTTGTCTTGTTTATACTATTTTATGCTTTTATTATTATTATTTATTAGGACTTGTCGACCATACGACTAACTGTATAATATACTAACAACTCGCCCCGAATTCACACGACTAGGTACAATGTGTTAATACAAAAAAATCATCCTTGTTTATTTCTCTTTCTATTAGTAAAAACTGTATGAAAATCTGTTACGGGGCTTAGAAGTACCTACTAAGCGGAGAAACAGACAGCAACTTGGTTTTATATCACTTAGAGACAGAGGTTATTTTAACTTGTCGTAAAGTAATTAGGTAGTCTTTTAATTAAAAACTTCAGTTTAAACTGTTTAGCAATACTTTCGTTTAACAAGTCTCTCTAAATGTAAACGTAATGTGACAATAAGAAAATGAAATACGGTGTAATATAAAACAGCTAACGAGGTATAGAAAACAAGTTAATTTTCCAATAAACCTTCTAACAATGAGTCGTGAAAAACGTAAATGGTTCCATACAACTTAAAACGTTTGGCTTTCTAATATGTTTTCTATTAGAAAACCGATGACTTGCTTCAGACTTGTTCACAGCATTATACTAACGCAGTCTTTATTTAATACCAGCGGGTGCCCAGCGGCATGGCCGGCGCGGATTCAGTTCATTCCCGTTCCCGTGGGAATTTTCGAAAATTCCTTCTTAGTGTTCACTTACTTCATTTAAAGAAACTTATTGCATATTTTCATGCTTACCCGACACAAGGTTTTTGACTGTAATCTAGTGATCTTTTTTTTCTGTTTCTTAATGTGATTACATTCTGTTTAGTGTGCCTAAATATATAAATAAAATAAATCATATAGGTAATATTTGAAATTGGACATTTACTTAAATTGTCTACAGTAGTCTACACTAATATTATTAAGGGCTGATTTTTCAATCGTCAGATAAACGCTAACTGAAGAATATATTGATGCTGCCTCTGTCTGACATAATAGAAAGTAAAAGTGACAGGTGATGTTTACTCTCCAGATAAGTTTTAACTATTGAAAAATCAGCCCTAAGTAGAAAGATTTGATTTTTTGCAAGTTTAAAACGAATAGCCTCAAAACTACTTTTTAAAAATTCTATTACCAATGGAAAGCTACAATATCGTTTAGTACAATAGGCTATATTTTATCCCCCTATTCCCTGTTTTTGAAAATCATTGTTGTTTCGTGTCTGGTGTTAATTAGGTATTTAGTTAGTGACTGTAATAACAATTTATTTATTTTGTCTTTAACTGTGTCGCTGTGGTATCTAATATACTACATACATATGCTAAAGTATTTTTCCCGACGGAGTAGGCAGACACAATAAACTGCCACCTGCGTCGAACGTGGCACACCTATCGTGTCATCCACCCATCCATATGGTGTCTAATAAACAATTATAATATACCTTGTATTCATGCAACGTATGGCAAATAAAATAAATACATATTTATCTCTAATATACCTACTATATAATATAGAGTACCTACCTACTTTAAAAGAGTGTTGGTAGAATTTAATTCAAACTTACTTACTTCGACGAAGAAAGGCTAGAAGTTAAAGAAAACAAGAAACGACTAATGCTAATCAATCGAATGAAAATTTATTTATTTCTGTTGGTAAAAAACACAGAAACGTCAATGTTCTAATAACAAGGGACTCTAAACTCTTCCATGAAGGTTGGCTGAAAGTAAACAGCAGCTTATATTCACCGACGAGTTGCTGTTTCCAAATGTAGTGCCCGGAGAAGAAACAACAAGAAACTCAAGGGCAGCTCTTTTTACATCATATCTTGGTAATAATCATGATTTAGATTAATTTAGGTATATACCTACAACGCGTAAAGCGTAAAGGCGCAATTCCTCATACACCCCAATTATTATATGAATATAAAAAAAATATGATGCAATCGAACTTTAGTTGTGTCTAACCAATTTTCTTAAATATAGATTAATAATAACACGATTTCCATAGAAAGCACTAAATTCAGCTACGCTAATTCATTTTTGGGAAAAATTTAACACATATCTATATAAATAAAAATGAATTGATGTTCGTTAGTCTGATTAAAACTCCAGAACGGCTGGACAGATTTTGATAAAACTTTTTGTGTGGGTTAGAGTGGGTCCAGGGATGGTTTATACGGTGGCAGAACGACGTCTGCCCGGGCCACTAGTTAAAAATAAATTAAATCGAATAAGTAGTCGATACTGAACAAACTAATTTCAGGAATTGCGCTTATTCTGTTACATGTTGTATATAGAAAAAAATAAGTTAGCTGCAAGTCCGTAGAGGTATATTGTTTGTCTACTCCGACGGGAAAACCATAAAATATTATGTATTCATTACCTATGTAGGTATGTACTTAAAACTAATAAATCAGATAATGGCGGCGGTATATTTACACATAATTTATTTTCTCTCGGCTTTACACATTCAGTAGGTAGTGCTCAGCTTACACCAAATGAACAGGGATATTTAAAATTTAAATAAAGTAAATAAGACTAAAATGAAGAATTCTTAAACAAAAAGTACAAAATATTAGTAGACTAAGGGCTGATTTTTCAATCGTCAGATAAACTTTATCTGGAGAATATATTGATGCTGTCACTCTCTGACACAATAGAAAGGAAAAGTTTATTCTTCAGATAACTTTTGACTGACTATTGAAAAATCTGCCCTAAATAAAGTATTTTTTTTTTAAATAAAGTAAGACCAATTATTCATAGTTTAGGTAGCTAGTGTAATAATAGCGTTAGATTTTTTATAGGCAGATAATATGTGTTATACTAAGTTATAACTATTAACTAAAGACGTTTGAAGAAAAAGTAAAGGAAGAAATAAAGAAAAAAAATATCAGTATTTGGTACCTATTAAAATTAAATTATTACAAAATAACTCTTCTCTAAAAGTCCTGATTTTTTCTTCCGACCACTTTGGTTATGAAGAAGCCTTCATAGCCGTAACAAAATTGAATAAATTGAATTAAATACATAATATAATGTTTAATAGTAATCTAATGTAATCTAATGTAGGTAATCTAATCTAAATCTAAAATTGAATTAGTTTTTAGATTTAATGCGTTGACACGATTATATATGGAACCTGTTTTCTGAAATAAATGTTTTTTTTTAATTTTTTTTTATAATGTAATGATTAAATTTTTAAAATGATACAGCTACACCAGAGTCGATTAGTGGTTGACTTTTGGATTGATTTTGTTTTTGTTACATTGACGAAGCTTGTTGCGGATTCTAAGAATGTAGGTACCTAAGTATTTTTATTAGGTAAAAGCGTTATATGTATTTATAAATAACTAGCGACCCGCCCCGGCTTCGCACGGGTGCAATGCTGAATTTTCTTTGCTATAAACCATCCCTGGACCCACTCGAACCCGCACAAAAAGTTTGATCAAAATCGCCGTTCTCGAGTTAAATCGTCAGGAAGGAAAACCCGACTTATTTTTATATAGTAGATGTCATGCCTTTTATGCCCGACAGGGTGATGATGATGATGAAGGTAAACGTGGGAGAGCCATGCTTCGGCACGTTTGGGCCGGCTCGACCGGAGTGATACCACGGCCTCACAGAAAACCAGCGTAAGGCAATGCTTGCATTGCGTTTCGGTGAGTGAGTAAGGTAACCGGAGGCCCCCCCTTGCCGACTCGCGGTCTCCACTCTAGAACATGTCAGCATAACGGTCATCTGTTGTAATATGGCCAGCCCATTGCTACTTCAGCTTGCTTGTCGACACCGAGCTATGTCGACAACTTTGGTTCTCTGCCGGATCACCTCGTTCCGGATTCGATGCCTCAGAGAGACTACACTACTAGAGTTAGGTACCTTATAATAATAATAATATAATTACTTTATTTAGGCAACTTATTGTGTTAATAACAATGTTGTTATCCTATGTTAAAAATTTAATACATAATACAAATTAGTAGTTAAATAAAACAAATAAAGTGGCAAAAATATGGGCAGTCCATTTAATAATATTAGTATTTAGTGTGTTACGAGTAAGCACCCTCACACAGTTGCGCACAATGGGTCTATCGTACCTCCCGGCAATGACCCTCAAGATGGAGTTGGAGCTGGCCCTTATGACCTTATGCGGTCAGCAGGCCTAATATTATAAAGAGGAAAGATTTGTATTTTTGTTATATGTTTGTTTGTTTACAAAGAAAATATACATTAATTTACAATAATTAAAGATAAAAAATTTCCTCCAAAGAGGAACCATGTGGGACAGTGCCCAGAAAACTGGCCGCATTCCCTCTCTGGATAGCTAAGCTGATCCTTTGACAGAGATTGTTTGTTTATGTATGTTTGTTACGAATAAACTCAAAAACCACATGACCGATTTAAAAAATTCTTTCACCAATTGAAAGCTAGAAGATCCCTGAGTAACATAGGCTATATTTTATTCCCGTATTCCAACGGGAACGGGAACTACGCGGGTGAAACCGCGCAGAACCGGTAGTAGTAGGAGATTTTTTTTTGGATATTCGACGTCCGCAAATGCCATTGGTTCCCATTGAACGTTCAATTGACGTTTGCAACTCGAATTGAGACCTAAAATGGCGTCATTCGTGCATATATATTAGAGATCAACAGTTGTTTTTGTTTTGTGATTGTCTATTCGTACTAAATGAAGCGGCGTCAAATTATAATTAGTATAAAGTAACTACGCAAGTGTGTCAGTAATTTTTCTCATATTAATACTGGATAACTTATTCTCTAAGACGCTAAAGAAACACTTTAGATTACGATTTTAATTATAACATCATAGTAATTCCGCTCTAACACCGGCGCGGGCGCAGAGCAAACATGATGGCGCGCTTGCTAACTGATAAGCTATCAGCAGCTTATCTCGTCTGACTGTTTGTCACTAGTTTATCAATATATATCTTATGCTATAGTTGTAATCGCATTCATCATAATACTCTAGTCAATTTTACCATTATTTGGTATCGGCCCAGTATAATAATATCCATTAATCCACCAACCATTAATTTAAGCTTACGCGGCCGCGCCGTACACTGGAGGGGCTTGGCCAATTCATTTCTTTTCTCGACACAACTACTTTTTACCATTGTATTTTTTTTATTATTTACTTTTAGGAAGACTTACAGCACTTTACATCAAGAAAATAAAGATACAATAAAAAATATCACTAACTAATTATAAGTCTCTACAATTACAAATTAGGTAGGTAGTGCTATAGACTAGACCCCTTTTTTTTGCATGCGCGGAAAATGCCTTACGCATACCTAGTGGTAGCAAGACGACAACCAGGTTATGTCAGGCTTGCACTGACTAAAAACCCGATGCTGTTCCTCCTCTCACCCTAAGTCTGAGTCCCGGGAAACAGTTTCTTCCGTGACTCGGCCGGCTGTGCTCTCCCCCCATCGGGGCAGCAGGCGCGGGTTATCCCCATTTTTAGACCCGTCGACGTGACAGGTGGTGGTTAAAGCCCATCGTCGAACCAGTATACTATTACACATGCCTCACAACCAATTCTTGGACCTGCGAGTTTCCTCTGTTTTCCTTCACCATCGAGCTAATGATAAAAAAACCGGACAATTGCGGCCACCGGGGGTTCCGTATAAATTTGTGGGTAGGTATAACTCGATGGTTGATTACGTACTTTAAAAAACAATTTAATTATATGTAAGTACAGATACCAGGTTACCTAACAAAAACAAATTCAAAATTTAATGATTAAGAGGTACCTATACAAGTTGTATTTTTTTTTTCAAAAATGTACCAGAAGATACAATTTAAGTCTTTTTAATACACGTGTCATACAACCCAAGGATTTCTTCAATGTTTATAACGTCATTTTTTTTATGTTGATCAGCTGTTTAATATATAGGTACCCATGGTATACTCAATCTGCCTAGTTTTTGACCAAATTTTCCAACAATTTATGAATTATTGTTTGATACTACATATTTTTTTTACTTTTATTAACAAATAGAATAGCTACCTATCCAAAAACTCTTCAAATTATTTCTAGCAATGAAGTCAAACGTGTGTTTTTGTTACTTTTTATCTCCATCCGAGGCAAGATGTTTTGGAAAATATTTTGAAAGTAAAACATATTTATGGGCTGCGAAACCCGACGCCGACGATTGACGAAACTAATTTCTGTAGACACTCGACCAAGTTGATTTAGTGGCTCGCACATGTGGCAGGAGTCAGAAATTCGTACATTCCAAGTATTCCAACCGTAAGACGGCAAATATCTACTCAATTTGTAAAATAAAATACAAAAGTAAATGAAAATTGCACATTTTACTTAGATAGATAATTTGATTTTGAAAAATACCTTTAAAAATGTATTGGAATTTCATATTTTCACATTTATTTAAAATTTTACTCACTTTTCACAATAAATTTTCAACCTTCACTTCATTTTTCACAATAAATTTTCAATTTGACAAATAATGAAGAGTGGTAAGTAGGTAAATGGCTAATGTCATCAGTCATCAAAGAAAACCGTAAGTATTTAATTTTGGGACGATATCTATTTTCCTAGAGGTTTTGCCCTGATGATTCTCTTTCTCTGATTCAATAAAAGAAGTGGTTAGCAGCAAAAAAAATAAGTAGATACCTACTTAATACTTCTTAATGTTTGAAGCCCTTAATTATTTAGTACTAGCGACCCGCCCCGGCTTCGCACGGGTGCAATGCTAACACTAAAACCTTCCTCTTGAATCACTATATCTATTAAAAAAACCGCATCAAAATCCGTTGTGTAGTTTTAAAGATTTAAGCATACAAAGGGACATAGGGACATAGGGATATAGGGACAGAGAAAGCGACTTTGTTTTATACTATGTAGTGATGTAGTGATAGTGATTTTTAACTGCCATTCAATTACAATAAATAACCTTATACACTAACTACAGTACGGCCGTTTTAACGGAGCCACAGGCTTCAGAGCAGCCAAGTTACAACGGCCGTACTGTACGTAGGTACTGTTTTATAAAAATCATATAGATTGTATATTACTGGCCAGTCAGAGGCCAACATAATGTTCTTAAAAACGTTTTACAAAAATTAAGTATATCTGTGATGCCCTTTCTGCTAAAGAGCCTGCTTCACATGATGATAATCAGTGAGGCTCGGGTTCGGATCATATACCAATAAGTTTTTCAAAACTTACGTACATATCGACGGTGAAGGAAAACATCGTGAGGAAACCCGCAGGTCCCAGAATTACCTAACTCTGAGACATGTGTAAAAGACCCGGTCCGGCGATGGGCTCACCGCCTATATCACGTTATCCAAAGAATATCTAATGAAAAATTGAGAAATGGAATACCTCATACCCTGCCTCATATACTTCGGGGATTAAAGGCATGAGATTATTATAACTAAATACAAAGGTTGGAAGGAAACCATTGAGAGAGAAACTACAGAGGTTGGAAGGAAATCATTATCTTTAGGAGAGAGAAACTTTTTCTTTAAACGTCTTTGACATTAATATTTTTCTTTTACGACAGCTCATTTTTTGCTTACCAGCCAGTTAAACTGTTAAACAAATAATACACTAAATAATTTTTAGATCATTTTCTTTTAAAGCTTTGATACTCAACGGTAAAGTAATTGTGACAAGCTCGGTTCAACTTTAAACTATAGTTAAGGAAAAGCTTCATTAAAGTTTCCGCTTATCAGTTTTCCATGTGAGCGGCGGTAAGGCATGGGACGGTATTAAGGTACAGAAGCCATGTTGCGTTCAGACCCCGCCCATTTTTACTGGCACCTACTTTGCCGCCAATTTGCATATCGCCATACTAGAGCCGCCATATTTACTGCTTTGATTAGGACATTTTTTTATAAAAATCAACCATGTTTTTGACGAGTGTCTTGGCTGAGATGGGAGACTTGAGAGCGATCTTACCTTCGGAGTTAGAGGTTGCGGGTACGACTCCCACCAAGAGCCAACATTGTTTGTGCATGAACAGTCTTTCGACTTTGTTTGTGTTTATGTATGTTTATCAGTTGCTTAGTACTAATAGTATAGGAGTAGTTTGGGACTAAACCGAGTATCCCACAATTTAAAAAGGTTTCTTAGAACATTATCAGAATTCTGAATATTGAGTGTGTGAACATTTAAGAAATATTACTTTTAAAGTACATATTTAAATATTATGTAACTAGAGAGAGAAAACACTATGAAAGAGAGAGAAACCACGCACTGTATACTTATCTATAGCAATAGACAGTCTCTTTGCAGTTCTTTTAATTAGTAACATTTAAATTTAAGTGGGTACATAGTTATTTTGTGTTCTTTTATTTTCAAATATAATGTTATAAAACATTATGTAGACATAATCAAAGGCAGATCCAGAGGGGGAGGGGTCAAGGTCAGAACTGGCTGGGTCTAGGTCGACCACTGATATTTCTTCTAATTTCATTGATAAATTTGATAAAACAAAATAAAAGCTTCATACGATAGCAAATACATAAACAAGACGCATAACTATGTGCTCTTTTTTTGATTTAGATTATTATTGTAATCGAATTAGAGCCCGGCCTGACTGGACCTCTAATACGTGACCCCACTAAATTAAGGGCTGCTATGTCGTAATGCCACAAAAAATATGTAATTTATTAATGATTGATATGTATTCAGTATTTCGATATCCTGTCTCCAATAAAGATCCAGTACTACCGGATTCTATCAACCATTAGTGAATATAAAAAAGAAGTTTTTTAAATGTGTTCTGCGTTTCCAATCAAAACGTGGCGACTCTACTGCCGTATTCAATTAAAGAGAATGGATATTTAAATTCTTATATACCACCCATTTGGTTTGGAATAATGGCAATAGGTTTGAGGATTGCAACGTACTCGTATGTAGGTACTCATGAGTGATGCATACAAACTTTATAATTGTTATCCTTTTTGCACAAAACATAATATCTAGAGAAGGAAAAAACTATATATACTCTTCTAGTAATGATATTATTTTTATACTAAATAAAATTACGTAGGTAACTTAATTACGTAGATAAATATACTTTTTATTTTGGGAAATGCCCAATCGTGAATAGAATGTCCTGATATGAGGGTCAATCCCTGGCAAAATGCCCAAATTGGAGATCACTTTTAGTAGGCTATCACTATCTTGACAAATCGATGGTTTATTGTAAACTGAAACGCGATTCCGCGAAATCAAGGTGATTGGATTATGCTAAACGTAATTACCCCAGCATGTGTAGAGAATAACCATAACATTTTTACCCGATTACACATCATAAGACAAGCGGTCTAACCGCTAAACCGCAAAGGCCCCGCACCGTCTATGATACGCCACTATAAAGAACCCAACTGACAATTGATGGTTTTATAATTGACATGTCATCCTGCCACAGAGCCACACTCGATTTTTTTACTTCTCCTTAGCTTTCCAGAGCACTCATTTCGTCCATTGTTGCGGGGCTTAGTCAAATAATGCCCTACGGAATTAATATAATAATTTTCGATATTTTAAAATGGTGATTGATTATGATGACGAGGCGATTTCGCTTTGTGAAACACAACACTTGTTCGACACTTCGCGCCATAGTTTTTGCTTTTTTAAAAGTTGTTCTATGTAGTCTATGGTAAGGTTCTTTATAGTGGTCGTTAGTGGGTGTTTTTAATGTCTCTGACACTACAAAACGTTCAGACGTGTGTTTTAGGGCTATTATTCTTTGTTTTTTTTTGTAGACAAATGTCATCGTGTAGCTGTGTCACGTTCCGTCGGAATGTCCGAATAGCTGTGTCCACTCGTAGATGTCTTAATAGGAATGTGTTAAGCCTCTTTGATTAATGATTGATTTGCTGCGAGCCAGTAGAACTTGAGATTGCCTTGGATCAACTTGAAGTGGAAGGTACCGGTGCAAACATGTGTAAGTACCGTTTTCGAGGTGGAGTTGAAACTTTCATAAAACTACTTATTTGAAGACTTATGTATTTCTTCGTTAGGTACCCACATATTCTATTAAGAATTTATTTATTTATTTATTTGGTTTACTAACAGTCGACTGAAATAAACAAAACACTGAATGAATCGACGACACAAAATAAACAAAAACTAGTAAACACAGCATGCACCATGACAAATACATAAGTAGGTTTTGAACTAAACAATATTAAAAATAGGACCTATTGAACACTGACATTATAAGCTTAAAGGAAATCACTGCAGAATACAGGACAGAAAGAGAAATTCAGGTCTGTGTACAGGACCTTTCTTAATAATTACTTGGTTTTGCCAGCAACGTCGTCCGCTTTCCGGAATGAAAATTTCTTCAAGATCAGCGGGCGTATTCACGGAGATTCGATACTCGATATTCGACTCGGAATCGGAAAATCTGTCGAATGGTTTCGAAATGGGCTATACACAGATGTCATCTTTGACATAAGGATTCGACAGATTTTCCGATATCGAGTATCGAGTCTCCGTGAATACGCCCGCTGTTCACCGACTTTGCCCTGAAATGTAACAAAGACATAATTTTTTTTTAAGAATTTATAATATTATGAATACACCGGGTAAGTAAAGCATTGTGTGGAACTTGTGACAGAGGTTATGTGCAAGAAGTAAGTCAACAAAATAGATATTGAACGGCCAGTATATTATGAATTTATGAGGAATGGAAGACCAAAATAATTCTACTCTCCAAATTATGGGATAAAGGATGATAGTATACGTAAAATTGTATAAATTACAGTAGTCAGTCTCTAACTCTACCCACATAAGATCTGGTGTAAACCTTTATATTATTATCTATGTCTATATATTAATATGCAATAAATATTACTTATATCTAGAGGTGCCTCATCACAAAATCAAAGCAGCGTATTATTCATTCCACACGTTATCGCCGATCAAAACACGCGTCGAGCCGCCATGTTGGATGATCTATGATCCGAGGCTGCGTGTGCGCACAGCTTCGCTACACGGGTTACTTTGACCACAGATTTTTCTCTCTTTATATTTTAATAATGTTGTTTAAAAGTACAGTTAGCTTTTGTAAAAACATTATTGCCAAAAAAAACAACTTTATTATTGTAACCATTTTTATTAAATAAGTGAATAAAATATACATAGAAAGAAAAAAATCCCTGTTATTATTAATATAATAAATCTTACACTGTTTGTCTGGTAAGTTTTAACGCTTAAACTGCTGTAACGATTTTGATGAAATTTGTTAGGGAGATGAGAGAGCTTGCGTCTTAAAAAAGGACACACTTAACTTTTTGTTTCGGCAAAATTATAATTATGATTTATACGTTATTTACCTTAAAGAGAGGCTAATTTACAAAATATGAAGTACCTACACAGGACGGTACCTACTTATCATGTTAAGAACTATTCGTATTTTATTGAAAGGCTGCTCCAAAGTACCTAGCCTTAGGCATTTTCATAACATACCATAGCCCGTATACCTAAAAATCCTGAAATACAATTTAAAAAAAAAACCATTTCTTGCTAACAAGATTGTCCTCAATTCTCCACATTTAATGTCTATATGGCAACACTAAAAAACGGGACATCCAATTCCAAATTCAAAAACAAAGAGCGCTCGTGATTTTCGTCAAGTATTCGGTATCGTACAATCGGTCGGCCAATCAGGCGGCCGACGGCTACCACCCGATGGTGATGGTGATGGATGGTGGCCACGTGGTGACCACTGACCCGACGGTCGTGAGACCATTTGTAGATTCGATGTTCAATTTCGTTTGGTGATAAACTTTGGACCTCTTAAAATCAATGTTCAGTCTTCCGAATGACAATTGGATGATGTTTTGGTATTTTTTTACCTAATGGGCTGTAGGAAGACTTTGTTCGCGCGCAACTTAGAAGAAGGAAAGGAGTTTTTATTACATTTGGTACTCAATGTCTTGCTAATGAGTTTTAGGGAGTTTTAATTAAGAAAAATAATTTATTTTCTTTCAAAGTGAAAACATAGAGATAGAGTTAATTACATAACTCATAAATAATAATTACATACTTACCTACCTTATATGTATCTTAGTACCTAATTCAAAGTTCTTTTCATATTTCTGTCCATAGATTCCAGAATTTTTCGTGGCCACTTTATATATAACAATGTAGGATACAAAATTCAATTTTTATTCAATTTTAATTTAATGTTGGTATAATTTATAGAGCAGTGATAGCCTTGCGGTTAAAGAGCTCGCTTCTGATGATTGTAATCGTGAGGCTCGGGTTCAAATCCTGGCATGTTCCAATGAGTTTCTAAAAACTTACGTAGGTACTTACTACATATTCATCACTAGCTCGACGGTGAAGGAAAAGATCGTGAGGAAACCCGCAGGTCACAGAATTAATTCTGAGGCATTTGTAACAGACCCGGTCCGGCGATGGACTCACCACCTGTCACGTTAGGGGTCGAATATACCTACTATTGAAAAGTGAGTATCTCCAGAAATGGAATACCTCTGCCTACCCCCTCGGGGATAAAAGGCGTGGGATTATTTATTTATTTTATAATATAATTCGATATTAGTAATAATGGTATAAATAGATATAGGTAGGTACCTGTGGTCCCAATTTTAAATAAACAAACAAAACGACAAGACATAAATTTAACAAAGCTCTCCTCAAGCTCGAATGTAACGCCCATTTAGCAGATTCCATAATAACTAAGAGGATCAATCGCATAATATCCAAGGCACAATAATAATCTTGAACCTTTTTTTCTGCGAACGAAAGCTGCCATGTGGCCAGAAATGCCAACTACAAAATCACTTGAAAAAACACCTATCCGCACATGACGCCTGTTCCAAATCCAAAATTCTCTCCAAAACGATCTCACGCTGCGATCCGAAAAAAATCTCGGCCCGTTCTTTTTTCAAATACCATTTTTTTCTCTGTGCATTGTCGGGAGGCATCCGACTAGACTCTTTATTAACAAGATTTTGAATATTCCATTGTCGCTAACACTTTCTATGTTCGAAATTTGATTTTTTTTCAAACACCGTTTGGACATTTCGCTTGAATTATCGCCGGCCAGTTTTGTTAAAAGGTTTAAGACGCCGATTGCTCTTTTTTTCATAAATGTCAGTGAATGGATCGTTTTTGACGTGGGTGAGCGCGTGTATAATTGCTATCAGGTAGTTTGGAGCTCGGATTTTGTAATATATGGATAATTAAAGGACGGCTTAAGGTGGAATTTTTGTCAAAGTTTATCGGCGTTTTGATTGAGGTTACGACTCGGCGTTACCGTGAAGATGTTAGGCCGTGGGGCGGTAGCTTTATGATCGATATTTAAATATCCAACGCGTATCTAGTTTCACTGCCCAATCGAGGCCCGATTTGTCTTGGTGTATTATAAAAACATTGAAACTGGTCGTTAATGCGATACGATCGTAAAAATGTTATAGAATCTCCTTTGATTGGGTTTTATTAATATTAGAATTGTGTTTTTACGGCTTTTTTGTAATTATAATATGGAAACTGTGGATTTATGTGCGGGAATTAATATAATATAAACGTAACCGTGGCTAATAGAGGCTTGATTACCTCGGCTGATTGTTATTCTGACACTTAGATTTTATTAAACATAAAATGTCACGGGTGTCTTTCGAGGCGGCACAGAGCATAATATACCGGGTATGGCAAGAGAATCCGAGTTGATCGCCTTATGCGGCCATCGCTAACTTGCAGGCAACCGTGTTAATATAACCGCAGATTCATCTGCGCCACCAAGCACCAAACCCTGCCTGAACCAAGCCCTAAATCAATCATAATAAAAATACTAAATTCTGGGACACAATTCACACACGGTTAGTCCCAAACTAGGCAGAGCCTGTACTATGGGTACAAAACAACTGATAAACATATGTATCTACTTAAATAAATACTAAACGACCAGACACGAAGCCAACATACATGTTCATGCACACAAATGTTGGCCCCGAGCGGGGATCGAACCAGCGTCCGACTCAGAAGGCAGGGTCACTACCAACTGAGCCAACAGGGCCGTCGCTATTGAATCTATCCTTTCCAAACGATTTATCGATATACTTACCAAATTGATTAAATAATGCAAAAGTGTGTCAGTTTGTAACATGTTTTACTTTGTTGAAGACTATTCCCGTGGGAAAATTATAAACCCTGTTACTCCCCGAAAAGTAAACTTTCCATTGGTGAAAGAATTTTTGAAATCGGACCTGTTGTTTTTGAGTTTATTCGTTACAAAAATACAAATATCTGCTCTTTATAATATTAAAGTGTGGATGTTAATTATTAAAGTGTGGATTAATATAGCAAGTGTAGAAGTGTGAAAATCGCCTCATTTCAAACTAGCACCGTCTGTTTTTAATAGCTGTGTAGATGCTCCATCGCAGCTAAAAAGTCTCCACTTTGTATAATGGTAATGGAACCAAATCACAACTCAACTTTTTAATTTTATATTAATGAACAACAACACAATGTAACGCTTAATGATTAGCATAAACACTTTTTTATGCGCAACTCTTAAAACAAAACGCGTACCTAAACGCATTAAGAAATGTACTTAGGTATACTATCGTATACCAGGGTTCCCTTCGAGGAAAGAAGATTAGCGGATGTCAAAAGTAAAAAAGAATTTCTGTAAAAAAATATATTAATTTCTGGCGGTAAAAAAAGTACTTACACATAGAAAGGTCAATAGTCTAATAACAAGGCACTCTAAACTCGTCAATGAAGAGGTATTTGAATTCTGATTTCTAATGCATAGAAATCTTCTCTTAACCTATAAATTTCGACAGAGATAAGTAAGTCTTACTAAAGTTTTCTATACAAATTTCTTTAGTTTTGACAGTAATCCAAAGATTTTATAGAATTTTTCTATATTGGTAAGTAGGTACCTAACATGCATAAAAATATATTTTTACTTGTGTCTAATCTGCTCTAATAATATAAAGAGTAAAGATTTGATTTTTTATTTGTTTGTTTGTATTGATTAGGGTCCGAAACTATGGAAAACTTACTTTTCCAGTGGGCCCCACGGGAGCGGGACTTTCACTGGTAAAATCGAGCGGAACGTTATTTATTTAGAACGTTATTACGTTATTTATCGATAAATAACCAATAGCTCAGTTCGTGCAAACAGTTATGTATTGCCAGATTCGATAGGTACTCAGATTATAGCTAGGCTGATCCTTTGACAGCGATTACTGCCCGCCAAAGAGATTAAATTATAATAAGGCATAGAGGGGACAAAGCGAGGAAAATTTGAAGCCAAAAGTTATTCCAAGTGGAATAAGTCTAGTAAGTACAATTTCGACCGAATGACAGCTCGCGTTCATACTAACTGACATGACAAGGACATGACGCTTAGGCTTCAAAGTTTTGTATCAAAATATTCCCAATGCCCCCTCTATGCCCTATTATATTTAAATCTCTTTTTGCTGCCCGCCCTCTGATCACCTGAAGCCTTGATTTTGGAGTATGACTACATTTTAGTATTTGGTATTGCCAACTATTACTTATTCTGTGGTATTACTTAGCAAATAACTACTGATGTCGACATCTAGGGCAGTTCCTAATAAATATGGTAGTGACAAACAAACACAGATAACAAGACAACAGAATAAAATATGATAAGATCACCATCTTTTTAATTAAAAATCAATTGCCGTACAATACAATACAATACAACAACCCTTTATTATAGGTACACCAAAAACAACACAATATGGATACCAACATTAACTAAAGTACAATGGGCGGTCTTACCGCTTTTAGCGATCTCTTCCAAACAACCTATGCCGTATATATGAAAGATCATTATTTGAGAACGGCCCCGCCGTTTTGACAGTTTTTTTTGTTGTGTTCGAGTGTCCTGCCTAGTAGTTAAATCAGTTACTTTTTATAATCTGTAAAACTAAAGTTTACTACGGAAAAATTACTGAAATAGCAAGGTGTGACGTCATAGTTACTTAAATAGAATTGCTGCACTTTTTTTATTGTTTTATTATAATATATTTGCTATAGTTGTAAAGTTAAGACCGAAATACAATATGTTCAAAGGTGTTTTGGGATAATCTTTTTAATGAATGACTACTCGAAATTTTATTTCGATGCTGTGAACTACCCCATTGTCAGGATATGGTTTGTATGAAAGAAAAATTGGGAACTCCATCGGAAAACTCTAGAATCCATGAAAAACTAAATGCGAATGTTACTGTGGATCAGCTGGTACTTCACAATAATCTACAGAACCCTTTGACAGAACCCCATCCAACCAACACTACATACACATACATTTTCAAAGCAGAGTAATAAAAAGCAAGTCATTTTTAATACGGTCGGCTAATTGTAATAATGTAATAAGAGGCATAAAATAAAATATATTGGACGCACGACACCAATAAAATATATTTACGATTCAAACATATCATTTTCAACACAAAAAACTTTATACCACTCCATGCCATCGGCACTAGTTCACGTAGGTACTAAAAAAGCAATAAAATCTTCATGTTAATGTTTTGAATATTTTTGTGTTTAAAAGGTTTTAATTAAGCAGTTATTATAATTATTTCGATTTAATTATATGATTTATGCGCTAGCTCCATTGGCTGTTATGAAATTATACATCTGATAAGAAGTAAGAATGTACTTTTGTTTGTCGTAATATAAATCGAGTCTAACATCTCGTTGTTTTGGGTTATTGTTGGACGCACAATAACTATTTGCGGCTGCACCACCTAAAATTCATTATGGGATAGGTATATAATTTGACTTCGCTTTATTTCGCAGTTTCATCAGCGTAGTTCCCGTTCCCGTGGGAATAAGGGGACAAAATATAGTCTATGTGTTATTCTGATGTATAAACTATATAACTGTAAAGTCTCATCAAAATCCGTTCAGTAGTTTTTGCGTGAAAGAGGAATAAACATCCATACATCTATACTATACATATGTCTATGCTATACATCCATAAACACAAACTTTCGTATTTATAACACCTATTGTAGGATAATAGGCAATTATACAACTAAAATATCTGTTTATCTCTATCTCTTTTTGCGCAGAGGGCGTTATTTTGGGTCCCAACTCAGATCACAAACGTCAATTGTAACCAAAATCCATTTGATGCTGTTTTATATTAAAAAAATGTCTTAGATAGTAGGCCTTAGGTACAACAAGACATTTTTAGGCTATCGTTTCATGCTTCTGGACCACAGTTTATCAGTGTAAGAGTAGAGAATAATAGTTATTACAATAGCTAGAGCTTGTATATTATCTCTTCATGATGTGGTCAGTTTAGATTAAACTATTTCATAAAATGGTCGGCCACATCATAAAGTGATGATTTCTAAGATATGTATACAACATATACTTACACCTTTTAAAATGTTAAGAAAATCTTTTAAAATAGGTATACGGGTAAAAACAACAGTTACCCGTCAAAAAAATCCTGTAGCCGTGTTAAAATAAAAATGCAAATTGAATGTTATTACGAAAGGACTGGCCTGTACCCACGGAGCGCCCCCCTCTGCGCCGAGAAGGTGCGTATGCGCATATCGCCAATCCGTGCTACAAGGATACTGGTTTTGGTTTACTGGAAGAGACATTTTTTTTTTCATTTATAGTCTATCTATACTGATCATTACTTCCTACTAATATTATAAATACTAAAAAATCTCTGTCTATCTGTCTATTCGTTTGTCATGTTTTGATGACGTAACAACAGAAGCGATCTTTAAATTTTTCAGGAATATAACTTGCATTTTGAGGTTTTAACCCCTGAACGCGGAAGAAGTCGCTGGCAGTGAAGCTAGTCTAGTATTATCTACTGCACTTCTACACTAATATTATAAAGAGGAAAGATTTAAAAATACAAATCATCACCATCTTTGTTACGAATAAACTCAAAAACAAATTTTCCAATGGAAAGCTACATCAGGGAGTAACATGTAATATGTTAAATTTTATTCCTTTATTCTTACCGAGCGGAACAGCTAGTATTTAATATATATAAATACTATCGACCCGCCCCGGCTTCGCACGGGTGCAATGCTAATACTAGAACCTTCCTCTTGAATCACTCTATCTATTAAAAAAACCGCACCAAAATCCGTTGCGTAGTTTTAAAGATTTAAGCATACATAGGGACATAGGGATATAGGGACAGAGAAAGCGACTTTTTTTTATACTATGTAGTGATTTATATAAAAATGAAGTGTCCCTAACACTATACCTTCCAATTTGGAAAGAAAGAAAAGAAAATTAACCTATATTTATAGTGTTTGGAAGTTCCAAACACTATAAATATAGGTTAATTTTCTTTGGCGTGAAAGCATAACAAACAGACAATCACAAATTTAATTTAACATTAAAAAAATGACACATAACTATGCATGATCATTTGAGGTTATGCGTCATTTTAATAACGTTATTTAAAGTCGTAATAAACAGTTTCAGTCATTCGGTAAGATGAGTAATACGATGGTTTGCGTCACGTCAATGTTAGGTGCCAAATATTACCGAGAAATGAAGATCTACAGTTTAATCTTTGTGTAAATGACGAGTAATTAACATAATTATACATATATTATATTAGAAGGCAAATGTCACGTTTAAGGGTCAAAAAATATAGCTACTTCCTGGTCAAAGTCAAAGTCAAAATATTTTATTCAAAATAGGAACTTACAAGTCCACTTATTGAACGTCATTTCAACTCCACCGCTTCTTGCAACTGGTGGAAAGTGGTTATTTGCAGGAATAAAATACCTCTGCCAACCCCTTCGAAGATAAAGGCGTCATCATTTATTAGAGATGTTGGGATTGCGAATAAATTACCAGTAAAGGCCTTTCCAGAGTGTTTAATTCTTTGGCCCTCAAGTTGAACGCTCCGGCCCACGCCGTGAGGTTGAGGATGAGGTAATTTCGGCGCTCCACGCAAGCTAACGGCGCGCGCTGAAATATTGTCACTTTAATTGCGCGTGCGCAGTCTCGCCAAATTACCCACAATTTGACTGCAATTGGTTATTTCGTTATTTCTGACGAATTAGCAGCATCAGATATGGTTTGACGATGATCGTAATAGTGGGAGATTCATAATTTATTTGTATTTTAATATTAATATTTGTATATAGAACTTGTAGAATATTCTAACCATCTTTTTTAGGTGTCCGTACCCACGGGAAGGTACCCACGGGACCATATTACTAAGAGTCCACATATGTCTGTTCGCCTGTATCTTTAGAAACGGAGTTGGTAGACACATTGTAATTTTCACAAAATGTTGCAGCTGTAGTAACAAATAAAATAAGTAACTAAAATTAAATCAGGTTAAAAAAAAGCCGTCAATGTAATAAAACTCAGG
This sequence comes from Ethmia dodecea, assembly GCA_963855545.1. Classification (NCBI taxonomy): domain Eukaryota; kingdom Metazoa; phylum Arthropoda; class Insecta; order Lepidoptera; family Depressariidae; genus Ethmia; species Ethmia dodecea. The sequence goes on along the minus strand of OY979457.1, from coordinate 12,371,226 downwards.
TGGCTGATAATAATTAGAAATTTTGCACTAATTCCTGGCAAATTATGATATTGCAAGCATTGATGCAACCTCGTTTGCTCCGTATACCTACTTAGTATAAAAAACAGGGTTGTTTATGATACTAAATAAATACTAATATTAAATAAAAAAATACATAATCACTATTACTTCACTACATAGTATAAAACAAAGTCGCTTTCTCTGTCCCTATATCCCTATGTCCTTATGTCCCTATGTATGCTTAAATCTTTAAAACTACGCAACGAATTTTGATGCGGTTTTTTTAATAGATAGAGTGATTCAAGAGGAAAGTTTTAGTATTAGCATTGCACCCGTGCGAAGCCGGGGCGGGTAGCTAGTAATACATATTTCGAAGTTTTAGGATTATTAAATTAAATAAAAATACATATTTCGAATAATCGACTAATTTCATTATTTCAGAAACCCGCGAACAATTTAACAAGTTACTATTCGGCCAGCATCTTTCTATAAGAACACTTTACAACCGCCGTATCTCACAACAAAGACAGCCTAAAGGAAACATCACTTAAACAGACGTTTGCAAAACTTTCTAGATAGTGCCATTCGTTGCTATTAAGATCGGGAACAAAGCAGCCAATCCCAAACAGAAAAACAACAATAACACATTTACAATGCACGCTAATTAACTTACCTCGCGTCCATCTCGACGGCGGCCATCTTAGCAAAATACGGCGCCGTAAATTAAAATTCAAATTGCTCTTTCAAACGTCGAACACTAATCGAACGTCACTAACTGCCTTCTGTTCCTTGTGCAAATAAAAACCATAATCATTTTTAAGACAAAAGCATCAATCCGAACAGCCTTGTTTTTTGAACCCTCCGGGAACTAGCTACCGTGTGCATTTAGCTGTCAAATTTGAAATTGAAATTAGGACGTGGCAAATTGATAGATTTTGGTCAATTTGACGAAAGGTTGTTGTGTTGAATTTACATAACCGTTGTCCGTATCTATTCCATCAAGGGTGATTTGTTTCGACACCTTTTCTTTAAAATTGACAGTTTTGAGGTTACATTTATCATGGTCGATAATTAATTGTTGGGCGCATCACAAAAGTCGATTAAATTTTGGAACGCATCGTTTTGCTTGGAACTCGGCCTTGGCGCGCACGTCTCCATTATTATCTCTTTGGTCTTCATTTGCAACAATGCACTGTTAGTCCGAGTCCGTTTACTGCTAATTGTTCGCGAAACAAATATTTTTAATGATTCGTTCGGAAACGCGCCGATTTTAACGAGTTTCCAGAGAAAATGCAATATTATGGCAACGTTAAAATTTATTTATGTATTATTGTAAATAATAAATGAAACTTGGTAATTGAATAACCATTTGAATATGCAATACAAACGCTGTAATAAAAAGTCAGTTAAAGTAACTACAATGGTAGGTAGGTACTGAAAATTTCTTAATAGAATATATAACTAGGTATGTTGTTTTTAGTTCCATTTTTTGGGATCGGCGCAATTTACGTATCTTTTTCTTCCATAATATATACCTATCAACCGTTATAATATGTTACTTAGTTTACGTATATTCACTCCTTCTTGCTTTAAACAATCCCTTCATCTTTTCGTTGGTCTTCTGTTCTTCATATATTCAACATTCATATTATGCATCTCTTCTTACAATATTAAAAATTAATAATACCTATCTTTATTTATTTGTCTATTTTCAAACCCTTTTGAGCAAACTAGCATGAACTTATTACCTATAATACATATTTATTAACTTTTAAGTATAAGTGTTACGGTGTACCTAACTGAAATATTACTGTATAAATATATATTTACTTACGTATTCAAATTTCAATAAACTTCTGTTTATTTAACTATGTCTGCGGTCGATAGGTATACCAGTTATGTATTTACGATAAAGTACCTATGTTAAGAAGTAAATAAGATTGTTATATAAACTTTAACAATAAGTAGGTATATTGACTATTAATAACAATATTACATAATTAATAATTTATCAGTTTTTTTTTTTATATTGACTATCGTGTAATAGGAACCTTTCTGAATACAATGATGAGATAATATTTATATGATAAATAAATATAGATACGCTTACACCTTATCCCCGAGGGGATTGGCTGAGGTACCTACTTCATTCCTGAAATTATCTACTTGATGTCCGTGTTTTTCTGACCCTTCTTTTATATATATTATATTTATTTTAAACTCTATCTGACAGATGGTAAGGTCATCACCGGAATAATTCTGATGTCTTCCTAAATATGTTAACTAGTCTACTAGTATATATATAGACGAACCTGTTTGCTCAGTTAGTAGTGAACCTGCTGTCTGAGTCAGAGGTCGAGGGTTCGATTCCCGCTCGGGGCCAACATTTGTGTGCATGAACATGTCTTTTGGCTTTGTGTCTGGGTGTTGAATACTTAATAATTAAAGTGCCTATGTTTATCAGTTGAGGGTCTAGTTTGAAGCACCGTGATTAAATTTTGTCCCCCAATTTTTTTTATTTATCTGCCTTAGCTGTCCCACTGTTGGGCAAAGGTCTCCCCCTACATCTTGCTTGACACTTCTCTGACGCCCCTTGTCCTACCAGTATTTCATAAAGATGTAATTTTATTTTTATAAAATTTTATTAGAACTTTGGAATGTGTAATATACAAGACTTAAATACCACATCAATATTAAGACATTATAACCATTGCTTCAGGATATGTTTTAGCTGAGAGAAAAAGCTGTAAAATATACTCTGACCACATTAATGCCTATTTTTTTAATAGGTTATTCAAATTGAAATACAAAAATGATGTTTATTAGATATTTTAGGTCGAGTTCATCTCATCACCTCCGTCGCGATTTATTCACGCCTTTTGTTCTGTTTTAGTAGATTTCAAAAATAAGTAATAATTCCTAAATTACTGATAGGTAATTAATGCTTGCCAGCAAATGTGCTTCTTTGATTGGTAGGTACATGATTATGAAATGCGTTTAAAATATAGAAAATAATAGAGAATCACTTGTAAAAACCTGAAGGGATTTGTCACGATTTTCGTAGCGGCATCGGCACGCAGCGCGCTCTGCGCCCACGCACGGCCCAAGATAATGTCTCCGAGCCGCGATGCTAAGCTCTCCTTATCTCAAATCTAATTTGCCTCTGTCTCACTGTTTTTCAACGTCTTTATCACACAACTCCCAGTTTTAATAACAACAGTCTGTTTGCCCACTAATCCTGGCATCCTCAGTTTGTTGGCGGATGCCAAACGGTAGCTCAAAAGCGTGACATACGGCTCTATCTTATCTGTGGCCACTCCGCAACATATGCCCCTGACGCTGCCTAATGGAACATTTAAGCTAATTCAACACTTTTACCATAAAAACTAAATCATTTGCGCAATGACCCACCCGTCGCCCGACACAGCGTGTGCTGTTTCAAACAGAATTAAATTTCTGTTTCCGCACGCAATTTAATTTAAAATCGCGACAGTAAGTGCGACATTAATGAACGAACACAATAAGAGCGCAGCTTCGAGGAGCATTCGGTTCATGAACGAAGACCGGCTAATTTCCCGCCCTTTCTCCTGTCAATCACACGTCAAGCCCGCGCAAACCGTCTATGCGAAACGGGAATTAGCAATGCGAAAACTCGAAACACAAATTGCATTCCGGTGAACGCAGCAAGAAACACAGGCTATGATTTAGTTAGGTCGTGATAGGGGAGTAAATGAAATTACCTGCGAAAGTGTGGTCATTAAAGTTTTCGCGGTGCGATATGTCAAGTTGACGTTCCGTTTCGCGCGCGAACGCAGCGTGCGTTTGGATACTGCGTCGGGCGTCGGCTAATTTAGCTGGGTTTTGCGTCGTATTAAATTTAAAGGAGATTGTATGTGGATTGATGCAAATTATTACGACAATTTGGCTTAATGTCTTGAGTGAAGAACGACGCGTGCTGTGGTTACACGGCATTTTAATTTTAACCGCTCATTTGACTTTATAAGTGCGCGTTAGAATCTAAAGTTTATACTAATACTAGGTGAAAATATTGCATGTTTGCGTGCCGCCATTAGAGGCCTGCCAAGAAATATGCAAACCAGTTTCAGGGTTCAATTAAGGAAATGAACCTTTTGGTCTTAGGCACCTACGCCTCAACCGGCTCGTGATAAAAATAGAAACATATGCACATCTGTTCAAAAAAGGTATCCAAGTAATAGAACAGTTTTTAATTTGTAAGTAGGTAACCACCTAGGTACATACATACTTATTTCTGTATTTATATTGTACTGTAACTATATATATTTTGCTACGACGATACCAATCACGCGGTGCCGCTTCTATTGATTTGTGTTTGCTATACGTAATTATCGAGTGACCAATGGCTTTGCCCGCGTTGAATCCGTTTTTTCCCGTTCCCGATTGAATTTCCAAAAATCCCTTCTTAGTGCTCACTCAGGTCATTTAAGGAACCTTAGTGCAAAATTTCATGCTTCTAAATCAAGTGACTTACCTACGTTTTATGTTGATGTATCAATCAGGCATTCAGTCAGTTTCTTCTACACTTCTACACTAATAATTTAAAGAGGAAACGTTTCTATTTTTGAGTGTTTGTAACGAATAAACTCAAAAACTACTGGACTGAGATTAAACATTCTTTCACCAATGGAGAGCTACATTATCACGGAGTAACATAGGCTGTATTTTATCCCCGCATTCCCACGGGAACGGTAACTAAGCAGGTGAAACCGCGAGACGCTGCTGTTTAAGTTTAGTAGGTATATATAACAGGTGACGGATTTTGAGTGTTTGACGAAAATTAAGTCTAACTGTCAGATTTGTTGTTCCATCCTCCTCTTACGACCAAGAAAACAAAATCTGATAATAATAATAAAACAAAACCGCGGCAGAGGTCGCTACAAGTCACCAGTTTCATCGTCAAGTTATTTTACGGCCAAACTAAATTATTATTATCCCCATTTCACGTTGCATGTTCGCATGTTTAAAATAAACACACACATCGTTATAGCAGTCATAATTCGCTGGAAATAGGTAAACTATCGCGATTTGTGCAATGTTAATCTGCATAACGTAAACATGGGCCAGACGCATACCCCAGAATAGCTGATGCTCCAGCACACAATATCTACGTGAGAATGGATTATGAGCAATTTTTTTTGTTTGTACAGTCAAGAGCACATTTAGCCAATCTTCATAGACGAGTTTAGGGTGCCTATTGACCTTTCTAATGTACCCTTAGGAACCACCAAAAAAAGTATTTTTTACACCAAAGGCCTGAGGCCCTGTTTTCCAGGGTGCGCCTCGAGGAGGCGACTACCATCACACTCAATTCAAACCAAGAAATACAGTAGCTGCTGATAATTGTTTCAGATAATGACAGATTGTGCAAACTGAGTATTTGTACAGTCAAGAGCACATGAAGCTAGTCGGACAGGCGATTGTAATAAGAACGACTACAAAGTCCATTGTGTCACAACGTTACGTTACAATGCTCATTTTACCGATTACTTAGGTACTTGGACATGTTGAAAAGCCATTATCACCTAAAAGAAGAATTGAGTGTGGTAGTGTTAACAGTCGTGAATTCTACGAACCCAAATCTATTCGTGGGTTTATGAGGTACTAGCTTTTACCCGTGGCTTCGCTCGCGCACGTTTATTTCACCCCCTTAGCAGATGAATTTTGCAAAATCCTTTCTTAGTGCCTACACAGTATAAGCTATCTATGTGCAAAATTTCAAGTCTCTAGACCCAGCGGTTTAGGCTGTAAGCTGTAAGTTGATTGATACATCAGCAATTAGTTAGTCAGTTTATCATTTTATATCCTGATTGTTGATCCAAGGGTCTTCACACATGAGGAAGTATGGCCCCTATATCTCCAACACAAAAAATAGAGTGAAAATTGGGTATTCTGACAATCTTTAGAGAATAATGAATGATTTTGAAAACGAGAGTCTAGAACAGCCTTTTGAAAAATTAAATTAGGAACACTCTGTGAACTAGTGACGTCAATACATCCACTTGAGTACAATCTGGCACTTAGAGCTAGTGTGTATGTCCAGTAACTCGTGTAAATAAAATAACCCCATTGCTTCCAATGTTGACACTTCCGAATTTTAGGCACCTTGTTTTAGCGATGTTGCTACACTAAAAAACTTTCCATTAAATTCTGACATATTCTATTTCTGTTTTGGCTGATTGAAACTTATCTCATAAAATAAATCATTTTACGCTTTTTATTCCCGAGAAGTAGGCAGAGGTATTCCAGTTCCGGAAATACACACGTTTCACCAGAATATAGTAGGTACTTTGGTTCCCTAAACGTGATAGGTAGTGAGCCCATCGCCGGACAATCGTTTGCCCCCTTTTTTTATTTAAAAAAAAATAGATACGTGCAACTTAAGGACATCTGTTTTACTCGACACTGGCATAAAGCACAAAATGTGCAAACGCCAAAAAAAAAAAAGGACATCTAACAAATAAGAGCTACTACTCCCTTAACGAATTTATTAGTGATAAGTATAAGTAAGTAAATATTAATAAATAGTATTTAAGATATTTTATTTAGCTAAGGTAAAAATTTTTAACTAAGTAGTTTTGTTAATTTAACGAATATAGCCCTCTCCAAATTTGCTGTGCCTCTACGAGGCGTCATATAGTGTTTTATGTAAACATGTAAGCCTATATGTACTGTGCAATAATTTGAAATAAATAAAATCTTATGCAAAAGCATCTTTACAAATTTTTTTAATCTGGTCTGGCTTACGACCTAAGGACTTCTTACTATCATACATTTATGAAGTCTAGGTAGGTAGTACCTATGCACCGCAGAACTTCATCTTGATGAATTTCGAAGTGGAAAGCGAGACTACTATAAAAACCAACCTAAAATTGAATTGATTCTACTTTCTATCATTCAAGCTTCTACTCTACTTGTTTTCCTAAAATATATTATTGTTTTAAAAGTGAGTCAATGTTTTCAGTTAGTCTTAATTATTTTTTAAATGGCCATTATGTTTTCACCACCTCAAAAGGTTAATAACTGGTAGCCGGCACCGCCCACCTGTGACGGACAAACATACCACAAAATTTATGACCTATTATTCTCGCCACAACCAATAAATCCATCAAACATTCGCATCGAACGTGTTAATTCACCGCTATAAATCACCCTCCAAACTCCATAGGACGCCATCTTATAGGCCTACCAAATCGAAGAGGAACATTCCAAAAAGAACACTCAAAAAAGACAGGTGTCGCTAAAACTGGCAGGATAAGTCGACTACAAACCATAAACAAGCGCTGAAAAAACATTTACTTCGAAAATAGAATTCGAATTCCCGCGCCTAATTGCGTTCCCGCCAATGAGAGGAGGGCGGGTGTGAGAGGGATATTTTATTTTTTGGTGAGGAAGAGTGAGAGAGCCGAGCGAGGCCCCGCCCTGTTAACAACATGGCGTATGTGTTGATTGGCGGGCTTTGTGCGGGTGCCTCCCCGCGCGGATGGAGTGACGTATGGAAGGAGCGCGGGAAAGCGGAAGGCTACCGGGAAATGTCGCGGTGAGTCACGATTGGCGCGGGGGGCGGGGGCCGCGGGAAAGCCGACTTATTCCATGTTCAAATTAAGTGTGTGTGGGCATAGTGTAGGCTCTATTAATAAAAAAAAAACCGGCCGACTCGCGCACCGAGGGTTCCGTACAACCTTGCAAATTTATGGTTTTCGTAATTTTTCCTTTATCTATGCTATAAGACGTTGCTTCGTACCAAATTTCAAGATTCTGAGTTCACGGGAAGCACCCTGTAGGTTTTGATTCCCTTGCAAGTGTCGAAAATTTGCGGCATAAACGGCTGTATCTTTTGATTGCGTTGGCTTAGAAGTTTGGTTTTTTCACAGCTTCAAGGGACAGTAGACCTGAGTAATTGATATAAATTTCAGCTTCATACCTCCACGCGTTCCTGAGAAAAAGGGTCTTGACAGACGGACGGACAGACGGACAACAAAGTGATCCTATAAGGGTTCCGTTTTTTCCTTTTGAGGTACGGAACCCTAAAAAGCGAAAAGCGTAGCCATTTCAACGGTTTACATTTGACAAGTTTGACCAGAAGTTTAATAATAGTTTTTCAATGTGACTACCGCTACTAAATAAAAAAAAATAAGTAGGTATCATGGCTATGATAGAGCTTTACTTACTTATAGGTATTGGTGATTTAATATTTTTTTTGTGCTATGATATAACTACCCCATTTTCCACGACTTGAAACACTTGACACGAATGAAAATAGCCATAATTCTCATGATGCAATCTTTTTAAACGTAAAATTTCATCCAGCTCGGTACAGTAGGTAAGCTGTAAAAAACGTAACAAACAGAGTTAATTATTTTATAAGGTACCTACTAGCTTTTACCCGCGGCTTCGTTCGCGCACGTTTATTTCACCTGAATTTTGCAAAATCCTTTCTTAGTGGATATGGCCTACACTGTATAAGCTATCTATGTGCAAAATTTCTAAAAAAGGCTGTGCGTTGATATATCACCAATCAGTCAGATTATAATTTTATATGTAGATTTAAATGGAGCAGTGATAGCCCAGTTAAAGATCCCGCTTCTCATTCGTGAGGCTCGAATCCTGGCATATACCAATAAGTTTTTCAAAAAGCTTAGTTAAATACCTACATTATTTATCACTAGCTTTACCGTGAAGGAAAACATCGTCAGGAAACCCGCAACTCAGATGTTTATTCCCGTTCCCGTGAAAATTTCCGAAAATCCTTTCTTAGTGCACTTACGTCAAGGATCCTGTATTCGGCTGAGTATTGATTAATCAGTTAATCAGACAGGCCGTTTCTTCAGATAAACATTAAACACCCAGAAAAGAAACGAACAGACATGCCATCTACACAAACGGTAGCCCAGAGCGGGAATCGAGCAAGCGCCCTTAGACTCAGAAACCACTACTACCAACTAAATCAACATAACGTCAACTTCTCCATTTGGGTACCTACTAAATTAAAAAAACAAAGGAGAATGTGTGGAGTGAAACTGTGTGTTAAATTGAGGAATTCGGATATACGATAGAAGTGTAGAATAGTAGATAGAATTAATTCTGAGACATGTGTAAACAGACCCGGTCCGGCGATGGGCTCACCACCTATCACGTTTAGGGGTCCAATATATCTCGTAAAATGTGGGTATATCCAGTAAAGGAATACCTCTGCCTACCCCCTCGGGGATAAAAGGCGTGAGTGAGAGTGAGATAGAAGTGTGTTTGAGAGATGTTGTGACAAGGATAGAAATGGGTAACGAAAGAGATTTATGGTGCGAATGTTGAAAGAATAACAATAATATAATAACAAATTGTGGGACCCAATGTACATACACACGACTATTCAGTCCCAAACTAAGCAGAGCCTGTACTATGGGTAATAAACAACAGCTGATAAACATACTTAAATAAATATTAAACACCCAGACACGAAGCCAACAGACATGTTCATGCATACTAATGTTGGCCCCGAGCGGGGATCGAACCCGCGACCTCCGGCTCAGAATGCAGGGTCACTACCAACTGAGCCAACAGGCCCGTCAAAAGAAGGATGCAAGGAAAGAGGACTCTCCAGAAGAACGTTCACGGATCAAATTAGTGACGTCCTTCAAAAAGCTGTGGTCCGGAGTCCGGAGTGCGAACAATAAAAGAGCGTGCATAAAAGGCTTATGGATGTGAAGGAAGCGAAAGAAGTATGCAGAGATCGAGCGAAGTGGCGATCCGTCGTCTCTGCCTACCCCTGTGAGAGAAAGGCGTGAGCTGTATGTATGTATGAAATTTAAAACCATTTATTTCTTGGTTAAAAAAATATAAACTCTTAAAACACAATCGCACATATTTCCAAAGATGGCTTCACCCTTCATAGTATTGACCAAAGACGTTTAAAGAAAAAGTTTCTATCTAATGATTTTCTTCCAACCTCTTTGGTATTGACAGTCATCCCTCACAAGTCAAGAAAGCCTTTTGCCGCGATCCACCGGCTTTTAGAACATAAGTACCTGTAGTACCTACGTTTTAGCACAAAAACAAAACGCCTGCTAAAAATGGCATAGCAATAATTGATTGTATCATAATAGCGTATTCATGCTACTACATACCTCTATGACATTTTCGAAATCGGGGACTTTTCAATGTGTTTTCATAATTAAACTCGGATTGATTAAGATTATACACAATGCACAGGATATACCTACCTACTGTAAACAAAAAATGTGTCAATATTTTTAAACCTGCAGGTATAGGGCTTAAATATATTGAAAAAAATATATGTTGAAGTGAACTTACCCCTATAATGTGCATAATAATATTAAGTTTTTAATAATATTTTATTTGTATTATTTAGTTCACCACATAATGTTACACTACGTCATATTATGTAAACTAATTAAACTAGATTAACACAGAGCCCACCCTGGATCGCACCCTGCCCAAATGTGCCCAAGATGCTAGCGGCGTTGCCACGCTGGATGGCCAAAAATATTCTTTGGACGAGGTACTACCCAGAGCGAGGGTCAAAGCCCTTCTCCCAAGGCGTTTCCCTATGTCCCCAATAACTTTCTTGGCCTCCGCACCCCACGTACCAACTGTCTCCACTGCCATAGGTACTCTACTACGAACAAGTATGTTGATTTCAGGTCAGCATACTTGGCATGTTTGAGACGGGCCGCCAACGCCCGCCGCAGCAGCCGGGCGGAGCATTGTGCTTGAAGGTAAGAAGCTGCATGTAGCATCAAACAGGGGGCTACGACCACGCTCCCAAGGGATCAAGGTAAGACCATCTGGGCACTTACCGTCTGATCTCGCACACGCAGCTAGCCGACGCGGACCCGTTCGGAATTCAAATTCCGTTTGACAGATGACTTTGACTTCTTTAGGGAGTTCTTGAGAATGTCTAAGTGGCGTTTGACTGGACTCGACGAGGTGTGAATGAGCAATTTCCTAAAACCCGAAGGTTCTAAAGTACAGGGCAACGTTTGCGGAAATCAAATCACGCCGAATTGCGTCGAGGGTATCATTGTCTAGCCATGTACCCAAGTTAGGCTGCCGGCTGGCTAGGCAAAGCTTGAAGCCAGGCACCATGTGTATATTGTATTATATAAGTAGGTGTACATGTATAAGTCATAGGAAAAATTTAAAAGTGCGTGTAGGATTATACAATAGTAATAAAATGTATATCTTACATACTGAAAAATTAAAATGAAATTATAATTAACATAATCAATCAATAAACATTATTAACTAATTGATAACATACAATACAAAATTTTCAACTATAAATTAAATACCTCCTCCTAAGCATCACATCGAGGCAGCGTACCCATACAGCTTTTCTAGTTAAAATATTACAGGTCTGACACCAACTGCAAACGAAAGTCTGTGTCCACAGGTGACAAGAGTATAGACCGCGTGGCTTGGCTACCTACTTAGACAGATAATACCCAAATAGTGGTAGTAATAATTAGACAATACAAATTCACCCACATGCGGAGCCACCTACAGCACAACCTTGAAAGATCGGCGATAAATCAATCGCCTCCTGTTTTGACAGTTGCACGACGCCATCTTGAATCAGCGGGGGTTGCGTGTGTGGTCTCTTTTGACACTTCTTAAGAAACGGCGGGAAACATAGAAAAGCTGATATGATTCGGGTGACCTTTCTCATAATATAGATGGCTAGGCCAACCATTCTGTTACTCTTCTTCTTACACTAAATATTTTATTTGGAAAAAAGGCTACGTAATCGAAAACTGGTAGGTACCTACATATTTATACGATACTGTACCTTATAGGTACTTACTCGTAGATGACCTTTTAGAATGTTGATATGTCTGAAAGATTGTCTCGAATAGGCTCCAAATCGGCTCGATTCATTTTAATGAAATTTTTTGGGATTGTGAAAAGAATTTTAACTTAAATGTACACCTACGAGTATGTTCCATTTCTATATCTATATCATACTTTACAAGATATGGATAAAAATAAGAAAACCGAAGCGAGTGCGGGTCACTAATTATGAACAAAACTTTTTTTCTACATTTTCGAGAAAGGCACAGTAGTATTCCAAAAATATATGTCATAATTTCTATTTTTTTTTTTATGACACCACAACTTTTTAAAAAAAAAAACATAAATAATTATCGAAACGGACATTTGTCTACATTTTGAAAGCTAAAAAACTGCTACTTCCCGCGCAATGCGCAAACGCATAAAATCAACATAGAAAACGAATTCATGGCGCGATGTGCCAGTCTAATTAGGCAGCTGCTGCGACGATATATCGCCCGTCTATCGTGTCGTGTTTATGTAAATCAGAATGAGGGTACACTTTACACATTTGTAAAATTATATTACAAATATGGCAACACCTTCTTTGATGGCATAATCAGGCAGGCAGGTCATTCTGACTCTCACGAACTGAATTTATATAAATAAATTTAAAAGCGACATACTACTGAGGACGATATTAATAAATATGATCATGCTTTCATGCCAGAGGGGGACGGTAAAAAAAAGTATTCCATCTCGAAAAATATCCACTTTTCACTGTAGAGACCTCAGACTCCTTTCATTCTCCCCATTGCTTGATATTTCGATCCATACCTTGGGGTCTCATTGTCTATTGACAGTTTTAATCGCAATCGGCTTCATTTGACGTATAGTACGGCCGTTGTTTTCCTTCACCGTCGAGCTAGTGATAAATATGTACGTAAGTTTTTGAAAAACTCATTGGTACATGCCAGGATTCGAACCCGAGCCTCACTGATTTTCGGCCGGCTCTTTAACCGTAAGGGCTATCAGCTCTGAAGTTTCGCAAATGGCTGCGCAGTAACATTCTGTAGCGACCATTTGGTGGTACGAGGGGGTTTGCGCTGGCGGAGCCTATGTTCAGAGAAGCCAAGTTAAAACGGCCGTACTGTACCTAGGTACTTACATTTTATTGTACGTCTATCATTATCGTCAGTGTTTTAGAGCAAGAGATGTCTGCAAAATAAACGTCGAATATTAGATTCCAAATTAGAAAATAAGGTCACTGATTCGAAATACCTTGAAGGAATAATGTTAAAAAGGACAAACATACATACATATCATCACGACTTTTTCCCGAAAGGGAAGGTAGAGACAGTGGCCACTAGCTTAACACCATCTCCCAATCCGCGGTGGGCTCGCGTGGGAGATTAAAGTCCATACTTCCTCATTTGTGAGGAAAGACCCTTAGCTCAGCAGTGGGCTGTTTGGGGTTGATGACGTAAGGTAGAGACAGTAGACCGCCACTTACTACGATTCGGGCACACCACCTCTCGCGCTTCACCTACCTACATCCAGCATTCGGTCCATATTGACTCGTCAGTTAAAAAGAAGCGAAGCTACAGTACGGCCGTTTTAACTTGCCAGCTCTGAAGTTGCGCAAATGGCTGCGCAATAACATTTTTAGTGACCATTTGGCGGTGCGGAGGCATCTGCGCAGGTGAAGTCTATTATGTGAGCAGCCAAGTTAAAACGGCCGTACTGTATAATCGGGTACCCACAAGTGTAGATATATGTTTCAACGTCTAGAACAAGATGCAGTGATTGCAGGAAGCGTTAGCCGGAACCGTGCCGTGTCGTCTGCGATAGCGGGGAACGAGGCAGGAGCGACAGCGACTATATTATAAAGTTACTAGCGACCCGCCCCGGCTTCGCACGGGTGCAATGCTGAATTTTCTTTGCTATAAACCATCCCTGGACCCACTCGAACCCACACAAAAAGTTTCATCAAAATCGGTCCGCCCGTTCTGGAGTTAAATCGTCAGGAAGGAAAACCCGACTTATTTTTATATAGTAGATTGCCCCGCTTCTTCTCCTCAACTACTTATACATAACGAAGCGGTGTATCGCAATGACTTTCAATAAAAGGACTTATAAAATAAGCCCCTACATTGAAGAAAACTTTTGACTTGACTTGACTTTGGTCATTTTAAATCACGTGCAAATATTTTAATGGTAGGTAACAAATATGAAGGATAAATAGAATTAACATAAAAAAGAACGTTAGTTTTTTTTGTTATTTTCTAACGAAAATATTATTATTTTGAAAACATGCATTGCATAAACCCTCATTACCGTAATAAAACGCCACTTTTGTCGAATTTCTTATTTATTTATTTTGATATTTCCGGGCAACTTTTGATTGAGTAATAGTGTGCATGTATTGCTTAGTAGAGCGTGTTAGTTTGTTTTTAATTTTTTGTAATAATTGATGTTATCTAGCAAAGTAGGCTATGAAAAATAAAAATCATTTCCGAAAATTGATTTTGAGAAAACAATATAAATAACCTCTCGCCTTTTATCCCCGAGGGGGTAGGCAGAGGTAGGTATTCCAATTCGGGAAATACCTATTTCCCGAGAATATTGAAATTTATTTCGATCCCTAAACGTGATAAACGCTCCATATTTAATCTTGTACCACAACAAACGCAAATTTCTTCGCGATACATTAGTCGGCGAAGTTGTAACGGAGCCCGCGGCGGCCGCGTAATCATTGTTGTAATGAACCTCTATTGTAATCAGTTGTTTTTTTTCAATAACCGTAGGTACCTACCTATAAAGATATTTTAGATCAGTTCCTGTAGAAGACGAGAAAAAACGGTGACACCATTTTTTTCTTGTAAAATTAATGAAATATGAAATATCTATCACTGTTTGGTATTTTTAGTTAAATAGAAAATATTTGTTTCAGTTTTGGTAGTTTTATGATGTTTTTATTATTATTTTAGAACATTTCAAAAGTTTGAAACCAACAAGCCTTAATAAATTATTTGACCTCTTTTCAAATTCCGAAGAAAAAACAATAAGCAAAAGAATGACTTTTCTGTCTGCCGATCATAGTTTTTTACCGGCCAGTCAATTAAAATATAAATCATGTCATACACTTTCAAAAACAATATTTTAGAACGAGCTTAATAATTGGCAATTATGCAATTCACTGCAGATCCATTTAGGTGCATGACGAAGACATAAACTGATCAAGATACACGTAATAAATTATGTCCTACAACTTTCTCTTGCGACATTAATACCAACCATATCATGGGCAACAAAAACAAAACTCATCCCGCACATAAACTTCAAAACAAAACCAAAATGCGGTTTTAACTTCACCTTATTAAGCCCAAATAATACTTTGAACACGTATCTAATCACGATCCACTGTCACTTTTATTGCTGCTTTCTCTTTTGCCTCTGTACTCAATGCTGCATTTCTTCTCACCAAAGATTACAAGTAGCGAGCAAACTTGCCAATGTATTCGTAATGGGTACTCGTAACTCGTAAAGACCTAGTGACGTGGTAAGGAGACAGTATCGCTTAGTGGAAAGGCGCTGCGTTCATTTCACCCAGTATAAAACAGTCGGGGGGCATACAGACTGCATCAGTCAACACTAAGAAGTCGACAGCACCTAAACCATACAACATGATCGCTTTTGTAAGTGTTTTTATTATTTTTTTTGGTGACAAAAGTGCGTGATGTAATTTGACGGAACTAATACAGTTGGTAAATAGGCCGGAACGGTGTTCGGAAGTCACGTTTGGTTTGGTCTACTTTGCACACTAGGCTGAATGGATTTAAATGCATTTGCTCTTTTATAATTAAATGTGTAAAGCGATGTTCACACGCTCCAATTAATCAAGAGTGTATAATTTTGACATAATGCACTACTGATATGATATTTATCTGTGATTGTCTTTCTAGTCTTACAGCACCTATGTTATGTAAAGCGTGAACTTCCTGAACCGGAGGTGAAGGGACAATCACTTTCCTCATGTTCAACCGCATCTTACTTAACCGGTGTTTATAGAATGGCGGCAACACTTCAGATGGATCCATTCCTTTCCTTATTGTTAACAGCGAGTTAATCTTTATAATCAGACTCTATCATTTCAAAACGAATGTTCATAAGTTTATTTGCTTTAGCAAGGCGTACCCAAAAAAGATTCCTTCAAAAGCTTCGAACAGTAGACTTTTTTAAAATACTTAAAAGATTTTTGGCTCTGAAATACTTACATAAAACTTTTTTTGATCACCACTCAATCTTGAACTTTGGGTGCTTCACCAGAAAAATAAACAGCCTATCTATATATAACATGAGGACCCTGAAAACATTTTGTCGACGCTTATCTCAAGCATTCGTCTCGAACTAGAGTACCTAAGCAGACAACATTTTGTCACGGCTATCATGTTATCCCGTGAAGGTAATTTAATTTTCCATCTTTGCGTCACTTCTCGACATCAACTAGTCTACGGAAGTTCTTATGATAATATTCACTTACCCAAAGCTCCAGCTCCATTCCACATGACGTTAAAAAGGGCTGAACTTTGTTGCTAAGTTTGTTGCTGGTACTTCTCGGGGTACTGCACTTGGAACCAGCAACGCGATGGAGAGCTGCTGTTTACATTCAGACAACCTGCATGGACGAGTTTCGAGTCCCTAGACTATTGACATTGCTAAGTGTAATTTTTACCTACACAAATAAATTATGACTTTGACCTAACTTTCTAACCTTAAAACCCGAAAATTCCAGAAAATAACAGCCGTCCTCATCCTGGCCGCCGCTGCCACGGCGCGCCCCTCCGAAGAATGGGAGCCGGAAGGTCACTCCCACACGGAACACACGAAGCCGTACCACGTGACGGTGGTGAAGAAGATCGGGGTGCCAGTTCCCCACCCAGTAGCGATCTCCGTGCCCCAGTACGTCAAGATTCCGATACCACAGCCCTACCCAGTGCACGTCACCGTAGAGCAACCGATCCACGTGCCTGTTTACAAGGTGAGTTCTATGCGCGTAGTTTGTAAAATAAGATTAGTTTGTTAATGCGGGTAGTTTGAAAAATGAGGGTAGTTTACAGAAAGATCCCATAACAGGAATGTACCGTCCAATTTTCAAGTTTCTCTAGCTTTATTAGTTTAGGCTGTGAGCTGATGACTCAGTGAGAATGGTTTTCTCTCTTTATTTTTTTTAGTACAATATATAACAGAGCAAGCAAGAAAATTGCATTCATGGAAGTAATAGCAATATCTACATATGTATATTATAGGGAATTAGATAAATAGAGGAATTTGAATAACGAGGGGTTATTTCGGAATGTAAGGTTATCTTACGCGTAACATTTGGCTATGCTTCAATCAGCCAGAAAAAAACTTAAAACGAGTCGTGAAATCATTGGGTCACGAAATGTAGGTAATACCTAGTTTACAAACATCTTTAGAACTCAACAATAATCATTAATCCAACCAAACCACAGAACACCGAATACTTTTCTAAGGATCATAGCAAGTTTTCTCTTTCATTTCTAATATAAGTACTTAACCGCAGAAAGAGAAACGCAGCAATTTCCATTTACAACTATGTAAAGCCCGTAATAATTGTGTCACCGCCATTGTTTATCTTTTTTACTCGCGTCGTGCAGCAAGTGACATAAGTGCACCATTCATAACTGCACCGATTATATAATGCAACTGGCCACAACGAAAGTAAAAGTGACAGCCAGTGGACCGTGCAAAAAAAAACAGTTCACCATTCCCGCGCAATCTTGATATGGTGGAACGTTCTAAAATTAAAAATTGATATAGAATTCAATTTTGGAATGTGGAATAAATTTTATAAGAACAGTTTTTTCTCTACCGAATATTTTTTTTGCAACAGTATGTATGTTTGGCTGCCTGGTCAAATGAGATACTTTATATGATCTGTCTGAACAAAAATTAGTATGGAATGTATTTAGTACTGACCTGGTGGCGTCATCATTATTAGTACTCGAATCGAAATACATTTACAGAGATGTTTTGGGATAACCTTTCTGATGAATGATTACTCGATATTTAATTTCGTTACATTTGAGCTACACACAATGTGATGCTCGAATCGGCTATCGTTTTAATTCCATTAAAATCAACAAAATAATTAATAAACAATACTTTTTTTTACAGGTCGTGCCTCATATCGTAGAAAAGCCAGTTCCTTACACCGTTGAGAAGCCAGTGCCTTATGAGGTCGAGAAGCCTTACCCCGTCGAGGTTGAAAAGAAGGTCGAGGTCCCAATCCCCAAGCCTTACCCCGTCCACGTGCCCGTCTACAAACACATCTACCACCATAAGGGAGGAAAGCACTAAGAGAAACGAAAAATAATCGTGGCATCAGGCATAATAAAACTTACGCCTTTGCCGCTAAAATATAAGGCTGTATGAGCGAAAAAGTAAAAAGCTTATTTTGTAAGCAACTTTTCTCGCTTCTCGATTCGAATTTCGTTTGGATTCCGTCGAATGGTGTAAATAAAAATTAAGACTCGTGTAAATATGATGGAGATGTATTTCCATCAATTTGACTACAGTTTGTTGTGATATTTATTTTGTTGCAAAAGTTTGTGATTGTTGTTGCTTCTTGCAACCCTTGTTGACTATTGTGTAATTGTTGTTGATTTATTTGTAAGTTTGTTTATTACAAACATTAATTTTATGAACGTTTTTTACTCATCATAACTGAAACCCTATTTTAATTTAATCAGTGGACATTGTTTCAAAGTTTAGAGAGTACCTACCTATTAAATAATAAGTACCTAGTACAGCAAAAAAGTAAGTTTGTAGAATTTTATTTTGAAATGCGAGGTGTCTTTAGGTTTATCTTATCCCCGGGGTGGTCATATAGTACATTTTTATCCGACTGCACAAGATGAAGGCCTTTTTATACACATTCGGTTTCACATTAATTCAACAAGTAGCCCTACTATCTAAGACAATCTTTGGATATCTGACGGCATTTGGTTACCATTGGACGTTGAATTTGAATTGGGACTCAAAATGGCGTCCGCGCATATCGCGCTATCCTTCTTTATAGAATACAGAAGAAAAAGGACAGAAACAAACCATAGATTATAGAGTAATGTCAAATATGTAAAAACCGACTAATTTGATATGTCACTTTTATCCATGACCTCCTTACATCGTTGCCAAAATTTTTAAAAACCTGTATTTGGATAAGATGTGAATGCGTCCATAAGGTTCAATTTTGTTATTTTGACATTTTTGACGTTGTAAATAAATATGGCGCTTATTTATGTCCCAAAGCGGTGGAAAAGAATAGAGCTAACTTAAAATTAGGAATTTTAGGTGGTTTGCAGAATCGAGTCCATTATTTGCAAAGTAATCTGTCTGCTTTCACACTGCACTAGCGGTCAAGGCCCGGCCGATGACTCCAAATCCTCATACATCTACATCTCCAAATTACACGTCTCACATTACCACTATTGTATAGAGCGGACGGATGCTGTACTTTGTAAGGAAGTAATGGACGATATTTGTTGCGAATTGCCGTTGTTCCACAGATTATGTAGGTAGTGTTACAGTAGTATGATGTGTTGATTGAATTGCCGATGTGTAAAAGTTGTGCGATGTATTTATTATACAATGTGATATTTTATTTCATAACAAATAAGCATTTAATTTACTAGCAAAGTTTGTGTTTTTAAAAAGGAGGGATAGACCGGTTGGAACCTGAGTGCATGTATGCTATACGTTTGTGCCGTTTGCGGTATAGACCATGGAACCGTATGGTCCGGAGGCGCGGCAGCTTTTCAAGGAGCTGTCAGAACGTTTGGTAGAGGCTTCTGGTGACCAAAGGACTGGCAGTTATCTTTGTCAAAGGATCTGGGGGCCAATTCTACTAAATTTCAACGGTTACAGTTGGATGACAATGACAATGACATGGTCAGTCGATGGTGTTATTTGCTATGAAAAGTGTCAAAATAACACCATTGTCTGACCACTGATATGTCATAGTCATCCAATTAAGACCGTTGACATTTAGTAGAATTGGCCCCCAGCTAGCTATCCAGAGAAGGAATGCAGTATTCATGCCACTTACCCACATGGTTCCTCTTGAAAACGTATTTTGGAATGAGGGTGTTCTGAAATGATGACCACCAGGTGGCAGCACCTAGGCGTTTGGTCCAGAAAGCTGTCAAAACTGTCAGAGCGCGTATATTTTCTATTACTATGTCTGATTTTTTTGAATTTTCTAATAAAATTAAACAAGTATAACGAATATTCTTTCCAAATCGAAATGCCACAATGTTGTGCAGTTCCTATGTGCTCAAAAAAACCGAGTGGTCATAAGTTTCCTAAGGACAAAATACGTTTAAAACAATGGCTCGTAGCTTGTAACTATTCGTAGAGATCGGTTTACGCAATGTTATTAAGTTACTACTGGGTTTACGTCTACAAATAATAGTCGTATATGCCAAGATCGCTTTAGTAATAACGATTACGAGCTGCCAACAGACTCAGTGTTAGAGAACCGTAAGTATTTTAAAGTTTTATAAGCACAATTAAGTCTTTCTTGTTGTGTAATTTTAAAAAACTTAAGCTCAAGTGCAAGTACCATAGCACTCAACTTTTAAAGATTTTGCTACATGACATCATAATAATAATTTGGTATACCTATTTCATTGTAAAGTATGTAAATGGAGACTAATGCCTTTAATTTAGTGAATTTCTTAATAAAACCATACCTATTTATTTGATGTTTCAGCCAGGCTAAATTTGAAAAAAATGCAGTACCGAGTAGATTTCCATGGAATGAAGCTATGATTTATTACACCACAAAAGAATAGAACAACAACGTTGTTGTTTGGATCGCGATACAAGATCAAAATATCAAAATGTATATCTCTTTATACAAGTGATATGCTTTTACCAGATTATAATATAGGTACCACAATTTCTGAAAAATACCGATGGACAGTTTAAGACTGATCAGCTGATACGACAAATACATGTTGAAAGACTAATTGCTGGTTTAGCTAAAACATTTGAGATTTTAAGTGGCAAGTTAGATTCCAAACTGATGCCTCTTGCAGACCGCATAATATTTGTTTGTTTCATGATGACAAATTTTAAAAGTAATATTATTATGTAGATAGACATATCTCTAAAAACATTATATTTAGTTATTTCATAATAGATTTTTTTGGCAAAATAGAAACAATGTATAAATAAGTTTTATTATTTACTTTCCTTTCTACACTACAAAACCTGGACAAGCTAGCTATAGTTATTCTTTGGCAGAACTATAACAACCATATTTTGTTTTTGCTATTGCTGGTAAAAAAATATATTTAAAATAAAAATCCTTTATTTGTGGAACTATAATATTTTCAATAAATATATCATCTCTTGATGTTTATTATCTTTCATCCACATTCGTCCATATGAACAAATCACAGCTTTCTCTACCCGGAACAAGTAATTGTGTTTGAATTTGGTAGTAATAGCTACTGTTTTCTTTGAGTTGTAAACAATTTAAACTGTAAACCACATGTGGATAGTTTTCTAGCCCTATACACTCATCCTTTATGGAAAATGGACATTTAACTTCCAATAGTATAAGGTATAGTTTTAATTCGGCAACCCTTTTTTGTCCATACGCACGATCCATTTAGATAATATTAATTTTAGGAACTAAAACCCAGATACTAACATATAATATCATTGCTAAAAACTGAAAAACGCTATGCAAAATTGCAGAAACTGTGTTTTGACAGCGCGCATGACCTCATGACTAAGTGGCGCCACCTAGTGGCGTAAATTTTCGTAAACACCCTCATTAATTAATTATAAATAAATCCTATGAATATAAATAAATCCTACTTTAGTACTGTTTGAAAATGAAAATGTATTTATTTCTGTAGGTAATAAAGGATTTCACCTAGAAAAGTCCATAGTCTAATAACAGTGCATCCTCTTCCATGAAGATTGGCTGGCTGGTTTTCTTATACGACTTCAAAAAATAAGAAGGAGGTTCTCAATCTAATCGATCGAGATTCGAGACCGAGAGAGGACCGCGAAGTGAAAAACTGTTTTTTATCCCGGAAGTACGTACTATGTATGTCAGTAAAAGTTAATAAATAAGTAATAAATATACCTACACGCCACGCCGAAGAGACTAAGAAAACTTCCTATTTTGGAAGTACAAATTTCGCACCGGTGTACTTTATAATTATGGTAGATAGATAAGACAGTGTACAATAAAATTGTATGATACGGCTAACCAATGACGTCATCGCGCAGCTAGCCAAACGAGCTCAGAAATAAGAAATAATCATAACTCCGTAACAGAGCGATTGGTTCCACCACTCCTTTGCTGTGGGTCTTAATTTTTTTTATTTTTAGGGTTCCGCACTGCAGTCCTATATCAAAATATTCTTCACAAACATATTAGAAGTATTTTTATATTTTTTTAAATAGTTTCAATACGATAATTTTATTACAGAGAAAAAATATTTTTGAACTTATTTTAAATTTATGCTTCTGTTGTAGAGGTTAATATTAACGAACACTGAGATGAATCTACATTTTTCATATACTTATTTAAAATAGAAAAATAAGCCGCATTTATCCTCGAGGTGATCGGCCGAGAGTATTGTATTCCTGGAAATACACACATTTCATCAGTTTATTTTTTTAACATAAAACGTGGATGAGCCCACCACCGTCGCATATACTTAACATAAGTAAATAGTATATTACACATCTAGGGAAGTAAAATAAGAAATGTCCCAGATCACATGTAATTGTCGACCGCGGCGAAGCCGAGGTCTACAAACATGTAATTTGAGGCTTTCTTATTTACTTCCCGAGGTGTGTATACTTTTTTCTTTTCGACGGAGGCGGAAAGCGGCAACTTTGTTTAGCGCAGCGGGCTGAAATTTGCCGCTTTCCGCCCGGAGAAATTAAAAAGAATTTTCCTGTAACAAAACGAATAAACGTTACTCACTTACCATTAGAAACACTTTAATACGGCGCACCTGACACGAAAGAACATTCGTTCTTGACCATTTTTTTCTTTTTCTTTCTGTAATTCTGAGATGCACACGCACCTGCCAACCCCCCGCCGCGACCCGCCAGCTCTAGCGCACCGACGGATTAATACCGGGTTTCCTTTGCCTTTTTATAAAAAAATAAAAATAATAAGCTATGGATCACCTGATATTAAAAAGGTCATTACATTTTTTCTTGCCACAGTTTATAAATTGTGCAATTGACCTGTGTAGACCTCCCATTCGCATATAATTAACTATAATACTATTATTATATTTATAATACTTATTCACTATCACACCTTATCTTATTTATTGTAAATACTTAATACCTACCTACTTACTACCTACTTAATTTTAATATTATACCTAATGAATAAGGTATTCATTGTTATAAAGGTATTAATTAATATGTCTATAAAAATACATAATGAAATTCCTGCTACAGCCACCCTAATTTCATTCAGATTGAAAAATTTCATTAAGATCAGTTTAACGATTTACACATGAAAAGGTAGAGACAAATAGAGAAAGTTACTTTCGAATAGTTTTTTCGCGTAATATTTAGGTATAGGGATATTTTATAGTAAGTAGGTATAAGTATATATTTTAAGTAACTATATATACAAAGACGTTTAAAGAAAAAGTTTCTCTAGAATGATTTTCTTCCAACCTTTTTGTATATATATTTTAACTTCTCAGACAATGAATCACAGACACAATAGATTTTTAGCGGTTCTTAACTGAATGTTGGACCTACTTCATGTCATTTGAGTAAAAGCATTTCAATTAATGCTACTAATAATAATAATCGGACAAATTAAGCTCGAACCCAGGGGCTTAAACTAGTGCAACTGTAAACAAGTAAACGCATGCTCTGCGCCTGGAACGCATACGAGCGCCTACCAACCTAACGATAACAACTAACACCCAAAATAATCACCCAGTTATCATCCTACCAACATTAAATTTCACTTTACCACTCCTTAAGCCAAAGCAATAAAGATTATTAGCCCATGTAACATAATTCAGAACCTGCAAAAGTATTTTTGTCAGTTTATAAACAAGAGCGGAAAATGGCGCGAAATCTGGATAATTTCGCGCGTTCCGTCAACAAACATGGCGCTCGCTAAACAGTTGAACCAAACGTGCCGAAACGCTGAATAACTGCAATCGGCTGTTTAATTACGTCACGAGCAATATTCAGCACTACTATCGTTCCATTCATCGTTTTCGAGAGCTAAACTGCAAATTACTCGGAGGGCTGGGTCGAAAAACAAATTACAAGCAGGTAAGTAAATGATTATTTTAAGGTTATCCCAAAACATCTACATATAAAAATGTATTTCGATTTTCAAAGTGCTTAGGTACATAGAGCAAATTTTAAAATAAGATATCAAATAGTAAGAAGTAAATACGTACTCAAAAATTATGGATTCAGTGTACCTACGTAGTCCTTACATTTATTTGACTAGCAGTCAACTAACCGTATTGTTGATTGTTCCTAAGGAGGTATAATAGTAACAAGTCGAGGAGGTTATAAGAAAAAAAACTCTTTCCTCTTTCTTCAGATTTCTTTGGTGACATCATTCCATATTTCGTTGATAAATCAGTAAACATCACCAACATAATTCAGATCATCAGATCATAATTAGAGTAAAGGACTTTTAAAGGCTAATGATGATGAAAATGTTAAGAGACAAATTCCTTTGACAATATTGCTGTTGCTGCAAATATTTAAAAAAAGTATAAAAACTTTTTATTTTAAAATAAAAATGACATGTCTACATTTCACTCACCCTCGCCACACGTAGTACTCTAAACGCCTGTGATCGCTTCAAGCTTTTTTTACTAATTAGCAACTATCGGGCGGCCAACCCTGGCGCAGGGCGCGAGGGCGTGGCGACGACGGGCGCGGTTCGCAATTTGCATTTATTGCAACCGATCGCACGCAACCACCGCACGCCTAGCTGCCGAGTGAGGTGTGAATTATTTTATTTATTTTTAAAGGCTCAAAAATAGATCATGGCATTGAGGTTCATTTGTTTTTAAAACAAAGAAGATTACTATGAAATTAAACTGCTTGTCCATCGGCGGTCTTTGCCAGAACTACTGTCAGACAAGAGCATCTTCCAAGGATATCTTAATAACGTCATAATAAGCTTCTGTAGTCTGGAGGCCAAGTATAAAATACAAAGCCCTACAGGTATGGGTGGTCTGGGGTACAGGATATGCCTATGAAAATAAACTTTTAGTTTGTTATATTCTACAGTTTCGTCTTCACCTTAGAGGTAGACGTAAGGTAGGAGCCCAAGGTTTAACGGGACCCTAGAAATGATAAAACCCACGCCCATATTTTTTATCCAATAAAATTAGTTTACCAGTTGGTACCTACTAAAAACATAATGGACCATCACATCGGTCATTTACGTTAGAAATAAATACTCCTATTTTATTTGGTATTGCCACTATTCTATTGTGCCTTTTATAACTTAAAACGGCCCTGGATTTCATCTTTATGGCACAGATGACAAAAAACCTCTCCAACTTCTAAGCTCTTGCAATCAAACAATTAACCATACAAACAATGATAGTTCAAAATGTCTATCACAAAACAATCCTTTAACTAAACAAACAGCCGAGGTTGACATTCCAACCTCCGAATGTTTCTCGATAACATATCTCTAATCGAACGCACCGATCGACTGTTTCGAACAAACATGTCGTTGCCTTCCTGAATCCTGGCTTTGAAGAAAAATAAAACCTATAGTAAACAAGCTAGGGGTCCAGGAATGTGGCAAGACTGTATTTGTAGTTGGTACCGTAGTAAAACACTCGACATTCCGTATTGTCGACTGGGACGACTCAATCCGGTCGCATTTATCTCGATCATAACTTGTATAAAGATGTTTGTATCGTAACGTCACATAACTTGCTTACACCGAGTTTTTACGCGCCATTTATGACGTGTAGTCAGTCATAGTTACGGGCATGTTACGGGGTGCTTGCTTTTTTAATTATGCAAAGGCATCACGCTATTCTTATCCGGTTTTGCTACTTTAGAACATTTATGTCTCACTTTCGGTTTGCCAAAGAAACTCTGATGAGATGTAGAGATCAAATAATTTGAAAATAAATTTAAAAAATTGCAGAGAGCAAATGATTTTTTAATTTATTTTTATCTCTTAGTAAAATCTCGTAAAATGTCGAATAATAGTTGTCAAATTAAACAAGTTTACATTAGCGTAGCGTAGTTCCCGTCCCCGTGGGAATACGGGGATAAAATATAGCCTATGTGTTATTTTGATGTATAAATAAACTATGTACCTATCCGTAAAGTTTCATCAAAATTCGTTCGGTAGTTTTTGCGTGAAAGAGGAACAAAAATCCATCCAGACATCTTGACATCCATACATCCATCCATACAATCTTTCGCGTTTATAATATTAGTAGGATAGTAATAAATTATGGATATTATAAAATACCTATTAAGGTGACCCGGGGCTATTGTAACTAAACAACAAAAAGATGTATCTTTGAGTTGTTATAATTTTATCATTTTATATCTTACAGTAATATTTTGCGAATAAATCTCTCACACGTTTATCTGACTTTTCAGATTAATAATAGAAACTAGCAAAAAACTTTTAGGTTAGCGGTGAAATAGCTGAAAATTTAAAAAAGTGACGAAAGCCCCACTCCAGGGGCTATTGTATCTATCGCTTTTAAATCTTTTGTGGTAAGAGCTACAATTGTCTAGCCGAGTTGCTGAATTTCATTTTGTAATTATTTAAATGATTTTGAATCTTAGCTATCTAATAATAGGGTGTCATATGCTATTAAATTATTTTGAATATGAAAACGGGGCTATTGTAGCTTTTTACTGCTAAGATAGTGTTGGGATGTAGTGATTGTGTAATGTCGATATTTTCAGAGTATTTTTTCAGATTAGGTTTGTAGCAGGGCTTGAATAACCGAAAAAATTTAGGTTCAATCGGTTAGGGGTATGACGTCATACCTTTATATTGCGATATCTTAAAATAACGGTACCGCTTTTTTCTGGTAGTGCAAAATAACGATACCATTATTTTTTTACGATACTTAAATCTATACTAATAATATTATAAAGCTGAAGAGTTTGTTTGTTTGTTTGTTTGTTTGTTTGAACGCGCTAATCTCCGAAACTACTGGTTCGAATTGAATAATTCTTTTTGTGTTGGATAGTCCAGTTATCGAGGAAGGCTATAGGCTATATAACATCACGCTACGACCAATAGGAGCAAAGATATAGTGGTAAATGTGTAAAAAACGGGAGAAATTATTTCATCTTACGGGAACTACGCGGGTATAACCGCGCAGAACTGCTAGTTTTTAAATAAAGGTTTTCTTTAGGTATAGGTACCACGCCGAACGCCGGGGCACCGCGCGCCGACTTGACCGAGAATTCGAGTTGAGCGACATGTTATTAAAAGCTTTTATTTAACTTGCAATGTATGTATGTATGTAACTATGTATGTTCGGGTGGAATCTTGCAACTCAATTTTGAAGCAGATATCTTCAACCGATTGAGCTGAAATTTGGTATACTTATGTTAGTTCGGTGACAATGCAATATTGTGGTACCACCGAGCTGATCTGATGATGGAGCTGGAAGATGGCCATAGGAACTCGGTAATTAAACGACACAACCCCATCAAATTTGGGCTCGTTTGATTCATCTTGACGAGTACTTTGGTATTTAATGGTAACCAGGGTCTGATGATGGAGCTGGAAGATGGCTATAGGAGGAACTCAGTAATTAAACGTCATATTTCCATCGAGTTTGGGCTCGTTTGAGTTGTCTTGACGAGTACTTTAGTGGTAGATGGTAACCAGGGTCTGATGATGGAGCTGGAAGATGGCCATAGGAACTCAGTTATTAAACAACATAACCCCATCGAGTTTGGGCTCAATTGATTCGTCTTGACGAGTACTTTGGTACTAGATGGTAACCAGGGTCTGATGATGGAGCTGAAAGATAACCAATTGAGCTGAAATTTTGTATACACGTTTAGTTTGGATGAAAATGCAGGGTTAGCCACGTGACGCCATTCTAAATCCAACTAAAAAGTATATAATAAATTAAGAGTAAAAAATAATTTTTAAAACAAGCTTTTAATTTAATGCGCTAAAAAGAACAAAATAAACTTTTCCTTTAAAACTTTTACTATCTTAAAACGTCATTCATTACACAATTTACAACAACTACAACTACGACTAACAACTACGACTAACAACTACGACTAACAACTACGACTAACGACTACGACTAACGACTACGACTACGACTAACGACTACGACTAACGACTACGACTAACGACTACGACTAACAAGTACAACTAACAACTACAACTAACAACTAACAACTACAACTAACAACTACAACTAACAACTACAACTAACAACTACAACTAACAACTACAACTAACAACTACAACTAACAACTACAACTAACAACTACAACTACAACTAACAACTACAACTACAACTAACAACTACAACTAACAACTACAACTAACGACTACAACTAACAACTACAACTAACAACTACAACTACAACTAACGACTACCAACTACAACCACGACTAATGACTACGACTAATAACTAAGACCAACAATTACGTCTAACAATTACGACTAACAAAGACGACTAACGACTACGACTAACGACTAAAGACTACGACTAACGACTATGACTAACGACTAGGACTAACGACTACGACTACGACCAGCGACTACGACCAGCGACTACGACCAACCACTACGACCAACAACTACGACCAACAACTACGATCAACAACTACGACCAAAAACTACGACCAACAACTACGACCAACAACTACGACTAACAACTACGACACTACGACTAACGACTACCGACTACAACTACGACTACGACTAACAACTACGACCAACAACTACGACTAACAACGACGACTAACAACTACGACTAACGACTACCAACTACAACTACGCTACGACTAACGACTACGACTAACAACTACGAATAACAACTACGACTAACAACTACAACCAACAACCACAACAACGACAACTACTACAACTACAGCAACTACAACTGCAACAACTACTACAATTACAACAACTAACAACTACGACTACTACAACTACTACAACAAGAATTAACAACAACTAACAACAACAATAACAACAATAATTAATATACGAGAGAATGTAATTCTATGGACAAACTTCCACCTGTTTACTGCCAACAACGAAAACATTTTTGAGATTTTTGTCATTTTTGACATTTTTGACCTTTTTGACATTTTAGACCTTTTTGACATTTTTGACATTTTAGACCATTTTGACATTCTTTGACATTTTTTGACATTTTTTGACATTTTTGACAGTTTTGACATTTTTGAGATTTTTGACATTTTTGCCCACCGGTCTGAAATGCCCAGTCCCTTTTGACCCACGGGTCTGAAATTCAAACTCGATCGAGGTATTGACCTAAGGTATCTACTGACCGAATTTGAAGTCAATCGGTCCAGTATTTCCGGAGATATCCTGTCGACAGACAGACAGACAGACAGACATCCTACTCAAACAATTAACTTCCTCTTATAATGCTACGCAGGAGGAAGTTAATAATTAGCTTGTGCCTGAAATCAAAGTTATTTGATTTTATTTTTGATTAATAACTTAACTCCTACAAACTACAAACAAACTAAAAAGAGTAGTGATAGCCTGATGAAGATGATTACAATCAGTGAGGCTCGGGTTCAAATCCTGACATGTATCAATGAGTTTTTCAAAAACTTACGTACATTTTCATCACTATCTCGACGCTGAAGGAAAATATTTCCTACTAGCGGATGCCCAGCGGCGTTGCCCGCGCGGATTCCGTTTATTCCCGTTCCCGTGGGAATTTCCGAAAATCCCATCATAGTGGTTGCCTACGACATATTTAAGACACCTACATACCATATTTCAAATAGCGGGTGCCTAGCGGCGTTTTCCCGATTGGTTTAGTTTATTCCCGTTCCCGTGGGAATTTCCGAAAATCCCTTTATACCAATTTCCTATGACATATCAGACACCTTCCTTCATACCATTTTTCAAGTTTCTAGGTATTATCGTTTCGGAGTAGTACGTATTTCTCTTTTTAACCAGTTTTTATATTTTCCCGTGGGAACGAGATATTTTCCTGGAATAAAAAGTACCCTAGATGTTGACCCGAGTACTCAGTTGTCTCCATACCAAATTTCATCAAAATCCGTCCAGTAGTTTTTGAGTGATGCGTGCACAAACAGACAGACAGACAGACAAAAATTCCAAAAATTGGTGTTTCGGTATTTATATCGATAACTATATACACTACCGTTAAAATTTTCAAAAAATATTTAATGTACAGACACGGCCCCGTTTGAGTTTTATTATATGTATAGATTGCCATCTCCCAGCTCCATCGTCAGACCCTGGTTACTGGTTACCATCTAACACCAAAGTACTCGTCAAGACAAATCAAACGAGCCCAAACTCGATGGGGTTGTGTCGTTTAATTACTTTAAGAGGAGTCATTGAGAAGTTGCGATATATACCTCCTGGCTCCATCGTCAGATCAGCTCGGTGATACCATAAATATTGCATTGTCACCGAAATTACATAAGTATACCAAATTTCAGCTCAATTGGTTGAAGATATCTGCTTCAAAATTGAGTTACATGATTATTCGCAAACACATACAAATATATAGGTAGGTATATATACGGACGAATTGAGAAACCTCCACCTTTTGAAATCTGTTAAATACAATAAAATAAATATTTAGGGGGACTCCCATACATCAAACGTGATTTTTTGCCGCTTTTATAGATAATGAATACGGAACCCTTCGTGCGCAAGTTCGACTCGCACTTGGCCGGTTTTTTAGTTTTTTCCCCATTAGTGCAATCTATGTCTATGTATTTAACAGTCGATAAAACTTTGCTAAAATAACGTACTTTCATATAGGTAGGTACCTAGAATAGATGAGTTATAATATAAACGTCACGTCACCACAGCACACAATAATGCAATATGCAAGAAATGAGATTTCATTCGGCAAGCGCCCGTGCCTCGGCCGAGCGGTTTGGCAACGTCGCGCTGAAGTCTCACTCGTTCGCGTTTTTTCGGTACCGAAAATGATTTCGATGAGGTACTAGTAAAAAACGGTACCTTAACCCCAATTCTTACCTATTTGGCTCTACCTTTAAATCAAAACGGTACCGTAATTTTATACCGCTAGCTTAACCCTTAACCTTAACCGCTTCCAAGCCCTGGTTTGTAGTGACGAACCATCTAAAAATAAATAAATAGGTTAATAACAATTAAATTAAATAAAACAAGTATCTAAGGGAAGCTCCCATACAACAGACATGATTGTTTTGCCGTTTTTATATAAAATCATTTTGTCATCAATCTTCAAATGCTCTATGGGAGCCCCACTTAAATATTTGTTTTATTTTAATTATATATTTATTTTTAAAGTGAATATATAACTTTATATTCTGTGAATATTTCAAGCGTATACCTGTTGCCGTTGTCAATATCGAGCAAAAACGAGCAAAAAAAAATCACTTTTGTTGCATAGGAGCTCCCTTAAATATTTATTTTATTCTGTTTTTTAGTATTTGTTGTTATAGCGCAATAGAAATACATCATCTGTGAAAAATTAAACTGTCTAACTATCACGGTTCATAAGATACAGCCCGTTATCAATATCGAGCAAAAACGACGTTTTTTGTATTAGAGCCCCCTTAAATATTTATTTCATTCTGTTTTTTAGCATTTAATTTGTTGTTATAGCGGCAACAGAAATACATCATCTGTCAAAATTTCAACTGTCTAACTATAACAGCAGAGTCTTAGTAATAGGGTCCCGTTTTTTACCCTTTGAGTACGGAACCCTAAAAAAAACAGTCGAATTTATAATATTAAGGGGATTATGAATATATAATATTATAGACAATTATTCACACCTGCTTTTTAAAATTACGATACGAATGCATTTTTATAATAAATAATAAAAAAATACCGACAATTTCTGTAAACTTGAAACATCACTAGTAAATTTTTACTCCATACTAAAATGTACGGGGCTATTGTATCTAACCTCTAGGTACCTAGAGGTTAGATACATTTACCCCGCAACAGAATTTTGGTGAGGCTAATGTATCTACGTAATAAATCCAGATAATAACAACACAGGATAGATAAATAATCTCAGTTTTAAAAGTACGTTTCACTATATAACTACTTACTGTAAATTTTCAACGGAAAACCACTGCACAGTATTTTTTTCAGAATAAAATCGGAAGACAGTCTTCTGGCAAACACAACGTAAAATGGCCGAAAAAGAACATGGTGTTGTAAGGACGCCAACCGACGGCTCAGTGGCACCACTTCCGATACGACCAATAAATTTTTTGTTCCTCCATCAGTTTATAGATGTCTCAATACACAAATATCTACAGGAAATGAGTTAATAAGAACAGATACAATATCCCCCCAGCTACAATAGCCCCGGGTCACCTTATGTACTTTGATTCAGATTGAACACGAAAAATATATACGTCCAGATGTAGGCCAACCTATACCAGTCTATACTAATATTACAAGCAGGTAGATAAAGTTATTTGTTAGTATGTTTGTACAGGGTAATCTCTTTATCTACCTACAGATCTGATTCTGAAACTTCTTTAACTGATACAAATATTACCGTCGAGTGGTATAGCTTATCTTTTGTTTATTTAATCTCTACTTCCCTTTTATTTCGTTTTCTCTGTAACGTGTAAGGCAGCAGTTTGATGCCCTGGCCACACCGGCAATTTATTAATTAGAAAACAATACGCAAATTAAGCTTTATTTCCCGCCCATTCACGGACATGTTGAAAAACGATAGACGTCCATAAAACAAAGTTGGGCGTTTCGAGTTAGAGAATTCAATTCAAATCGCGCTATTGTTGTCTGACCAACTTATTTGCTCAATTTTTAACCACAACCTTATCAGGAAGATAGATGTCTTTGAGCTCACTTAGTGTCTGTTTATTTGGGCGTTCCTTACTTGTCACGCTATTCGATGGCTGTCTGTCTAATGTTCAATTCTTCATGGAACACATTCGATAAAGTAAAACTCTACTTTATACAACAATATACTACTGCTATCATATCCAGAGGTTCAAGGTCAGCACAATTATATTCCTATATAAATTGTAACTGGTCTGTATATAGGAGATATTTAGAAAGCTAAAACCAAAGAGATCAATGTCCTATATTTTAATCTCTTTGGCCAAAACAATTATTTGTAGAATTTTTATATTGTATGTTTGTAACATTTGATTGCCGAGTAATCTACAGGTTCATACAGGTACCTCCGGGGACGAAGTCGCGGGCAAAGGCTAGTTCCTTGTAAACCGATGCGGTATCTATGCTCAAAACATAGAATATAAAAATCTGGTACGAGTAATTGACAGGAATTGCTTTCGTCGTGCACGATCCTGTCATCAAAAAGTGTATTTGGAGTAACATAGCCCAAAGTAAATTTTGTTTCGCTATTCCGATTCAAATGTAGGTACCTAATCTAAAACCATCGTTCAAGTATACCTACATTTATTTACAAATAAAAAATACGAGTAGGTACATTTATCTACAATCTAATATTAAAAAGAGGAAAGATCCTAAAATAAGTAACTTTGAGTGATGTTCAAACTTATAAGGACCGGTTCAGAGAATCTTTCGTTAGACGAGTAGTGTACCTAACTATAACCACCATGTTTAAGAAGGAAGCGTCTTGTAACCGACAAAAATTACTACTTTACCTATCCATATCATTCTAATCGAAGTGTCACTGCAACTCAAAGAAATTAAAATATAATAGGGCTTTGTCCCCTCTATGGGGACAAAGCGAGGAAAATTTGAAGCCAAAAGTTATTCTTTAGAATGACAGCTCGCGTTCATTCTAACTGACATGACGCTTGAGCTTCAAAGTTTTGTATGAAAATATTCCCAATGCCCCCTCTATGTCCTATTATATTTTAATCTCTTTGCTGCAACTCAACTTCAGAGACAATCAACTTGGCTCTATCTTTGATTTAATCATAAATTCGTATTTAATTGTGTTTTTTTAATCTATTAATTAGCTAATTGTTTTATTAGTGACCTGAAATGAAATAATTCTGGGGGATAAAAGGCGTGAGATTTATTTATTTTCTTTATACCCTAGATCTCAATAGTTATCTCCTATAGCCAAAGCCTCTAGCCCATTTTACCTCCAAAACGATTAATCACAAACAAATCGCCAACTCTATTACTGATTTTGACAAACGCCACCGTAACACTTACTAAAAAGTTCGTCAAATTGTCACAATATATCAGAAAAGCCATTGTCCTTGTCAAGCCGTTTTCGACTACCGTGACTCTTGACAGGTGGATGCTTTATTGACAGGTCAGAGCGGCAGTTTGACAGTTTGACTAATGCTTGTCTATGGTAAGAGTGTTTGATATTTGAATATGAATTAGAATAGAATAGGGTCGCGTTTAAAATGCGATATTACAAAGCTATTAGGAAGTTGATGATGTTAAGTGTATCATTTTTTTATGTTTGGAACGAAGTTTGGATGACGTACTACACTTGGCGTCAAAAAAATCGCACCTTTGAAAAACCACTTTTAATCCCATTTAGAATCAATGATGATGGGACTAATAGTTATCATTTTATAGGTCTAATCATCAACATTCAGCAAATCGTACTTTAGTCTTGCTAGGTCATAAAAAAAAAGTTATTGCAAAAGAAGAAGAAAAAGTTTGTTGACAAAGAATTAAAGTAAGACAAAAAAATGCTTAAAAATTACTTACAACCTAGCTTTACCCCCCCCCCCCCCTTTTATACCTCTAAAAGGTAGCGCAACTAGCGGCCCTTTTATAAAGTAATTATGCATTATTTTTGTATAACGTCGTTATTTGGGTGAAATGTTTTTTTTTATCGCATAAATGGTTGTTAATTTTAATGTCGTTAAATTAATGTTTAAAATGATACTTAATAGTCCCATCACCATAGATTGTAGATGTGATTAAAAGTGGTTTAAAGTATTATTTTCCGAAGGTGCGATTTTTTTGACGCCGAGTGTATGTTATTAGCTTAATTT
Source organism: Ethmia dodecea (assembly GCA_963855545.1). Classification (NCBI taxonomy): domain Eukaryota; kingdom Metazoa; phylum Arthropoda; class Insecta; order Lepidoptera; family Depressariidae; genus Ethmia; species Ethmia dodecea. The sequence continues at coordinate 12,336,128 of OY979457.1, read as the reverse complement.
TAACTTGTTCTATTTAAATTTAAATTAAAAATAAATTAAATTATATATTTATGTATCTTCCAATACAGAGTCTAAGAAATGGCATTATATAAATATATATAAACTACATAATAGCTGATTACAGTAGGTAAGTTACAGTCGGGGCGCCAAAACACTATTGAAGCGCCTTTGCACACCTTCAAGCTGACTTATGGATTCGTTTAAATAAATGACAAATCAAATACACTGACGAGTAAATATCTAAAATAAAAGATGACGCATTTATAATTATAGCGATATAGAATAAAAAGTTTAAAGACTATTTATTGATCAGTTTTGTTACGCACCCACATTTAGTCTCTGTCACGGAATCAGTAGGTACCGTTTCGTTTCCGAAAGACATAGGCTAAGGGAGCATATAGTAACTATCGGTCAGCCAATCAGCCAGTCAGTTAGTTCTATTAATATTATTAAATTGATTCCATATATACCTTCACATGATCTAGTGGCTGACCCCCTTACTCCATATTCAACCCGTTATTATGTTATTAATACGTGATAAAATACCTCCCGCCAACGACAGCCTTAATTTGAATTTCGAATAGGTAATTAAAAGTGCCTGCGCTTACGCAGCTTGCGCGCACCTGCGATTTCTGGCCGCCGCCATTACTCTTTTTAATTACTGCTTTTTAAGCGACTGCACAACTCAATAAAGTAAATAAATAATAAAATACGATATCTTGATACTTATTTGATATCTCTAAAAATATTATGTTTTTGAATTGTCACGTAGTTACAACTTACACTTTTTCTAATTAATCTGATTGAATTCCGCAGGCCACAGGACTTGTTCTGAGGCATGTTTAACAAAGGTTTAACGGCACCAATGTCCGGGCTCATCTAGTCACGTTCAAGGTGAACGCACTCAGAGGCGGGAAGAGCGGGAAAGCGTTTGGGATCCGCGATGGAAAATTTTGTAATGTTCGAGTTTATATGCATCCTATTCAACGGAAAACGGGCGTTAGATGGGGTTAGGCTAGAGGCAGATTTTTAAAATTCAAGCTACCCGAAGGTATCTTGCATAAACACAAGGAAAACCGGGACTAACGACGTGCCTTCGCCGTGATATAAAGCTACTTTGCATACATTTCTTATGATTAGGCAGTGAAATGCCCAAAGGCTACATCCCAAAAGATCTTCTTGAGGCTATGTTTTGGTCAATCAATTTTTTTACAAAATTGGCGATGCTTACGATTATGAATTGATCAATGATTAAAAGAAAAATTACGTCCTGTTAATTTTATTTATGAGCAACCGTCGTCCGCCATATTGTTTTAAAGGGCGCGGAGGTGCGTTCCGCAGCGCACAGCAATTTGTCAGCGGAGGGCGTTCCAAACACGTAATTGGCGGTGAACAGCTGATAAAAAACCCATTGTTTATTCGAAACTTACGCAGTGTACGCCCAGCTCAATTATTCACCAAATAAATTAAGCCTTCCTCATATTAGTCACATAAAATGTCCCGAGAATTATATTCTAAATTACCCGTAGATTTGTTACTTAAAATGAAACGTGTTATTAAGTGTGACTTGAGTCAAATGTTATTCAGTTAGATAGGAAAGAACGTTTGTGACTTTACCAGTCGTTTATCACCTGCCGTTTGTATTATAAAATACTTTGCCATTATGGGGAGTTTGCAAACTTATTTTTAAACTTAAATAAAAGTTTATTTTGCTTACACATTTCTCGTATAAAAAATATCTGTTTTAAATTAGGTGCGTGCTATCTAAGGACGACATCTAAGCGACTATCGAGCAGTAAATTACGTGAAACTGGAGCGTCGCCGCATCTCATTGTATGCAGATGTGTCGACGTTACAAACGCATCTCAACCATCTATTTTGCATCAAGTTTCGGCCTCGGAAATTTAAAGAAATAAGCCGTGTCTACCTAATTATATGTAAAGGGCACGTTAAATAAGGTTTTAAGTGCAAAAAATCCGCATATTGATATTATCGCTACATCCTGATTAAAATGTAGATAAAATTTAAACTTGTTTTTGTCGCTGGAACTTGTATAACGTGCATACCTAAAATACTAAAGCCTTAGCTTTATAACGGCAGCTAAAGCCTTCACAGAGGGGGCCAATAGCTGTAAGCTGTAACGCTATTATTGTCAATAATAGAAAACAATGGATATCGAAACCACCTATTGTTCAAATCACAATGGCGTCTCTCATTACTCAGCCGCTCGTTAACGTCGCGGCCGTAGCAAAACACCAACTTTATCAGGACCTCACGTCAAATATCTGCCGATCTCGAACTATATCTTTCTTGGACACAATCGAACTAAAATAAGAGCAAACGACGAACATGACTTCTGAACGCACCCTGCCAGATGCGTATCGGCGCGCCAAAATGCAAACTTCGAATTTAGAATCCCAGTTGATATGACGTTTCCCGAGTTCCTTTTTCGAAATGCCCGCGAATTGTCAACGCATAGACAACGAGCTGATTTGAATACGGCTGATTTGAATATAAAGGTCGGCATTCACGTGTCGTGGCCATGCATCAACCGGGAAAGCTTTACGTCTTTCGAGCGCTTTTTGGACACAAATAAGCGTCTGATGTTCGACGGGGTGCGCATAATGCGCTCCGGTTTAGCACAGATCAAAGGGAGAATGCAAAGTTTTTATATTTCTTTCCATAATTGCATCCCTATTGGCTTATAGAGATTATAATACCCACTATTACACTTCGAATGCAGTTAACTCTGTTTGTTACCTTTTCACGACTATAATCTTGATGAATCAGGAAGATTTTGAGAAAGGACATTAGGCCATATTTTATCTCGGAATGCGAACTATTCATAATTAAACCATAAAAATGCAACAATTTAAGTGCTTGACGATGAGAAACAGTAACCATAGTGGTTGTAAATACTTATACGATATTATGTATTTACTTTTATTAACACAGACATAAAATAATTTTGTGCAATGACCGAAAGCCTGTTTCTATTTCCTCTTTGGACAGTGAGGACACAATATTAACTGTGTCGAAATTTAATCCCGACTAATCACTCATTTAGAATATTATCTCAAAACACCTCTAAAGATGTATTGTCGCTTTTCCAATTAAATAAAAATCTAAAAACAATAATTCAAGTTAAGTTGAATACTTCTACACACATTTTCCAAATTTTTCATTTTTACAAATGAAAAAAAATATGAGAATACGTATTCCATTCTCAAAAGGAACCATGTGGAGCAAATACTCAGAGCGACTGCTTTTCCTCTGCACAGGTCGGACATGATTATTGGACAAGAGCACATTAATATTTGCGCACGTTCACTATTTCGCGACGAGGTGCTAACGGCTTAAGTGCCCTTTAACCTGGTTAAGTCCAATCCCCATGTAAATAGCTTTACGTGCCACATTAAGATAATAATTTAAAATATTTACGGCGTGTAAACGTCGATAGTAAGGCGGTAAACAGTGTTGGCATGCCCCGATTTTTAGAGTTGCACGGGACACCCCTAAGTATCCTGTTTTTTTTAATTCTGATAATCTCTACATACCTACCTACTCGTAGTATAAAACAATGTCGCTTCCCGCCGTTCTGTATGCTTGGATCTTTTAAACTACGATAGGTATAGGTACGGTTTTCACTTACAGTAAGAGCGAGCGGTACAAGAGAAAGGTTTTGTGTATATCATGTACACCGAAGCAAACCGAGGGCGGGTGAGGAATAAGTATAGCTAATAAGTTTGCAATCAATAACTGAATGATGGGCCAATTAGGTATCTACCATCTTGCACTCGGTTTCTGAATGGTGGGTTAACCAAACAGGATTCTCAGCTCAAGACTGACGCAAGACAGGCCACCCGGTCCTAAAAAAATGCAAAATTACTTCAAATACTAAGAAAAGATCAGGAAGATGATAATTGTAAGTAACTAAGTATTTAAGTTTTGTACCTATACCTACTTAGTTAAAGTTTTTAGAGGTTGTCCCGAATATTTCTTAACAAAAATCCCGATCCTCTATAATCGGATCAGCCAACACTAGTAGACACCCACGACAGACTCGTATCGTCGGCCGCCATATTTCATTTGGCCACAATTACAACCATTAAACGGGGCGCAACTCTTTGATATGCTTTTTTTATTTATTGCAGCAAACTTATTAGGATACTGTGGCATTAATGATGACAGATGAGGCGGGGTATCGTGCCCTAATGTGTTTTGTGGCGGGAATCTCGATCAGTTTTCTTTTTAAAACCGAAAAAAAAGAAACAATTTCATATCGAAACGTTCCGTTACTACGCACCTTCACTGCTACGTTATCTACGAAGTATTAAGGCGATACTTAAAAAACACGTTTTTGAAACAGGTGTAATTTGTAAACGACAAGTCTTGAGGTAACGTGAGATAACGAGGAACACACGGATAATTGAAAACAATATTTAACTGTATTTTATCGCGTTCGCAACGGCCGGTAATTGATTATTAAGTCAGTAATCTGCATAAGGTACAAAACGTCATTGTCATGGTCAAGAGACTCGGATTACTCGGATTGAGGAGATAAATGTGGGGCATTAGCCGCCCAAATTTAATTATCAGCTCATTATGCTGGAGCACTGACCCTTCGCAACTCGAGACACGGAACTGGCTTTGAGACAAACAAATTGTTTTCTATCTTTAGAGTTCCTTTAAAAAGCTGACCGACCCCTAAAAGTGACAATATATTTTCATCCATGTCAGTGTTTCGAGTTTCAATTGATGAAAATGAAAATACACAATGGAAATGTTTTTATTTTCTGTAGGTAATTAAAAATTATACTTGGAAAAGTCAATAGTCTAATAACAAGGCACTCTAAACGCGTCCATGAAGATTGGCTAAATGTACCTTAACAGCAGCCCATCTCCACCGACGAGTTGCTGGTTCCAAATGCAGTACCCCGAGAAGAACCTGATGTGATGAATCTGATACTTCCCTACTAATACAATAGATACTTATAATAAATGCGAAATTTGACAGGGAGGTTGCTTTTTATCCCGGAAAGCAGATGGAACTAGGGTTATAGTATTGTTATAGGTAGTATCTAGTCAAATATATAAAAATGAACTTTGTTCGTTACATTAAAACTTTGATTAGGTAATTTTCGAGCGAAAGTATCTACTGGATGGTTTTAAAAAAAGTGTATCGCAACGCCGCTGCGCCGTTTACGGGTCAGCTACCTAGTAATTAGTTTAAAAAAGTTACAAAGAAGATCAATCTAATTTAGCATAATTTAGCATATTTTTTTACCTGGTACAATTACACACAAAAAAAGAAAATTAAAGAAATAATTCTCAGAAATGTGTAACAGCACCGCGGTCCGGTGACGGTTTAGGAATCCAAAGAATCTACCTTAGGTACCTACTGGTGAAACGAGGGAATTTCCAGAAATGGAATACCTTGGCCTGATGAGATTATTTATTTGTTTTTTCAAGTAGATGAATACAAATTGTTCTTGGTGATGATATCAAGCAATAGGTACTAAAATTATTCTATTATCTTTTTTTCGCGGAACCTTTATTAAAGATTCAAAGAACTGTGGTTGACATTTTCGGCTAGATAATCCCAAATTTTTTTTTTGTTCACTCCGAACGCGCCCGGTCATAGACAAATTAGCGCAGATCGAATCTTTCGAATTTGAATACCGAACGCGGGGAACGGAAACACGTTGTTTTTACCGCGTTTTAATTTAATTTTGAATTCTGAATGTCTCCCGCTGGGTTTACAAATGGCATCGATACATCAACCCGATGATATCTCTTTCGATTCCGAGTCCGGCGAGGCCGGCAAATTAATAAATGGATTTTAAAGAAAAAAATAACCCCACGAGGTGAATTATTCCGATGGATGATAATGAAAATATTACGTGTTTTGTTTGAAATTAGAGCTAGTATCGATTTATTAGTTTACAAATAGCTTTAGATTTTTAAGTTAAGTTAAGTGCAACTTCAAAAAAAATCGCTTTCTCGGCTGTCACCTTCTATTGAAATTGATATCTTGCATGACGTCACTGTATACAATAGTTCACGACCTACTAAGTACTTTTTAGTTGATTTTTTGCGGTGATAGAGTCACGCATCCGCAGTTAGTAGGTACCTAATCCGCAAGGCATAGGTATCTAACATAGCTAACAATATTTCCATTTATTTACAGTGTTCCGCTGCGGTTTCACCCGCGTAGTTCCCGTTCCCGTGGGAGTAAAGGAATAAAATATGTTGCTCCCTTAGCCTATGTTACTCCCTTAATTAATACAATGCACGTAGGAACCTAAGTGAGAACGCATGCATTACAACTCACGCATTAGAGGCGGACCGTTTAATCACAGGGCTATAACAGCTCTTCTGATTTAAGTACTTTCTTGATCATAGAAAAGTGACCAAAACATCTCGAAATAAGATAAAATTAATGACTTCTCATTTTTATCGTATTATCAATATGTTAAGTGACGACTTCATCAATTAGAATAATCGATCCTCCACACTATCGAGTGTTAATTATTAAATAAACGAATAACATCGATATTTAAGACCAACATTTTGGTCACAGAACATTGTATGCTGTGGTGGCAGCCGGACACTTGTCAGTTACAATAATGGCTAATATGACGACAGTTTCTATTTTGCTTTGTGTGGCGTTTTTGATTGGTAAGATAAGTATATTTATTATTTCTTAAGAAGCTAGCATGTCTCCTTAATTGTTTAGTAATATTAACCCACTACTTTTATTTTTACTAACTGTCTGTCTACTAAGATTATCTTTTTTCGCAGACACACCTGTACTTCTATTTATTAAAAAATATACTTTAAGTTAGTTACCTAATCATTCTTCCTCAAACACATCTAAAAATTTATTTTTTCAATTTTACAATTTGTAGTAATTTTAAAAATGATGACGTCACACACTGTACATTATTCAGCATATTTTCCGAAATTTTGTTTTGACAGCTCTTAAAAAGTAACTCATTTTCAAATCCCTACTGCAAACCTAGATAGTGGGTATCAACTATATAAGTAACCAGTGATTTATTAAGATCCTAATACAATCACCTAAAGTGGCTTTTTAGATCCTTAGTTTTATGTTGAATTTTTCCTCTTTGAAACTCAATAGCTGCCAATGCCAACTCCGTGTTTCGAAAGGCACTTTAAATTGTTGGTACCGGTTTTCGTGTTTACGCAGAATGAAAGTCGTTTACCCATGTCAGATACCCTTTGGGCAGCTTGAAAAATTCTGACAGTTAGGTGGCCACCATCTCTCAATCCGCGGTGGGCTCGCGTGGGAGATTATGGACCATAATTCCTCATGTGTGAGGAAAGACCCTTAGCTCAGCAGTGGGCTATTACGGGTTGATGATGATGACGGATGATAAACTGCCAAGTGCCAATGGTATGATGGAGCATGGTTAAAAAGCTTAGAGCATTTAACCATCTCCAATTCAATAGAAAGAACAGCTCTATAATGAGCTACCGAGCTACCAGGCCCCGTAGGTACAGTCAAGAGCACATGAAGCTTTACACTTGTAGTGCGAGTCTAATCTCTAAGGCGACTATAATAAGAACGTTACAAAGTCCAATGTGTCAAGCTCCACGTGCTCTTGACTGTACCATACGGTCTCTCTTAAGAGGCGGAAATACCAATTTCTTTTTGAAATCGCAATCGGAGATTCCCAGAATAAAATTTCATTTCATATTTTTCCTTTTTTTTATTAGGAAATTACAAAACTAACCAATTGTGCAAACTTGCAAGTTGTTAAAACAGTTGAACAAACACATGAGTGAGGTCGTCGTTTATTCGATTTGCCTGACCCGTTTATTTAGCAATGAAATCTTCAGAACTTTAATTATTTTTATTGTGTCTTCGACCCATATTACAGTACGACAATATATTATTATTTCTTCCAGCCGCAGTGGATTCCTACACATATGTTGTGAACCCACATACCACGTGTTCGCTGCCATTATACAAAGGTCATTGTAATGCAAAATACCACAGGTAAACATTTTACCGATACTTTTTATAGCCAGTTATTCTAAAACGCCTGTCATTTTTTTGTAGCAAATATAAACAACGTGTAATTTACATTTGCTATTATATAAGTATCAGGCGTATTTTTATATCTTTCAGCTATTACTTCGACTGGCCCAGCCGAGAATGCAAGCCATTCATCTGGTCCGGTTGCGGAGGCAATGGGAATCGTTTCTACAGTTTAGAGGAGTGCCAGTTTGCTTGTAACTATTACTTAAAACTAAAATAAACTGTGATAAAATTATCTTTTAAAAATAAACAATTATCGAAAATCGAAAAAAATAATCTTTTATTTAGTTACACCATTCAATAATGTTGTATCAGAGATGTCTTGAACGATACTTAAAAAAACATAACACATTAATCTATATCTACTATATAAAAATAAGTCGGGTTTTCCTTCCTGACGATTTAACTCGAGAACGGCCGGACCGATTTTGATTAAACTTTTTGTGTGGGTTCGAGTGGGTCCAGAGATGGTTTATAGCAAAGAAAATTCAGCATTGCACCCGTGCGAAGCCGGGGCGGGTCGCTAGTCTAGATTTAAAAATATAGGTGTTTACAGCCTTAGGTATTGTCCTGAGCAACAGTAGGTATATTAAAAGACTCTGAAAGAAGAATGATAGCTTCAAATACGTTCATAAAAAACATTACCCTCCTTGTATGGCAAACGGGTTAAAATATGGATTACTTATGGGCCATTTACACGAGGGCAATCCACTAAGACTGCATACAAAAAAAACTTGAGGACAATCCATTCCATTGTCCTCAAGTTTTTTTTGTAGGACAATCCATTCCATTGTCCTCAAGTTATTTTGTATGCAGTCTTAGTGGATTGTCTTAGTGGATTGCCCTCGTGTAAATGGCTCATTAGTCTCGAACAACCACTACAATAGACATGAAGTGGAACAAAATAATTATTTTTGGGTTCGAAAAATAAGACATTGGTAAAAACTTATACATAAAATACTTCTACTGATCCCCTTAGTGACAAGGCTTGAATTTGGAAGAACTGTACAATATCTCCGAGTTTAGTAGTATTGAGAGTGATGCATGGTGATTTTAATAAAATGATCAAATTACTCACAATTAGGCTGATGGCTAGACTGACAGTTGCCTCATATTCATATATAAAAACTAAGACCAATGACAGCGACAGCTGTCACTGTCAGTGCTGTCGTGGTGCTGTCACAACATTGCAATAGTAGGACGAGGAGGATTCATCGTACGAGGAATATTCAAATTAGTTAATCCCCTCCACGAAGACCAGCTTTCACCATGGTGCATGGTCGCTTCCAACGTCACTGCTATGCCGCGCGGCGCGCCTTCCGGCTGCCAGTCAGATTTGTTGATATAACTGTTAATTTCGTCAGGGCACGGCGATGTTTGCTCGAGTGACCTTCTACCCAACTCTCTTGTACAATGTGCTGATGGAGAAGGTGACCAGCAGACGCTGGTACGACAGGATGGACGATAACGTCATCCTAGGAGCGCTACCTTTCCAGGGAATGACAAAACAGGTACGTCTTTAGAGGTTATTTACTTACTACATTTTTTAGTTTTCGTCATCAGTTTTATGGCTTTTTTTGTATGAAATCTGTAGTTAACTATGTTTTTGAGTTGTTTAGATAGTGTAATAAGTAGTTTAAAAACACTAAATGCTGTTTTAAAGAAGTAACTTCCTTAAATATTTGCCTTTTACAAATTAGTATAATTTGTACTGTCATTTAGACTGATATCATGATAATTCTTCACAGTCCATCCGTATTTTTTTGGTCTGCCCTTTTCCTATATACCCTTCCACATTCATATTAAGCACTCTTACAACATTAGAAATTTATTTATTATTATCTGGGGGCACGGTAGGCCCCAGCCAAGTCAAGCAATTATTTATTTACATAATGTCATCACACCATGTTCTAACTTTTGTTATCATGTTTTGTAAGCATGATGTGTACAACACAAGGTTTTAGTCTGTAATCTAGTAAAATCTTTTTCGTATTTTTTTTCTGTTCCTAAATCTAATCATGTATTACATTCTGTTTTGTGTGCCTAAATAAATTAATTGAAATTTGACATTTACTTAATTTGTAACTAATAAGTATGTAATTACAAAATATTTATGTGATCAGTAATTACTTATATCTAGAAGAAGCCCAGAAGCCTTGTATTTGAGTCATAGCAATGACTATGACTGTTACGTATAGGAAATTCCTTATTTTTGCGCTCGACTTACTGCTATGAGTTGTCACAGTTAAAAAATATGGAATTTCCTATGTCACACTCATTGTCATAGTCACGATGAAATATATGTACTCATTGATTTATACATAAATTTTATATTACAGTTGATAGAGGAAGAAAACATCAAAGGAGTAGTCTCAATGAATGAGACGTACGAGCTTAAGATATTCTCCAATGATGCTGAGGTAAGTCTGTCCACCAAGTAAATCTATCTTCTATTGAAATATATATTTGCTTACTTATCCCCAAAGGGACCGGCAGAGGTTTTTCATTTCTGAAAGAACTCTCATTTCACTAGTGTTTTTTTTTTAACTTCTATACATGTCAGGTCGAACCAGGGTTCTGTTACTTATCACCTCTCATTCTAGGCCATGGTCTCCTTGGAATGTTTTCTTTCACTGTAAGCTAGTAAAACTTATGTAAGTTTTTGAAAAGCTCATTGGTTATTTCCATATCAGGATATGAACCCGTGCTTAATGTATGAGAGGCGTGCTCTTTTCCAAGTCTTGCGGTTGAGCTTTAACTTATTCCCAGCCTCTGCCAGTTATGAATGCTCGCAAGAAGAGATGGTTCATTTCATGAGTAGCATGTGAAAAATCACAAGCATCTTTTCAAATGACTTAAAAAAAGGAGGATTTTATCAATTCCACTGTATGTTTTTTTTATATTTGTTACCTCAGAATTTTCGACTGGGTGAACCGATTTTTATGATTGTTTTTTATTTGAAAGCTGGTGCTTCTCATGCGATCACATTACAATTTGGTCCAGTTCTGATAATGGTCAAAACCATATAAGTTGAAGTCTGTTTTTTACTCTTTAGAGTTGTATGTTTTATAACATGTCACACCTACTCTTCTTTACCTAGCCTGCTACTAACGAAATCTGTGGAATCGGCAAATATTACTAATTTCCTTACAATTTTCATACTTTACTTTAGTTAGGAAATGTAATTTTTCATTGTAACAAAAAATTATTGCCTGTGAAATTCCACAGTTTAAATAAATAAGTAAAAAGGTATATATAAGTGGTTGATTCCTACCCATTCCTACATGCAATCTTTTTGTCATGAACATGAGCTAAGACACTATTATATAATGCCTATTTGTTGCTGAAGATTTAGAAAAACCATTGTGTGTTTTATCAGGGGATAACAAAGCAACATCTGAACTGATCTTGATTGTCTATGTTGGCCTTTATTATGTTAATGTTCAAGGAAGTTTTTATTATTATTCGTTATTCATATCTTAGTACCTACACCTATGTATATTGTTTGTTAATTTTTGTATAGAAATAACTCAATGTTTATTCTCAAGTTGCACAAAAAACGTTTCTTATATTTTAAAAAAAAAATTTAGTTGTCATGACGGCTATTTTTAATAAAAACAGACGACAGAGAGACAGATAGACAGCGGAGCGTACCTATGATGAAAAAAATTAACTAATATCTATTAAAAATAATATAGTCACTATTTTAGGAAAAGCCTATAAATCACTTGTTTTATTGCAATATTTCATTATTGGCTAGATTATTATGGCCATATTATTATAGTTTATTTATTTGTACAAAGTTTAATGAAAAACGAACATAATATAAACCGGCCAAATGTAGAAGCGAATGCAAGAAAATTCTTTTTTTTTTTTATCATAAAACATATTATGTTGTGCTACAGAATACTCGATGGGTGAGTTCAACTCGCACTTTACCAATTTAAAAAGTGGTTATTTACACGGGAATTCACAGAAATGGCGGGAACACGGCGTGGAGTTCTTACAGCTGGCAACGACAGACATATTCGAATCTCCCGACCAAGAGAAACTGTATGAAGGTGTCAAGTTCATCAACAGGTTAGTACCTACCTACTTTTGGTCTGGTAACACATCAAGGGCGGATCTAAGCTTCGAGTCAGGCGGTCCATATACAACGCGTCATAGTATAAACGCAATTCCTCATACACCCCAATTAGAACCTATATTAATATAAAAAATATATGCATTCGTACTATTACTATACCATACTTACCATATTTCAAGCTTCTAGGTGTTATAGTTTCGGAGTAGCACGTATTTCCACCAGTTTTTGGATTTTCCCGTGGGAATGAGATAATTTTCTGTAGTTAAAAGTACCCTAAATGTTGACCCGATTACTCAGTTATGTCCAAAACAAAATTTTATCAAAATCCGTTCAGTAGTTTTGCGTGATTCGTGTACAAACACAAAAAAAATAAATCTAAAATTGGTGTTTTGTATCTAAATCACTACCGCAAAAATTTTAAAAATCATGTACAGACACGGTCCCCTTACAGTTTTATTATATGTAAAGAAGATATTTATCTTTTTTGATGATGACCAACACCAGGTTCCTCCCAGCGAGCAGCAAGCTACAGAGGCTGCCCGCAGACGAGGCGACGGGTGTTGGGACAGTATACGTGCATTGTAAGGCAGGCCGCACGCGGAGCGCGACACTCGTCGGATGCTACCTCATGATGGTGAGTGTATTATTGCAGTATTTTCAGATGATTTCAAAAAAGGTGGACGTTCTCAATTCAACTGTATGTTTCTTTATGTTTGTCACCTCCGAACTTTCGACTGGGTGAACCGATTTTGATGATTATCTTTTTATTTGAAAGCATGTGCTTCCCGTGTAGTCGAATTAGGTCCAGCCCCCCTAGCCAAGTGGCATTGTACAATCTAATCGAATGTTTTTTAGATTGACATGTATGGGATTGACATAAGCACTTGCCAACGAGGACTAACGCTAATGTCAATCCCATACATGTCAATCTAAAAGAACATTCGATTAGATTGTACAATGCCACTTGGCTAGGAGGGCAGTTCTAAAAATGGCAGTCATGAGAAAACTATATAAGTTGAAGTCGGTTTTTTAGTCTTTATAGTTATAAGTTATAAGCATTAACAGTGAACATCTTGTTATAGTTCATATAGATAAGAGATGTTATATGTGGCCGCAGTTTTGATATTTCGTTATGATTTATGTGAGACTGAAATTCCCATCAAAATCCGTTTTAAAGATCTAAGCATACATAGGGACAGACAGCCAGCAGGAAGCGATTACTATGTAGTGAATTAGTGATACTGAGCTGTGACGTCATTATTTAGTAACTTTTTGATTTTTTTAATATTTTAGAAAAAAATACATAATAGGATAGTGTCCTACCTAGTCAAATCAGTTACTTTTTATGATATGTCAAAACGAAATTTTACTAAGGAAAATGTACTGAAATAGCAAGGCGTCACATCATAGTTTCTAGTACTCAATTGCAGCACTTTTTTCGATTGTATTATTAATTTTAAATTTGTTATAATTGTAAATTGAAAATCGAAATACATATTTTGAGGTGTTTTGGGATAATCTTTTTAACGAATGACTACTCGCAATTTAATTTCGATGTTGTCAACTACCCCATTGTAAAATCTAAATCTAAATAGTTAAATTTTTAGAAGTGTTTTGCGATCATCTTTTCAATTAATCATTACTCTCAAGTTTATTTCGATACATTTAACAACCCTACTATAATACATAATCAATTATATCGACAGAAAAACGGGTGGTCCCCCAAAGAGGCGGTAGAGTACATGCGCGCGCGCAGGCCGCACGTGCTACTGCACACCAAGCAGTGGGAGGCGATGGACATCTTCCACCGGCGGCACGTTGGCTCCTAGCCTGCTTTTGGTAGGGTTGCTATCTGTCCGGAATTCCCCGGATTTGTCCTAATTAGAGGACATCCGGGGAGAGTCCGGGCGGGGCTTCATTTGTAGTCCAGGTTTAACAATTTTAAGTCTTAGTGCGACACACGCACTGTGTCTGCATAAAAAAACCTGTTGACATGTCCGGGTTCTGGGCTTTAAAATCCGGAGTTTTCACGCGTCGTATCCTGGGTGCCGAATTTGAGAGATGGCAACCCTAGCTTTTGGAAACCTAGAGATTGTCACACTTTACCGGGCAGAGGGCAAATAGTTACCACCAAATATTGAACTCTACGTAATTGAATTAAGATTCAAAACAAATGAAAATTTAAACTGCCTATTAAAGGGTTAAAGCAAATACAGGGTCTCAGTCCTCAGACGTAGCAATAGGGTAGACGCCGCATAATCAAGTTTTGTTTTAAAATTTTATAGCCAGCGGGGTACTGTACGGGGTGATGTACCTACATCCCTAATAAATCGATCCGAAAAATTAAGTAGGTAGCATAAAATGGTAACAACCTGTCAGGTAACGATTCCGAGACATAATAGGATTATCTGCTGCTTAACGCCATCTGTGTAATAGCAAAACTATATTCCCAGAATAGAAAAGTCAAAAATAATTTATTTCCTTTAGGTACACTTACAATAGTCTAATAACAAGGCACACTAAACTCGTCCATAAAGATTGACTAAATGTAAATAGCAGCCAATCTCCACCGACGAGTTGCTGGTTCCTAATGCAGTACCCCGAGCCATCAAGAAACTCAAGGGCAGCTCTTTTGGAAATTATATAAAAAATGTGCTATTCTAATTTCTTTTCGAAAAACTATGTCAGTATTATCTTAACGCGACGACAAGACGTCATCAGTCTATCCACAACTAGGTAGACTAGCAATCAAATCGTTTTGATTGTAGAGATAGACTCGTATTACAGAACTATTCCATAGGTACTCAGTCAAAACAGTCTGAAAGAGATGCCAATTATATGAGTAACATAGCTGTCCCTTTCTAACTAAGCGGAGTTCACTGATTAAGAATAGTTCTGTAATACGGACTTAGAGGAACGCAGCGTTGTTTATTTAAAAAACAACCAACGACTGTTGATTGGCCTGTTGGCTTAGTTGGTAGTGACCCACCTTCTGAGTCTGAGGTCGCGCGTTCGATCCCCGCTCGGAGCCAATATTTGTGTGCGTGAACATGTCTGTTGGTTTCGTGTCTGGTCGTTCAATATTTATTTTAGTATGTCTATCAGTTGTTTAGTACCCATAGTACAGGCCCTGCCTAGTTTGGGACTAAATGACCATGTGTGAATTGTGTCCCACAATTCATTTATTATTTATTTATAGCTGTCCCTTTCTAACTGTGCTCAAGCGGATTTTCATGCTTAAGAATCGTTCTGTAATACGGCCTTTGAGAAACGTGGCGTGGTTTATATAATAACAACCAACCACTGAGTCGCTATGGGGATTCCCCCTTACCCAAATCTTTGATTTAGACTGAATTCTTATAATGAGTAAATTTTTTATTCAAATGCAAAATGCTAGTTTTCGAATCATCATTATTCATTTGATTGGCCAACAGTTACAACATTACTTTTTCCATTTAATTGACATTGAGTGTTGGTGAAACAGACCTTAATATTATGTATAAATAGAACAAAACTTTTTTACGAACTAACTTAATTTGTAAATACATTTTATTGTATTTTTGTTATTTAAATAGTGTTATTTAGTAATAATGTACACAAGTATTTTAATAAATGAATTTATTATAATAACCACATTGTTTTCATTATGTTTAAAGAATATTACAATAGAAGGACTAGCCGCACAATGCCACATTCGCAAAATGTAAAAACATTAACGTCCAAATTAAAAAAAAAATCGAGAATGTGACATTATGCGAAAATGGCAATTTGCAAATGTGACGTTTTACTAATGTGACATTTTGCGATGTGACATTTTGCGAAATTCAAATGTGTAATTTTGCGAATGTGGCATTGTGTGCCTAATACCAATAGAATAATGTAACCAAGTGGTCTCCAAACGTTCGTATCTGGGCGTACAAGTCCCGTTCCCGTGGAAAAATGATATCCCATGTTACTCCCAGAAAAGAACCTACCTTAGCTTTACATTGGTGGAATAATTTTCAAAAGCGGCCAGTAGTTTTTGAGTGTATTTGTTACAAAAATACAAATCTTATTTAGGCCGCGGCCTGGGGTTTGCAGATTTCAGGGTGTGCTCCCGGTTTCGCGATTATAAAGGTACCTAATGCTGAAACGAGTCACTTGCGGGTAGATACAGACTTTTGGAATTTCCTTCCTTATCGCGCGTTGCGAAAGCGGGCTAGACGGAAAAAATTAAAACCAAAAGTTGTGAGGACACTTTGACAACAGGCACGCACTTCTCTGTCTGTCTCTCTCTCTCTCTCTCTCTCTCCTCTCTCTCTCTCTCTCTCTCTCTCTCTCTCTCTCTCATAGAAAGCAAGCCAGTGACTTGACACCTCTCAAGTTTTTTCTACCAATTAAATCTTAAACCTCTCTAGGCGGCAAAAACTAAAGTGGCCTGGAAGGAGGTAGGTAGTTATGAAAAATATAAATCCAGCACTGTGTGTGATTTGTGTACCACTACAACGCGGTCACAATACGTGCACCTCGCCTCGTGACGTCATATTGGCGCTCTTGGTACGGTGTGCAAAAAACCATTATTAAAAAATCAGGAGTTAAACAGCTCACTTTTGCTAACTGTAGGTACTGACGCGTTTGAGCAAGCCCGGCTAGTTGAAAGGGGGAGCGGGCGTCGCATTCCAGGTGAAAAGATAATATGACCGGGTTGTATTAATTATTACCATAATTTTATATATACCCAGAGAAACCATCCTATTTAATTACGTACTAAGAAAATGGACCGAAGACGCGCATTCAGTATCCCAGATTGAAAAGCTAAACTTCTGGAGCACTGCGCGGACATTTCGGCGGCGGAACATACGGATTCTTCATGTTATTCCAGATCTTCCAGAAGGTCCTGGAGAGGCCGATGTCGTTGAAGTTGAGGTAAAACAGTCCTCCCAGTATGATCATTGTGAGGACGTACACGATACCCATCGCCACTTTGGGTAGGAAATGCCCGACGACGATGACTCTTACGTACTCCACCACAATGGCTTCTAAGCCCCTGGAGCAGAATAAAAGGATCAAGAGATCTGTAAAGGCGAATTATACGAGCTGCTGTGAAATACATTGCGAAAATGTAGTCATCATGACCCTATATGTATGCCTAATATTAAGTACCAAAATGTACTCACCATGTGTTAAGCAAAATAAAGAATTGAATTGAATATGTAGTAAAGTAGTGTACTGTTAGACATAGGCCTCTTCTAATGGGCCATTTACACGATGCCATTCCACTAAGACAATTCACTAAGCCAGGATTGGCTTATATGCAGTATTTTTGTATGCAGCTTGGATAAGCTGCATACAAAAAAAACTTGAGGACAATCCATTGCAGTGGACTCAGTGGCGTAGCGTGGCGGGGGCAGGGGGGCAGTCCGCCCCGGGCGGCACTTTTTGGGGGCGGCAAAATTTGACAATAAAGAATAAAAAATATTGAAACTATAAACATATTTTTATAGATATAAACTCGCTAGTTGGTAATAAACGTGCTTGTAAAACTTTGATCAACTTTTTTATTTAAAATCTAACCTGCATTAAGAAGAATTATGAATGTTTATTGCCGAAAAGCTTTCTAGGATGAATGTATGTACTCGTAACGTATAATATACATTTGAAACACATAAATAAGAGGGCGGAAAAATTTTCTTCCGCCCCGGGCGGCCGACAACCACGCTACGCCACTAAGTGGACTCTCCATATACACGAAGCCATTTGTGGCCCAATGGAATGGCCTAGTG
Organism: Ethmia dodecea; assembly: GCA_963855545.1. Classification (NCBI taxonomy): domain Eukaryota; kingdom Metazoa; phylum Arthropoda; class Insecta; order Lepidoptera; family Depressariidae; genus Ethmia; species Ethmia dodecea. Next base: position 12,318,211 of record OY979457.1, on the reverse strand, counting down.
TAAATTGCCGATAATGAGCGCCATAGCTCCCTGTCTTCAGCTTGACGCATCCAGCAACTACCTGCAGCCTTTCGCGTATCGTCATCCCATCTAGCCAAAGTGTAGTAGGTAGGTACCTAGTGGATTTTTAATTTTACCACAGTAATTTCTTACTTCAGAAACCAGATTATTTGAATGATGAAATGAATTTCGAATAAGCTAACCTAATATGGCTGTAATACCTAGTAGCAGACATACATACTTACTTATAATCTTTTGGTTCATGTAGTAGGTACCTACCTAAAAGGCTTATGATAGGTCTCTTTTTACTTCACAGTTAAAAATGAACAAACTGTCGGATAGCAGTGATACCTTACGGTTAAAGAGCCTGCTTCACATGATGAAAATCAGTGAGGCTCGGGTTCGAATCCTGGCATGTACCTACCATGACTTTTTCAAAACTTACGTACCTACATATTTATCACTAGCTCGACGGTGAAGGAAAACATCGTGAGGAAACCCACAGGTCCCAAAATTAATTCTGAGACACATGTAAAGACCCGGTGCGGCGATGGGCTCACCACCTATCACTTATACCTGTGCCTACTCCGTTGGGGATAAAATGCGTGATTTTTTTTTATTATAAACTGTCGGATGGGTCTTTATAATAGGTACCTACAGTCAGGAACCACGGGCCGCACCGCAACTTACAATCAGATAGGTAGGTATAAGTACTACCTACCTATAAAATTCGACTGCTAAATATAACGGTCAGTAAGTAATTCCCAACTAAGTTACCGCACACCACAAATCTAACCGTCCAACAATAACAGTCTGGAAGAACTAACCAAAAAGTGTGAGCAATAATAAGCACAGATAGGATGGAGTCTAGGATTTTGTTCTGTAGCACCAGCGCGAGTGGGATGAGGGGGACCATCAGGGCGCTGGTGGCCTTCTCCACGATCCATAGCTTGGCGTGCTCGTGGGGATGCTCGCACAGGACAGGGCTCGTGTGGAATTGGCGCGCCTGAATGTATTTACGTGAAACTTTAAAATCGCAACTCAAGTACCTACATTCGGGCCTGTTGGCTCAGTTGGTAGTGAGCCTGCCTTCTGAGTCTGAGGTCGCGGGTTCGATCCCCGCTCGGAGCTAACATTTGTGTGCATGATTTGTCTGCTAGCTTTGTGTCTAGTCGTTTAATATTTATTTAAACATCAGTTGTTTAGTACCCAAAGTAGGTACCTAGTCGTTTAATATTTATTTAAACATCAGTTGTTTAGTACCCAAAGTAGGTACCTACCTACTGGCCCTGCCTGGTTCGGGACTAAATAACCGTGTGTTGACTTTGTGTACCACAATAATTAATGTATCCTCAAGTATGTATGAATGTGTGTAAGTATTTTCTATTCTTGTTAATTTATTTAATTTATATTATGCATAATATACCTATTTATACCAATATATTTACTTATGTAATAGTATGTAAGAGTATGTTCAATAATATATAGTGCACCGTCTAGGTACCCTAGTTCTAATCTCTCAGTTTCATCCATCCTAAGGTTGTCTGGAAGAGATCGCTAAAAGCGATAAGACCGCCCATTGTACTTTAGTTAATGTTGGTATCCATATTGTGTTGTTTTTGGTGTACAATAAAGAGTTATTGTATTGTATTGTATTATTAGGATTACAGAAACAAATAGGGTGTCCCAGAATAGAAAATTGTTCCGTAACGGTCCAGGTTTTTGAGTTTATTTGTTACAGACATACAAAAATACAAACCTTTTCTTTGTAATATTAGTGTAAATGTAGATGTATGTACATACTTATAGCGGGCAACTTTGCTATGTAAGTATTTGTGTTTAAAAAAATGGATGCTATATTTACCTGTAGGTAGGTGTAAGTGATTTTTGCACTTGGCATGGGTATGTAACGTAGGTTCTTACCTAATATAAGATGACGAAGAAACAGTGTAGATAGTGTAGTGTAGGTACCTAACACAGACTAATAAGCTAGATTAAAGATCTGTGGTACATAATTAAACGTTCATCATCATCATCAACCCCAAACAGCCCACTGCTGAGCTAAGTTTCCTCACGTGTGAGGAAATGAGGAAGTATGGGCTTTAATCTTCCACGCGAGCCCACCGCGGATTGGGAGATGGTGTTAAGCTAAGCCACTTAACAGTCAGAATTTTTCGAGCCACCCAAGGGTATCTGACATGGCTTAACGACTTCCATTGTGTGTAAATACAACGAAAACCGGGACCAACCATTTAAAGCGCCTTCCGAAACACGGAAGCGCTCGTGATATAAATGCAACGAGGCGGTCACCCATTCACTGACTGACCGTTCCCAACTTTGCTTAACCAGCGTGATCGTTACAAACACACTGGCATCGCAGGGCCACGAGTGCTTCCATCAATCAAACGTTGGTAAACATCACTACACATAGTATAAAACAAAGTCGCTTTCTCTGTCCCTATATCCCTATGTCCCTTTGTATGCTTAAATCTTTAAAATTTCGCAACGAATTTTGATGAGGTTTTTTTTTAATAGATAGAGTGATTCAAGAGAAAGGTTTTAGTATTAGTATTGCACCCGTGCGAAGCTGGGGCGGGTCGCTAGTAAATAAATAAGTATAACGGTCTATGCAGCAGTCCCGCGGACCACTTAGGCCCGCCAATAGCAGTCGGCAGCCGATATCGTCCAGCCGCAACGCTATTGGATACGATCTAGGATTTTGAATCAGACCGAAAAAAATATTTAACTTTGTATGATCACCGTTCCTTGAGTTGACATTACGAAATCCTGGAGGAACTACCAATAGGTACCTAGTTATACACTTACAGCGTTTAAAATAGGATTGTTGGTTTGTCTGTGAAGAAAGCTGCTCGCTGATAATGTGCTGGCTAATCTGCGCGGCGCCAGCGCAGGCTGTAACGTGCTCCGTGCCATTTGGAACACAATCTTGAAGACTGGAAGAAAGTTGTGTCGTCATCATCAATCATGAGTTCATCTACTTCCTCTGAGACAGTGTTTCTTCACATATTTTACAGTGACAAATATAAAATAAAAACTCTCAATCCTTTTGTGAGCAAGGGGGTAGGCCCAGGTATTCTATTTCTGGAAATAACCACGTTAAAATAAAATAAATCTCACGCCTTTTATCCGCTAGGGGGCAGGCACTGGTATTCCATTTCTGGAAATAGGTACCCACTTTTCACTAGAATATTCGACCCATATTCGAGAATATACCCACGTTTTACCAGTATAATTAAATTATTCTTTAACTAAACGTGTTAGGTAGCGAACCCATCGCCGGACCAGGGTGCCGTTACACATATATCAGAATTAATTCTGGGACCTTCTGGTTTTCGCACAATGTTTTCCTTCACTGTCGAGCTAGTGACCAATAGGTACCTATGTAGCCAAGATCTGAACCAAGCCTCACGAATAAGAAGCCACGATGAATTGATTGGCCCGATTAAATCTGTAGATAAATTACCTGAGGCTTCCCGGAATCTAGAGAAAACCATTATAAAACCAATTTTAGTAATGTGCCATCAAAACCAACAACAAAACGATCTTATAGGATGTCAGATTTTTAAAATGTCAACTTTTTCAGAATCTGTGGTTCCATGGAGATAGTATAGCTTGGACATAAAACACAAAACTTTTTTACTCTTATGTTTTACTCGATTTTAGAGGAGGAGGGTAATGGTTTAAACCAGCTACTTTAATAATATACATGTGTCGAGTAATGGTCTAAATGCGACTACGATTAAAACACAAAAATGTAAGTATACTTAAAAGAATTTGAGCTGACATCTAGCATCCAATTCCACAGTGTGCATCTGGATTGAGGGCCCAAGCTATTTGACCATAACTCTTTTGATTCACGTTTAAGAAATTTAAGAATCTTTGCTTTAAGTTTTACCAAATTTTAACTAACTGCCCTGTAAGTTCTGAGCCTGCAAGTGTCATTTCGTTTCGCAATAATTTAAAAAGTGGGCCCTCAATCTAGATGCACACAATTCCATCTGTCACTTTATTTCTATAGAAAAGTGTTGTCTACCTTCAACTACGTTAGTTCCATTGCAGAGTTAGCGACGCCAGACTCAACTAGATATTAATTAATATACTGTGCTTCAACTGTCACTTATGTCTCCAACCGGTACCCGTAACTGGTAACAACCGGTACCGCCTTCGTGCTACCCCTAATGAAAACTTTTGAACTAGAAGTAGATAATTATTCTTTCATTGTAAAACATCACACTAGCCTTTGTGGTGGATACACCAATTAATCATCAATTATTATTTTATTATTATTTATTTATTCCATTTTACAATATTTTACAATTGTGTCGGAAATTTAAGAAAAAACAATTATCATTTTAATAATTAACATTATACAATTCAATAACTCACGTGCATTTCAAATTCAGTCATAAGTACCTATTACATCAAATATTTATTATTATTACAATAAGTCCTACTAGCATAAACCTAGTGTTATATTTTTAAAATTGTCAAAACAGTATATCCACCTACTAATTCAATTATTCATTTCAAATTTAACATAATACATTTATCATTATTATAATACATAAACATAATATTACAATTAAAGTTGTCAAAAAAAAAATTGGTTATGCCATATTATATAAAAAAGTCTACTTTTGTTTGCAACTGGTAAAGTCGTCAACGCTATAGAAACACTTCTCCAACAAAAACGACTTGAGATGTGTTTTGAATTTTTTATGATCTTCAATCACTTTAAGTTCTTTAGGTAAACAATTAAACAGTCTGACCGCTTGGTATCGAACACTGTGAGCTACTACTTTTAATTTTGGAGCAACTATAACAGGCAAGTCCTTTCTGCGTGTTACTTCTCTATCCGTTCTCTCTTCCCTTGTTTCGAATCTTTCAGGCCGTTTTACTAGGTCTGTTAATATAACAAGAATATAGAGTGCTGGTACGGTTAATATTTGTAATTCGCGAAAATGTTCCTTACAAGAGACCCATTGTGGTATACGTACTATAGTGCGTATGGCTCTTTTTTGTATGATAAAAGCTTTATTTATGTTATATGCGTAACTATTACCCCAGAATTTTATACTGTACCGTAAATGTGATTCTACCAGAGCATAATAAATGATTTTAAGATGTCCTATGTTCAATTCATCGCGTAAACTACGTAGAGCGTAACACGCTGAACTGACCTTTGATTCTATTCTATCTAATTCACTTTTCCAATTTAAACAACAGTCAATGTTTACTCCCAAAAACTTTACAATATCCACCGGACCAATCCTTACATTCTCCAGAGCAACATTTATACTTTCTTTTGTTTTTGATGTGGTTCTAAATAGTATTACATTCGTCTTAGCCACATTCAAGATAAGGTTATTTGCACAGAACCAGCGATTAAAGACAGAAATAGCATTATTTGTATTGGCTTCTAGCTCTTGTGGAGTTCTCGCTGAAATAATAGCATTGGTGTCATCTGCATAGCTAACTATTTTAACATTTTTTAAATTGCGATCTATATAATTAGGGAGATCGTTTGTAAAAATATTAAATAAAATGGGACCCAACACAGAGCCTTGTGGAACGCCTCTCTTTATACTAGTCAATCTACTCTTGCCTATATTTTCCTTACCATCATGCACATATTTGATTTCAATGAATTGATACCTGTTAACCAAGTAAGACTTAAATAGGCTTAATACTTTTCCTCGGACACCATAATGATGCAGCTTGTCGATTAATATTGAATGGTCGATTGTATCAAAGGCAGATGATAGGTCAAGAAATAATCCAGCAACCCTCTCTTTTCTGTTTAAGCCTAGAATCACGTCGTCTAATAATGTATCTATGGCCTCCACAGTGCCGACACTAGTTCTATATCCAAATTGACGATTACTCATAATGTCATTTAATCTAAGGTGCTCAATTAGTCTAGTTTTAATTAATTTCTCAAAAATTTTTGAAAATGTTGGCAGAAGAGATACTGGCCTGTAGTTTTTTATGTCTGTTTTCGAACCTTTCTTATAAATAGGTATTACCTTTGCAATTTTAAGCTGGTCGGGAAAAAGTTCTTGATCGTAACATAAGTTATAAAATTGTGATAATGGATCCGCCAAAATATCTATGTTATCTTTAATTACAGATATGGGAATGTCGTCATAACCACTTGAACGTTTGTTTTTCATATCCCGTACAATTTTTCTTATTTCTAATCCTGTCACATATGTCCATTTCATAGTACGAATAGTATATCCAGTATTATCTTCTAACATGCCTTTAGCTATCATTTTATTCGTCGTAAATTTAAAACTCCCATTATCAAATTTTTTTGAAAATAATTCCGTTATTTCATTTAGGTCGTCAATTACTCTATCTTCAACTTCAATACAGATTTTTTGCTTCTTGTTGTTTCTGTCCTTGTTTCTGTGCTTATCAACTGTATTCCATATAGCTTTAGGACAGTTTCTAGCCTTAAGAATTTCGCGTTGAACAGTTATTTTCCTTGCTCTTTTAATAACCCGCCTATATAATCTAATAAAATTATTTTTGTATTCCACTACCGATTTATGGCAAGTTGTACTGTTTCCTGATACTAAAAACCTTTTCATTTTGCTTGCTATCCTAATTCCCTTTGTAACCCAATTTAATTTTAAGTCCGCTCTTGATTTCACTTTGACTTTCTTTTTATGAAAGCTTGTTTTAAAAGCACTGTAAAATGTTTGTAGAAAGCCATTGATTCCACAACCTGATAGGTTTTGATCTGCCAAATTAAGTTTAAATAATTCCGAATTTTTTTGGTTAAAAATTCTTTTCTCCATTGTAAAATCCCCGTTTTGTGCACTTTTAGTTTCAGCAACTAGTATATTACAAAACAGACCCGCATGACCATCAGATAATCCGTTGTGATCTATATGAGTCGACAAAACTGACTCATTTTGCAAATTTGTTAGAAAATTATCCAAACAAGAATGAGCATTTCCGCTAATGTAAGTTGGGTCTGTAATCAAGGTTCTAAAATTGTAACATTTTAGAAGCGTTAAAAATTCATCTCTGTATTTATCGTTTGTTAATAAATCAATATTAAAGTCACCACATATAATACACTTTTTGTTGAGAAGTATTCCAACAGCCGTTCCAATTGATTCATAAATTCAGCAAAAAACTTTGTTTTATGATTACGATATATGCAACATACACTCAAGTTGTAGTTAGTATCTTTAACGCCACAAATTTCAAAATATTGTCCCCTGTACAACTGATCACAAATTGGAAGGGTCTCATAAATACAATTGTTCCTGACAAGTACTAAACTACCTCCTCGTTTCATGTTGGTTCGAGTGTTTGAAGCTGCTACGTTGTAGTTTTGAATAGAAAACAATGATATGTTGTTATTATTTAAAAAGTGTTCCGTTAAACATACATAGTTAGGTAGGACATTTTCATCACTTAAAGAGCTTATGTACAGTTGTAAATCCTCTTTTTTACTATTTATTCCACAAACGTTTTGATGAAAAACAGTCATAGTCTTAGTATATTTCACGAAAAAAGTCTTCGTTTGAAAATGATGATGGTTCATAAAAATTTACGATCTCATTTATTAAATTGGCAACATCATGAAAAACTTGTCTAAGACCCTCTCTATTTAAAAACCCAGTTTTTTCAGAAAACATTTGTCGAGTATATTTGAGATTTCTATTTGAATCAAGTATATATCCATATTCATATTTAATGTTATCCATGTTCAGCAAATTATTAAAAGTCTCTACTCTATTATTAAACAGGAATGTACGGTTGCTGCACTGCTTGTAAGTTGGCAGGCATAGTATCACATTAGTGTGTTGTACTTTATTTAACTCATTTCTTATATAATGTATAAGCTCAGAATAATTTTTAGTTGTCATGAAATCGTATTTTCCAATCCAAATAATAGCATAGTCATTTAAAGTAAAATATTTAAGTTTCGTATCAATATTTTGCAAGAGTTGTCTTATTCCACCTCCAGTAGTAATATAGTGACATATTTCATCATCTTCGAAGTGTTTTCTCGCAGTAACCAATGTCTTATAACTATTGTCACCGCTTATTACGCAAATTTTCCGTTTTCTGGAACTGTCCTTGTCTTGTGTGTGTCCAATCTTTTGTTCTAGAATACGTTCAATTATTTGTTCTTCATTAACTAATGGATCCACTTGTTCCAAGTTTTCGTCTCTATTTAGTGTAACCTCCTGCTTCTCCTTAGCATTCTGGATTTCGCTATCGTTTTCCTGCAATTCTTTTTCAAGATTTAAGATTAACTCTCTGTACTTCTTCTTTCGAGTGGATGCAACTCTTGTATTGCTCTTAGTTGACAATGGCGTATTATTATGACTCCGTGCACCATGCGTCTCTGTTAGTAGAAGTTGTGTTAACACATCAATACTTTTCTTCTGTTTTCGTACTAACTTATTTAATTCTATATTTTCTAAAGATAAACTTTCAAAAGCTTCTCGTTCCTTGATAAGTTCTGCTTTAAGTGCATCGATTTCTAATTTTAATTCTGCATCCTCCTGATTCTCTACTGAGAGGTTTGGTAAGCTAGTCATTGTTGTGTTAATTATTGTCGAACTCAGGACTGGATTGTTATAATTATGAAATCCTTCGTCGTCTTCTACAGGGAGCTGTTCGAATGAGTTGTTAACGGGTAGATTAGGCCTGTAGACGCGCTGCGTAACATTGCTCTCCGAGGCAGGAGATACATATATAGTTGAGCTGACATTGTGTTTGTCATTCTGCCCATTACTTTTTATGATTGGGACTTCTCGTTCTCCAGTAGTCACTGGCGTACTTATGGAAGCCTTGTGTACCTTACAATTTCCTGATCTGCATATCCAATTCTTCTTTCTTTCAAACGTCATACTATCAAATATTTTCGCTGGTATCTGAGCGCAATTTATGTTTGCGCAGTATGCTTCTTTGCACTTTGTACATCTCAAAAAGTCTTTTCTTTGTACTAGCTTCTTACACTTAAAACATGTAGCAGTTTTATAAGACATGATGACACAGACAACAACAATATATTAAAAAAAAAAAAAAATCTCCAATGTCCTTCTCTTCACCAGGATTGGAACCTGGTAATTTATCCTTACAATTCCATCCAGTTCACGACTGAGCTGGCGCATTAACAACACAGTGTGTCGAATTAGTCATCCAGTAGGTGCCGTGAAACTCGTTTTTGAAGGTATAATTAAATAAAGTTCGAATGGATGTCCATAAAACTGGTGTAAACAAACCACCGAGTATTTTGTACGTTAGCACCGAAATTTCAAAATTGCACTTTTCTCACTGTTGTAATTTTATATATTGGTGTTTAATAGAGTTTCTGAACACATAATGATTAGTTTTAAACACGAAAATTTCACAAAACACTTAAATAGAAAGTTATCAGTCTAATAATTGCACTTAGACTAAAAAAAAATGTAAATACAGTTCCAAAATTGTCACAAACAGTTATACGTATTATTTATAACTTAGTTTAGGTATGGCTTATGAAATCGTTAATTATTTATCACTTTTTACTAATTAATTAAAAAATACGCAAGGAGCTAGTGTTTACACTTAGAGCGCCCCCTAGCGGTCTCAATTCATCACATCGAAATAAAACCACTAAGTACTAGTTTAATTTTATTGAACGCTTATTTTAAAAATAAATTAACATCCAGACGGCATACAACGCAACCAAGAGACGAAAAATCTCGAATTTCATTAAAAAAATCTACTTTTAAGTAGCCAAAACAAAATTTTATACCAAAGTAATACTTTTTGGAAAACATAAAATTATTTACATCCGCAATTACGGTTGTGCTATACATTAAGTACTGATATTGTCTTCAATATACCGTCGAATACTAGATTTCAGGGGGCCAATTCCACTAAATGTCAGCCATTGTCATCGAACTATCATTCCATTATGCTGCAACTGGCAACTATGACATCTAATTTGTATTCCACTAAAATCATAGTGGCATTACAATGGAATGACTATGGACTACGTTAGGTGTTGCCTACCTTAAATAACTATTACTAGCATGCGTGTCATTAGTTTTATTTCGGGTTTTCGGCACTAAAATCTTTAGATGATTGATTTTATTTATGGTACATGTGACATTTCGATAAGTTTTGAAGAAACTTGTGTATTTTTGTGCATAGACTCTGAAGCAGAGCTAAAATCTGAATTTCGTGTCGTGTTTGGGGCTGATGGCTAAATTGCCAATGCCTTAAAATAAGGGAAAAAAAGCAATCACTGGACAGCGCCATTCCATGGTAGGAATAGTAGAATACCAAAAGTGGTCAACAATGATAGTTGAATGATTGTGAAAACTGACAGTTAACAGAATACGAAAAGTGTCAAAATTTGACATAAAATCACCATTGAGTGACCACAATCATACAACTATCACCGCTGTCATTTAGTAGAATTGGCCCCCTGATCAGGGTTCTTGCTTAGCTATTTTGAACCTTAAACCTTGATCAAAAATCTGTTTTCATGTATTTCTACCATTTATTCTTATTTTAGGTGAATGTATTGAATATTGGTTAGCAAACCTTCTTTTCTGCGTAATACTGGATTTGTTTAGCAAAAATAATATTTAGGTCGACATTAAATCACAATATCTACTAGTTTTTGCGACTTTTACCCTTAGTGATTTTCGTTTTAAAATAAATAAATAAATAATCTCACCCCTTTTATCCCCGAGGGTGTAAGCAGAGGTATTCCATTTCTGAGATATACTTTGGACCCCTAAACATATTTTCATTTTTGCTTTGTTCATTATGTGAGGAATGAAAGTAAGAAAGAAGAAAGAAATATAATATGAATTAGTATGTAACCCAGAAGTGGGATGGTAAGTGTCGCTGACAGTATTGTTGCAGCAAAAACAATCTACCAACCAATATCCAATATGATCACACCGATTTGCCACCAGGAGAATATTTTCTAGACATTAAATATTTCCAGTTTCTGGGAATATTTCCACAGTGCCAGTAAATATTTCCAATATATCAGAAACATTTCCAGTATTCCCTTAAATATTTCTATGTTCCCAGAAATATTCCCCTGTAGCTACATTAATGATCATCATTCATCATCACAATCTACGCTGTCTGCTCGGACTTAACGGCCCATAGCTGTCTGACGGAGTTGGCAATGCCGATGTCGTGGCTGATGAGGTAGAACAGCCCTCCAAGGGTGGCGATGGAGATGAGGTACACCAAACCGATGGCCAGTTTCGGGATCACTGGCCCAAAGATGGCTGCCCGTACGTAGTCAACTGCTATCGCTTCCAGGCCCCTGTGAAATTAAATTAGTCAAAAATTTAATTTTCTGTAGGTAAAAAGTACAATCACAATAAAATAAAAACATGGTACTCTAAACTCGTCCATGAAGATTACATCATCATTATATCTCCACCGACGTGTTGCTGGTTACAAATGCAGTAGCCCGAGAAGAACCAGCAAGAAACTCAAGGGCAGCTCTTTTTAATCTCATGTCAGTGTAGTGTTAACCACAGAATGGTTAAAATAAAATAAAAACATAAATAATCCTCAATTTTACAAGAGTAGTGTGTACTTAGACTGACCTACACAAAAAATAATTCTACCAAACACGTAAAGCAACTACTACTATGATTTCAAATATCAGTTCCTATCACTACATATTATAAAACAAAGTCGCTTTCTCTGTCCTTATATCCCTATGTATGCTTAGATCTTCAAAACTACGCAACGGATTTCGATGCGGTTTAATCCTTAATTTAATCTATTTGCTACGAACAACACCAGCAAAAAGTGATAGCTGTTTTGTTTTGCAAAAGTTACAGCGATCGAACATCTATGTTTCTTTTCACCCGTAAGTTTGTCCGTCGTAAATATTAGAAATAACACCAAATCTCTGACAAAAAACGCAATCCACAATCATCAGCAGGAACTCACCAGAAACTGTGTGCAACCATGAGGATAGCCAGGACGGAGTCCAGGGCCTTGTTAGGCATTAGCAGGGCGAGGGGGACGAGTGGCACGAGAGCGGCGCTTGTGAACCTTTCCACCACCCACAGCTTTGCATGGTCGCCCTTCGCTGACAGGCGAATGGGCGACGTGCGGAACGAACGCACCTAAAAACAATTGAGATTTGTTTGCTGACATAGCTATGTACTTTTAGCAGGGTATCACGTCAGGGTCACCAGTTAAGTGGCAGCGATTGTGACTGCCACTGGGTGATGTTGATGGTTGCAGAAATTGAAGATGTTGCTCGTGTAGAGATTGAGTGAGATCGGTGATCGGATCTGACTTCCTTTAATAAGCTACCCCTATTTATACTAGTTGAATACATAACTAAAGAGGGTAGATACATTTTAATAAAACCTCTAGGTGGGTAGGCATATACTGATATTTTTATTTGAAATTATAATAATGTGGATAAATAATAATATTAGTCTATGCCTCATCCCCTGCCCACTGGGTGGTTAAGATCTGCCTATGATCGATCACAGTGGCATAATTTAGAGAGACATTATTACATTAATTCCAAGAGACATCCTGACCAATTTAACTATAAATGTAAATAAATAAATAAATTTGTTGGTGCCGCAACCAGGAATTGGTTGCACATAATGTAGATCTAAGAAATATTATATAAGTCAGAGAATAAAGGCTATTTTTATTATATTTTTAAGCCTCATCCCCAAGGGGGTTGGCAGAGGATATTCACTGGGAATACCCACTTTACACCAGTATATTTTTTGGGCCCCTAACCATATAAAAAGGTATATTTATTAGTAAATTAATAATTAAAGATCATTGCTATTACACTTACAGCATTTAGAATAGGTGTGGTGTTGGTTAGCTTAGTGGCGGGCTGTGTTGCCAAGAGCAAGCTGGAGAGAGAGCGTTGGACCAGTGCTGGCGGCGTGGCCAGCCGCGCCAGCTGCTGGCTGAACATGGTCTTGCAAGCTAGAAGTAAAAAGTAAACCCAAGATAATAAGATAAGTTATATGGCACTACATAAATAAACCATTGCTGAATGTCATCGAGAAAAAAAACAGCTTAAGAGCAAGAGCTGCTAGTGTATTAAATAAATAATATTAATAAACCCACACATAACCTACAACAAACAAGTATATTAAAGTTTTAGTAGCTTTGTATTAGTGAAATAAATAATTCTGGATAAAACATTGCAGTTACATAGGCAAATACTATTATATTAATAAAAAGCAAGCCGGTTTACAGAACTACTGTTATTATGTAACAATAAAAAGCAAAAAACGTACCAGGATTTCTCAAGAACATTGAAAAAGCCATTTTTTTATATAATGTCGTTGATCACTGTACGAATATACGAATGGAAAGTACTCAAAGTTTAGATAGAAGAAGAAAAACTTGGAAAATCGCTCTATAAACAGCACAATCGCAAAATAAACGGCAACGGCATGTCAAAAAATCTGCGGACTGCGAGTTTCTGTCAATCCAATCACTCAATATACAAAAGTAAACAAGAGAGAGGAGATTCAAAATTGTATTACGCTCTCTTTTTTATGTATAGTTATTATAGCTCGTAATGTACTATGAAAGCGATCTTATCAAGATTATACTTTTTTCAGGTGGCAACCTCATTCATTTTCGAAAGCCAAGAACCCAAAGCCAATAAGGAAATCCACGAAAAAAATACAGAAAGAAAGAATGACATGACAATTTATTTTAGTGATTTTATTTGAAGAGTTACAGTTTTGTTTTTACAAAGAAAAATATACAAATCTTTACTGCTAAACTCAAATTAAAAGCCGAACACAATGGCAACGACTCTTGAAGACAAATCCATTTGGGAAGATGGCGAAGAAGCTCTCAGCGAGGAGGTTCTCCGGATGCCAACTGATGAGATTATCAGTCGCACCAGACTTCTGGACAATGAGATCAAGATCATGAAGAGCGAAGTGATGAGGATCTCGCACGAGCTGCAGGCGCAGAACGAGAAAATCCGAGAGAACACAGAGAAAATTAAGGTTAACAAGACCCTCCCATACCTGGTCTCCAACGTCATTGAGCTGCTGGATGTAGACCCTCAGGAGGAAGAAGAGGATGGTGCCGTGGTGGACCTGGACTCGCAGAGGAAGGGCAAGTGCGCAGTGATCAAAACATCCACAAGACAGACATACTTCCTACCAGTCATTGGGCTCGTTGACGCCGAGAAGCTGAAGCCTGGCGACCTGGTGGGGGTGAACAAGGACTCCTACTTGATCCTGGAGACGCTGCCGGCGGAGTACGACGCGAGGGTCAAGGCCATGGAGGTGGATGAGAGGCCTACAGAGCAGTATTCGGATATTGGTGGGCTAGACAAACAGATTCAGGTACATTTGTTGTTATATTGTGACTTTTCAGTGTAGTTTTCAATGTGACTCTTCATCAGTGCTTAGAGTTTCTCTCTAGCCATATTATTATAAAAGTCGAAAAACTCCTGTTTGCTCCCATTTTCCGAGCTAAGTATATTTAAACTTAAATATGAAATGTATGATAACTTACATGTTTCTATTGAATATTTTTATTTTTTTATTTTATTTATTTATTAGATCCTCCAACAGTTGCTACAATATTTCTTATACTAATACTTAAGCCTATAACAATCTGAATGCACAACCAATTATAGGAGAATACCTCCTGCACAAAGAAGTACCTACAGATATAAGAACATGTAAATTTTGAAGGGTTTATTTTTCTCTTATATATAAGTATTTATAATTATTTTTAAAAACAAGCTACAAATTTAGATAGGTGGATATTTAGTTATTATGATAATATATTTCGGCGGAACGTACATGGAGAGTCAGCAAATAAATCTGCTGTTTTACTACAGTTATTGTATAGTCTGCATAAACGAGCAACTGTGGAATTAAATCCCAATACCGTTCTACGAAGAGGTGGAGCTAAGGGAGTGATGGCATATCTTGGCAGTCTGGCTGGAACACGAAATTTGAATTCACTTAATAGCTGAGGGCAGTCAATTTTCGCTCTTACGATTTTATAAAGCAACATTTAGTCCAACATCTCCCTTCGTTTCGCTAGTGTAATCATCTTAAAGCGATTGAGCCTATCGTGATACGAAGGAGTTCTTTTGGCAATACCGACGATGTGTGCCAGATGCCAAAGAAACCTCTTTTGGATACGCTCTAGTCTCAACGAGTGCACAGCAAAATGTGGCCTCCAAACTGGGCTACAATATTCTAGTATACTTCTTACTAAACTATAATAGAGTAAAATTTTTATTTTACTGCCACGGAAAACTTTTACGCTTCTGATGACAAAACCTAACATTTTAGATGGATGATGTTGCAGGCAAATATTGTTAGTATAATCAATGTAAATAAAACCTATCTGCTGTTTACCATTTCATAACTAAACCGCTCAAACAATCTTGGTGAAAGTTCACAAAGTTACATTATAAGGAAGGACGTAGTTTACTTTTAATTAAAAAAAACAAATGCTAATATTGCAAAGTCATTAATTGGAATTTCATAAATTACAGGAACTAATAGAAGCTGTGGTGCTCCCTATGACACATAAGGAGAAGTTTGTGAACCTGGGCATACATCCTCCAAAGGGGGTACTGTTGTACGGTCCCCCTGGTACAGGGAAGACCCTGCTGGCACGAGCGTGCGCCGCACAGACCAAGTCCACGTTCCTAAAGCTGGCTGGACCTCAACTAGTACAGATGTTTATTGGTAAGCTTATGACCATTTGAAGTTCGTTTGTTCAGTATCGACTACGTAATCGATTTCAGCTATTTTTAATATGAGAAATTTTTCTGGATTCTAAATTTAGGGCCTAAAGAAACCGTACTATTATTGCTCTTTAATTAAGCAATTTAGTTAGACAAAACTAAAGTACGAATGCATCATAATCTTTTTTATATGAATATTTTAATTGGGGTGTATGAGAAATTGCTGAATAAAAAAAAAATCAAAAGAGAGTCTCTATAAACTGCCACAGATGTTGAGAGGTTAAATTCTTCTTTAGAGGTTAATTTCTCTTCTGCTCACTATTCATGGGTATGTAAAAAAACATTTTGCAACAGGTGACGGAGCCAAACTTGTTCGTGATGCATTTGCCCTAGCCAAAGAGAAGGCACCGGCTATAATTTTCATTGATGAGTTGGACGCCATCGGCACGAAGCGGTTTGACTCTGAGAAGGCTGGAGACAGGGAGGTGCAGCGTACTATGTTGGAACTGTTGAACCAGCTGGATGGATTTACTTCCACATCTGATATTAAGGTAAGGGAAAGGCCTGTATTTTAACATCTAATCCTTCCTAAAATATTACACTTATTGTCTATTGACAATTTTAATTACAATATAAAATATTTCATTTTGATGTGCAATTTCTTCTGACATACATCTAGAATTGTTGTCAGTATCTATAAAACAATGCATTGGCCACGTAATAAATTTTAAATTATGAAGATTCCAAGACCAATGAAAAATAAACAATGTTTGTCAAATGTCACTAAGGCAAATGTCACTAAAAAGGTTTAGTTGAAGTGAAAAAAACAAAAACTTGGTATTAATTCCACATGATGATCAACCATGATCAGTTTTCCAGCAGTCCTTGGGATGACCAAGTTTTTTTTTAATTGTGTATTGGCATTTGGATTTTAGCCATTGTCTCCAGTTTCAGATAGGTAAAATAAAAAAGTTTTTTTTAGTAATAATTATTTTTGACCTTGGATGATAATAATGTCTGTGTGGTCTGTTCACAGGTGATCGCAGCCACGAACCGAGTAGATATCCTTGACCCGGCGCTACTGCGATCAGGTCGGCTCGACCGCAAGATCGAGTTCCCACACCCCAACGAAGAGGCGCGTGCGCGGATCATGCAGATTCACTCGCGGTATGTATCTGTGATAAATTGTAGTAATCCCACATGATTGCAGTAAACTTAAAATGTCATCCTTTTCTCGTAAATGGTCATATTTGATTGCTTGGACATTTTTCTTTTTGGAGATTAGTCGTGCAAAGGAATAGAACGATTTGCACGACTAATCTCCAAAAAGAAAAATGACCAAAAAGACGAATGTCCAAAGGCTTGTCCAAGTGATAAAATTGACAAACCATAAATAAGTCCAACAATAAAATTACCCAAATATAAAAATGACCAGTATTGATATAGTCAAACTATAAAAATGTCCTATGATAAAATTGACTTAACTTAAAAATGACCAGTAGTGATATTGCCCAAGCGATTTTTAGAAATTCCAACGGGAACTGGAATAATCAGGATTGAAGAATGATTTGATTTTTTGTTTGTTTATTTGTTTGTATTTAAAAGGCTCCGATTTATTATTTTAAAAGGCACCAATTAAAAAAATTATTTTGCCAGTAGAAAGCGTACTTTTCTGGTAGCTACATAGGCTATATTCCCGTATTTCCATGGGAACGGAAACTACGCGGGTGAAACCGCGGGGCGCAGCTAGTGATAAATATAGCCAATGGATAAAAAATTACCAAAAAGTTAATTTTAATTTTGGGTATAACTAAAGTTGGACATTATTATAGCTGGTCATGTATCTGGTCTTATAGTAGATTGCTGAGTGCACGTACGACTAAATAAAAACCGGCCAAGTGCGAGTCGGACTCGCGCACCGAGGGTTCCGTACAACCTTGCAAATTTATGGTTTTCGTAATTTTTCCTTTATCTATGCTATAAGACGTTGCTTCGTACCAAATTTCAAGATTCTGAGTTCACGGGAAGCACCCTGTAGGTTTTGATTCCCTTGCAAGTGTCGAAAATTTGTGGCATAAACGGCTGTATCTTTTGATTGCGTTGGCTTAGAAGTTTGATTTTTTCACAGCTTCAAGGGACAGTAGACCTGAGTAATTGATATAAATTTCAGCTTCATACCTCTACGCGTTCCTGAGAAAAAGGGTCTTGACAGACTGACGGACGGACGGACAGACGGACAACAAAGTGATCCTATAAGGGTTCCGTTTTTTCCTTTTGAGGTACGGAACCCTAAAAAGAGGCTTTCCCAATATTACCATGATACCACTTAGTTACTTATTTTAGGAAAACATGAGAATTCTGGCTGAACGTGGTCAAAACCTCACATTTAAAAAAAACCGCTAGCTTATCGAATTAGGCGCAGTACATATTAATATTCGTTTACTTATTACGGCATCCTGGGTACTCTGTATGCATTCTTGTACCAGTAAACTGGACTCGATTCTACCAGCACGTCGCTTAAAATGCCTAAAGCTAAATTTCTTAAATTTAAAATTAAATTTAGTGAGTCTTAAAAACAACTTTATTCCAGGAACATCAAACTTAGTCAGTTTAGAAGGTATTTTAGCATGAACTAAATTGTTTAAATTGAATTGATCTTGTGTTGCAACATAAAAAATATATAATTGAAGGAATAAACGATATTAATAAAAACGTTAAAAATAATTAAATTTACAACTTGTTTGAAATAATTGTTTTTCATTTGTTAATTTTATAACAAATTCGTACATTTTAAAGCGTAATTTTATATAAAAAAAATCGGTTGTCTGTGAAGTCTGTTTACTGACGATAGTTGAACGTGACAACGTCATAAGAAAATACTGATGGAATGGATTGTGCCTCTTTGTCGCTCGTTGCGCGCTCTCGCTTGCACGGGAACGACGCATACGTCACACTTTTTCGGGAATGCCGCCGGCTCCATTAATTTATAAGACGTTGTCACGTCAAAAATACTTCTTATTTAACTTTTTTATATAGTGATAGTGTATTATGTGGCAAATGTCAAACGTAATAGTGTACCTACAGTGAAATAGGGATATTCGATAAAAAGCGTAGGATGGACATTTTCGAGCTGTGTTTTCGAGTTACCTCAAGAACTAGCCGCTTTAATCTTCAGTAAAAGTGTACTATCGTGAAATTAATGACATTTCAATAAATTTTGATGAATCGGATTATATTTTTGTGCATAGACTCTGAGGCAGAGCTAAGCTGATGGCAAAATTGCCAATGCCTTAAAATAAGATAAAAATTGGAAGATTTCTCCCCAAAAACGTTTTTTCAGTAATTATAGAAGGGGGGGGGGGGAGGGAGGGGCGGGGGCGGGGAGGAAATAATTTGAAGAAAAAACTGTGTTTGGAGAGTTTTGCGGTTTTTTATTTTTAAACAAAACTACAGATTCATAAAAATGTGTTTATTAAAACATAACTGCATAATTTACTCCATAGCTCTGAACCTACCCCTCAGACATTTGCAATATGATGCTCCATTAAATATAGGACACCCTAAACATTTTTCTAAATTATCTTTCGGACCTATGCAATGGATCCGATGCATTTCCTAGTCTTCTAAGATATATTTTTTCGGTCTCACCATGTTCTCTGGAAAGAAAGTTGAAACATAACCTAAGAGCCATCTTGGATGAATATATTTAGAATTGTAATACACAAACAAAAAATATATCTTTTGACTGCACACTATACGGCGGCACCCACAACAAAATGTTCGTCCTGGCTCATTCTTTCTTCTAATCTTCCTTTGGATTTTGGATAATTAGTTTTTTCCACCTCAACTTGCACATAAAATCACTGTAATGGCCGATTTTAGAAGTAACTTAATTTTAGGAGGGACCTTTTTACTCGCCGCTAAATTTACGCAGTTTAGGCGTTTGACAAGTCTAAATTCTTTTTTTTCTGGTTAAAATGACACACAAGGAATAGCGTTTAAGCCGCTAAAGCTAAGTTGAGTTGACCGGCTAAATTTAGGATTTTTAGAAACTTCAAATTCAAATTTAATCATGTCATTTGAATTTGACAGATAGCGTAGAATAGCAAAATCGATTTTAAGAGGTTTAGCAATATTAGGAGCTTTAGGTGGTCAGCCAGAATCGAGTCCAATGCTTGCCTAATAATTAATAATAATCACATAAAATTCCCAGCAAAATGAACGTGAGTCCAGACGTGAACTTCGAGGAGCTGTCACGGTCGACCGACGATTTCAACGGCGCGCAGTGCAAGGCTGTGTGCGTGGAGGCGGGAATGATCGCGCTTCGGCGCTCCGCCACCGCTGTCACGCATGAGGACTTTATGGACGCCATCCTCGAGGTGCAGGCCAAGAAGAAGGCCAACCTCAGCTACTATGCTTAGATTGTGTAACGATTATTATTAATAAAGTTTAAGAATTTATACGAAGTTTTATTTTTGATGTCATATCGTCTGTGGATTATAAAAAATAATGCGCTTTGCCGACGAACAATCAAAAGCTTCGACAATAACATGGCAGGTGTATATAATATTGCTACACTGAAAAAACAGTCCGTTTTTCCAAACTACTAAAATATAGAAAAAATATATAGTAATTTTGCCAGGGCCCCCATCTCACCGCGTTTTCCTAAGGCGCGGTACATCTGTTTCGGTCAAACTATAGTACGAGTTGTTTTCAATATATGGGCGCTGATGAGATGCTTGCATATGGCGCGGCGCTCTCAATGTTTAATCCGCCTTTGCGTTTTTTGTTCTTAGACATGAACTTTGGATGGTAGGTTCGTGTTCTCAGTTTATCTGGCAAACCATTAGACCTGTTTATTACTAGTTTAGTATTAAACTTAATTAAAAAAATTAATTAGTATTAGTTGTTTAGTACTAGTACAGGTTCTGCCTAGTTTAGGATTGAGTAACCATGTGTGAATTGTGTCCCACAATTTATTATTATTTTTAAAATCCCTCCAGTAGGGTAAAAATGAGAAATAATAACATAGTACTAGATGTCGGTTATGGTGAAATATCAAAGTGAAATAAAAGTATATTTTTTTATTGGTAGTGGTAATAAAATGCTTCACCGACATGGCAACATTATCACACGCGCGTGCTAAAAATTTGAAAATGGGACAGATGTAAGCTGTCAAATTTTCAGTTTTTGGAAAAATAAACAAAATTACACGGCCAAAAATAATAGAAATGTGAAATTACTAGTGTTGATGAATTCTTCGTACACAAATTACCAGTTATAAAATCGGCCTAAGTCGTAAGTAATTTTACAATATTGATTTGGAACTATGTAGGTAAAATGAGTTTATAATATGTGAATAATACCGCAATGTTATCGATTTGTGAATTTTATACATAATGCAGAGTTGTCTAAACGCTTCTCGCTTGGAATTCCTTTATAGGGCTTGTAGGGCGATACATTTTCACATGTATACTGATTGGTCTATAAAAATAATTATAAATAACAGGAAGTCCTCACTGTGTTTGTTGAGTTTAAAAAAAACTATCTAAAAAGCCGAATTGATTTAGAACATTGACAAAGCAATGTTTCTCTTATCTTAGGGGCAGATTGTATCTCAAACTTTTCCAAGGAAATATCATTGTGATAAATATATTCCCAATTTCCCCAATGTTTTCTAACTTAAAATAATTAAAATATTGGCTACTTTAGATCTGCAATCAAAAAGATTTAATTTACTTTATTGACACAGAGAAGATTGTTCCTAGATGCAGCCATGAGCATTTTTTTTTTGTTGTATTTTACAGTTATAAAAGTCTTCCAAGTAATAAAACATATAATACTGCACACTTGTCAATCCCTTCATCTCTTTACCTAACCGTTAATTTCCAATTGGATTCTGGAGCTTATTGTCTTTATTTTGATGTTTGTTACTTCCTTAATACATGTGCAATTCATGTATAGAGCACATAAGAAATGTCAAATGAAGACTATTATTTACTTATACTTCCTCATGTGTGAAGACGGAAGAGGGCTGTTAGAGGTTGATGATGATGAAAAGTTATTCAAATACAAAGAAAATAAAGCGTCCGTATACAGTACACCAGTTAATAAGTGTATTGAAAAGCGTTTCTGTTGCATCTTGCGAGGGCCATGGAGGCGGACGGCAGAGCGCTGGCCAGTGGGCGTGTGCTCCCTAATGACATTCCCAAAGTACACACAAAACGCAACCAATCCCGTCCACACACCAGGTTTTATATTATGTATTTAAAATATTATTCAAGTTTTGAAATCCAAAACTATTGTAAAAGAATGTTCTAAGACTTTGCCTACACGGTTCCTTAGAATAGTGTTGTAATCTGTTATTGTACAAGATAAATAGACATCCATCCTAAGGTTGTCTGGAAGAAATCGCTTAGAGCAATAAGATCACCCACTCCACTTTAAAAGAAATCATTGTGTCACTTATTGCATATTTTTATTGGTGTACAATACTTAGAGAGTTCTTAGATACTTAAACAGTATTTAATATCTTAATTGAGAACATTGTTAGTAGTCTGTATGATATTTCATTAAGGTGCAATAAAATTATTGAGTATTTTATTGACTTCCATTCCAAGCCATAAAATTTATCAAACTATAAGATAAAGCTAAAGTAAAATGTACATAAGAACTTGATTTCTGCAATCTTAAATATCTTTAATAGTAAAAAGTTATGGAAAGGTTTATTTCTGGCGGAACTGAAAGTCTTATGAGCTGGCACCTAAATGAAATACAGGGCCTTTTTTGGATTTCAAAACTATATATTTTTTAGTATTTAAAATATTACACTCAACTTTTTAATATCATTTTTAAAGAATTTAGTAAATGCTATCTGCCTGCTTTACAAACAATTACATCATCTGATATTTTTTATATTGTAGTACATGTAGTATACTTACAATTTTAGGTTTAAACATTAAAATATATTGTTTAAAATAACATACATACTTTATTCCATTATATATATTTTTACTGTATTAAACTAAAAATGAAATAGAATGTCATTAAATCAGGTTCATCATCATAACAGCAAAAATATCATTGTAAAGCCTCACACACAGTCTCAGCTGATTGATTGAATATAGCTTTGCATTGTATGCAACCTAAAGCTGCTTTTACACTGAAAAGAATTTAAACTCACAAACTTAGTGCAGTAAGTTTCTTAATTAAATTTTCATGCATTCCTAGACCTAGTTTCCGAGTCCAATAAAAATACTTTTTAGGGATTTTTTAACTGACTAGTTTTGCATGATTTATTTATACTCTATATGCAGTATCCTTTATTTGACCACAAATGTAATAAACAAAGTTTATGCTTTACTAAAACCAAAGATATTAGAAAAAATAACTCATACAAATTTTCTTATCTTCTCAAGCCTTGTAGTATCTCGAAACGTAAAATATACATGTGTATTTTCACATACAATAATTTTATTTTTTAAACTTAAACAGAATCACTGCTCACACACTGTTTAGATAAGTTACTTAGAAGATGAACATTGCTTGCCCACTATGAAGTTGGTATTCAGTTCATGTACCGGCTAGACCAAGTAAACAGTGTATATTGTAGTAAGTCGTCGTCGTACTCCACTGTGCTCGCTCCCTCGTGGCGCGCCCAGTCACCTGTCGGCGGCCGACCGTAACTGACGCGAATGCGGTACTGCGTTCTCGCGTGCGGTAAACGTGCGATTGTCCGCACGCGTGTGAAAGTGCACTTATGGGGAAGATTTTTGAGTGAGTCATTTTGAAAAAATCAAGTGGTTTCTGGCTGAATCATGATGCCTATGTATGAAAAATGCTTTATGAATGGGAAAGGAAGCTAGAAAATAAGCTAAAATTCACCGCATGGATAAAACAATTATTATACATACTTAAAATTAAGTATTTTTTTTTATAAACTATAAATATAAAAAATCTAAAATCTGCCTGACTCATGAAAAAGATACGCTTAGAGTAGTTTGCGATTGTCTGTAACAAAATGAAATGTAGTTTCTTCTGCGTGTTTATCTTATCACTTTTGACTTGAAAACCGACGATTTTTATCTAAAAAAGTTTCTTTATAAACATTGCAGGCAACAACCAAATGATAAGATAAATAATCTAAACCCAAATTAATTCAGAGGGAAATAAATATAACAACATTAAATAATATATATCGGCTCCATAATTCTTGAATCTTGACTGACTGACAGTGGCAGACAACGCACAGGTCTAGAACATGTCTAGAAGCATGAAATGCACAGGACTTCGTCATATAATGTAAGGGTTAGCAGTAAAGACTTTTATCTAATATTTAAAAACTCGTGTCACAGTGTTTGTAGTTGAACTCGCGTCTCGACCAATTATTATTTTTTGTATATTTGGTAGAGGTATGAGATGAGAGAGAGAGAGAGGTGTCAAAGTATTTTTCATCTCTCCGGGCGGAAAGCGTCAACTTTCGGCCCGCTGCGCTAGGCGAAGTTGCCGCTTCCCGCCTCTCTCGAGAAGAAAAAAAGTATACACACCTCGGGAAGTAAATAACAAAGCCTCAGATCACATGTTTGTAGAGACAATTACATGTGATATGAGACATTTCTTATTTTACTTCCCTTGATACGTAATATACTATTTCCCCCTGCTACTGTCAACTTATAATAGATATATTGGTACCAAATCTCGTCTAAAATGCACTCGAACGCTAGGCATATCTCAACCACCTCATTGCCACGCCTCTTTCATGTTATAAATCTATAAAAAGTTAAACGGTACTGAAAATGAAAGGCGTTATTCACGCAGATTATGAATAATAACGCCATGTGCATGTTTCTTGTTCTATACCCGTAACAAGACTTTGCATTATCGTCTTGCATTGGCGAAGACACGTAATTTTCGGGTCGGTTACGGTGATGAGCGACGCGATAGCGATAGGTCCGCTAACGCTCATGGACGCATTGCCTTCATATGTTTACAGAGTCTTACAATGTTACAAAACATTTATAAATCACGAATTTCCATATTTATACATATTACAAATGTTGACTTCATCTACCTACGCAAATATTATATAGATATGTTTGTAATGAATGAGTAGGCTCCGAAAATACTAAACCAATTTAAAAAAATGGTTCGCTAATGAAAAGCTTTTCTGGAGACAAACGTGAGAGTAACTTTCTATGGAACAGGTAGTATTAAATGACTGTGGTCTTTGATATGTAACAAACAAGTGTTATTTTCGCATTTACAGTACCTAATAGTAGGAAAATAAGGATTTACTAACCCTTTATCCTACTTGTTCAGGTTATGACGAAACTGGCATATTTTATACATATTTAGTCGCTTGAAGTGACACCATACCTTTATGCATTTATGATTCTCGTAAACTGTCAAGTCCTAACTCAATGTACAAATGGCTCGTAACCACGACGACTACCGTTCGCATCGCATACGAGTTCCATATCATAATGCACATTTCCGAAACTCAATAAAATACATTATTATCCGTTAGTATCCGTCCTACAGGGGTAGTATAGTCAAGAGCACGTGGAGCTTGGACACATTCGAGTTTCTAACGTTCTTATTGCAATCGCTTTAGAGGTCACTTTCGCACTACAAGTGTAAATCTTCATGTGCTCTTGACTGTGCTCGGATCCAAGCGGAAGTTAGAAATCGCTTGCCGCTCGTAATAAAGTGGACCCCTTATACTTGTCCCTCGCAACACGTGCTCAATTGATCAATACCTCGCGTGACCGACAGGGCTGTATTTTGAGTATTCTTTTAGAGCTGGTTGTCAAATTTAAATAAAAAAATAAAAAAAAAAAATCTCACGCCTTTCATCCCCGAGGGGGTAGGCAGAGGTATTCCATTACTGGATATACCCACATTTCACGAGATAGGTACATTGGACCCCTAAACATGATAGGTGGTGAGCCCATTCGCCGGACCGGGTCTCAGAATTAGTTCTGAGACCTGCGGGTTTCCTCACGATGTTTTCCTTCACCGATTTAAATTCAAAATTCATTTATTTCAGTAGGTATATAAAATACACTTTGAAACGTCAATAACAAGGCACACTAAACTCGTCCATGAAGATTGCCTAAATGTAAACAGCAGCCCATCTCCACCGACGAGTTGCTGGTTCCAAATGCAGTACCCCGAGAAGAGCCAGCAAGAAACTCAAGGGCAGCTCTTTTTAATCTCATGTCTTACTATAGTAAATCACTGTCACTTGTCGTCTGTAGGGTGTCGGAGCGTATATTAATCATAGGTTCCAGTAGCAGAACATTTTTAACCGACTAAAAAACAGGCGGAGTTTATCAATTCGACTGTGTTTTTTTTTATGTTTGTTATCTCAGAACTTTCGACTGGGTGAACCGATTTCGATGATTCTTTTTTTATTTGAAAGTTAGTGCTTCCAGATTGGTCCCATTTTAGGTCCCAGTTCGGACACTGGCATCCATGAGAAAACCATATAAGTCTTAAATTTGCATTAAGTATGTGCGCGACAAATGGACATACAACTGAATATCTCGCCAAACGATTTCGATGATTCTTTTTTTAACCGACTTTAAAAAAGGAAGACTTTTTCAATTCAACTGTATTTTTTAGCATTATTCGTTGAAGTCGGTTTTTAACTCTTCAGAGATCTATGTTATATATGAAGCTATTCAGACTTATTGGAAGCTGATTTTGTATAAAATGCTCTACTTACTGCTACTAAACCCTCCAATTAATGATCGGATGCGACACCCGACAAATGGGTACAGCTCTTAGTTAATAAAAATTGGCTGTTTCTTCGCGCATCAAAACTAGATTTTAAGTAAGTTCTCTACTGAAAAAAAATATCAAGATGCCATGAAAAGGTAACAGACGACGACAAAATACGTTTAGGGTACGAAAAAATTTACCGGTGAAAAGTGGGTATTACCAGTAACGGTATATCTCTCGGTAAAATCTCTGCCTACCCGTAGGATGTAATTTTTTTT
Organism: Ethmia dodecea; assembly: GCA_963855545.1. NCBI lineage: Eukaryota > Metazoa > Arthropoda > Insecta > Lepidoptera > Depressariidae > Ethmia > Ethmia dodecea. The sequence continues at coordinate 12,291,457 of OY979457.1, read as the reverse complement.
CATTTGTCTTAATCAATACAGTTGAGAGAGAATATACGTGAGTGAACACAGTAGTACAAGTGTAAAGCTTCGTGTGCTCTTGACTGTACCATGAAAGCGTCATGTTTCCTGGATGCGTGCCTGTCGGTTGCCATAGCAACCCTCCAGTTGGCCATTTAGTAAAACAAAGATGTGTTTTTGGGTAGAAGTGCTGTGGCGCGCCTCGGGAGCGGTCGGTAACTATGTATCTGTTTACTACCTGTTCCCCGCGATTTCACCCGTTTTAAAGCCACGTTACTCCCAGAAAAGTAAATTTTGCATCGGTCAAAGATTTTTTTAAATCGACCATGTAGTTTCGGAGCCTAATTCGTTACAAACAAACATACAAATCTTTCCTTTTTGTAATTTAGTGTAGTGTAGATCAAGATAAAAAAGTCCCAAAGTTACCTGTTTTGCTTATACCTACCAAAGAGTTCAGCGAAAGTTCCAAAAATAACTTGACCCAGACTTTTTGGTGTACTGTTTTCTGCACTCACAAACTACTATTATGAAGAAGATGACAAAAATGTACTTTGAAATTACTAAAAATTTTAAAATTATCGGAATTTAAGTTTTGAAATAAAAAAAATACGAACTGAAGTAGGTTCTATGTAAGTATTAGGTTCAATATAAAATGTTTGAAAATGTTGCTAGGTGCTAAACAATCTAACCTTTATGTCATACAATCTAAGGACTTAATACTTAAAGTTACAAGGTGACTAATGTAGTGAAAAAAAACTGAAACCTTTTTTAAAACACCTTGTTTTAAGTGTGTTTTTAAAATACATTGTATTAATTATTTTATAACACATTTGCTCGTAAAAGGTGTCTTATTTCACCAATTTCAATATCGTATTGTATCTCATTACGCCCAAGTGCGGTAAGTGTAATGTAAAACGCACGGTTTATCAAGATGCCCCGTCTTAAAACGAACGGTACGGTTTTTAAAATCTTAGCAGAGTTTTTATGTCAAAAAAGTTGTCAATATTTTATGATTAAAATTAACTTTGGGAGATAAAATATAATAAAGAAATATTTATGTACATAATTATTTAATTTAATTAATTTTGACAGTAACTTACAACCAATTAATCTGTAACAAAAACACAAAAATATTAATTTACTGTATTAGTACTTTCTGTTTTTTGTGCCTTTGCCTAAAAAAAAATTATGATGCGCGCCGCGCGCTTTTTCTTAACGCTGTATTGTTTTTATTCGTTTACCATAGTCGGAGTTTTATTTTATTTCCTCGCAAATGTGTTATAAAACGTCGTATGACATACGTGCGCTTTGATAATTACAGCCTCTGCTTACTTATAGCCCTCGCCTACGGCTCGGGCTAGCAATATTGCCTCGGTTGTAATTTTCAACCTACCGCACTTATATCATAATGTACTATTACAAAGAGTTTCATACTGAATAAACTACTTATATTTTTAGTTAACAATCCTATTGGATAAACTTCAACTAAATGCTTTAGATACACATTATTAAGGAGGGCTATTATAGCCAATTTGGCGGAACTGTTTTCGCCAAATTAAAATCATAGGTAGATTATTATCATTATCATAATGACCATTATCATCATAATGTTCTTAATTTCAACTTCTCAGTCAGTGGTGCTACACTCATAATATATTTCCTCTAGGTATTAATTCACAATGTCATCCATTCCATTCAGTCACTCGAATCATCTCAGTGTGCTATCTCTTTTCATTTCTAGATCCCTGAACCCCTTCCTTATGCCAACGAAATTGTTATTTCGAAAACTGTCACTCACGGTCCCCGAATAATAATGAGGTGTTACGTAAACCTCCCTGACCCGTGGAGTTCAATAAACTCTTTTTAGGGATCCGTACCCTATTATTAAAGCTACGCTGTCTGTACAGTCAACAGCACATGCAGCTTTACACTTGTAGTACGTGTCTGACCTCTAAGGCGATTGTAATAAGAACGTTATAAAGTCCAATGTGTCAAGCTCCACGTGCTCTTACTGTACGACTCTGACTGTCTGTGCGTCTGTCCAACTTTTAAAAGGCTATTATCTTTTTAATAGTGGTGTTTTACAAATTTTGCGTTACTTTTCAAGCATTGGCGTCCCAAGGGCGATCAAGAATAAAATATATTGTCTCAATCTTGCAGTTTGACGGTTTATGATGAATATCGTAACAAACAAATAAAAAAAAAAAAATTAAAAAAAAAATTACAATAAAAATTTGTAACGCTTTTCAGTGGAACGGAACCCTCAGTGTGCTTACTCGCATTTAGCCGATTTCTATTTCCGACATCCTCCTACGTGCCGCAAATTAGGATGGCTATAATGCATACTTAATTATATCAAGTCTTCGTCTCTCTATGTTAATGTCTTGCCAGTAGTCAAAAGCTGCCGTACCTACATAATATAATCAAATACATAATTACAAATATCAAATACATTGATAGTCGATTTATTTAATTCCGCAGAATAAGAAACTGTACAACGGCCCGAGTGCACCAATACAAAAATCAGTTTACCAAGGTAGCAAACAATATACCAAAATTTTGTTGTAACGGTCGTTCACTCTTGATAAAGTCTCTAAAACTCTTTCAGTTAGTTACTAAAACGCTAGATTTTTTTATTTATGCATAGAAAATGCATCACGTCACCACTCTTTCAGTAAAAGTTCATTGCGATCGCTAAGAAACTTATTATTCTGTGATATGTGTGTGTTGGTAGATTAAAGACTGACTGAATAACAATTGGCTATTTTATCACGCCATGAAATAAAAACACTTCCTCGATTTCGTGAGACGATAAAAAATCAACAAAAAGTATTTGATACTGTTTTTATGCCTTCAATCGGTGAAGCGAACGACTGGCCATTTTTCGTAGCTTCCTATAAAGAAGTTGTATAAAATAAAACATACTTTTTTCACCATCATTTCTCGGGCATGAGGTCACAGCTAAATGTGGACTCATAATATGTAATAAATTGCGTTTGTTAACAAAGACCGACCGATTAGCACAATGTTGGTTAACTAAGCATATAGTTTTTATACCACTGTTTTTATACCACTATTACAGTCACTTGGGACATTTTGGTCCAAAAAAATAATGTCACGCCTTCTTTTCCCCGAGGGGGTAGGAAAGGTATTCCATTTCTGGAAATACCATCTTTTCACGAGTTAATTAGACCCATAATCGTGATAGGTGGTGAGCCCAACGCCGGACCGGGTCTGTTACACATGCCTCAGAACTAATTCTGGGAACTGCGGGTTTCCCGAAGTTTTACTTCACCGTCGAGCTAGTGATAAACGTATGTTTTTAAAAAACTCATTGGTACTGCCAGGATTCGAACGCGAGCCTTACTAATGAGAAGCGAGTAGAACCGCTGGGCTATCACTGCTTCACTACATAGTATAAAGCAAAGTCGCTTTCTCTGTCTCTATGTATGCTTAAATCTTTAAAACTACGTAACGGATTTTGTTGCGGTTTTTTTTAATAGATAGAGTGATTCAAGAGGAAGGTTTTAGTATTAGCATTGAACCCGTGCGAAGCCGAGGCGGGTCGCTAGTAGAATTATAAAGCCCTATTTAAAGGTATCAGTCGTTATACCTCAAATCACGTTTCATTGAATCGTAAATATTAAACGTTTTATAGCGCGTAAAGTTATCACGCGAAGCCGTTTTGTTGATCGTACAAAACCGTTCAATACATCAACGATACCCAAAGGGCGGATCCAGAATGTGAATTTTGAGGGCTTGTGTTTCTTGAAGAGATTTTTAGAAGCGTCTTCATTTAGGTTTTTAGAAATTACCACGGGAACGGGAACGGGAACGCTCGGTGGCCCACACTGTGTGAGTGGAGACAGATGGCCAAAGTTGTGGGTACCGCTAGTATATGTCTAGTTAGTTTGAAGTGACCTCATTCGGTTACATGGAAACGTTTTGTACGAATCAATAGATCGAACAGTTTATAACTAAGTCAAGGGCGTATCACAATCCATTGTTGATAGTTTTTTAACCGACTTCAAAAAAGGAGGGGGTTTCTCAATTGGACTGTGGTTTTTTTGTGTGTTCGCGGATAACTTCGTCGTGAACCGATTTGGATGATTCTTTTTTTGTTGGAAAGGAGATATCCCAAGGGTGGTACCATGATAAGGAAACCAGGATCTGGAGATGGCATCCCAGAAAAATCGAGGGGAACCTTCGGAAATCGTAGTGGCGACTAGTGCTTTTGTACTTTTTCTAGTTTCCTGCTCTAAGTCGTTTTTTTTGTTTAATTTATTCCTGATAATATGTCCCTACCTCTTCTTTTTAACGAAAACTACCAATATCTTGTAATGATGTGGTAGCTTTCTTTCTTCGGTAAATAAAGAAAGAGATGCAAGAATCAAGAATGTCCAGCATACCTACCTCTAAATTCGAATATCTGCTTGCCGATTGTCGAACCCAAAAATATTACGAACGATAGTTTTCCACTATAACTGTGGCTAAACTGTGAAATATGAAGTTTACGCGTCTCACAGTAAATCATACAGTAAACGAGTAAACACAACAATTCCTTTTGCATAACAATTCCTCATTCCAAGCCGCTCATCGAACAGCAGAATAAGTCATAAGCCATAAATAACCGCGGCGTAAACGGGACTGTCAGCCACGGTCCTCAAGCCACTTCGCTTGAAGAGCATCGGAAATGCCGTGCGAAACGCAAAACGATTCGGCTTACAAATGACAGACACGGATTTAGGATTGCAACTAGAGGGGTCATGGAATTTATATGATTGTCTATAGAGAAATTGCAATTAACATGGAACTACACTAATTTTAAAAAACCTGACGGCGTATAATTGACGTACAAAATATTTTTTAAAGTAGTCAATGTTAATCTGGAGGTGGAGAAGATTCTAGTGACACCGGGTACTTTAAAATTGGCAAATTAATTGAAAATATTCACCAGATCAAATCATCTTCATCAACTACAAACATGTGATTTTTCTCCGCCCTTCCCACATAACAATGGTTGAAGACAGATGCTGCCACTTCTTAACCTAATTAAAAAAACACTATCTGTTGTAGACGCGTAGACGGTGTCTAACCTAAGCACCGTTTTGTGGCAAGTTCTAAGGAACTTTTGACTTTGAAAGACTTCCATTATTCTTTGTATTTAAAACACGCAGGATTATCAATATTGTTTCTATGAATGACCCCCTCATTTGACTGTTCTGAGGCTGACCCTGTCTATTCGCTGACAGCTGGTGTAACCCAATTTCCTACGAGTTCTTAAATGAGTACAGACAGACACGCGCGATCAAGTTTTGATTAAATTTTTAAGGGCATAACAAATTTCGTTTTATGTCACGGATACGAGCTCCTCTTGTCGTATAAATTGTTATTTTCTTTTTATTATTAATGTAGACACGTAAACCAAAGACAAATACCAAGTACGCACTCATCTCGAAAACAAAACTATCACACCTAGAAACTTGTCATTTTACAGGTGGGTTCCTTAGGCAATGTAGGTAAGGGCTAAGTCACAAAGGGGCAGAGGGGGGACGCGCACCCACTGTGTGCCCTAATGAGTAACCGAAATTATAACCTAAAGTGGCAGTAGGCGGGGCACATTGCTCGTAGAACCGATCGCCGATGCACGATGGTGCCGAAAACTTGAGTGGCGATCGCTTACCGGAAGACGCAGCGTGGGTGGACCTACAAGGTGGACCGATGACCTGGTGAAAGTCGCGGGTACCCGTGGATGCGGGAAGATCAAGACCGGGCATTGTGGCGATGCTTTTGGGGGCCTATGTCCAGCTGTGAACGTCTTTCGACTGATACTAAAATGGAACACTCTTTTGGCGGGACTCAGCCATATTTTTTGGTTTCTGCTCGGCCTACGTCTTGTCTCGCTGGTTTAAGTTAGTTACAAAACTTGTATAGGTACCTACGTACTTTCTTTACTTGCCTTAGTTTTGCCTTTCTTTGAAGTGTTGCTTGCTTACTTAAAGTTAAACACGATCTCAACCTTAATTCTCACTCAAAACCATCAATGGCAATGACCCACTCTCAACGAAGCCTCATCTCGAGCGTCAATATTTGCCAACGATGTGAGGAGTAAACAAACATGTACCTATATGAGAACTAATACGCAAACTGCCCGCTAATTGACTATTTTTAACCGACTTCAAAAAGGAGGAGGTTATCAATTCGTCTGTTTTTTTTTATGTTTGTTACCTCAGAACTTTCGACTGGGTGAACCGATTTGGATGATTCTTATTTTATTTGAAAGTTGGAGGTTCCAGATTAGTCCCATTTTAATTTCGTCCAGTTCTGACAACGGCATCCATGAGAAAACCATATAAGTTGAAGATTGAATTCGTTTTTTTTACTCTTTAGAGTGGTTATTAAGGTTTAGTACAGTCAACAAAGTTGTTAGGGTTACATTACATGGCCAGTAACTAAGAATTCATTTTTCTGGGGAAGTCATAAATAAATCTTATTGATTAATGTTTATTTCGAAAGGTATCTTTGATCCCTATAATTTACCAAAAAAATACTATAAATACATTTAAGGCTTTAAGAGAAAAGTGAATCTTAATTTTTGGAAATGTAACACTAACAACTTGGTTGACTGTACCACCTACCCAAAAGATGCCAAAGGGAACTTTTAACAAATGCAAATAGACTCTCTTTAAGTGCATAGGAATTTATATACGTTAGAGCGATCCGCTAAAATTATACAAGTAGAATTACCCAACTGCACCAGAAGGTAGGTAATTTAAAAACTGTCATACTTTCAGGTGTATAGTGGGTCGTTAGATGTTGTCATTATATTTGTTTCATCTCCGGAGTGTTAAACTAAATATTTTAAATCTTTTCAAGCAGTTAGATTTTTGGTTTTTATAATTTTGTTTTGTTCATGTTGCATTAACTAAGTTCTTCACCAAAGACGTTTAAAGAAAAAGTTTCCTCTCCTAGGAAAGAGAATGATTTTCTTCCAACCACTTTGTTCTTCACCTTCCAAAAAACGAACAGCCAAGCTTGCAATGAACGGGACCATACGAACCTATCTATCTACTAGAAATCATTTTTTTCCAATCGATTGCGTACGCGCAGTTCCATTTAAGTCAACTGCGATAATGGCGGCCACGCGGCCAGCTGTTGTGATCGATGCATTTCGCAATGCACCCGAAAATGGGCTAAAGACCGTCCTTCCTTACTAACATGAGCCTCGCGAACTGACTAATATTGTCTAAAACCGGTATGATAGGTAAACACACCGGTATATTGCTGAGCTTTAAACTGATGCCGCAGCTGATGTTATCAGTTGTCCAAGAAAGAAACACAACTGTCACAAAACAATTTAGTGTCTATTCTATGGCAAGCATGACACAAGGTAGAATGCGCAGTAAAGAAACAAACATGCATAAATCATAAGCACCTTATGTTGCAACAAATTGATTCTGCCGTAACATATGGCCGGCGACCGCTCAATAGGTCGATTGTGGACGTATACGGTCAGTGTGGCATTGCAAATTGAATAGTCAGTTTATGAGGTTTGGAGTTTGGACATAGAGTATATAACAATGTACTAACGTGCAGAAGGCCGATTCAGGTACTTTGAGTATTAGTAACACAAAAACTAATAAAAAAAGCAATATAAGTGTGCATTCATGGTCAACGCTGGGCAGTCTGTCACCAACGAGCGGCTCTTGCGACTCGCCTGTCGCAAGAGCCGCTCGTTGGTGACACTGCGCGCGTTGTAAGCAAATATTTATACCTAAACTGCGGAGTTGGACAGGCCTGGTTTTAGAATTTGCGAAAAAGATGACAAAGACAGTACGGCAGTAGGAATGTATGATTTCTAAGAAATAAAAAAAAAACATCTGCAAATGAGACGTCATTGGAACACTATGGATTTATCGACTGTGCTATTATATCTTTGTAGTTTTTTTTTAATTCGAAATGTATGACCTCTTTTGTCATTCAATCCATTAATTAATTCTGTCCATATATACCCACCTGGGCATGGACGGACATACACATTCCCGCGTGCGTCTTAACGCATAATGACATGTTCCACAAAATGGCCATACACAAAATATTTTCTTTTACTGGTCCGTTACAGAAAATTGGCGCTTACAGTACTGTGAACAATATATATATATAAATATATATATAATCTCACGCCTTTTATCCCCGAGGGGGTAGGCAGAGGTATTCCATTACTGGATATAGCCACATTTCACGAGATATATTGGACCCCTAAACGTGATAGGTGGTGAGCCCATCGCCGGACCGGGTCTTTTTACACATGTCTCAGAATTAATTCTGAGACCTGCGGGTTTCCTCACGATGTTTTCCTTCACCGTCGAGCTAGTGATAAATATGTACGTAAGTTTTGAAAAACTCATTGGTACATGCCAGGATTCGAACCCGAGCCTCACTGATTTTCGGCCGGCTCTTTAACCGTCCGGGCTATCACTGCTCTAAACAAAACAAAAATATTCTCTGTCACGCGCATATGCTTGGCCGCCGGTGAGAGAGAGAGAGAGACATATTATACTTTTCCTGAGGTGTATGCTGTGTGACGACATGTCGTGCGCTTTTTCACAGACTACACATGCGCTATATGTGGGTGCGTTGAACGTGCCAGCTTTCAGTAACGGACCAGTAATCAGCATCGTAGCTAGTGGTTAGTAAGGCTGTCAGGGACGCAACCCTCACTGAGGGTCCTTCAGGGCGGCGCATTTTGCCCACGCACAGCCTGCAGGCTGTTTGACCAGCACACAAAATTAAAACATGGTGCTAAAGCAAATAATAAGAAAACTTACACTTTATATACGCACACACAAATAAGGAACTGTGACCCTAACTTAGCACACTAGTTTCTCTCTCATGACTCTAGCTACGACGCTGCCAGTAATGTACACATTACCGCTTCCCACTGGCGATGCCTCGTCCAGCATTTTCCTATAAAAATCACGGTATCGTCTGGCCATCTTACTAGCAGCCTGCCGAGTTCACGCTTCCCTTCTCATGTCTACCACTGCTTTGATCTTTCAATATTAATTGTCCTTTTTTTTCCCAGTCCACATGTATCATCAGAAACCTCGAATCCGTCTACATCGGGCCTTCAGACAGACGCGTGCGAAAGAGACAGTATGAGAAAGAATGACGACGACGCCGGCGGCAAAGAGAAAGAAAATGAGGGGTCCATATCCGATTGGATATCGGGCGGGCCAATGGGCTCTAAGGGGGCCGTCCTGGTCTTCCGATCTTGCGTGCTCGCGTCGCGGACCCCATCCATGGAGTCTACAACCAAAACCGTAGGAAACAACACCGGGACAACGATCCTATTGAACAAAGCAAAGAATATGGCGAAGAGACTAGTCGCAGAACCCCACTCCTTCAGCGTAAGGCCGAAGAACATCATGCATGACGTCATGGAAACGTTTGGGAGCGCCAACAAATATGCGGGACAAGCGTACGTGGTGAGACACGTTAGCGAGGCGAATGTCCCGGAAACGATGTCCGTTGAAGAGCAGGGGCACGAAGTCGCCGAACACAAACGGGACATCGAGGATGTGCTCAATGACCTCAGCAAGATCACGTTGAAGAAGAATTTAAATATAGAGAACACGACGGCGAATATCAAGACGCCGGAGGAACCGCCAGCTTCTACTGCCAAAGGTGAGGTAGATACTACACTACAGTTATCGATGTAAATAATCAATAGATATGTCTAAGTGAAGCACGCTCGCTCGTAAAGGGGATAATCTAATTTGAAAATGAAGTTACTAGGGCATGTCAGATTTTGCTCTACAAATAGAACTTTAGTAGAACAATGAGGCATAAAAAAACTGTAATGCCAAATGAAGCTCTTTCAGATGATAAACAACTAGCACTAATTCAATCCCTTTTTCGACTTATTTTTTCGTCCTATTTTTTTAAAAGATAACATTTTACTAACAAAGAGAGTACTGCAATTACAGAACACCTCTGCCTGTCTCTTGAGTGTTTATTTCATAATTTCAGAACCAGAAAAGAAAAGCAAAAAGAGCAAAGGCAAGACGAAGAGGAAGCGAGACACGCAGACAGCGCGGACTCTTTCCCCCGCTCTTGACAGCGACGACTCCGAGCATCTGCTCGTCAAAGAGGTCGACAGCGTCAAGGTGACTTGCACAAGCACGAAAAATTTAAAAGATTTTCATACAAAAAATTTCATTTTCTCAAACATGCTTGGACATTATTTTGACAACCTTCTTCGAAATAAATCGAAATTGCTGTACTGGCCAAATAGCCAGGCCAAATAACAGTATACACATATTATCTGTCGTGTAATTTAAAATGGAAAGAACTATCTTTTACTCCGAAACATGGCAACCAAGGAGGTAACTTATCAAAAGGTTTTATTTAAATTTCGAACTGGCTTGCAAATAGATAGCTGTTTATTAAAAAAAAAAAAATATTTTTGTTCATTATTGATTTTGAAAAGTAATTGCATTTTCTAATAAAAAGTTCTGCTTTAAATTTTCGCGCATTATTTGAGAAAAGTACTATTCAAGCCTTCGCCACAACTAGGCATTGATGGACTTGTATGTGTGTTCATCCATCAATGCCTCTTTTGCTGGCCTCTGCAGTAATGTAGTATTCTTGCGGCCTAACTTAAAACTTGAACATGTTTCTTCTTGATACGACTCCTCGAAGCCGAGTTATATTTGCATTCAGAGTATTTTTCTAACTGTGACTCAGTAGTACCGGGACCAAGTCGAGGGAGGTTGCTAATAATATTATTATTTTTGGAATTGTCAATAGGGATGTTAACACTAATCACAAATTAATGTTTAGTACTAATTTTATGATAGTTTGTATTTATTAGAATATCGAAAATCTCATTTTTTATAATTTAGTATTACTTAATGAATTTATTATAAATTATTTTAAATGCTATATTACACCAATAAGAGCTTATGACGTCACTAACCGCAAAACAAGCTGTCAAAGACTATTTACTTCTCTGCGTTTTCTTTCTTTCTCGACCAATGTTTTGCGGTTAGTGACGTCATGTCAGTCACTTGACAGTTGTTAGTGTTTTAGCGGGAAAATTCAAAATTACTATATTTTTGTATATTTTCTCATCGAAAATACTAAATTTTGTAAATACTTTTTTTTTATCGTGAATTAGAGAATCTTCAAAATAAAAGCAATTCCGAAAAAAATTTAACATCCCTATTGTTATTTTTGATTTAATGTAGCTGTCAATAAATCTATTCTAATCCTCCCCAGGTCCTAGAAAGCAGCAACATGCCAGCTCGCATGCTGAAGATATCGTACAGGCTAGTCAACACGGAGACGAAGCTACTTCACCGTCTGCTCCAAGCCCATGGGCTGCAGGAGGCTCCGAGCGAGTCCAAGGACTTCAACCTGCTCTGGTCGGGGCTCCATCCCAAGCCTGATGTCCTCAGGGCCCTGTCTCCGTACCAGAGGGTCAACCATTTTCCAAGGTGAGTCGGACAAGTTGCGGTTGATCGACTATCATTCGATCCATGCATCGACGAGGGAGTTTATTGAAGTGTTGCTGGAGTTGATTAATTTTGAACTTTTTAGACCTCTGAGTCCATCGCGGGACTGATGTGCTGTTAAACTTGCATCAGAAACAGTTCTGGATCGCGGATCTCATCAGTTTTTGATATACCGTCAACCTACTTATAAATGTGTACTGAAGTTTTTCCGTAACCTATCTAGTAATATTATATATATAATAGTAATTTAATATAATAATAAACATCAGTAGGAATTTAATATAAAGTGGATTATAATCACGAATTCCTGTCATGTTTCGGAAGGCAAGCTAAATCGTTGGCCCCGGTTTTGGATGTGTTCATGCACAATGTAAGTCGTTAAGCTATAAGATACCGCTGGCTTGAAAACTGACAGCTAGGTGGCTAGCCTAACATCTCCCAATTCGCGGAACCCACGCGTTTGCGATTAAAGTCCTTACCTCTTAAATGTAAGAAAAGACAAGACCTTACACCTCGGCAGTGGGCTGTAAAGAGTTGATGATATCTTAAATGGAAGGAAAGGCCGCGTGGCTATGAGTTGCTGATGATGATGATGAGTCGGCACTGACTTAAGGTAGACTTCCGTGGGTTGCGGCTGATCGCATCCGCGCGCGATCGATCGCATGCGACTGACGCGCGGCTGATGCGACAATAGTCAACGTATAAAAATGGGTTCGATTCTGCATTACAGCGTCTAAACTTATTTTAGTTTATTCCTGTCTTTATTTTACCTCAAAAAAAGAAAAGGGATAGAAGATAACCTACCGAATTTAGTCCTGTCAGAGGCTGTATTTTAGTCGTGACTTATTTACTTATGCACTAAACACGTTATGAAATGCCCTAGTTGACAGGACTAAATATCACTCGTCTCTTTTCTTCTCTATGAGAAAGAAAATGACAGGACTAAACTAAAATAAGTTTAGGCGCTGTAATGCAGAATCGAACCCTATGTATGGCACCATTTCCGAAGTCTGCGACAGACGCGTGCGGCCGATGTCTGTCATTTTCATACATTGACTTGTCGCGTCAGTCGCATGCGGCGCGCGACCAATGGAAGTCGACCTTTAGAGGTCTTGCCGGTTACTAGGATCAACCTGCTGAAGCTTCTCCTGGAGGCCCACGGGCTGCGAGAGGTCCCCTACGACGATACCTCCTGGACCCTAACGTGGTCCAGTATCCCGTTCGATATAGAGACCCTGCAGAATCTCCGCGTTTTCCAGAAAGTCAACCATTTCCCGAGGTATTGGAATACTGTACTTGTAGTCGTTAAGCCATGTCAGATACCCCTGGGTGGCTTGAAAATTTCTGACTGTTAGGTGGCCACTAGATTAACAACATCTCCCAATCCGGAGGGGGCTCGCGTGAGAGATTAAAGACCATACTTCCTCATATGTGAGGAAAGCCCATTAGCTCAGCAGTGGGGCTGCTGTGTAGCAGTGGCGGGAGCGATCTTTCCTAGAAGTAGAATGTTAGTTATTATAAAATTCTACTTATGACGTCATAAGGTGTGTGAAGAATGTAATCCCTTTGACAGAAATAATAGAAACTGTTGCGTTTTATAAAGCCGGAAATTTTACGTTTATGCGGTCAAAACAGCTTCTCTTGCTTTGCTAGAAGATTTGACGTTTATTGTTGAGAAGGCTGTTTCTTTGTTAAGGGGTCAAAAATTATACACTGGTGAAGAGATGGTATACATACATACATATGCTCACGCCTTTCTCCCGAAGGGGTAGGCTCAGACAAAAGCCCGCCACGTGCTACGATCCTGGCATACCTCACGCGCTTCATCCACATCCATCAATCCGTTCATCGGTTCAGAGATGGTATTTCCAATAATAAATTGCCTCTACCGACTACGGGGATAAAGGCGTGACCATTTCTTTTTATTCAAAATGGCCGCCTTCGCAGGTCTTACGAGTTGACGCGCAAAGACAAGCTGTTCAAGAACATCGAGAAGATGCAGTACTTCCGCGGTCTGAAGCACTTCGACTTCATCCCCACCACTTTCCTGATGCCTGCTGAGTTCAAGGAGCTCTGCTCGACCCACTACAGGACCAAGGGGCCTTGGATCGTGAAGCCGGCAGCCTCCAGCCGCGGGCGGGGCATCTACATTGTCAATTCTGTAAGTATATCTTCAACTAGCGGAAGTAAATCTACATCTATATTATCTATATAGTAGAAGATCCCAATATAAGTCGACCTTCACCGAGCTGGTTATTGGATGCAAAGTATTTTATATCAAATTTAATATGGTGAAGGGTTGGCTGGAAAAATTCAGTCCAGGATATGATTAATTGAATATTTAAAAAATATCTTTTTTTTTAACACGTGCAGTGTTAAAAATAGATATTTTTGGTTTGGTTAATTGACAAATTACACACCAATCGGAAGAATGAAGTCTATAGAATATGAAAACTGTCTTTAAATTAATGAATTCCGGTTGTCGAGTTTTAAAAATCAAAATATTGCGAGTGAATATATCGCAAGACTGAAAGGTCTCAGCGAACCATCACTGAATGAAAGAGAATACGCTAGCTATTTGTCCGGGAAATAGAAAAGGATAGCGATACACTCATATTTTAAGAATGTAATTAATCATATCCTGGACTGAATTTTTTTAGCCAACCCACTTGCGATATTTTTTTTAACTAAATTTGATATAAAATACTTTTCATCCAATGAACAGCTAGGTGAAGGTCGTTTTATATTCGTATCTTAGACTAATACTAATATAAGATAAAATATTTGTACTTTTATATGTTTGTTTCGAACCGATTTTAAAAATTCTTTCACCAATTGCAATGGAAAGCTAAAAATCCTCAGGGACAGTAAGGTAGGCTCAGGTATTTCCTTGGACATATTTGCATGAAATTTTGTATGAATTGAGTACGGCAAAAATAATGAGTTACGTATTTCATCGTTTTACAAAATCCAACCCCTACGTGCGCGAGCGAAGCCCGATGGACGAGTTTCAAAGTGTATTTTCTATACCTACTACCTATAAAATGAATTTGAATTTGACTCTCGCAGCCGGAGCAAATCCCGAAGGGCGAGAACGTGGTGGTGGCCAAGTACATCGACAAGCCGCTGCTGATCGGAGGGCACAAGTGCGACCTAAGGCTCTACGTGTGCGTCACCTCCATAGACCCATTGCTGATCTACCTCTACGAGGAGGGGCTTGTCAGGTAAGCCATCTACAACCCGTAACAGAATAATCGCAATTCCTCATACACCCCAATTAGTATATTAATATAAAAAAAAACATGCAATCGAATTTTAGTTGTGTCTAACCAATTTTCTTAAATATCGATCAATAATAGCACGATTTCCATAGATAGCAGCTATGCTAATTCATTTTTCGAAAAACTTTAACACATTAAAAATATCGGAAATCGATTAAGTAGTCGATACTGAACAAACTAATTTCAGGAATTGCGTTTATTCTGTTACATATTGTATATAAAATGTGACTAGTAGAATCCTCCAAGGGAGTGAATAAGAAGCTGATATGCCTTTATCATTTCTGAAAAAAGAACACCATTTTAATTTTCGCCATTAGAAAATTAAATTCTTCATTTTTAGCGTATACTTGTAAAATCAGCTTCGCGAGGTCAATGACCGCCGTCGCCGCGACTGATGGCCGGCGTGTGTGTGTGTGCAATACGCTACCTAGTATATGGCAAATTGAGAATAATTGTATTTTAGAATATTGCGCAAAAGTAGTGTTTTATTTATTTAAACTTTTTTATCCGTATGCTGAATATTGATCGGTTACACTGTTACCTCCTGAGTCTATTTATAATTGTAATCGCAAGAGTCTTCATTTTGACATACGTTGCTTTTTCCTTACATCTGTCAATACAGTCAGTGAAATAAGAGCAAGCACTGATCGCGTAACAAATGTCAAATAAAGACGATTACAATAAAATTATAATAATGCCCCTGATCCGGTGACTGGCTCACTATCTGTTACGCTTAGGGGTCCGAAAATCCATAAGAAAATGGAAAATGTGGGTTTTTTTAGGAATATAATTCCTCAACCGACCCCCTCTTATAAAACGTGTGCGTTTTTAAAATTTTAATATAACACGTTGTTTTCAGGTTTGCGACCGTGAAGTACGACAAGACAAACAAGAACCTCTGGAACCCGTGCATGCACCTCTGCAACTACAGCATCAACAAATACCACACCGACTATATCAAGTGAGCAGCTTATCATCTGTTGTGTATAAGAATCATGAAAAAGTCCCTGTTTCATATTCCCTTTTGCACATAGTAATTACGTTCACAATTCTGTTATCCCTCGTTGAGTATTAAACCAACAGGAGACGTCACGCGCACTAGTTTCTTTGCAAAAAAGTCTGCCAATTTCTACGGGGGGACGAGGAAACGCACACAAATAATGCTAACACAAACGCATTTTTTGACAAAACAATTAAACACTAGCTTGAACTAGATGCACACAAATACATTCACCAATCCGAGCACTCCGTGAACTCAAAAAAACTAGTTGTATTTAACGGGTATGCTCGTTGACCGACACTTTTTTTTGGCAGAGGCGCGTCTCAGTGGCGTCTCCGCTTGGTTTAATACTCAAAGCTCGTTTAGTTCATCTTCACCCTGTACCTATCACTAGTTTTATGTAATGAGTGAAGCTCTGTAAATGGCTGTATTTCTTGTTTAAATTTATAAATTGCTGTTTAGCTCCAATAAATAAAGAAATAAATGCGGCCATAAAAATACAAAATATGCCTAGTGACAAATTAAAAACATTAGATAAACAAATATAACAAAACAAAAGTGCAGTGTTAGCCTTACGGTTAAAGAGCCGGCCGAAAATCAGTGTGGCTCGGGTTTGAATCCTGGCATGTACCAATGAGTTTTTCAAAAACTTACGTACATATTTATCACTAGCTCGACGGTGAATGAAAACTTTGTGAGGAAACCCGCAGGACTCAGAATTAATTCCATTCCAGAACCGGTCCGGAGATGGGCTCACCACCTATCACGTTTAGGAGTCCAATGTATCTCGTGAAATGTGGGTATATACAGTAACGGAATACCTTTAATTTCAGTTATCGTTGTGTTTCCGCGCGATGGAAGTCATTAAGCCATGTCAGATACCCATGGGTGGTTTGTTAAAATCTGTCTGTTAGGTGGCTACTAGCTTAACGCCATCTCCCAATATGCGGTGGGCTCGCGTGGGAGTTTATATCCCATACTTCCTCTTGCGCGAGGAAAGACCCTTAGCTCAGCAGTGGGCTGTTATGGATTGATGATTTACTAAAAATATAAATATTTTTAAAGAAGCCAATAAAAGATAATTCCAATTAGTTTAAAAAAAACTTAAGTAAGTACACGTCTCGCCTACAAACTGACTGACAAAACTATTGAGAAATATGCGCATAGTCATGAGAGGAGACTTCACCATCATCTGAATGTCGAGACGATTCAGCTCCTCGACAGCACGGATACAGTGAAATTACTTAAAACGAACGAAACCTTTTGAGTTAGTGTATTAGTGTAATCTACAATATAAAAATAAGTCGGGTTTTCCTTCCTGACGCTATAACTCCAGAACGCACGAACCGATTTCCACGGTTTTGCATTCGTTGGAAAGGTCTCGGGCTCCGTGAGGTTTATAGCAAAGAAAATTCAGGAAAAATTTCAACAGAAAAGCGGGAAAATCTTATAAGCATTGCACCCGTGCGAAGTCGGGGCGGGTCGCTAGTACTAAATAAATAAAGAAAACTAAAAGAAGAAATAATAAAAAAAAAAGAACACCATGAACAGAGTGTCTTACCCTTAACAGAAACTAAGAATCGTCAGTGGACTACTTTCTTAGAATAGTGACTTATTAGCAACTAAAGTTAAATTTAAATTACTTCATCATCATTTACTTGCCCTTTTCCCATTATTCCCTAATAATGGGAAAAGGGCAAGGGGTCGGCGCAGTATGTTTTTCCCTTCCATTTAGATCTATCATACGTCATATCTACATTCACTTCCATCTTGCACATATCATCCTTCACGCAATCCATCCATCTCTACTTTGGTCTACCCCTCTTTCTATAACCTTCCACATTCATAGCAAGCACTCGCCTTACAACGTTACTTTCATCCCTCCTCATTATATGTCCATACTAAGACAAACGATTACTTCTCAACTTCTCCATTACGGGTGCTACTTTCAGACTTCCTCTTATGTACTCATTCCTAATTTTATCCATTCTTGTTACTTCTCACATCCATCTCAACATTCTCATCTCCGCTGCATGCAGTCTCCTTTCATCTTCCTTCTTAAGGGCCGTTGGGCCGATTCCGATCCATACGTGACGACAGGTCTTATCATGGCCTTGTATACTTTTCCCTTTACTTTTTAAATAACTTATTAGCCTCATGAGGCTAGATTGTAATTATAGTACTCGTAATATTACGTCACGGGAAAAAAAACATCTCGCCTGGCGAAAGATCCGTAAAAAAAACATCTCGCCTGGCGAAAGATCTGTGTACACACCCATTTACCGCAAATAATGAACGAATAATCTCACTCCTCGTATCCCCGAGGGGGTAGGCAGAGGTATTCCTATCTGGATATATCCACATTTCACCAGAAATTTACGGCAACTCCAATACAAACCAGGTGCGACGACCCGAACGCCGGCAACATCGGCCACAAGTGGACCCTGTCTGCCCTGCTGCGGCACCTCCGCAAGCAGGGCCGCAACACGAGCGCGCTCATGTCCTCCATCGAGGACCTCGTCGTCAAGTCGGTGCTCTCCTCGGCGCAGACCATCACGGCCGCCGCCAGGGTGTTCGTGCCAAACTTCTTCAACTGCTTCGGTGAGATATGTTGCTACCAAAGAGATTTAAATATAATAGGGCATAGAGGGGGCATTGGGAATATTTTCATACTAAACTTTGAAGCCTAAGCGTCATGTCCTTGTCATGTCAGTTAGTATGAACGCGAGCTGTCATTCGGTCGAAATTGTACTAGACTTATTCCACTTGTAATAACTTTTGACTTCAAATTTTCCTCGCTTTGTCCCCTCTATGCCTTATTATATTTTAATCTCTTTGGTTGCCACAGACACATAAAGCCGAATTCACATTACGAAACTAGTGTTATCACAGAATAAGTAATAGTACTACGTACAGAAGGTTCTCTGTTAACAAATTCCCTGTTCAGGTACGTCAAACGTGCCTAAATGTGGCCATCTCTTTCTATCGCGTGCAGCGCGCTCTTTCGGAGGCGGAGCCTTAGATCTAGGGTTGGGGGAGCCGTAAGCTCGACCCATTAAATTATGCGGTAGTAGTAGTTGTTAGTATAATAGTGTATTTTACCTGCGATATTACGATTATTCTTTATTTAGGTACTAAAGACCACCCAACTAAACAAAAACTGTGTAATTAGCCTTTAGGTCATGTTATGACTTCAAAACTGCCTGTTTCTGCAAAATGTAGGACGAAGGCATACAACTTGGTCATCTACATACATACAATATAATGTAAAGAAAAATAGTTTATTAAAATTCAATACCTATACAACCAATGCGCGGCAACCATTACTAGACCACCGGGTAGCGGCCGGCCGCATGTACTTGTAGCGGGGCGATGACGTCACGCAGTGTGCCTCCCCTGGTGTTCTGCATTTAACGTGATTATAAATTGTGGGACATAATTCACACAAGGTTAATTAGTCCAGAACTACGCAGGGCCTGTACTATGGGTACTAAACAACTGCTATCAGTGGTATAGCTATACATACTTAAATTAATGTTAAACGACCAGACACGAAGCCAACAGTCATGTTCATGCACACAAATCTTGGCCAGGAGCGAGGTTCGAACCTGCGACCTCCGGGTCACTACCAACTGAGCCAACAGGCCCGTCATTCCGTTATGATTAAACACGTATTATATGTATATGATTTTTCATATTAAATTTATATCAAACTGGCTATTCCGCGTGACTTCGACCGAGGTAGTCCCGTTTCCGTGGGAAAATTATAACCCACGCTACTCTTACAAAAGTTAGCTTTCGATTAGTGCAATATTTTTTTTAATCGGTCCAACAGTTTCGGAGCAAATTACAAACAAACAAACACAAATCTTTCCTCTTTATAATATTGGTATAGATTTTAAAATAACACTACAGTCCCAAAAATTGAAGCAATGGATTACAAAATTTATGACACAGCTTCTCATCTCAGTATATTTTCCATAGTGAAGTTTCGTTTTGACAGATCATAAAAAGTAACTTTGACTAGGCTGTGAACTATCTTATTGGATTATGCCCTGCCCTTGAATTTCTTTCTGGTTCTTCTCGAGGTACTGCATTTGGAACTAGCAACTCGTCAGTGGAGATGGGCTGCTGTTTACATTTAGCCTATCTTCATGGACGAGTTTAGAGTGCCTTGTTGTTAGACTATTGCCGTTTCTAAGTGTTTTTTTTTTCCTACAGAAATAAGTGATTTGATCATAATTGTTGCAGAGTTGTTCGGCTACGACATCCTGATTGACGATATGCTGAAGCCGTGGTTGCTGGAGATCAACCTGTCCCCGAGGTTAGTACGTAATTCGTAAATATCCGGTCTGGTAACAATTCTGCGAGATAACAGCTATTGTTCTCGTGCGTCCGCAAGAATCCGCCGCTTGACTGGTTGGATAATAAAACACTGTAAATTCAAAATCTATTATTTACAGAGCCGAAATAATTATAATTATAAATAAATTCAGATTGTCAATAGTGCTGCAGCAATTAAAAGCTAAAAAGAAAAGAAAGTTAAATAATCTTTCGCCTCTTATCCCCGAAGGGGTATGCAGAGGTAAACGTAATTTCTGTGAAATACCTACATTTTACCAGTATATTCTTAACATACCTAATATGTTTATAGATAATATTATTATCTATACATATAATAAAACTGTAACGGGATCGTGTCTGTACATGAAATATTTTTTGAATTTTCCACCGTACTTCTTTTTAAATACGTTGAGTGTCACTTATTGCATATTTTTATTGGTGTACAATAAAGAGTTGTATGTAAGACTAGCGGTTCTGCGCCGTTTCACCGTCGTAGTTCCCGTTACCGCGGGAACACGGGAATAAAATATAGCTTATGTTACTCAAAGATCTTCCAGCTTTCTATTGGTGTAAGATTTTTTAAAATCGGTCCAGTAGTTTTTGAGTTTATTCGTAACAAACATACAATAATACAAATCGTTCCTCTTCATAATATTAGTATAGATAATAGGGTTGTCCTAGTCAAATGAGGTACTTTTTATGAGCTGTCAAAACGAAATTTTACTATGGAAAATGTACTGAAATAGCAAACCGTGACGTCATAGTTTCTAGTACTCAATTGCAGCACTTTTTTTGATTGTCTTATAATTTTTAAATTTGCTATAATTGAAAATCGAAATACATATTTTGAGGTGTTTTGGGATAATCTTTTTAATGTATGACTACTCGCAATTTAATTTCGATTCTGTCAACTACCCAATTGGTATACACCCACATAACGGCGTGTTCTGTTGTCGACGTCAGCCTGGCGTGCGACAGTCCCCTTGACGCGCGCGTCAAGTCCGCCCTGCTGGCGGACACGCTGACGCTGGTGGGGCTCCCCGCCGTGCCCATGACCAAGGCCGAGCTCTCCGCCCAGACCACCTCGCTCAAGATGCGCATCGGAGCCGTCAGTACCCTGTTGTTTTCTTGCATAATAGGGTAGTGATCTGTCAAAACGAAATTCTACTGTAACAGAATAAGCGCAATTCCTGAAATTAGTTTGTTCAGTATCAACTACTTATTCGATTTCAGCTATTTTTAATATGTGTTAAATTAAAAAAAAAAGACGTGTGCGGTCGGGGACTGCCGCGGTAAAGCTATTGCATAGCATTTTGTATCAACAAGACTGACGAAAAGAAACGACGTTAGACAATGCACGGCCTTCAAGCCACACCTCCGTGCCCGTCGGAGTAGGGAGCGTGAGGTTTTTTTAGTTATGGAATTACTGGATTCGGTCCCCGCGCTCAAGGCCCACGATAGAAGCTACGCAATAGCTTAAAAATGAATTATCTTAGCTGGATTTAGTGCTTTCTATGGAAATCGTGCTATTATTGATCGATATTTAAGATAATTGATTAGACACAACTAAAGTTCGTATGCATCATATTTTTTTTATATTAATATACTAATTGGGGTGTATAAGGAATTGCGCTTTTTCTGTTACGCGTTGTATACAGTACGTCCATTTTAATTTGGCTTCTCTGAACATAGGCTTCGCTTGCGCAAACTCAAATGGTCGCTAATAAATGTTATTGCGCAACTTCAGAGCTACCAAGTAAAACGTCCGTACTGTACTAAATACTGAGGTGTGACGTCATAGCTAAATAGTACTCAACTGCTGTACTTTTTTTATTGTTTTATTATTGTCATGATAATATAATGATAATATAATAACATCTTATAAATCAATGAACGCCGACTGCACGCACGAAAAAGTGTCACGTTCCGCCTTAGCGGAGCATGCAAGCGAGAGTGCGGAACAAGCTGTAGAGAGGCACGATCGGCCTAAGCGTTCGGCTTGTGACGCATCTATCTCTCTTCCACTCCAGTATGCATTGTTTTATCAATGTTTACTTATGACGTTATCACGTAAAATTATCATCCGTAAACCGACTTTACAGACAACCAATTTTTTTATTTGCTATAATTGTAACATTAAAATTAATATATTTCAGAGGTGTTCTAGGATAATATTTTTGATACACGATCACTCGCAATTTATCATCCGTAAACCGACTTGACAGACAATTCAGTCAAACTACTATTTCAATTCTGCAGTGTCGCCGCGTTCATTCCGCTGAAAACATGTGCGTGCGCACGGGGAAGGCCCCAGCGGCGGGGGCCCCGGCCCCTAGCACGGGGGCCCCCGGTACGGGAACAGGGGGCCCCCTTAGTGGGGCATTAACCGGTGAAGAGCTCCGCCTGGTGCGAGCCGTGAGGGCGCAGTACGCTCGACGAGGCGGGTTCGTGAGGATATTCCCCAGTCAGAATTCCTGGCAGAAGTATTCCCAGTACTTAGGTGAGTGTTAAAAAAAACATCAGATAATATGAAGAGCATATGAAGCTGTACACTTGTAGTGCGAGTTTGACGTCTAAGGCGATTGTAATAAGAACGTTGCGAAGTCTAATGTGTCAAGCTCCACGTGCTCTTGACTGTACAAAAAGTACACTCTAAACACGTCCATAAATTTGGCTAAATGTAAATAGCAGTCCATCTCCACCGACGAGTTGCTGGTTCTAAATGTAGTACTCCGAGAAGAATGAAAGATGATTAATAGAAAGTCACCAAGGAAACATCAAATAAAATTCCGAGTCCAATAATTATTTTACACTTGAATTACATGAATACAATAGAAAAATTAGCGTAATTAGTTACATTAATACGATTATAATTTACCAATACAAATATAAACCTTTTTAACCGAAACAAGTGATTTTTAAACTTCATTTTATTGTTTTTTATCTCTCAATTTAAATAAATATTTGTATTAATTTAATCTCGAATAATTTTGTATAATAGATTTAATCTTATGAATGTTTATAATATGTACTTCAGAACTTATACTTTGCTGCGCCCTATCAGGGTGTTACATGTCATTTTATCATTATGGTTGTGTCATGTAATTTGCAATAAATAAATAAATAATTTCGACGGTAGAACAAATGAGAAAAAAGTTCTCACTTCAAACAATCGTCCAAATGCCTCGAGAAGAACCAGCAAGAAACTCAAGGGCAGCTCTTATGAATCTCTTCTTCGTTATGTGTTCTTGCAGACCCTGTGTCGGGCATCCCTGTGTGCTCGACGTCTTTGAACAACAACGTGCCTTACGCGGTGGTCACGCACAACTACAACCTGCTGGTGCACTCTCACGTGCTGCCTCACTTCCAACACGCCACCGCCGCCACCAGCCTCACCGACACGCCGCAGAGGTACGTGTATTAAACTAGTGATGGGACTCGAATCACATTTGATTCAAATGATTCGAATGATGCAGGTGAAAACTTGATTCGAATAAGATTCAATGTTGATTCGAATTGTCGAGTTGATTCGAATCATCTTTACAATTCGAATCACAAATGTTAGCGACTGGCTGCGATGCGACCTTTTTTTACCCTTTTTAATACATATTTTGAAAATAGCTTTTTAGAACATCTGTCGTTATGATAGCTGTCTGCTATGTATTTTTTTGGTTTTGGTTGACGTGATTGTTAAAGCATTAATTGTATTAAAGAACCAATTTATTTATTAAATAACGTGTTTCCATCATTTCCCACTTCATCGCATTGTACAGTCCACACCGCTCCGATGATTCGAATTAATATTTATGATTAGAATCTTATATTGCGCGGTAAGCTTACTTTACAGATGAGACGGTTAAGATTCGTTCACGTTTTTTTTGCATTTCTATCAAGATTTTTTCGTATTTAAATTTATAAGTAATAATTATTCTTCAAAAGTACCTGTAGTGAAAACTAAAAAATGATGTTAGGTAAGTATATTATAATTTTTCGAACTCCGTCCGTAGTTTTTTTAGAAAGTACTACAGCCATAACATAGGGGTCGTCCATTAATCACGTGATGTTTTTAGCAACTTTTTGACCCCCCTCTCCCCCTTGGTGATGTGTGGTGAGGTTTTAGACTACCCCCTCCCCCCATACCGAAATCACGTGTATTTTAGGTAGTCAGTATATTGAAATTTTCCATTAAGAAATAATAAACTTTTGGAAAATTAAGCATCAATAAAAAGTCAAATGCTACTTATTGTTTGGTTTAGAAATCGCGCGGTCAAAGAAAAATAAATACACGTAATATCTCATTACACCCTCCTCCCCTCCTTGTGATATTTCGTGATTTTTTTCGAAAATTTTAATGGACGACCCATTACATAGTGCCCATGCCTTTATCCCATAGGGGTAGGCAGAGACGATGGATCGCCGCCGCTTTGCTCGATCTCTGCACACTTCTTTCGCTTCCTTCACATTCATATACCATTAAGATTATAAATAACTAGCTGTTCCACGCGGTTTCACCCGCTCAGTTCCCGTTCTCGTGGGAATACAGGAATAAAATATATACTATAATAATCAATCTTTATTTCAGGCAATATCTACATTAGTAGATCTTAAATAGCGTAAAGAGAGGCCCATATTAGCGATTTTGTATGGATGTCTGGATGAATGTTTGTTCCTCTTTCACGCAAAAACTACCGAACGGATTTTGATGAAACTTTATAGTTATATAGCTTATACATCAGAATAACACATAGGCTATATTTTACCTCCGTATTCCCACGGGAACGGGAAACGCGGGACTACGCGGGGCCATGCTAGTCTAAAATAAAATAACTAACTAAACTATTTTACACGTCGGCAGGTAGTTGACCCCGGAATTTCCGAAATAGCCAGAAGTCCTCCCTCATAAAGTAATCCCTGATAATGTAGCTTTCTATTGGTGAAAGAATTTTAGAAATCGGTCCAGTAGTTTTTGAGTTTATTCGTTACAAAAATACAATTGTTTCCTCTTTATAATGTTAGTATAAATAGATATAGATTGAGTATGAACGTCCTCAGGCTGAAGCGGTACGAGGCGGTGTCGATAACGTCGACTGCGCCGGCGGTGTGTCTGGGAGAGCCGGCTGCGCCCGCGCACCACGACTCGCGCCGCGCCAAGGAGCTCGTCAAGCGGCAACTGCACGATGGCTTAAGGCTCACGTAAGCACGCACTCTACGATTCTACCGCCTCCTCACTCTCCCACATCCCCCTACACCCCCTCTTTACCTCTCAACTTACTCTTACTCTCGCAACTAATGGGCCATTTTCACGAGGCCATTCCACTAAGACAATCCACTAATGGCTTCGTGTAAATGGAGAGTCCATTGCAATGGATTGTCCTCAAGTTTTTTTTGTATGCAGTTTGGATTGGCTTAGTGGGTTGTCTCAGTGGAATGGACTCGTGTAAATGGCCCATTACACTCTACTCACAGTACTTCATTAACACTCTCTGCTCTTACTCAACAAAAAATTACCATGGAGGAGGAGCGGTGACTTCATAAATTTTAGTATTACTTTGGACTCGATTCTGCAAACCACCTAATATTCCTAATTTTAAGTTAGCCTATCCATCTTTATAGAATACGGAAGAAAAAGGACAGAAACAAACCATAGATTATAGAGTAATGTCAAACATGTGAAAACCGACTAATTTGATGTCTTATCTGTCACTTTTATCCATGACCTCCTTGCATCGTTGCTAAAATTCCTAAAAACGTGTATTTGAATGCGTCCATAAGGTTCAATTTTGTTATTTTGACATTTGTGACGTTGTAAATTAATATGGCCCTTATTTCTGTCCCTTTCCTTTCCAAAGCGGTGGAAAAGAATAGAGCTAACTTAAAATTAAGAATTTTAGGTGGTTTGGAGAATCGAGTCCATTGATAAATAATAAGCTGTTACGTCATCATTTTTAGTACTCAATTACTACACTTTTTTGATTGCTTTACTATTTTAAAATTAGCTATAACTGTTAAGTGAAAATCGAAATACATGCTTAGAGGCGTTTTGGGATAATTTTAATATTTGTCCCCGTTTCAGTTATATTTTGTGTGCAATAATGAATAATGGTTAGCCGGTAATCATTAACGGTTAACGAGCCTGCTTCACATGATAAAAATCAGTGAGGCTCGGGTTCGAATCCTGGCATGTACCAATGATTTTTTCAAAAACTTACGTACATATTTATCACTAGCTCGACGGTGAAGGAAAACATCGTGAGGAAACCCGCCGTTTAAGGGTCCAATATATCTCGTGAAAAGTGGGTATATGGAATACCTCTGCCTTCCTCAGGGATAAAAGGCGTGAGATTATTTCTATTTCTAATAATGAATAACGGTATTGTTTGTTTTCTGTTCAGAATGGGCGAAGGCCGTCGCGCGTTCGGTCTTTTCCTGACACACGTACTGAAGCGAGTCTCATCGCCGTGCAACGAGCTGGCCGTGCAACACGCCGCTCTTGTGCTCAAGTTCCTCAAGCGCGCATCGAGCACGCTGCGAATGCCATACAATGTAAAGGTGACACGCACGCATGCCATGCAATGTTAAGGTGACACGCACGCACGCTATGCTATTTTAAGGTGACACGCACGTATGCTATGCAATGTTAAGGTGACACGCACGCATGCCATGCTATGTTAAGGTGACACGCACGCATGTCATGCAATTTTAAGGTGACACGCACGCACGCTATGCTATTTTAAGGTGACACGCACGTATGCTATGCAATGTTAAGGTGACACGCACGCATGGCATGCTATGTTAAGGTGACACGCACGGATGCCATGCTATGTTAAGGTGACACGCACGCATGCCATGCTATGTTAAGGTGACACGCACGCATGCCATGCAATTTTAAGGTGACACGCACGCACGCTATGCTATTTTAAGGTGACACGCACGCACGCTATGCTATTTTAAGGTGACACGCACGCATCCCATGCAATATTAAGGTGACACGCACGCCTGCCATGCAATGTTAAGGTGACACGCACGCATGCCATGCAATGTTAAGGTGACACGCACGCATGCTATGCAAATAATTTTTGAAATCAGTCAGTAGTTTTTAAGTTTATTCGTTACAAACATACAAAAAAAAACTTTCCTCTTTATAATATTAGTGCAGAGAACTAACATTTTTCGACACCTTTTCGCCTAACTAAGCTATCTAAATAATCTTTTCATACCATCTATTCGCAAAGTGACGTTGGTCCTCAAAAAGAGGGAGCAAAGTAAGTCTTTTCCGATAGGATCTTAATAAGTGCGAATAGTGTTTTGAATTTGGAATTAAAAATATTCTTCAACATTTTTAGCGAAAGAGATTAGCAAAATAAGTTTTGCATCTAAGGGTGGCGCCACTGTAGTTTACATCAAACATTTGTATAACAAAATATTAGTTCCATTTTTAGCCGCATTAGGTTGACAAGGCTGAACGGCGTTCGATGGTCGTGCCACACTGTCAGAAAAAATGCTGTGGCGCAATGCGCGCGCTTTCGTAGTTATTGGACTCGATTCTGGCTGACCACCTAAAGCTCCTAATATTGCTAAACCTCTTAAAAACGATTTTGCTATTCTACGCTATCTGTCAAATTCAAATGACATGATTAAATTTGAATTTGACGTTTCTAAAAATCCTAAATTTAGCCGGGAAACTCAACTTAGCTTTAGCGGCTTAAACGCTATTCCTTGTGTGTCATTTTAACCAGAAAAAAAAGAATTTAGACTTGTCAAACGCCTAAACTGCGTAAATTTAGCGGCGAGTAAAAAGGTCCCTCCTAAAATTAAGTTACTTCTAAAATCGGCCATTACAGTGATTTTATGTGCAAGTTGAGGTGGAAAAAACTAACTATCCAAAATCCAAAGGAAGTTTAGAAGAAAGAATGAGCCAGGACGAACATTTTGCTGTGGGTGCCGCCGTATAGTGTGCAGTCAAAAGATATATTTTTGTTTGTGTATTACAATTCTAAATATATTCATTCAAGATGGCTCTTAGGTTATGTTTCAACTTTCTTTCAAGAGAACATGGTAAGACCGAAAAAATATATTTTAGAAGACTAGGAAACGCATCGGATCCATTGCATAGGTCCGAAAGATAATTTAGAAAAATGTTTAGGGTGTCCTATATATAATGGAGCATCATATTGCAAATGTCTGAGGGGTAGGTTCAGAGCTTTGGAGTAAATTATGCAGTTATGTTTTAATAAACACATTTTTATGAATCTGTAGTTTTGTTTAAAAATAAAAAACCGCAAAACTCTCCAAACACAGTTTTTTCTCTTCAAGTATGTATACCCTCAAATTATTTCCTATGACAAAGAGGCACAATCCATTCCATCAGTATTTTCTTATGACGTCACGTTCAACTATCGTCAGTAAACAGACTTTACAGACAATCGATTTTTTTTATATAAAATTACGCTTTAAAATGTACGAATTTGTTATAAAATCAACAAATGAAAAACAATTACTTCAAACAAGTTATAAATTTAATTTTATTTTTAACGTTTTTATTAATATCGTTTATTCCTTTAATTATATATTTTTTATGTTGCAACACAAGATCAATTCAATTTAAACAATTTAGTTCATGCTAAAATACCTTCTAAACTGACTAAGTTTGATGTTCCTGGAATAGAGTTGTTTTTAAGACTCACTAAATTTAATTTTAAATTTAAGTTTAGCTTTAGGCATTTTAAGCGACGTGCTGGTAGAATCGAGTCCATTTTTCACAATTCACATTTAATTTTAATTCCAGCATCGAATTGTTTGTGTATAATTATATTTTAAAATAAATTCAAGGAGCAGTGACTGCAGTGATAGTTCAATCAATATTTATTTACAGAGTGTATCATTCGGCAGCTCCTCACTACGTTCGGGATTCTGTCCTAGAATCATTCACTATGTTCGTGATTTAAAAAAACGCCCGCGTAAAAATATCGTTTTGCTTCCTTATGACACAATCTACTATTTTAGACTTTTTCTCATATAGAGTAAAATGCATGAGTAAACCTAGAGCTTTACACACACACACACACACACCTGACTGCACCTTGGGCTGTTGCTTTTAACTTGTGTTTTTGTTTTTGTTCTGTAAATTACTAACATAGTTTTTCATAAGCTTTACTTACAAAATATGTATGCCTATCTGAATTAAAGGATTTTTTATTTTTTTTAACCGACTTCAAAAAGGAGGAGGTTATCAATTCGTGTTTTTTTATGTTTGTTACCTCAGAACTTTCGACTGGGTGAACCGATTTGGATGATTCTTTTTTTATTTGAAAGCTGGTGCTTCCAGATTGGTCCAACTTCGTCCAGTTCTGACAACGGCATCCTTGAGAAAACCATTTAAGTTGAAGATTGAAGTTGGTTTTTTACTACTTCAATAATTTACTATTTTAATACTTCAAAAAGCGCAATTCCTCATACACCCATATTAGTATATTAATATAAAAAAATATGATGCGATGGAACTTTAGTTGTGTCTAACCAATTTTCTTAAATATCGATCAATAATAGCACGATTTCCATAGATAGTACTAAATTCAGCTTCGCTAATTCATTTTTCGGAAAAATTTAACACATATTTGAAATAGCTGAAATCGATTAATTAGTATGGACTAATTAATCGATTTCAGCTATTTCAAAATTTGTTCAATATGGACTGAACAAACTAATTTCAGGAATTGCGCTTATTCTGTTACATGTTGTATAGTGCACCGTCTACCCTAGTTCTAATCTCAGTTTCATCCATCCTAAGGTTGTCTGGATAATCGCTAAAAGCGCTAAGACCGCCCACTGTACTTTAGTTAATGTTGGTATCCATATTGTGTTGTTTTTGTACAATAAAGAGTTATTGTATTGTACTTCAGGGTCCTCCGGCGAAGATGTGCGACAAGGACCGCTGCGCAGTAATCGCTAAGCAGCTCAACGACTTCCTCTACATGTACTACCGAGAGACGGACCTCTATACGGATAGCGAAGACAGGGACGGATGCGTCTCCAACATACACTTCGCGCAGTTCCTCTACTCGGCCAGGTGAGTGATCATCATCATCTTCATCATCAACCCGTAACAGCCCACTGCTGAGCTAAGGGTCTTTCTTCTATACAATACGTAACAGAATGCGCAATTCCTGAAATTAATTTGTTCAGTATTGACTACTTAATCGATTTCAGCTTTTTTTAATATTTGTTAAATTTTTATAGTGCTACCTATGGAAATTATACTATTGGTCTTTATTTAAGAAAATTGTTTTGACACAACTAAAGTACGAAAGCATCATATTTAAAAAAAATTAATATACTATATTCTGTGTTGTATATACAACGCGTAACAGAATAAGCGCAATTCCTAATACACCCCAATTAGTATAATGATAGGAGCGGAGGTGGAATGCTCCTCCATCGTGAAAAGGGAAGATCTTCCGCCAGGCAAAGTGATCGTGCCTGGGGACGAAGATCCAACGGTTGATGTTGGATGTTACAAACATACAAATATGTCCTTTATAATAGTAGTGTAGATTTACAAATTTAATCGCAGTCGTCTTCATTTTGACGTACTTTCAGGTCAGGAGGTCACATAATAGAGGTCCAGATACATTACAATTTACATCTACTCGTGTTTAAGAAATTTGGTTAGACAAAACTAAAATATCTCGTGAAAAGTAGGTATATCTCGAAATGGAATACCCTACCCTTGTTCTGGTGCGCATTGGAACCGCACGGTGCTTGACTGATAATGTCTGGCTGGTTGCGCCAGGGGCTAGCTACGACTCTGGGGTCGTCCATTTATCACGTGATGTTTTTTAGCAATTTTTTTACCCTCTTTGGGTATGATGATGTGTGGTGAGGGTTTAGACTACCCCCTCCCGCCATACCGAAATCACGTGTATTTTTTTGGTAGAAAGTTTATTGAAATTTTAGATAACGAAATATATATCATATTTTTAAATCAAGGTATCAATAAAAAGTCACATGCTATGCTATTGGTTTAGAAATCGCGAGGCCAACGAAAAATAAATAAAGTAAATATACGTGATATCTCATTACACCTCCCCCCGTCATTGTGATATGTCGTGATTTTTCCGAACCCCTCCCCCCCCCCCTTTCGAACCTCAAGTGATTAATGAACCCCTCTCCTAATCATGACTCTATGCCGGCAGCGAGGCAGACCTGGAAGACGTGCTGCTCCTCCAGCTGAAGACGGAGAACCACGTGGCCACGTTCCTGGGGGACACCCGGAACCCGTTCTGCGTCGACCTGCCCCCCTCCAGGCTCAGCGAGCCCCCCACCAGGCACGCGCTGCTCAGGCAGCTGGCCAGCCTGGCGCCGGTCAACACCAGACGCTACAGGTGCCAGAATACCCACACAGAATGTCAGGATATTCATCATTATTAATAGTGAACTTATTATCAATGAGGCTCGGGTTCGAAACCTGGCATGTACCAATGAGTTTTTCAAAAACTTACGTACATATTTATCACTAGCTCGACGGTGAAGGAAAACATGTGAGGAAACCCGCAGGTCCCAGAATTAATTCTGAGCCATGTGTAAACAGACCCGGTCCGGCGATGGGCTCACCACCTATCACGTTTAGGGGTCGAATATATCTAGTGAAATGTGGGTATATCCAGTAATGGAATACCTGCCTATCCCCTCGGGGATAAAAGGCGTGAGATTTTTTTATTTTTTTTTATTTTATTAGTGAACTAGCTTTTACTTTCGATCGCCCACCTTCATTTCACCTCCTTGCGGGTTGAATTTTGCGAAATCCTTTCTTAATGGATGACTACACTGTATAAGCTATCTATGTGCAAAATTTCAAGTCTCTAGACCCAGTTTAGGCTGTGCGTTGATACATCACCAATCAGTCAGTTTATCATTTTATTATTAGTGAATTGGGTATTTGATTGTATCGAAATTTAATTGTGAGTGATAATTTACTAATAAGATTATCCCATGAGACCTCTGAAAATATATTTCGATTTTCATTTAAAAATTATAACAATTTTTTAAATAATAATACAATCAAAAAAGTCACGCAATTGAGTACTTAAAATGATTACGTGTTCAGTACATTTTTCAAATACTTTTTGACAGATCATAAAAAGTAACTACTGACTAGACAGTCAAATACCCTATTGTTTATAAATAATGGAAAATGAATATAAATGCACTAGTTACTATTATTTATTATATTTATTTAACTTCATGTACAGTCAACAGCACGTGGAGCTTGACACATTGGACTTTGTAACGTTCTTATTACAATCTCTGCTCTTGACTGTACCAATAAAATGTACACATGTCGAACTTAACTCCTGAAGGCATTATCTACCATCCAGTCAGTCTACCAACCATCAGGCTGAGCAGAAATAATAAAAAAAAAAATGAAACATAATATTCGTCTTACGGTAAATCCTAATACTAATACTCGGACTTATATATGTTGATAAAATAAACTAATACATACATATTACCTGATATTACGTATCAATTGAAAATTTATTTAATCACAAAGGGCTGGACAGATTTTATTCAACTGTAGCTCACTACGATTATTGACTTTTCTAAGTGTATTTTCTATACCTACAGGAAATAAATTATTTTGACTTTTGTAGAGGTCCTGCCTAGTTTGGGAGTTGGGACTAAATAACCGTGTGTGAATTGTGTCCTACATTTTTAATTTTTTTTTTTATGTTTACAGATTGTCGCCGGAAGCCCAAAGCCGTGCGGAGTCCGAGGAACAGGGGGCTGAGGAGGAGCCTCCGCCGCCCTTCACCAGCTCAGACATCGTGCTGAAAGACTCCATGAAGGAAGAGAAGCCTCTCAACCTCGCCCTCAAGTATGCACGATCGTAGCGTAACAATCACCCATCGGAAACATTATAAGAGAATATTTACGATAAGATTATATTAGTGCATGATCCGGTATTTGAAAAATATACTCTCATCTGTTATTTGATGATGAGAAAGGTTATATGTTGGACTAGCGGGTGACCAGCGGCGTTGCCCGTTCCCGTGGGAATTTCCAAAAAGCCTTCAAAGCGGTTGCCTACGACATTATAAGACACCTACATAATATATTTCAAAGTTTCTAGGTGTTATATATAACCCAATGAAGCGCGGGAGCGCTGGTCTACCTAGACGACTTTAAACCTTATTTGCATCACCATTAAAGACATTATATTGAATATAATTTATTTCCATGATCTAGAATAAATTCTGAATCCGTTCATATCCAAAGCCACATATATTTTAGTGTTTATTTATAGAAAACCGCTTCCAAACACGCGCCATGTGACAAGACAAGTCATAAAAAAATGCAACTTCATAGTAAATTTTCGGTGTCGAATTTCAAGTGGTGTTCAATTATAAACGTAAGTGGCCTCCAAAGGTTGAGTTGTTTATCTTGGTCGATAATACGATCTTTCTAGTTGGTGTTTAGCAACATTGCTTTTAAATTTGAGTACTGTGTCAATACATTGGTAGCAATTATTCTGTGATTATTCTCGAACAGGTCCGGGTGTTTATTTACGAACAGAAATAAATGACTTGGACTCATAGTACCCCTTTGTTTTTTACATGTGGCAGCACATAATCTATCCATAGACAAAATACATTCCAAGTAGGATAATAATCAAAGTAGTTTTTTTAGGATGATCATTTCTTTAGGAAAGTTGGACAACACGCGGAATTCGAATTGGACCCCCGCGCCCCAAAAAAATGTCAAAATCAAATAACATTTTCTTTGTGGTTTTATGGATCTGAGCTTATAATTTGTTGAAATTGTCAAAATTTATCATCATCAATCAAATAACAGATGAGGGTATATATTTCTAATACTGGATCTTAGACTATCAGAATATCATTATTAGACTTGAGTACGGAAAATGTAGCTGCGTTATCACGGTTAGAGCGCGCTCGGACCGAGTCTGCTAGGACCTTAAAGACGCTTTTTAATCGTAAACGCCAATCGAATAGAATGATATAGTATATTTTATATCGAGGGACTAGACGAAGCCATTATATACCAGAGGTGGTTTGACTCCCGAGCTTGCGAGGGAGTCATGAAACCGAGGGTATATTAAATTGGCGTTTAGTCTCGAGGTGGAAATTGTACTTTTCACTTTGAGTGCGAGAAAAATTGTCAATTTAGTACAAATTTATTTAAAACCCAACAAATTTACACTCGACAAAAATTCTGAAATTTTCGCGGTCAGTTTTTTCTTCTAAACCTGTCAGGCTGTCACAGATTAACAAAGAGATTTAAATCTCTTTGCAGGTAAACAATTTAAAACACATGGCGCCACCTTCTTCGCGGAAAAACCATGGAACTAAAACTCTTCACATTTTCGCAATGAAGATGGTCCACACTCTACAGATATTTACTGGCTGTTTGAGGTTGTCTTTTTCTCATTAAGGAAATTAAAAAAAAAAAACTTTTTACTCCCTAGGGACTAAAGTGTCACTTTAGTCCCGCTTCGTAGGGCTATATTGGCGTACTTTTAGAGCATGAGAAGTGAAAAATGTATTTGACACTAGCGTTCGACTTGTAATGCGCTCGGCATAATAGCACGACCAAGTTAAATTGACACAAAACCCATAAGAAGTGTATAAGAGTGACATGTAGTTCTTAATTGTTAGTATTACATTGAAGCAAACGGCAGCTAAGCGCATACAACTTTCGCTTGCCACTTGAGTAGGGGGCAGATGACTTCTCGGACGCTACGTGTGATCCGTGATCCGAGTGTACTCAGACGGCCAGCCAATAAGTGTATCGGACTGTGTTCTATTGACTTGTACGAGCTCACTCACATGGTGAAAACGTGGCTCTTGCCTTAAAATGTTGGCATTTTTATATCCAGTTTTTTTTTTACTACTAAACAAACTTTACGCCGTTTCTACAAGTGCTTGATTATAATTCTAACTGTTACAAACTAGGTATCAGTAACTAAACTTCTTTGTAGTAATGCGTCAGTTTTATTTAGTCGTAGGTACTTTAACGGTATTCTAGCAACACACGATGAACATCACGTGATTCTACAGCTTGTGACAATCTCGTATTCATTAATTATTCTATTCTACTAGCGTAAACGATAATACAAAGCGTCTTGGCTAGGTTTGCTTGTGTCCGGGTTCGGGTTATCCCGAGATTAAAAGCTAAAATATAATGTAGTTAATTCAATTTAACCTCGGGATAAAAGCTTATTCCAAGTTAGTCGAACCCGGGCTAAATAGAGGTCACAAAAAAATCGTGAGCATACCATGTATTCTTAGCAATAAATTACATTCGTCGTTCCAATTTTAACCAAAGAACAGAGAAATATTTACAAATACATTTAAGTTCAGTCCGTACGGAGTGACGACGAAATTGTTAAATAGAATTTTAAACTTTAACGCCTTAAATATAAGGCTAACATTGGCATAAATCATCAACTAGACTAGAAGATTCGTGAAAAATAGATGTAGCACAAATAATATCAACTGTGAAACGTTTCGCCATCGCCTCGCCTTTTTTGGTCATACAGGCATTGCCGTTATAATGGTGATAAGTTGTACTTAGTAGTTGGGAATTTCATACAATATTCAACGGCCGTTTCAGAGTTGATATCTGTGTGAAAACCTTTGTTCTAAATTCTACCTTATGTACATGACGTTACAATTAAGTTATGAAAGTTACCAGATCAATCGCTTCGCCGCCACTCTGCTGTGCCTTGTCTTAGTACCTGGCAATATGTTAGACTTAAAATCTGAAGGTGCTATGACAAACGAAACTATCATTGTTAAAAATTCTGAAATTTTTCAAAACTGCCACCAGAAAATCCAGTAAACGGAATAGTGAATAGAATGTTTTTTAAAAAACCGGACACTTGTCTAAATTTCGTACAAATTTGTAGGTACATATTGGGGGAGATTCTGCTTTACATCGACTCAACTTATTTTAGTTTACTGTCTTTGTCTTACCTCAAAAAAAGAAGAGGGATAGAAGATAACCTACCTAATTTAGTCCTGTCAGAGGCTTTATTTTAGTCGTTACTTCTTTACTTATGCACTAAACACGTTATAAAATGCCTTAGTTGACAGGACTAAATATCGCTCGTGTCTTTTCTTTTCTAGGAGACAGGAGAAAACTAAAATAAGTTTAGTCGCTCGCTGTAAAGCAGAATCGAACCCATCTACCTACTACATACCTCGAAGATTGATTACGTACTTTAAATTGAGACTAAAATAATATTTATTATGATATAACTAGTGATTTAATTACAAATGTATAATTTTCAAGATTCTTCCCTGTGGATATAAGACGATATTTCTTTTCAAAATTTCATAGTTCTAGGTCAACGGAAAGTACCCTATATTTTTTTATCCCTTGAGAGTGTCGAAATACACGTTTTTTGCGGCATAAACGGCCGTATTTTTTTTTGCGTTTACTTGGAAGTATGATTTTTTACAGCTTCAAGGTACTGTAGACGAGTACAGTTAAGAGCACGTGGAGCTTGACACATTGGACTTTGTAAAGTTTTTATGACAATCGCCTTAGAGGTCAGACTCGCACTACAAGTGTCAAGCTTCATGTGCTCTTGACAGTACATGGTTTTAATTTCAAGTCGACATTACTGGGGTATATAAAAATAACTTTTGAAATTCTCGAGTACATATCAAAAATTATTTCAGTAAGTTACTAGTGGCGAGTGGTAAACCATTGCGGAATTATAATCTTATATTCACAGTTACTACTTACTCCCAAAATTCAAAAACCATAATTTTATAAAAAGAAACATACTTTTTCGTCTCTCCGGGCGGAAAGCGGCAAATTTCGGCCCGCTGCGCTAAACAAAGTTGCCGCTTTCCGCCTCCGTCGATAAGAAAAAAGTATACACACCTCCGGAAGTAAATAAGAAAGCCTCAGATCACATGTTAGTCGACAATTACATGTGATTTGAGACATTTCTTATTTTACTTCCCTAGGTGTGTAATACACCATAGCTATATCATATAAAACCGTGTTAGGAATAAATATCGAAAATGCTTTATTTAGATAATAGGTTTAAGTATAGTAGATTGTTATACAAGGGTCGGAAGGAATCAATTCCCATACGAGGTATTTAGACGCCCGAGCGCAGCGAGGGCGGATATAGTCCGAGTAGTAATTGATAACTTCCACCCGCGTTAAACACTCTACTTTTCATTTCGAATTCAAGGAAAGTAAACAAAAAAAAATTTCAATTTTACAAAAATTCAAACATGCAAAAACGCAATAATGCCTACAAAAAAAAAACTAAATTGTCAATAATACAACCAGAGGTTGGAAGAAAGAGAAACTTTTTCTTATAAACGTCTTTGAATACTGCATCATAGAGTACCTAACCTAAATAACATTACAAAAATAATATACAAATCCTTCCTCTTTTTAATAATATGTACTTTTAGCCGAGTAATAGTGTTCTGTGCTTATTAGTGTCGATGAAAAACAAGATTTTGAATTTCGGAACAGCTTATCAAATTATTACTCTTTTTTTAATTTTAAATATGGAACGCGTACCGCCCCGCGCGTGGGCTATTTTCTGTTGTTTATACATACACTCACAAGGCCGCACCTTTTTTTCTTATTCTAATTGATGTAAAAAGTTTCGTATTTCTACTAAGTACCCAAAGAGGTTGGAAGAAAGTCATTCTCTTTCATAGAGAAACTTTTTCTTTAAACATCTTTGCCAAATTTAGTACTATTTTTTTTTTATTCATTCCCGCCCTAAGGCCGGAAGCAATTACTATGAGTCTTTCCCGACCGAGGGCGGGAATCACAGCCCTGAATCTCTCTGCGTTGGGAATCATCGCTTCCGACCCAGTGCTCAGATCAAACATACACTACTTTCCGAGTATGAGATATGAAAAAGCCTTATCAAGTTGTGTAGCGGCTTTCAACATAAGACCATACTAGTATTAGCTAGATGTGAACAAGTACTTAACCGTAAGGTCTGATAGTATCTTTTGAGTATTATATCGATGGCTTTAACATAGAAAACTAACAAAAAATACGAGGCTATAGAACTATTTAAGGATACTTGATAAATCTTCTTTCACTATTTTGTTTGTGGATCGAATCTATATTTCAAATACTTAATATTTTTAATAATAGAAATTTGATTGAGTGAGACACTTAATAGTTACCAGTTTTAGTATAAAATTGTACGAGGTACAAAACAGTCGAGGGTTACCATATGCCTTTATAATTTATAGGAAACGGTTTAAGTATAAAAGTACCTTAATCCATTGTTAACTTTAGTGCACCACCTACCTTCACCTATTTATCTCAGTTATATCCATCCTAAGATTGTCTGGAAGAAATCGCTTAAATCGATAAGACCGCCCATTGTACCTTTTCACTGTGTCACATATTGCATATTTTTATTGGGGTACAATTAAATTTTCTTACTTATAAATTGTAAATTAGAAGCTATCGACTGTGTTTTTAAGATGCTAGACCTGATTTCATATAAATCTTTCTTGCACCCGCTATAAAGGACTATGGTCAGCACCCCGTCAACAATACCAAGACATTACCGATTATTCTCGACGTAACCGATTTTATATATTATATAGGTATAATAAATACTCTAAGCTCTCTTCAGTCGCCGCTTCGTACGCATGAGTTTATAGAGCCGCGCACGTTGAAAAATCTTATGTACTTAATATTTATGAAAAATTAGTTTAAATATTAGTGATCTGATAAACGATGCTAGTCGAGATGGGTCACACCTGCAGGCTACTCGCGCCAAAGGTATATTTATTAATGTAACATAAATATATTTTGAGATGTTGAGTTTCGAAAAAGGGAAATACTAGGAGTATAATTTTGTATTAATTTACTGCTACCAATAGTTTATTTATTAGAAATCGTTTATTAAAAGAACGAATTCATGTTTTAAGCAATGTCTAACTTTAAACCCCGTTTTGTTATAAAACCGATTGTTTTTTTATGTTTAAGTAAGACATTTATGAACCCCGTTGTTTATTTTAAGTTAATAAAATCTGTTCTTACTCCCTGAATGTTATCATCATACTTGCAGCCGTTTTCGAAAATGTATCTCAGTGTAAACATTGTAACTATGTATGAACAGTATCTAGCCATCTTTGTGCCAAATCACGAGACTCGTACGCCGACAGAATTATCCTCAAGTATGAAACTCTGATTCTGTGCAATTAGAATCGGACCGCTTAATGCTACTCATATAGCGGCATCTCTTTCTGACATCCTCAAGCGAAGTTTCGTTACTTGTGGATCGTTGTGTAATAAGGGCCTAAAAGATAACTTAAATCGTCTTCATTTTAACGTACGTTGCTTCTTCCGTACATCTGTCATTATCATTAGGTAACGCCAGTGTGACAAGACCTTTGAGTATTAAACCAACCGGAGACGCCACTGACAGGCGTTCCCCTCTGCCAAAAAAACGTGTCGGTCTTTGAGCACACCGGTTAAATACAACTAGTTTGTAGCACTAACTGTTTATCAAATGTCAAATGAAGTCGATTGTGATTACAAATAAAGATAGACTATAAGGCTCCAGTTTGATTTGGCATCCTGCTGGACGATTTTTTGAAAATACCAAATCATGTCATTCAGCACCGTCCGTTTATATAATGCATTGTCCATTTGCCACTGCAGTAGATTATCGAGTGACACATTTTTTTCAATACCTACTTATGAAGGATTATTAGTTTATAAGTGAGCAGTGTTGTCATATCAAAGTTTTAGCATAATTTTATTTTACACTATTATCACTGAAAATGTGTGGAGACTTAGCACAATTATTATTTCGATCTCTTGAGAAAACAGCTATTATTTAAATTTTTAGACATAATGTTAACAGACGAGCTGATTTTGATATACATTTTAGTGAGTACCTACACTTCATTTGTTCCGTTTATTAGTTTTGTAGTGCCATACATAATACAGTATTTTTATAGCAAATCGGCCAATACTTTTAAACCATATATTATGTAGTGCATACGGGAAGCAAACGTATCCCTTGGTTTTAATGTACGAATCAAATACCAAACTGTCGTTTTAGTAACAAGTGGTAGCTTCGCTTGAGTACAAAGTGTGATAATTTTAACGAGTCCCCGTCAAGTAAGTTTCACTTGCAAACTGAAATATATTTTGAATATGCTAAAATAAAAGTAATGAATTGACTTCAGTATTTCATTTCATATATCCCTGATTTTCAAAGTTGAGTGGCATTACGTACGTATTTATCGCTAGCTCGACGATGAAGGAAAAACATGAGGAAATCCGCTGGTCACGGGATTCTGAGACATGTGTACACCTCGTCTGGCGATGGATCACGTTAGGGGTCCAAATAATATACTGGTGAAATATGGATTCAGAAACGGAATACCTCTGCCTACCCTTTTATAAGAGACATTGGACTCGATTCTACCAGCACGTCGCTTAAAATGCCTAAAGCTAAATTTCTTAAATTTAAAATTAAATTTAGTGAGTCTTAAAAACAACTCTATTCCAGGAACATCAAACTTAGTCAGTTTAGAAGGTATTTTAGCATGAGCTAAATTGTTTAAATTGAATTGATCTTGTGTTGCTACATAAAAAATATATAATTAAAGGAATAAACGATATTAATAAAAACGTTAAAAATAATTAAATTTATAACTTGTTTGAAATAATTGTTTTTCATTTGTTAATTTTATATCAAATTCGTACATTTTAAAGCGTAATTTTATATAAAAAATACTTCTTATTTAACTTTTTCTATCTTACTCCTATGTAACATTTTCAGCTTTTTGGCAGGAATCGTCACGTTTAAAAAAAAACATTTTGCTGTATTTTAGCACTTTAGGTTTTGTCTCATAGTAGTGATAGTGTATTATGTGGCAAATGTCCGTAATAGTGTACCTACAGTGAAATAGGGAATTCGATAAAAAGCGTAGGATGAACATTTTCGAGTTACCTCAAGAACTAGCCGCTTCAATCTTCAGTAAAAGTGTACTATTAATCAAAGTGACATTTTGATTGATTTTGATGAATCTGATTATATTTTTGTGCATAGACTCTGAGGCAGAGCTAAGCTGATGGCAAAATTGCCAATGCCTTAAAATAAGATATAAATTGCAAGATTTCTCCCCAAAAACGTTTTTTCTGTAATTATAGGGTGAGGAAATAATTTTAGGGGGATACATACTTGAAGATAAAAAACTGTGTTTGGAGAGTTTTGC
Organism: Ethmia dodecea; assembly: GCA_963855545.1. Lineage (NCBI taxonomy): Eukaryota > Metazoa > Arthropoda > Insecta > Lepidoptera > Depressariidae > Ethmia > Ethmia dodecea. The sequence goes on along the minus strand of OY979457.1, from coordinate 12,250,050 downwards.
GGTTTTTTATTTTTAAACAAAACTACAGATTCATAAAAATGTGTTTATTAAAACATAACTCCTCATTTTACTCTGAACCTACCCCTCAGACATTTGCAATATGATGCTTCATTATTTATATAGGACACCCTAAACATTTTTCTAAATTTTCTTTCGGACCTATGAAATGGATCCAATGCGTTTCTTAGTCTTCTGAGATATATTTTTTCGGTCTCACCATGTTTTCTGGAAAGAAAGTTGAAACATAACCTAAGAGCCACCTTGGATGAATATATTTAGAATTGTAATACACAAACACAAAAATATATATTTTGACTGCGCACTATACGGCAGCACCCACAACAAAATTCTGGTCCTGGCTCATTCTTTTTTCTAAACTTCCTTTGGATTTTGGATAATTAGTTTTTTCCACCTCAACTTGCACATAAAATCTCTGTAATGGCCGATTTTAGAAGTAACTTAATTTTAGGAGGGACCTTTTTAATCGCCGCTAAATTTACGCAATTTAGGAGTTTGACAAGTCTAAATCCTTTTTTTTTTCTGCTTAAAATGACACACAAGGAATAGCGTTTAAGTCGCTAAAGCTAAGTTGAGTTGACCGGCTAAATTTAGAATTTTTAGAAACGTCAAATTCAAATTTAATCATGCCATTTGAATTTGACAGATAGCATAGAATAGCAAAATCGTTTTTAAGAGGTTTAGGTGGTCAGCTAGAATCGAGTCCATTATTATGTCTAAAAAAAAGAATGGCAAACAGGAACGGTGCGAAGAGCCGCTCAATCCTTGGTTTGTTTGCTTGTGTTTGAGGAGTGATAGTAATTTGAGTCACAGTTTTGTTGTACAAGTCATTCTCTGATTTCGGTAGGAAAGGTCATCCCTCCATACATGTAGTTCTATAGAACTGTTGAGGCCTTATATTAGTGTTTAGTATCCCATCAGTACCTACTATAAATTTGAAAGCATTGTAAATATCCCAACAGGTCTATAGAACTACAGGTATGGGGTGCTACTGGGATCTGTATCTATGACTGGGATGCACCCGGTTTTACAGGCATCAAATAAAATTACAAAAATGAAATTAAAAATAGGTTTATTCATCATCATCACACCTTACTGCTCTTCTATTCTCAACCTGAGTATCGAATAAGTGAATACATATTTCCCAAGGCCCATGGTTAATCCGAACTCTTATCTTTATCTTATCCGATCTTCATCCGGGCTCTGCATTCCTGTTAAACATATTAAACAAGTTAGTGACAGACTAGATGCTGTTCGGAGACTTATTGTTCATTGGAGACAAAGAACGATCATGGTTCTATCAAACGCAACGTCCACGCAATTTTGGACAATTTGTTATTATTCGCTTTCTATTCTTTCTTTTTCTATTCGCACGGTGGACAGTGAGTATACGAGTATCAACCGCCATTACAAATTTGAACTTCAAGAGTTATTGAATCATTCTCCGATTTACTAGTGGTCATCTTTATGAACATTGTTGGCAGTTGTGTGATTGTCCGCTGTGAATGTTGACATTCATGGGTGAAAGACTGGGTTGCGACGCATAGTGTGCCCATGAAAAATTATAGTGTAGTATAATTGATATCTAACATTCATCGGTGAATGGCAATCCACAATACGGACGGTCCCAGACATAAATACGGGGCTCTAATTCGGGAACCATTATCTATGAAGCATCTCCAAGACAGTCGCATGCCGCCAGGTTTGCGCCTGTATGCCGTACTTACGATTGCAACATTCGCTGTCCTCTGCCGTAGACGCCTAACGCTAACGTTGTCGGTCGCCCGTCATAGCATCGACTATGCATCGCCGCCGGCTTCTCGTGCCGTGATTTGCCGCTTCTAACTATCTGAAAGGACTAGCACGCACTTTCGTGTGAAAGTCGACGCTCGGTGAAAACGTTAGGCACAGTGATGGCAATAGCGGATTACAGAGCAGTCAATCGCGCCGCCTACTGGCTAAAGCAAGGGCGTAGCAGGGAAGAAACTTGGCTCACACCTGGGTATGATAGTGGTTTTGCAGAATGCTGAATCAAGCATGTTTTAGGGGTTTACGCGCTTAACTACACTATGCAACTGTCAGTTCGTCGCAGCACGTCAGGTGTCGTCCTGAGTATAATTCGAAAGCAGAATTTTATTGTGATAATTCCGTTAATAGTATCCACCTCAGGTTCGAGTATATCCGCGCTCATTACTATGATTTAGCTACGCCCCTGATTCCCTCACGAGTAAAGTACTTCTACCTAATATAATAAACGTTTATGAAATTAATATGCTCTGTAATCCTCGTCATCGATTAGCCGGTGCATCATTGGATGAGGCTACCAGATTTATAGGCTATCGCCTGAAAGGGGCTTGCATTACCCCCGATAAGACAAGACAATTCGGTCGCGAGACCGCGCATGTCGGAAAGAGTCCTGCAATAAACCACAGTTTTAAACAAAATCCGCAACCATAGAAGCAGCAAAAAGCTAGACGGGACATTGGAGGGTGGCATGCAAAGAGAAGATAATATAGATATTGAGAGCAAGGAATAATCAAACTAAAATCTTTCTACCAATGAAGGAGTTTAATCCAAAAAAAACTTGACAGCACAATACAATACTTCCTTAATATATCTTAAAATATTTTAAGCTTATGCACCAAATATATAGAAACAAAAAATATATAAATCGATCGATTGATTAACATAGATGTGTGGCACACCGAGCTTCGTCGATCAGCGGGTGAAATGAAACCGTTCCGTTATAATTATCCTCATTTATTATATTGTATCAAGTGATTCACATAATTCTATTTCGTATGGAGACTTATAATTCTAGAGCCGCCTTACCGTACAATCTCAACGTATATTACACCGAGTGTCTCGAGTGGCCGTTCAACGCACATAACGCAACGTACACCGGCCGTGCTAGGTCCGTTCGGAGAACACTAGGGGTACAGTTTTGTTCGTGTTGGTTAAGTTATAGCTAGGAGTGGTGCGGTGCCGGCGCTAGTAGCGGCGCGGGCCCATCCCTCCGGCCAGCTCTCTACCGCCTCGTGCCGCGCCGCCGCCCCCGCTACATACAAACACACGCTCAGACTCCGCTCGCGCCTGCCCAGCCGCCTCGCATAGCGAACCCTTGCCACCCCGCTTAGCTCATAGTGAACGACCTCACCGCATTGGCAATTTATTTTAGCCATTAGTTACGTTTCGAGTGACCTACTTGAACAGACCCACGTCTGACGAAACGCCGTGATCTATCACGCTCTTGTCAAAATGTCCCGCAAATATTAAGTTGATTTATCTTTCGTTTTCAAAAACCGCTATCACTATAACCTAAGTGGCGTCCCAAAAAGTTGACTATGTGAAAGGCAATCACCATACATTGGTTTCAAGATCTGTGTTATTAGAATTGCTAAGTATGTATGTATCTTAGAATAGTACTTATCTTTTTTTTGTGTTATTTGCCAAAGCAATTGCAGGTTTAGCAACTTTCATCTTTCTCAACTACTCTTTTATGTAAAAATGCATATATGCAAACTATTATAATAAAATTATGGAATAAAAAAATTACACCCATCCCCCAATGGATCGGGACCGGGTTTCATACCCTCTTCCAGCATTAAAAGATTCAGTTTCATATCCACTTCACCTGTTGGGGTGTATACTGCTTTTACGTAAATCTTTATATCAAATAATCAAAGGTCAACAGAATAATTTCCTGTACCAATATGATAAAGCAATCTATTTATAAATTAATCCATATTTTGATAATTTATATTAACAATATTATATCAACAATAGTAAGTCAATAAACTTGCAATCCCTTGGCAAATTAAGTAATCAGAATCTGCTCATTACTATACAACTCTAGTTATATTTCCAAATTATTTAATCAAAGAGGCTAAGAGCCATATTGTTGGAATACTACAAATTGCAATCAGTGAGTAAGCAATTGTTATTGAGTATTCAACTGGTTTTCCTGTTACTAATACATATAATTATTCAAATATACATCAACTTGAAATACTGTAAATAGTAAGCTTGCTCACAGATTGCCATGTTTAAGAAGAAAGGTAAACTTACCGCCCCATGGGAGGGTACTGCTGGGCGTAGGGGTCTCTGTCGTAGCCTGCACCGCCCGCCGCGCCTCGCCTGGAAGGACAACATCAAACAATTAACAACATTGTTTCTCTACACATCAGATAATCCTCTATTGTGCTATCTTAATAACTCACATGGATGGAGGGGGCGATCTCCTGCTGAACATGTCACCGTTGCCCATTCCAGCGGCCCGCGGCGCTCCCCGGTCGTAGCCCGACGACATGGCCATGGGGCCTCCTCTCATGGGAGCCCTTCGATCGTACGAGTCCTCCGGGTACATGGGCTGCCGTCTGTCGTCGGGGTACATGCCGGGCATCTCCTCTACAGCCGCGGCGGCCCCGTAGCCCCGCCGCTCGTCCGGGTACATGGGCGCGGCGGCCGCGTACGGGTCTCTGCTGCGGCCGTCCATGAGCGCGAAGCCGCGCCTGTCCTCCCCGCCGTAGCCGTTGTAGCGGTCGTCGTAGCCGCCGCCCAGTTGCCGCTGGTCCATGCCGCGGTCGTAGCCGCCGCCGCCTCCCATGCCGTTGCGCATGGACATCCCGCCCCCCATGGGTGGGCCTCGCATGTCGCCTCCCCGCATGCCCATGGGCCTCTCGCGCATGTAGGGCGCGTCGCGGCCTGCCGAGGGCCCCCCGCGCATCGGCCCGCCGCCGCGGCGATCCATGCCCCCGCGCATGCCACCCCGCATGCCGCCGCGAGGCCCGCCCGGGCCCCGTTGCCCGCGCTCCTTGATGCGCCCGCGTTCCACCGAAATCACCCCGCCGTTGAACGTGGTGTTATTCAATCCCCGGATCGCGGCAGACGCCTGGTCCTCGGTCTGCATGTGCACGAATCCGCAGCGGTTCATTATGTCGCATTCTGTGACGACCCCGAAACGCTCGAACAGTTTGCGGAGGTCCTCCGGCTTGGAGCCCTGCGGCAGGCTGCCGACGAATACTTTCGTTTGCTAAAAAAAGTGTGATATTCGTTAGAGTCACCGCCGATTTCATATCAATTAAAAGGTTGCGTAATTCGGGAGTCACTTACCGGTACCATTATCTAATTATTGATATGTTTTGATTCAGTTCTCCGACAAAACTCACTACGTTTTTGCGCGGCACTCCGCCTCTTGGCATTCAGCACAAAATGGCGGCAGTCGGCTACACTCAGTGTTGCCAAGTCTAGCCCGGTCCAAGTCGCCAAAAATACGGAATCAAGTAGCCTAAATTCGCCCAATTTTTTTTGGGATAAATTAGCCTAAATTACCCTATTTCAAATTGAAGTAACCTAAAAAGACACTGGACTCGATTCTGCAAACCACCTAAAATTCCTAATTTTAAGTTATCTCTATTCTTTTCCACCGCTTTGGAAAGGAAAGGGACAGAAATAAGGGCCATATTTATTTACAACGTCACAAAGTCAAAATAACAAAATTGAACCTTATGGACGCATTCAAATACACGTTTTTAGCAATTTAGCAACGATGTAAGGAGGTCATGGATAAAAGTGACAGATAAGACATCAAATTAGTCGGTTTTTACATTTTTGACATTACTATATAGTCTATGGTTTGTTTCTGTCCTTTTTCTTCCGTATTCTATAACGAAGGATAGGCTAACTTAATTTTTTTTGCAGATGAGAGAATTGCAGAATCGAGTCATTTTTTTAACTAAATTAACCTTATACACACACCGGCATAATTAGCGGAACAGAAAAAAAAGGGAGTATTTACGCATTTTTGCGTGTTACTGGCCGGCTAAACAAGCTTTTTTTAAATTTGGGTTTTAATTTAAAAATGGAATACTAAGCGACTGCCCTTTTTTTCATTCTTTTGTTTTAATTTTCATTGATTCATTTTTTCCACCGCTTGTCCGTTTTTAGAAGGTTCGTGAATTCCATTTGAAAAGCTTTGAATTGCAGTTTTTGAGGCTTTTGAGTTTTTTCGCATATTGATAATTTACGAGCATCTAATTATGCCTGATTTAACGCCATCAGAAATCATTAGGGCAGATCAAATGAGGAGAAATGGACAAACCTACAGATCGATTGCCAGAAGCCTTCGTCGATCGTTATCAACGATTTATCGTAGCATCCAACGATACAGATTGACGAATGCTCTAGTGAGAAGGAGAGGACAAGGCCGGAAAAGGTGTACTTCAAGGAGGGATGACCGTTTTCTCCAACTTCAAGTCCGACGGAACACGAGACTAACGGCGGTGCAGGCTCGAAATTTACTGGAAGAGGTACGAGCAGTAAGGATGAGTGAGCGGACAGTTCGTAGAAGATTCGAAGAAGTGGGTATAGGCTCGTATGTGCCCGCCAAAGCCCCAAAACTTGAGAGACATCATCGCACAAACCGTCTACACTTTGGTCGTGAACATCGTGATTGGGACTTCGACGACTGGGGACAGGTTCTTTTTACTGATGAATGCAGAGTTATGTTAAATCAAATTGATGGAAGGCAGCGAGTATGGAGACGCAAAGGAGAACGGTATATCCAGTCTAATTTTGAAAATACAGTTGCATATGGCGGCGGTTCAATTATGGTCTGGGGAGGAATATGTTTAGGAGCTCGTACGGAGTTAGTAGTGGTCGATGTCGGGAATCTGAATGCTGATCGGTATATCAGGGAGATTTTAGAAGAACATGTTGTGCCATTTGCCCCCTTTATTGGTAACAACTTCATTCTAATGCAGGATAATGCTCGGGCTCACAGTGCTCGCACAGTACAGACATACCTAAACCATGTTGGTATAACGGTGATGGAGTGGCCAGCACGGTCCCCCGATATGAACCCTATAGAACACGTCTGGGACTTGCTAAAGAGGAGTGTAAAGTCAAGAATGCCCCCTCCCAATAATCTCAACGAGTTGCGAAACGCATTACTTGAAGAATGGCAGAGGTTGCCCCAAGAAACCATTGATAACATCATCCGCAGCATGCCCAGACGGATGGAAACCCTCATCAGAGCACGAGGAGGAAACACTCGATATTGAACAGTCATTGAAATTGTTGTTAAACTTTGGAAAATCTTGAATTTTCTGCTGTTTCTCTATAATTAAAAATCGAAGAAAAATGCATTTTGTTTAATTTAATTTTTATTTTTATAAAATTTTAAGTATGGTGTTACAAATGAATGTCAAAACATGTTAATTTAATTGTTGTTTCATTTTAAATAATATATTGTTTAAAAATTACATTCATTGTTCTAAATTCCCTCTTTTTTCTCCTTTTTTTTTCTGTTCCGCTAATTGTGCCGGTGTGTGTATTTATATAGCAGGAAAAAATTAAGATCCATGTTATTTTATCATGGAAAATAAAAACAATTATGTTTGAATTATTTTATTGAAACAAGTATTACCTATATAGAAACAACTTATACCCGTTTTCTGAAAAGTAAACCAAAATTCCCTTCAAATTCAATCTACAGTAATAGTGCGTATATATTTTTTCTGTAGTTTACCACAAAGATTTATGAAGAGTAATAACTTATAAAGAAACTACTTATATGTATTTTGAGTATCAAGACAAAAAGAGTACCAAGACCAAATCTGTGAATTCTAGTCATATTTCGGCTGATGGCCAATTTGCCAATGCCCTAATAAACATTTAAAATACACTATTACTACACGATTCAGTGTGCACTACGCATTGATCTAAACTTTGCATTGCACCTCTTTCACACGCGTACATTTCTTGTCGTGTTTTGTCGCCTCTGCTCTGAACTCGACATTTAGGAACACGCGTTTCATTACACGCATTTTTATTGCGTTTATTTTAGCTTACAAAATAAAAGTCGCCTAGAAGTCGCCTACTTTGTTGTTTGAAATAGCCTAAATGGCGACCGGTCGCCAATCGCAATTTTCGGTCGCCCCGACACCCTTCGGGGTAGCCTAAAAGGCGAAAATTCGCCTAACTTGGCACCACTGGCTACACTCAGTGTTGCCAGCTTCGTAAAGGCATTTTTTTTTAAATCTTATGTCTCACCGACTAGCGACTAGGGGCGTTATTAGTGTTTTCGATAATCGATAACCAATCCGACTCGATAATAGCGTTTCCTAAGTTTTGATATCGGTGACTTATCGATCTAATATTAAATCTTCTACTTTATCTTTTTCAATGTGACGAATAAACAAATAATATTATACTCTGCACCTGGGTGAATTCGAGGAAACTCAAAAATTTCGATTACCTGCTAATATCATATATATCATAGCTGCATTATTTTTATACTTTACATGACATTTCTTACAAGTTTTTACGTAAGGTGCCGCTATTTAAAATTGTATACCACCTTTATTTCATTTATATAATATTTCATTAAACACGCACCAAACGTCATCACTATTTGTGAATAAAAGTTGAGTATTGAACTTCCTGAATTATTTTCCAAAAATTGTCAATGTACTTTCCGTTTTTCCTTTCATATTTCGAAAATGTATATTATCTAGAATAAAACAATAAATTATGAAGTGATTTGATAATGAATATCATATATAAATAAATAAAATAAATTTTGTCACGGAAATTCGTCAACACCATCGCGGCACCGTGCACCGTCAAAGTTATAATATTCTCGAATTACCGTGACCGAGAGGCGACCACCTCCTTTTCTCAATCTCTGTGGTCTCTCTTACAAAGCTATGTCAATTTTATCCACGCAGAAGTATCAAAATTTTCGACTGATGCGTTCTAAAATGAATAGAGATGTGCAATTACCGGTATTTTGATTGACAGTTTTCTGACACTGTACACGTTACCCGTGACGAGTGATGTACAGTCAAGAGCAAGTCAAGCTTGACACTACCAGTTTAAGGTGAGCATGTGGTCCTCCGTACCACCTCTTAATTCTTTTCGAAAACCACCTAGAAGTAATGTGACGGTGATTGTGACGCTGATTTCTGCTATCATTTTGATTGTGACGGCTTCCTCGCAGAAGGATTGATTAAAATAGGTGGCACGGAGGTTCACATGCTTTGTCTATGGTTTTCAGACAAATCGTCGAATTCCAAGAGAATCACACCATGTACCGGCGAAATTAACATTTTAAACCAATGTGACGGAATATGTGACAGCTACAAACACATTCTTTACATATGTGACGCAATAGGGACAGAGAAATAAGCGATCTTTTTTTCAGAAGCATGTCTTGAGTTTGGCCACCATTTTAACGTCAAAAATCCTATTGAAACATGCATTTAAATAAAAACCTAACAGGAATTCGAAACCGTTTAGTCACGACAAATAGCTCATAATATTATTTCTACGACTACTTTATTTGTTTAAGAGAAAATTGGATTTGTCCATTACTATGGAAAGTTACTGTACAGGGTGACTATGATTTTGTTGGGACTGATTCAGAGTCGACCCTCTTGACCGAAAGTACTTCATACTGAAGTGCGGTAGGCACTTCGCAAATGGTAAAGGAGGGGTGTTTATTGTCTACCTACCAATATCTAAGTATTTTTTATTTACAATAACTATATAGCATCGAAAATTTTAATGAAAATAAAGAATTCAATAAAAGACAGTTTTTTTAGTTTTTATTATAATATTTATTGAAACATCTTGTAATAATGATACATGTACGACAAACGCTAAGCCTGATTCATTCGGTAGAATTGTCACTTGTAAGCTGAAGCTTTATTACCAGGACCCTAATTAGAGTTAAACAATGAGAAGCCAGTAACACCGTCTTTTTATTCCATTCGACACAAAATGGTCATAAACATGAAAGAAATACTTTTTTTTTTAATTGTCATTGTTACTATAAGAGAGGGCTTTGTCGCAAAAATGACCCTTGGGTGTATCAGGCAAAAGTTTTAAATAATAAGTGTCTGGTTAATTAAAAAATATATATATAATCTCACGCTTTTTATCCCCGAGGGGGTAGCCAGAGGTATTCCTTTACTAGATATACCTACATTTCACGAGATTTATTGGACCCCTACACGTGATAGGTTAAATATTAAAGTTGAAAATACCTACATAGACAAAATAAAAAGAATCTACCCTCTCTTTTGTTTATACATCTTACTGCTCATATGACGATTATTTCACGTTTAGGGGTCCAAAAAATATCTGTTGAAAGGTGGGTATATCCAGAAATGGAATACCTCTGCCGACCTCCTCGGGGATATAAGGCGTGAGATTATTACTTTATTACTAATAAATCAAATTGTGCGAGTGTCGATCCAGTGTTATTTACGATAACATAAATTGTGTCGTTAACTATTTAATTCTTATAGTAAAAATAAAAAATTTCACGCCTTTTATCCCCGAGGAGGCAGAGGTATTCCATTAATTCTTATACTTTCTATAAATATTTCTTTAGCTTTATTACAGCGTGTTTATTCGTTTTTTAAATTATTATTATTCGTGGTACTGACAGCAAACATTCTTTTGAATTTAGAGCCGATGAGAGTTCAAGTTTTTTATTTATAGATGAATATCCTAAAGTGGTCTAAGACATTGGTCACCCTAATTCATGTACATGAAAAATTCATTCAAGTTTTTCTTAAAAAATAATGAAGTAGTCGTGAAAATAATACTATGAGCTATTTTGTCGTGACTAAATGGTTTCGAATTCCTGTTAGGTTTTTATTAATATGCACGTTTCACTAGGATTTTCGACTATAAATGGTGGCCAAACTCAAGACATGCTTCTGAAAAAAAGATCGCTTATTTCTCTGTCCCTATTGCGTCACATTATGTAAAGAATGTGTTTGTAGCTGTCACATATTCCGTCACATTGGTTTAAAATGTTAATTTCGCCGGTACATGGTGTGATTCTCTTGGAATTCGACGATTTGTCTGAAAACCATAAACAAAGCATGTGAACCTCCGTGCCACCTATTTTAATCAATCCTTCTGCGAGGAAGCCGTCACAATCAAAATGATAGCAGAAATCAGCGTCACAATCACCGTCACATTACTTCTAGGTGGTTTTCGAAAAGAATTAAGAGGTGGTACGGAGGACCACATGCTCACAGTTTAAGCTGAGCTCTGATTTGTACTGCGCGCCATAGAATACAGGGCCGGGTCAAAGTCCAAAGTGTCAAGCTTAGCGTGCTCTTGACTGTACACGGTGTACATCTCTAAAAATGAATCAACATCTTTTTGTGTAGGTTGGTTGAAATGCATAACGATTAACTTGAAATTGTATTATGGTTTTTAGTTGTCTCACTTTGGATTTTAAGCAGAACTTATAAAAATATACTTTTAAAATAAAATAAAACACTCAGGTACAATGTAAAAAAATATTTTTGATCTCGCGGCCGCTTGGCCCGGGCCCCTCTTGGGTCGAGGGCCCGTGGCATTTTGCCATCCCTGCCACCCTATTGTTACGCCAATAATTATATCTTCTAGTTTTTTAAGGTAGCAGTATAGCCCGAACGGTTAAAGAGCCGGCTGAAAATCAGTGAGACTCGGGTTCGAATCCTGGCATGTACCAATGAGTTTTTCAAAAACTTACGTACATATTTATCACTAGCTCGACGGTGAAGGAAAACATCGTGAGGAAACCCGCAGGTCTCAGAACTAATTCTGAGACATGTGTAAACAGACCCGGTCCGGCGATGGGCTCACCACCTATCACGTTTAGGGGTCCAATATATCTCGTGAAATGTGGGTATATCCAGTAATGGAATACCTCTGCCTACCCCCTCGGGGATAAAAGGCGTGAGATTATATTATATTATATATATTTATTTTTTAAGGTGTGGCATGGCTGTTACTGTACTAGTATATGACAACTTATTGAAAGTTCAGTTCAGCACCATCTATTAAGACCTTTGAATACTCAAGTGGCAGCTGTCACCGAAAACGCCTCATTGAAATTCGGCTTTAGATATAGGTATACACTATTTATTTACAGCATCCCCTTTATAAACATTATAATAATGAACATGCTAGAAACACACTGTGTATGATATAATGTGTATAGACGAGACGCTACCCACTATGTCCTATAATCTACGAATAAGGAATAAGTCTCCTTATTCGTAGCCTATAATGAACAAAAAACATATTTCTTGTGCCCTATGTGATTATATTATAAGTAATAAAGTCATAGTCAGTCGTTTTCATATTTACAATGTTTTAATGTTTATAACTAGTGGTTCACCTGGCACCAGACCCTACTGTTCCACTGATTCATCCACTCCACAGCTTTTTTTGAGACTTACAACAAGTACATACCAACATAATTAAATGTATTATTTTACAGTGGTAGATTTTTAAGTATAGGTAAGTAGATAAAAATAAAACATTTAGATTTAAAAGCATTTGTGGCGACACATCGCCGCCAAAATACCAGACCGGAAGAGTGAGTGGCAACACTGCTCACACACTCACACACACACAGAGAGAGAGAGAGAGAGAGAGAGAGAGAGCGCAATTGTTGGTAAATGGTAATGGTGGCAATCGGCATTTGCGACTGGCGGGATAAATATCAGGGCATTCTGATAGGTTGATACACATAACCTAGGTATAACGCTGGTTTTGCCAAATACACTGTCAGGCTTATTGCTGGCTAGGAAATTCTAATGCCTAATAAAATCTACCATAATATTTAATCGCTTTTCAGCGAAACTTTTTGACAAAAAGCCACTGTCACCTTAACGAATCCAAATACACTGTGGCATTCTGAATAGATCTCATGAATTTGTTCACTTCATTACTCAAGCAGTTCTTGACGAAGCCGGCTAGATTCACATTGCTGATCGCCCCGAATTCGCTGGCAGTGCAGCGGAAAATGTCCAACAATTTCTGCGTGATTTTCCCAGGGTCGTTGTGGTGAATCGCCTTCGGGGATATGCGCTTCGCTCTTTTGTACAGCGTCTCGGCGGCAATGGTCAGGTTGAAAGAGATGACGTCGTGACTGCGCTTCAGCTCACTCCGTGACATACGACCCAGCATATAGCCTGGAAAATGTTAACAAGCCAGCATGCACACTAGAACCGAGGATCCGTTATTTATAAATACATAGTACAGTACAGGGCCTGCCTAGTTTGGGTAACTGCGGGAGTATTCACGGAGATTCGATTTTCGATATTCGACTCTGAATCGAAAAATCTGTCGAATCCTTATGTCAAATATGACATCTGTGAATAGCCAGTCCCGAAACCTTTTGACAGGTTTTCCGATTCCGAGTAGAATATCGAATCTCCGTGAATACGCCCGCTGCCGCGCTGGGAGACCGAACTTCGCTCGTTCTCCATCACACCACGCCATCTATCGGTGAATGGCCGTATTATGTCGCTAACGCCTTCTGCCGGTGAGTGGCGGTATAATTTTAAAAATGTTTTTGCTTATACCAGAGACCAGTTTATATATATACTGGTCTCTGCTTAAACTGAAAATGCAAAACTGTACCTGTACCTATACAAAATTTCATCAAAATCATTGGAGCTGTTTCCGAGATAACCGAAATATATACATAAGTACATACAAGAAATGCTCGTACGTTTAAGCTCGTTCACTGTACCTACTTATAGCTTAAGCTTATATATTTTTTTGTTTTTACGCAAAACGGCAGAACGGATTTTGGTGGAATTTGTTTATAACCAGGAGTGTTTTATCCCGGAACGCGCATGCAGTACCACTACCATTTTTCACTAGTGTCTTTTTTCGGACCCCTAAACGCCACAGGACCCCATCAACGAACTGAGTGCTGTTACAAATGCCTCGAAACCAATTTTGTAGTCTGTGGGTTAGCTCACGATGTTTTATTTGGATTTGACGTTATAGGACAAGTTCTTTTTAAGACCTTTTCTGTTTATTTCACTGATAAATATGTAGGTACGTAATTTTTAAAAACTCTTTGTCACAGTAACATAATATATGTTCACGCCTTTTTCCCGCAGGGGTAGACAGAGACAATCACGCAACCTGCTACGATCCTGGCATACCTCTCGCGCTTCATCTACATCGATCAATCGGTTCATACATGCTCGTCGGTTTCTGGTACTCTTCATCTGGCTTTTCTCAATACATCGCCGATTTGGAACAGTAAATAACATAAACAATAACATGTTGTTTCATGGCTTATTCAGGGTTCACTTTATAAACATCTACCCCGACCTTACCGACGTTATCGGTGGACAAACTCACCCCCGCACACACAGATCACTCCGATGAAGAACACTATTGTCGCACAGAGGCGCTGCGTGACGTGTGGCGACGAACCGGTCCAAGACCGACTCTGCTCCATGCTCATAATTCGTTAACAATAATATCTGACACGCGGGTTGCTTGCCGAACTGCACACTCGCTCTGGCAAAGGAACGCCGTTTTCATAAAGTTGACCGTTGTAGCGGCCGTGATTCCTATTTTATTTTTAGACAAGTCTCATATTGTGTCTCCGGGAATCTGTCCATCACGACTCCAACAGAATGCTGACGTGTTTATGTTTCATGACTGCAGTCTCAGTTTTTATTATGATAGTTCGCAATTTGAGCTAATAAAAAAATGTGTATGTGTCACTAATCCGATTTGTTCGGAAATGTGTAAAAGAAAAAACGTTCATGTAAACAAATAGGTAATCATTTAATGTAAAACGGCTTATAATAAACATTATCAATATGTAACTAAACCAATAATATTACCTTTTAAATATCGTACATACTTATTTAAAATTAGCGATGATTATAATAATTATGGGACTAAAGAAATGCATTATATCAAAGTTAAGAAGAAATTTGAATGTCATGTAATAAAATTGTAATTTCAATATGGGCTTCGATAGTAAACGTTTTCAAGTGCCATAACGAAACGGCATCAATGAACCATTACCAAACTATGAGATCATTGAGACGTAATAGAAAAGGGAAGCACTGAGAAAAATATTGGAATGAAGAATTTATTCTTGAGTGTAACATGATGAAATATTCCAGCCAGCCACCCTACTAGAGTAAAACATAGCCATAAAAGGAACCCCTTACAGTTTCCTTAAAAAGAACTTTACTTTTAAATTTTAAATTCTGGCGCGATATTCTTTTTTCAAATGTAGCGGCTAAATTGTTTTTTTTTTCGGCCAACTGTAGACAAAATGGCGGTGAACTCATTCGAAAGAGTTCGGTTGCGATCACTGGCCCATGTTGAAGAGCATCTTCAGGTCCTCGATGGTGAGTTTGGAGGCGTTGGTGTTCCTTGCGCCGGTGAGCACGTTCTCTGCGAGCTCCAGCTTGGCTTGCTGCAGCTTCCTGATCGTTTGCTCCACCGTGTCCACGCACATGAACCTGAACAAATACACAGTGTGAACTCTTTACAACGAAATTCAAGGGTTCCATACACAGGCGCGGATCCAGCCCTCAAGGTTGTGGTCAGCCACCTGAAATTCGGCCAAGTGCGAGTCGATATTCCATTCTTACACCTTTAGCGTTGCCAGATATTTTTTTTGCCAAGTCGAATTTTTTACCTTTTTGAGTGAAAACAGCGGGATTTTTTCGTCGAAAGCGGGACATAGTAAAACAACGTAATATACTTATAATCAAATTTGTTTTTAATATTTATCTTTTTGAAGTGAAAACTTCCGGCGTTGAGCACTTTTGTGGGATGGGTAAAAACTGTGAAACTCGCGTCAGGTCAAGTGTGCTGATCGAAAAACCGTAAGACGGTTGGAGAGTAGTTGTAACACCGTAATCGATAATCAAGTTTACTTCTGCCGGCACTCCCGGAGTGCAACCCGTGTTTTTTATTTGAGTTCAAATTACTTTTACGTGACAATAGATATAACACAAAATAGCCATCAAAAATGTATTTTAATAAAAATATGTCATTTAAAATCAGATTTACCCTATCGTTAAATAGTACAGTCTTATTGTGTTCTGAATAAAAATCTGAAAATAAAGTTCCGATTTATACCCGAGAAGCGGGACTGAGCTTGTCCTGCGCTGGACATTAAATTTTGATTAAAAAATCGGACGTCCAGCCAAAATCGGGACGTCTGGCAACGCTGGTTCTGTACCACTATCGAGCAAAAAAACGCCAAAATATCTTACACTCTGTAAACATTTACCTATTGCTTATATTGATAATGGAGCAAAGAAACGCCGAAAAATACGCATCATTAGTAAAAATTTCAACTCTGTACAGACCAAAGAGATTTAAATTTAAAAGGGCATAGAGGGGGCATTGGGAATATTTTCATACAAAACTTTGAAGCCTAAGCGTCATGTCCTTGTCATGTTAGTTAGTATGAACGCGAGCTGTCATTCGGTCGAAATTGTACTAGACTTATTCCACTTAGAATAACTTTTGACTTCAAATTTTCCTCGCTTTGTCCCCTCTATTTATTATATTTTTTAAACCTCTGGTACAGACCTATTAGCTCGCGCATTTTTTCGTCCGGTCTGCGCCCGCTGACAGACAGACAGACAAACAGACAGTAGGAGAGCGGAGGCTTAGTAATAGGATCCCGTTGGCACCCTTTGGGTTTTAGCGGATCGTGTTACACATTCACTTTTACCGATGTAAGTTTCGTGAGCGAACCAACGAACATTTACTAGTCTTTTCCCCACGGCTTTGCCCATGTTTAACTACACTGTACATAATCTTGTTCAGGCCGTCATAATTTTGTAAACGTCAAGGTGTCTACAACTGTACAGAACCCTTTTAAATGAAGGGTCCGAGTACGAGTACTTTAAAAATTATTGTGATTTTTGGAACGGGAATAAATAGAATCGCTTGTCTCATAAATTAGTGCTCCTAAGAAGGGTTTTTTGAAAATTCCGTCGTTAACGGAATATACAGGATCTTCGCGGGCAACGCCGCTGGGCATCCGCAAGTTTAATACTATTCAGAGAAGTTATGTTTAGTACATATGTATAGAGTGATAGATGGATTTCCATTCCGCGCCATTTGCAACATTTGTTTGACTACCACACCTAGTTTCCAGAGCTGGCAGCTGTCCAGACCAGTAGGTCATCGTCCAGACTTGCTGCTACACTTGGCCTTGTCTGCCGATGTATATGTTAAAAATGAATTACTATATCTTTAAAAGACGATCCAAATATTTTCGAATATCATCTCATCATCAAATTATCATCTCATCATCAAATTTTTATCATCTCTTCATCAATTATTAACAATTGGTCACAAGTCCCCTGAGGATTGGGATATGTTTTTTTAATGTTTTTAATGCCACACAAGGGTATCAGATATGCCTAACGATGGAATGGTTGTGATTCGATTATTTAATATGGTTCCTAAGCAATTTATGCTCGTCACAATACATACGCTGATAATACAGCCAATTTCCAATTATTAATTAGTCATGTTTCATGAAAATCTGTTCAGCCGTTTGTGTTTATATGTATTTATTGTGTCGGGGTTTTATAAATGTTTATATTTGTGAAATATCTTAAGTTATTTACTCAATTTAATTTCGATACAGTTAACCACACTCATATGATAAATTATCAGGACAAAATAAAGTTTTAGTTTGTGCACCTGGCAGTGGGCACGTTCGGCATTTTCCTAGCCAAAGAAAACATGCGCTGGTATTTAGTCTCTCATTAAATATAAGATGTACAAACGTATATATGAACTCAAACAAAGCGTCATATATACAATACTAACAATACTAATAGCGGTTCTGCGCAGTTTCACCCGCGTTGTTCCCGTTCCCGTGGAAATACGGGAATAAAATATAGGTAATGTTACTAACCGACATTTGAGCTTTCATTTGGTGAAAGAATTTTTAAAATCGGAATAAAAAAAAAAAACAAAAATACAAATCTTTCCTCTTTATAATATTAGTATATAGTATACGACGAATTCCTCGCTAATGTGAATAGTTGGCAGGGATTGCGCGCATCTCCGTCACGCGGCCGGATGAATGGTCTAGTACCGCGGTATTTCCGGTACATTTTAAATTCTATCTAAGGGTGGTATTCCACTGGTCAAATTAGTCGAGTGGAACTTTAGTAAAAAAAATTGGATACATAATAACAACACTACATGTTACGACATTTTATCTAAAGGCCATTAAACAATAATAAAAACTTTTGGCCGACTTTTTGGCGGGAATCCGAAAACTCATTCTTTCTTTTGTAATATTTCATTTTGTCGTACATTTCGGGTTATGTCTCATGATAGTGATATTTTATTATGTGGCAAGTGTCCGTGCAAGTGTGCAGTGTTTTACGGTGGATCCGTATTTTAAACAATATGTAAATAAATATAGGTAGTTTTATGTAATTCTTATAAGCTGTACTGTTAAGTTTTATCAAAATCCGTTAAGTCGTCTTTGTGTGGAATTGCAAACATCCATCGTTTCTGACAAACTTTCGCATTTATAATCTTAGTAGAATTAATTTTATTTTAATTGAATAACTGACGAGCCTGTAGCAACCTTGTCTTGTAAGTGGGAGTCTCGAGCAATAGTTAATAAGTATAAATACTTGGAAAAGTGAGTCTTTCGGCTAATATCTCATGAGTAACATGCACAAATTAGCTCGTTAGTAAATCTGAAATGTTGAAAAACGACATCTTCATAGCGTGTAATGGAGCTTACCGAGAAACGGAATGAGACATGAGTAAACATGTCAGCGACGTAGGAAGTTATACACATATTTTCGTCTCGTCGCGGAAACTCAGACACACGCTTGTTATAAGGAAAAAATTACTTAATAAAACTGTAACGAGACCGTGTCTGTACATGCAATATACTTTGAGATCTTTTGTGGTAGTGTAGATAGTAATTGATTAAGATATCAAAACACTAATTTTTGGAATTTTTGTTTGTCTGTGCACGCATCATCCAAAAACGACAAGACGGATTTTGATGAAATTTGGTATGGAGATAACCGAGTAACTGGATCAACATCTAGGGTACTTTTTACTACAGGGAAATATCTCATTCGGACTGGAAAATATAAAAACTGGTTACGAAGATAAATACGTACTACTCCGAAACACCTGGAAATTTGAAATATTGTATGTAGGTGCTGTGAAGGGATTTTTAGAAATTCCCATGGGAACGGGAATAAACTGGATCCGATCGGGCCGCGCCCAACACCCGCTAGTTTACCTGTATATGTGGACTGGCTTGTTCTGGCCCACTCGGTAGATCCGGTCCTGGGCCTGTTCTTCCAGCTGAGGGTTCCAGTGAGGATCGAGCAGGAGAAGGTGGTTGGCCCCGCACAGGTTGAGGCCCACGCCGCCAGCGCATAGAGATAGCAGCATCACCTGGAATCGAAGTATTGTTTGGCTCGGACCGGAGGCGTAGTATGAGAATAAGCGCTGCTCAGCGGTGTAGGAGATATATATAATAATATCAGTAAAAAAAATAAAGATTGCTTATGTAGTGAAATGAAAAGTTCAATAAAAAATGGTATCTAGTGATGTCAAGACACGTGACTTTTTTGGCGCGTACTTTGTAAAATCATATTTTGTTTCGCATTTTTTTTATTTGTGCATATTTTAACAATTTATATTTTTGTATGCTAAAAAATACATCAATCAACCCGTACAAGAATCGAAGGGTCTTTCCTTACACATGGGGAAGTATGGGCCATATTCTCCAATACGAGCCCACCGCGGAGATGGCGTTAGGCTAGTGGCCATTATTAATAAAAAGTTTGTGCAAATATATGACACATCAAAAAATATGTTGTAGTTTTTTATTTTTGTTACTCAATTGAATTTTAATATGTATTATGGAGGAGTGGAGGTGGAATGCTCCTCTATTGTGAAAAGGGAAAATCTTCCGGACAGTTCTATGTATACAAACTCGTTAGAAAACTTCGATAGCGCGGTTTAGAACTAGGCCGTCTTTTGGCGCGTGCTATGCAGCGTCGCTACAGTATTGTTTTTAAAAACGCACGCCTCTTGTTCTACCTAGACCTAGAAAGACCATTTTTATCGTATGTTTTGGACTCCAAACGTGACAGTTTGTGTGTATGTATGTATTTCTCACCCTGACTTTGGAGGAGGGGTCGTTGAGCGCCTGTATGAGAGGCGGGCGCGCCGGAACGGGCACGTTCCCACTGAGGGTCACGCATTTTATACGCTCCTTCTGAAGTTCTTGCTCGACCAGACGCAGTACAGACGTCCACTGCGACACCACTACCGCTTTGTCGCCTACAAAATTATCAAGTAAGTAACAACTCTTTATTGTACAGTCAAGAGCATGCTAAGCTTGACTCTTTGGACTTTGACCCGGCCCTGTATTCTATGGCGCGCAGTACAAATCAGAGCTCAGCTTAAACTGGTAGTGTCAAGCTTGACTTGCTCTTGACTGTACACCAATAAAAATATGTAACAAAGTGACACAATGATAAAAAAGAAGTACAATGGTCGGTCTTATCGCATGAAGCGATTTCTTCCAGACAACCTTAGGATGGATTTAACTGAGATAAACTGATGAAGGTAGGTAGTGTGTGAAATAGGCGATAAGACTGCCCATTTTACTCTTTTGTGTCATTGTGTCACTTGCCACATGTTTATAACCAGCGGGTGCCCAGCGGCGTTGCCCGTGTGGATCCTGTTTATTCATGTTCCCGTGGGAATTAGATATTAGAATATATAAAAGAAGAAACTGGGTGGAAAGCATGACATTTTCTACAGAAGTTCCTTCAACGTAAGTGAGCACTAAGGATTTTTTGATTCCCACGGGAACAGGAAGAAACAGAATCAGCGAGACTAGCGGTTCTGAGCGGTTTCACCCGCGTAATTCCCTTTCCCGTAATACGGGAATAAAATATAGCCTATGTCACTCCCTGATAATGTAGCTTTCTAAATCTGTCTTTTAAAATCGGTCCAGTAGTATTTGAGTTTATTCGTTACAAACATACAAAATGACAAATCTTTCCTCTTTATAATAATTGTTACACAATATTACGCAGGTTTTGGCAATCTGTTCTAGAAAAAAATCTGTATCACAGACTGTTCTTTTGTGACATTAATACAAAGCGCAGGGACACGGCCTTTGTGGGTTTGTAACATTTGACAGTCAAGAAAATTTAAATTAACAAAAAAAAAACTTGAAAGGTGTCAAGGGTGTCACTGGCTTGCTTTCTATGAGAGAGAGAGAGAGAGACAGAAAGAGAAACACGCGCACGCCGCGTCAAAGTGTCGTTATAACTTTTGGTCTTAATTTTTTCCGATCAGCCCCCTTTCGCAACGCGCGACAAGGAACTTCGTTCCAAAAAAAGATAATATTACTGTAGATAACGTATCACATACTGCTGGTGCTGAAGACGTTCTCGCGGAGACACTCCATGACTGCTCTGATCTTGGAGGACTGTCGCGACAGATGGAAGACGGGGTTGTTGGGCGAGAGCACTGAGCGGATGGCCTCCGCTGCAGTCGTGCCCTCCTGGTACGGCTCTTCCTCTTCTTCCTCCTTTTCTTTCTCCTCCTGCTTCCCGCTCTGAGGGGATAGATTGTTATAATAATAATATAATATAATCTCACGCCTTTTTTTATCCCCGAGGGGGTAGGCAGAGGTATTCCATTACTGGATATACCCACATTTCACGAGATATATTGGACCCCTAAACGTGATAGGTGGTGAGAACATCGCCGGACCGGGTCTGTTTACACATGTCTCAGAATTAATTCTGAGACCTGCGGGTTTCCTCACGATGTTTTCCTTCACCGTCGAGCTAGTGATAAATATGTACGTAAGTTTTTGAAAAACTCATTGGTACATGCCAGGATTCGAACCCGAGCGTCACTGATTTTCGGCCGGCTCTTTAACCGTCCGGGCTATCACTGCTTTGATTGTTATATACCTATAATCAAAGATATTATAGATAAAAAGAGGTAGATATCTTACTAGAGCGCGGAAACTGAGGCCGACAAATGTGGATAATTGGTCTAATTTTATTTAGTTGCATTGTAGCAGCGAATGTTTGCACTTTGCATTTTTCACAAAGTCGTATTTCAAGAGTCGTACTGACAGATAGCTGTCTTTTTTTTGTCATTAGTTCCTTATCATCTTTCGCCGTAATTGTTGCATCCTATAAATACGTAAGATGTGAGTATGTACAGTCAAGAGCACGCTAAGCTTGACACTTTGGACTTTGACCCGGCCCTGTATTCTATGGCGCGCAGTACAAATCAGAGCTCAGCTTAAACTGGTAGTGTCAAGCTTGACTTGCTCTTGACTGTACATGTTGTAGCCACTCGTAGCGGAACAATATCCTAACTCGCGCAGTATGAATATAACTCATCTTTACTTTAATATATTTGCCTATAAGTAAATAGATAGGGTGAAGGCTCAATCCCAACAAAGTTACCACGGCTATATTAGTGAAGTGGTTGAATCGATATCAGGCGCATCGAATGTTACATAAGCGCATACGCATTCCATAGAAAATAAAGGTCTATATACTATCAATATTTTATTTTACTTTGTCAAAAGAAAACAGTCTTAAACAACGTTCTTGATCGCTAAAGATATGTACACAATAAGGTTGAGAGTAATAAGTTGAGCTTATATCACAGATTTTTTTTTAATTCTCATAAAAAAGATTTTTTAATGAGAAATAACTTTTACTGCCATTGAAATTTTAAAAAGTTTTTATTCAACCTAGAAGCTTATAAGTCCACTTGTTGAAAGACATTACAACCGCTTCGGAATGTGTTCGTCAAATGAGTTACTTTTTATGAGCATTCCAAACAAAAATTTACTATTGACAATGTACTGATTTTGTGACGTCATCACATCACTAGTTCAGTACTAAATTGCATAACTTTTTTGATTGTTTATTTATTAAAAAAATTGCTAGAATTGTAAAATGAAAAACTACTAACGGATACGGTTGATTACTCACCATTTTATTTCGATACAGTAATATACCCTATTACAGCGCTTGCGCATGAAGACGCAGCTTTAGACCAAATGAGAAGCAACTGCGGTCAGTTGGCGGGCGACCAACGGAGCTGCCAAATTGCACTGTGACGTCACGTGGGATTACTGTGTTATTGTTTTAGCGGGATTCTGGTGTGTTTGGAGATTAGTAGCCGGCCGACACTACAGTAAATTAAATGCGCCTTTTTTCGGAGATAATTGGGTAGTTGACAGCATCGAAATTAAATTGCGAGTAGTGATACATTAAAAAGATTATCCCAAAACACCTCAAAATATGTATTTCGATTTTCAATTTACAATTATAGCAAATTTAAAAATAATAAAACAATCAAAAAAAGTGCTGCAATTGAGTACTACAAGATATGACGTCACGGTTTGCTATTTCAGTACATTTTCCATAGTAAACTTTCGTTTTGACAGATCGTAAAAAGTAACTGATTTGACTAGGTAGGACACAACCCTATTACCTACATAGCCCAGTCATAGTATACATTTGGAAATGCAAACGAACCGAGAAGGCTGATTTTTAGGGCTCCGTAGCGAAAGGGTAAATAGGGTCCCCCTATTACTAAGACTTCGCTGTCCGTCTTTCACCAGGCTTTATCTCATGAACCGTGATATTTAGAATGTTGAAATTTTTACTGATGAAGGATATGTTGTAGGCCCTACAACGTTGGCCAATAGATTTTCCGGGTGGGCAAAATTTCATAGAGTGCGGTGGCGCCGGGCCAAATACCATATTCATACAAAGGTTTTATATAGGTACACATAAAGTTTATTATACAAATACCACATTATACACAAAAATACAAAATATGATTTAATTTACTTTATTGGTAAATGAAATTAAGTAACATAATAATGAAAACATTATTTCTATTTCTTAATGTAAGCTGTAAATAGGTTTTCCTGATATTAATTTGTCGATATTTGGTTTTAAGTCTGATGTTGATAGGACAATTGGGTAGTTGACAGCATCGAAATTAAATTCCGAGTAGTCATACATTAAAAAGATTATCCCAAAACACCTCAAAATATGTATTTCGATTTTCAATTTACAATTATAGCAAATTTAAAAATAATAAAACAATCGAAAAAAGTGCTGCAATTGAGTACTACAAACTATGACGTCACGGTTTGCTATTTCAGTACATTTTCCATAGTAAAATTTCGTTTTGACAGATCGTAAAAAGTAACTGATTTGATAAGAAATGTGTTTTGCAGTGAGAGATGTGCGATATTTATTTTTGATGTATGATAAAGTTGAAAATGTTTTTTTACACACATAGGTGGAACCAAACCTGCTTAAAATTTGCATAGCAAAAGTCGCGCAATGTTGGAAAATCTTCACTGGAAAAGTTTTTACAAAAACTTACAAAACTTTCTGTTAGTTGCTCTGAAGTTACATTTTCGACGCGGATCTGTTGCGCTTGAGCGGCCATATTCGTTTCAACCAACCAATCAAGTGGAAGCAGTGCCATCGCGCGCCGGCTAGCTGGACCACCGAAGTTCGGGTGGGCAAATTCAAATGTCTTGGCGGGCCACTTCGTGGCCCGCGGGCCTGGGTTTGGTCAGCCTTGTAGGGTATTAGAAAAGCTTAACTTGAAATTGTCGACCTCGATTTCTTATGTGCGTTCGCTTTGATAGCGTTTTTTAAAGGTGCTTTTTAGAAACAGCTGACTCTACGCATAAGAGGCACTGACTCTCTTACCTGACCTGCCTACTGGCTGAAACTTATCACGTGCACTCGTGTGGCCACTACTATTGTGGTGATAGAACCCTTAAGAAACGAATCACATACCATTTCAATCGACTTCCTGAATTTATTTGACGCGAGAAATATAAAAATATTTTCTAACTATTAAAGAAACACTACCTCTCAATGTAATAATATTAAAAATGGTATTAATACACAGTAAAATAATTACAATAAGTATAAAAAGAAACTCCCGATCCCACAGTCAAACTGTTGACACAGTTTTGTGGGGCAATGTATTTAGCTTTAAGAATATTTTTGTGCTTATTAATACATACATAAAGCTCATTGTCCCACAGGGGTAGGCATATAAATTTAATCACTTCATAATATAAAACAAAGTCGCTTTTTCTGTCCCTATATCCTATCCTATAGCATACATAGGCTTAAATCTTTAAAACTACGCAACGGATTTTGATGCGTTTTTTTAATAGATAGAGTGATTCAAGAGGAAGGTTTTAGTATCAGCATTGCACCCGTGCGAAGCCGGGGCGGGTCGCTAGTAATAAATAAATACTACCTCTTTATCCATCATAACCACTCACCTTCCTCCTGGACCTGGAGTCCTCGATGGACAGCTTGTTGAGCTCCGCGAGCAGGTCTTGGCCACCGGGGTCCTCGTCAACAGAACCAGCTGTTTCCTCATCCAACATGGCGGCTATTAAGCCACAATGGCAGCACACCTGCCGCAGCCGCAGCAGAAGCACTAAGATCTCGTGGGATTTCACTGGCTTCGCTCCTAGACGCGAAGAGAATCAGTCAGAGATTTTTTTTTATTCAACAGTAGTGGCCCAGGCGGACGTTGTTCTGCCACTGTATAAACCATCGTTAGACCCATTCGAGCATAACATAACATAATTAAAATCTCGAGCCATTTTCTAGCCTAACGAACAGCAATTGATTTTTATATATAAGAAAGAAGAAGACTGCTAAATACATGCCAAAATGTAATTTTAAAAAAGATTTTTCGCGCGGTTTCACCCGCGTAGTTCCCATTTCCATGGGAATACGGGAATAAAATATAGCATATGTTACGCAGTGATAATGTAGCTTTCCATTGGAAAAGAATTTTTAAAATCGGTCCAGTAGTTTTTAAGTTTATTCGTTACAAACATACAAAAATTAAAAAAAATCCTCTTTATAATGTTAGTGTAGAAGTGTAGATTTCATTTTTAACACACGTCGTCCTTCTCTCCTCTCTCTTTCACTTCCACAACCTCACTCGCACACACATCCCGTTCCATTTCAGTCATCCTGCTTACATTACTATTCCTACATTAAATTCAAAAGACTATCACTGTAGGTGTGTCCGCACTGACCTTGTAAGGCGATCATCTTCTTGTGCATCTTGGCATACGCGCTGTCCTTGCCCGGCGTCAAAAGCCCACCTGTGTCGGCTTGCTTCTCCGCGCGCTGGTGGAGAAACTGCGCGAACAGCGTCTTGGAGAACACAAGCACCTGTGGAGAAGTTATTGTTTTATATATAAACTTGCATTGCATTTGGCCGTTATTTTGTCCAAGCTCTGTGATGGATCTTTTTATGGATGCCAGATATATTATATCGCTGATAAGTTTTTATCGCAATCATTGCGGTTTAGAGAGTTAACAGAGTTACTTTTGCAGACTTTGCAGTTGTACCTTATACTAGATTTGGTCGCGAGTTGGTCATCATTCCGGGATTAAAAGTCTGTAGCCTATATCACATCCAAGTCCTCTAGTCCAAGTGCTGTTAGAGCGAGCTGACTGCTACTAGAGTATGTTAACTACTGCTAGAGCGAGACCACTACTGCTAAAGGGAGTCAACTGCTGCTAGAGCGAGTCGACTGCTGCTGGAGTATGTTAACTGCTGCTACAGCGAGCAGACTGCTACTAGAGGAGTCAACTCCTACAGGAGCAAGTCGACTGCTAATAGATCGAGCCAACTGCTGCTTAAACGAGCAGACTGCTCCTAGAGTGTTAGCTGCTGCAGGAGCAAGTCTAATGCTGCTAGAGCGAGCCGACTGCTCTTAGAGTGTGTTAGCTGCTGTGGAAGCGAGTCAACTGCTGCGGGAGAGAGTCAACTGCTGCAGGAGCGATCTGACTGCTGCTAAAACGAGCAGACTGCTCCTGGAGCGAGCCAACTGCTGCTAGAGAGTGTCGACTGCTGTTAGAAGCTGACCTTCTGATAGACGTTCATCTCGTCCTTGTCGAGCGAGACCTCCCTCTGGTGCGCCGTCCGCTCGGGAAGGCAATTCAGCTGCCCCTTCTGTTGCAACTGCTGCTTGGTGCGCCTCAACAGGATGCACCGCATTATCGTGCTAAGTCGCTCCTGCCCGCCGAGGCTCTTGTTGTCGATCCATTTCTTCCACATCTGGAATTTGTTTATACGAATAGGAAAAGCGCAATTCCTCATAAAGCCCAATTAGTATATAAAAAAAAATATGATGCAATCGAACTTTAGTTGTGTCTAACCAATTTTATTAAATATCGATTAAGTAGTCGATACTGAACAAACTACTTTCAGGAATTGCGCTTATTCTGTTACATATTATTGTATAGGCTGTTGGTAGTGAAGTGACCCTGCCTTGAGTAGGGGTCGCGGGTTCGATCCCCGCTCGGGGCGATTTGTGTGCGGGAACATGTCTGTTGGTTCGTGTCTGGTCGTTTAATATTTAAGTATGTTTATCAGTTGTTTGGTACCCATAGTACAGGCTCTGCCTAATTTGGGACTGAATAACCGTGTGTGAATTGTGTCCCACAATTTATTATTATTAATCGGGTAATTAAGTAACAGTTGGTAGTGACCCTGTCTTCTGAGCCGGAGGTAGCTGGTTTGATTCTAGTTTGTGATCAGTGGTGAGCCCATCGCCCGACCGGGTCTTGTTACACATGCCTCAGAATTAATTCGAAAACCTGCGGGTGTCCTCACGATGTTTTCCTTTACCATGGAGCCGAGTATATTTATTTATATACTGATACTAATATTATAAAGAGGAAAGATTTGTATTTTTGCATGTATGTAACTCAGAAACTACTGAAACGATTATAAAAATTCTTTCACCAATGGAAAGCAACATTATCAGGGAGTAACATAGGCTATAGTTCTTCTCAGGCTACTGCATTTGGAACCAGCAACTCTTCGGTGGAGATGGGCAGCTGTTTACATTTAGCCAATCTTCATGGACAAATTCAAAGTGCCTTATTGTTAGACTATTGATTTTTTAAGTGTAATTTATCAATTACCTACGGAAATAAATACATTTTCATTTATTCCCGTATTCTCAGTTCTCACGGGAACTAGTCAGTTATTACAGTTATTGATAAACTCACAGCGAGATCGTCAAAGGGCGTGCACCGCAGGAACTTAAGCAGCGCAAACAAGTCGAGGTCTTTGTTCTGAACTGGTGTTCCAGTGAGGCACCAGCGACGGCGGCCTCGCAGTGCGCAGACGCCGGCCGAAGTGGCCGATTTGTGGTTGCGCACTATATGCGCTTCGTCTAATATTATGCGACGCCATAGGATCTTCATCAGCACGCCGTTCTGCAGAGAAATAATAATAAATTGTGGGACACACAAGCAGTGATAGACTTACGGTAAAAGAACCTGCTTCACATGACTAAAATCAGTGAGGCTCGAGTTCGAATCCTGGCATGTACCAATGAGTTTTACAAAACTTACGTACACATTTATCACTAGCTCGACGGTGAAGGAAAACATCGTTAGGAAACCCGCAGGTCCCAGAAATAACTCTTGAGGCATGTGCAACAGACCCGGTCCGGCGATGGGCTCACCGCCAATCACGTTTAGGGGTTCAAAGAATATCTCGTGAAAAGTGGGTTTACTTTTGTAGCAACACTACATAGAACGCGCCAACAGACGGCCGAGTTCTAAACCGCGCTATCGAAGTTTTCTAATGAGTTTGTATAAATACAACAGTCCAACATCAACCATCGCAACGCGGTTCCCAAGCACGATCACCTCGCCTTAAGGAAGATCTTCCCTTTCCACGATGGAGGAGCATTCCACATCCGCTCCTCGATACGTTATAAAGACGAATTCAAACAAAACGTGCAGTACAATGCCGTGTGAAGGTAGCCTTAGGGGGGAGGGATTTTCGGAAATTCCCAAGAAATAAACTCTGTAATAGTCCGCTAGTAAAAAGGCAGAAATGTGATTAAAGGCGTTGTAACTTCTCGTGAAGGAAATCATCGTGAGGAAACCAGCAGGTCTCAGAATTAATTCTGAGGCATGTAACAAACCCGGTCCGGCTATAGGCTCACCACCCACGTTTAGGGGTCGAATATTCTCGTGATAACCACTATAATGAGTAAAAAAACCGGCTTCAATCTTCAACTTATATGGTTTTCTCATGGATGCCGTTGTCAAAACTGGAAGAAATAAATGGGACCAATCTGGAAGCACCAGCTTTCAAATAACAAAAAGAATCATCTTAATCGGTTCACGCAGTCGAAAGTTTTGAGGTAACATAAAAAAACATACAGACGAATTGATAACCTCCTCCTTTTTGAAGTCGGTTAAAAAGTAGGTATTTCCAGAAATGGAACACCTCTGCCTACCCTCTCGGGGATTATAGTAGATTGTGTCATAAGGGAGCAAAACGATATTTTTACGGTGAGGGCGTTGTTTTAAATCACGATCATAGTAAATGATTCTAATGTAGAATCATGAACGAAGTGAGGAAAATACTGACTTTGCTCCCTCTTTTTGAGGACCAAAACGTCACTTTTCGAATAGATGGTATGAAAAAGTTTTTTTTTTACCTTCTCGTGGTCCCGCTGCATAATGTTGTATGTGGTGACGACGAGGTCGTGCGTGGCGAGGCGGTGCGGGTGCTGCGACCTAGCGGCCCCATGGTGCAAGCTCACGGACAGCGCGTGCGCAGTACAGTGGCGGCTAACCTCGCCCGCCCACTGCTGCACCAGCGACGCTGGGCATACTACTAGAGTGCCGCCACGGGCCACTACCAAAACAAGTAAAAAATATATAAATAAACATAATCTCACGCCTTTTATCCCCGAGGGGGTAGGCAGAGGTATTCCATTACTGGATATACCCACTTTTCACGAGATATATTGGACCCCTAAACGTGATAGGTGGTGAGCCAATCGCCGGACCAGGTCTGTTTATACATTTCTCAGAATTAATTCTGAGACCTGCAGGTAAACATCAATAATAAAAAAGATCTCAAAACACCTCAAAAATGCATTTAGATTTTTCATTACAGCAACCTTTAAAACAATAAAACAACCAAAAAAGTGTCACCATTAAGTTCTAAAAGTGATGACGTCACAACTCAATACTCAGTCACTCACTCGTCATTTCCCACAGTAGATTTTCGTTTAGACAGATCATAAAAAGTACCCCATTTGACTAGGCAGTCTAATACCCAGTTGGCTGTGATAAATTTTACTATAGAAGCAGTAATTCCAAAAACAATTACGAGATTTTTCAATTAGTGGAGAAATAACTCACGCTTAGAACTGCTCTTGCCGTAGTCATCATCTTCGTCATCATCACCGTCGATGTCACCCTCCTTGTCAGCCACAATCAGCGAGATCATCGTGATGGTCTTGCCGAGACCCATGTCGTCCGCTGCGAGATAAACCACCAATCAGAGCTGTTTGTAGTAAAGTACTGACACAGTATTATCGGGGGGACTTACTGGGGACGCTGAGTCAGTGTCCCCCCGCAAGTACTGATACATGTACCCCCCCCTCACAAGTACTGACCTAATGTCCCCCGCATGAACTGACTGGGCAGAGTACAGGCCTAGTGTCCCCCATCTGTATTGCTCCAGTGTATTAGGCTAGTATCCCCCCACCTGTACTGACCCAATGTCCCAAAGCGCGTGCAGCTGGCAGCTGGTGCGGCATGAGCGTTGAGCGCAGCCCCCTGAGTTCAGTACTAACCCAATGTCCCCCGCATGTACCAACCCCGCATCCCCCTGTACTTACCCAGT
The DNA here is from genome assembly GCA_963855545.1 of Ethmia dodecea. Taxonomy (NCBI): domain Eukaryota; kingdom Metazoa; phylum Arthropoda; class Insecta; order Lepidoptera; family Depressariidae; genus Ethmia; species Ethmia dodecea. The sequence goes on along the minus strand of OY979457.1, from coordinate 12,219,429 downwards.
ATCCCCCCGCAAGGCCGCTGCGTCTCCCTCCACCGCAGCCAGGCCAGCGCGTGCAGCTGGTGTGGCATGAGCGTTGAGCGCAGCCCCCTGAGTACAGTACTAACCCAGTGTCCCCCGCATGTACCAACCCCGCATCCCCCTGAACTTACCCAGTATCCCCCCGCAGGACCGCTGCGTCTCCCTCCACCGCAGCCAGGCCAGCGCGTGCAGCTGGTGCGGCATGAGCGTTGAGCGCAGCCCCCTGAGTACAGTACTGACCGAATGTCCCCCGCCTGTACAGACCTAGTATCCCCCCTGTACTGACCCAGTATCCCCCCGCAGGGCCGCTGCGTCTCCCTCCACCGCAGCCAGGCCAGCGCGTGCAGCTGGTGCGGCATGAGCGTTGAGCGCAGCCCCCTGAGTACAGTACTGACCGAATGTCCCCCGCCTGTACAGACCTAGTATCCCCCCTGTACTGACCCAGTATCCCCCCGCAGGGCCGCTGCGTCTCCCTCCACCGCAGCCAGGCCAGCGCGTGCAGCTGGTGCGGCATGAGCGTTGAGCGCAGCCCCCTGAGTACAGTACTGACCGAATGTCCCCCGCCTGTACAGACCTAGTATCCCCCCTGTACTGACCCAGTATCCCCCCGCAGGGCCGCTGCGTCTCCCTCCACCGCAGCCAGGCCAGCGCGTGCAGCTGGTGCGGCATGAGCGTTGAGCGCAGCCCCCTGAGTACAGTACTGACCGAATGTCCCCCGCCTGTACAGACCTAGTATCCTCCCTGTACTGACCCAGTATCCCCCCGCAGGGCCGCTGCGTCTCCCTCCACCGCAGCCAGGCCAGCGCGTGCAACTGGTGTGGCATGAGCGTGGACCGCAACCCCCTGGGAGCGGTGGCGTTAGCAGCGTCAGGCGGCCGAGAGGCCAAAGACTCGTGGAGGTCGCGCAGACGCTCTAAGATCAGGTTGCGCTCCGCCATATGCGTCGCCATAGCTGTGAGAAATACAATAAAAAGATCATAAAAGTCGGCCGTTCTCGAGTAACACACTAATATTATAAAGAGGAAAGATTTGTATTCTTGTAGGTTTGTAACGAATAAACTCGAAAACTACTGGACCGATTTCAAAAATTCATTTACCAATAGAATGCTACAATATCCCTGAGTAACATGGGCTATATTTTATTCACGTGTTTCGACGGGAACGGGAACTACGCGTGTGAATAGCGCGGAACCGCTACTAAAAAAAGTTATAGTCAAAGTTAATCACAATATCCGATTATTAACGCATTAACATATTATTATTATGTCATTAATTAGTGACGTCCTTCAAAAAGCTGGGGTCAAGAGTGCAAAGAATAAAAGAGCGTGCATGAAAAGGCTTATGAATGTGAAGGAAGCGAGGGTGTGCAAAGATCGGGCAAAGTGGCGATCCATCGTCTCTGCCTACCCCTGTGGGAAGAAGGCGTGAGCTATATGTATGTATGTATGTAACGCATTTGGTTTGGCGACTTTTTGTGGGAGCAATTTTTTTCTTATGTTGACATTGTTAACCAGTCGTTAATTTCGAAATTATTGATAGGTAAATTTACAATAAAACTAAAAGAGTAAAGGAACTCCGAATTTGGAATGGTTATTTGTGAAATGATAAATTCGCATTTTGTTGCTTGTTGTCTGAAAAGTATCATAAACGGAAAAAATCGATCCGATCGAAAAAAAGGTCACCACGACAAAGGCCGTAAATAAGCGGAAACGAGAGAAATTTACCTACGAGCATAGCACAAGATAAAGGTAGGGGCCGTTTTAACTTGACTGCTCTGAACATAGGCTCCACCTGCGCAAATAGCCTCATACCGCCATAGGGTAGCAAATTTTTTTATTGCGCAGCCATTTGCTCAACTTATGAGCTGCCAAGTTAAAACGGCTGAACTGTACAGTTTATTACAACACTCACCCTGTTTGCCAAACATGCGCGGTTGCACGGCATTGCTCGCCTTCTGGAGATCGTCCCAGGATAACCCCTTATCCGCTTTGCCTCCAAAACCTTCGCTTTCCGGCGGCGGCTCATCTGCAAGAAATAATGGCATAGAATAGATGCTTCGATCAGTATCACTAAGAAACGAAAGAACTAGTCAAAGACAAAATAATTATGAAATACTTTCCTATTCCGCCATTTTCGAGGCATGTTTTGTAAATCTACATCTACACTAATATTATAAAGGGGAAATATTTTTATTTTTTAATATTTGTTACGAATAAACTCAAAAACGACTGGACCGATTTTAAAGTCTCACCGATGGAAAGCTACAATATCCCTGAGTAACATAGGCTATATTTTATTCCCGTATTCCCACGGGAACGGGAACTACGCGGGTGAAACCACGCGGAACCGATAGTTATTTATATATTTAGATCGTGGCATATTATATTATATACCTATTACTCTTCCTGAATCTATTAGAAAACAATAAAAATATTTTATGTAAACTATTAAAGAAACAGTACCTCTCAATGTAAAAATATTAAAAATTGTATTGTATAAAAAGAGACTGCCGATCCCACAGTCAAACTGTTGACACAGTTTTGTGGGGCAATGTATGTAGCATTATGAATATTTGTGTGCTTATTAATTAAATAAATAATAATAATTTATAGTCACCCAGCTCAACGACCATGCTGGCCACCTTGTCGCCCTGAAGCCGCACCTTCTGCTCGATGGTTGAGAGCCGCTCTATCAGCTTAACCCCACCGTCAGGCAGCGTGTCGATATCCATGTTTTCCAGCAGATACTGGAATAGAAGCCTTTTTCAGAAAATTGAATTTTTTACGTGATAACGTCTTATAAATCGATGTTCCGAGAGCGCGGAACAAGCGATAGAGAGAGTTCAGCTTGTGACGCATCTATCTCTCTTCCACTCCGGTATGCAATTTTTCATCAATGTTTTCTTATGACGTCATCACGTAAAATGATTGTCCGTAAACCGACTTTACAGACAACTATTTTTTTTTGTGGGTCACAATTCACACGGTTATTCAGTCCCAAACTAGGCAGAGCCTGTAATATGGATACTAAACAACTGATAAACATTCTTAAATTAATATGAAACACCCAGACTCGAAGCCAACAGACATGTTCATGCACACAAATGTTGGCCCCGCGCGGGCATCGAACCCGCGACCTCCGACTCAGAAGGCAGGACACCACCAACTGAGCTAACAGGCCCGTCACAGTTTCGGGGGTATATTAGTAAATAAACTGTTATTACATTTGTATGAATATTATTATACAGAAATTATACTTTGGTTATGTTCTAAATATTTATTTATTTATTCGGCACCCGGGCATGAACCCGGTCGATATCAGAGACAATTTCAAAGAATATAATGTGATATTAAAGTTATTTAATTAATGAGAATGCCAAGCCTCATCATCATCAACCCGTAACAGCCCACTAAGGGTCTTTCCTCACCCCTGAGGAAGTATGGGCTATAATCTCCCACGCAAGCCCACCGCGGATTGAGAGATGTTAGGCGAGTGCGGAGTGACACAGAATTTTTCAAGCCACCCAAGAGTATCTGACGCTTTAATAGCTGTCTTCAATAGTTATAGGCAGTTAGTTAATGATTTTTCCATAAAGAAAGGACTAGTAAAGTTAACATATATACTACACAATCGATATCGATAAATGCTGCAACCTTAGGAATAGCAGATTTTGTCAGTTTGATATATTTCCAAGTAGAAGAAGATTGGAGTATGCAGTCATTCTGAAACTGTTTAGAGCAAATTGTGGAATGTGTTGATTTAACCAAATTTTTTTTGAGGTTTTGGTCTCTTGTAAATCTTTTTTTTTTATCGATTTTTATCGACATAAAATGATTGATCTATTGATAATTTATATTTTTTGTCAAGCACTAAGGGGTCGTCCATTAATCAAGTGATGGTTTTTTACCAACTTTTTGACCCCCCTCCCCCCCTTGGTGATGTGTGGTGAGGTTTTAGACTACCCCCCCTCCCCCATACCGAAATCACGTGTATTTTTTTGGTAGGCAGTATATTAAAATTTTCGATGACGAATTGCGAAAATTTTGGATAATTGAGCATAAATAAAAAGTCACGTGCTACTTGTTTGGTTTAGAAATCGCGCGGTAAATGAAAAATAAATACACGTGATATCTCATTCTACCCCCCCTCCCCCCTTGTGATATTTCGTGATTTTTTCCGAACCCCTCCCCCCAGTTTCGAACCTCACGTGATTAATGGACGACTCCTAAGGAAATATTAATGGATAAAAATACAAATATTTAAATATATTTTTTGTGGAGTAGTTTGAATAGGAAAATACTAAATGGTGATAGGCAACACCTGTATTATATAGGATTTCTGCGAATCTGTGGAGTTTCCCGCACCACACAACGACGCAAGCGGGCATATTTTTGTCAAAACCGAGAGCTTGTTTCGATCTGACTTCCAATATGGTATTGTGTTGTCAAACCAGCGGTCACGTCTAAATACGGTGTGTCAACCGAATGTTGGCGAGGATTCACTAGGTTGAGCTTTCCTACATTAGCACTCTATAGGAAAGAGAATGATTTTCTTCCAACCTATTTGATTGGCACTCTATAGGAAAGAGAATGATTTTCTTCCAACCTCTTTGACTACCGCCTTTATCCTACCCGCAATAACGGGAGGTGACGGCGCCAAAAATTAGTTATATTAAAGGCACTTATTAAGGCACTTTCACGAACGCTTTAACAAGTATGTTTACAAATAATGCGGAGAAAGGTATTCAGTCGCAAGGTATTTATACAGCGGGAACCAAACCATAGCGCGTTTTAAATAGACCGTCGCGCCATCTATCAATACGTTTTAGAACTAAATTGGTACGTTCACGGTACACACAGCAAAATAGTTAGCGTATCAAAGCAAACAAGGGTGCATTCCGAGTCACGCCAAAAGAGCTGATAGCGATTTTAGCGGTAAATAGTGTACCGAATCAGTTAGCGTGATTATAGCGCGATTATGACAGTTGCAGCCTCTTTATGATTCGGAACGCAGAATTATCGCGCTAACGCTAACGACTTGACTTTGACAGCTAAATAATAACCTCGCATGCGTGGGTTGTTTGTTTTGAAATCGTTTATTTATTGTTTTAATTGTGATTTTGTGATGGATCGTGATACGAATGTACTTTTTCAGATCAACAGCTATCACCCGCCCATTGGGCTCATCATGTATATTTACTTGAATTAATTCACACTCATCCATTTTTAATCGACAAACTAACAACGAAGTCAACGAATTTAAAAATATCAACAAACGTACGTACTGCTGTCTGTCACTTTTGACAGAGCGCCAACAGTGATTTTGCTTTAGAGCATGGGCGTCGTAATCGCAAGATGGCGGCCGATTTTACATAAGCGCTTATATACTAAACGTCCATCGTCAACGCGATAACAAAATTGATAAAATCGATTATGGCGGTCACTCGGAACGTACCCCAAGTAAACACGTATGTGTGCATAATGTCAACGACGTGCATACATCTATCTTACGTCAACATTAAAAGGTTAACACACACAATGTCACTTGCATAAACGTAGCATTCCATTGATTCCGTTTGCTTAAACCTTATAGTCAACTTTAAAAATTACCCGCACAATATTTTCTACAATGTTTCCTTTTTTTAATACACCGTCATACTTTGATAATTTTGTCACTTGCCTTGTGCATTGCAAGGCATCGTAAACCTTTGTGCTTTAAGTTGTTATTATTTTTTGTGAATCATCATGGATCACGTAGGTATCGACGCTTATAAGAGAAACTATAAATTGTTTTGTAGGAGCAAAACAAATCAATTAGTGATATTGCAAGACAATGCTATCGGTAAGTAAAAAATATATTGTGTATTTTGGTAACTTAGATGTAACATAATAATAGTTCTGGCTTATTCCTTTATTATAAATCTATAAATTTATTATATAGACAAAGAAAACAAGATTATATATATATAGGTATATAATAATAAGTATTATAAGTGATAGCCTTTACGGTTAAAGAGGCGGCCAAAAATCAGTGAGGCTCGGTATCGAATCCTGGCATGTACCTATGGAGGAGCGGAGGTGGAATGCTCCTCCATCGTGAAAAGGAAGATCTTCCGCCAGGCGAGGTGATCGTGCCTGGGGACCGCGGTCCAACGGTTGATGTTGGACAGTTGTATTTATACAAACTCATTAGAAAACTCCGATAGCGCGGTTTAGAACTCGGCCGTCTATTGGCGCGTTCCATGTAACTCGGCCTTCTATTGGCGCGTTCCATGTAGTGTCGCTACATACCAATACGTTTTTCAAAAACTTACGTACATATTTATCACTAGCTCGACGGTGAAGGAAAACATCGTGAGGAAACCCGCAAGTCTCAGAATTAATTCTGAGACATGTGTAAATAGACCCGGTCCGGCGATGGGCTCACCACCTATCACATTTAGGGGTCCAATATATCTCGTGAAATGTGGGTATATCCAGTAATGGAATACCTCTGCTTACCCCCTCGGGGATAAAAGGCGTGAGATTATTTATTTATTTTTATTTTAAGTATTATAAGTAGGTATATAAATAGCATAATACATATATATAATATTTTTTTTTTTTATTAATATCTGAATCTGTTTTCTTTCCCAGAGGAAGGCTGGTTATTTATGGGTCCGTCGATAGGCAGAGTCGGGACATATAGAACAGCGTCGGCCTGGGATGAAAGCTATAATATTGCCTATACAAATGCTTCCCGTCTTCATCGCGACATCGTTGCTGTGCACAACAATCCTTTTGCGACCACCAGCTCAACAGCAACTACTCACGGGGTGACGCAGCAAACTGTGGGGAATCATTTACGTGCGGCAGGGATAACCGGCGAAGAAAATTTTATATCTATATAAATAATATTAAATAGACTTCGCTTCGCTACCTTAGTATTTGGATTTTGACTGGATTAATAATGTAGTGATTTTACTGATGCAAACTCTTCTAAGTCTGATAATGATGGTCGTAAAATATTATGGAGAAGAACAGGCGGGCGTCATATGTATAGATGCGTGGCACAGATCTGTCTTGGAATATGAGGAGCCGGTTACAAAAAGTAATAGGTAGTTATTAATTAAGTAAGTAATTCGCTTGATGATGTTATTGTTAAGAAGGTTAAGAAATTATTATAATTTCTAACTAACTGACATGTTGATTCATCTCGCTAATTGCTTACTCAATTAGTTTAATATTAATTTAAAACTACGTCCATGCTAGTCAGACTTTCAACATTAAAATTATAAATGTGTAAAATAAATTCACTAATTGGCTAAAACTAATAATAAGAGGACACAGAGTAATTTATACGATGAGGATAAACAAAGATTAAAGATTGTTGATATAATAATTACAAAATTGTTTATTTTTTCCTGGCTTGTTCCTTTTTCAAGACTAATATTGCATAGGTATACTTACTGATGTCATTATAATAATAAAAAAACTTAAAAATAATATATTATAAATGAACAAACAAAACATAAAAATATATTTATTGTAAATGAACAAACGTGTGTTCACGGAGATTCGAACCTGCGACAACTTGGATTCTTACTAACAGTTTAGCCGAATGTGCTACTTCGGCTCTGATCAATGCGGTGAAATTTTCTGTTATAATCAGTCTTGTCACTATGCTAGTTGTTTTATTTTTATTCCTTTCCATGGATCGAGATTTTCACATTTAAAATACACTGTTCAACTTTAAAAAGTATACCTACCCGAATGCGATACCTGTATTTTATGACGTTGCTAATTTCAATGCACCCTCATAATAATTTTTTTGTTACTTGCGACTGTTATGCTACAAATTGTGATAATTATTTTGAACACTATACCTAATTTTTATTTAAATTATTAAAGCATTTCAATAAGTAGTATAAATGTAATAATATTAAATGTAATTACAATAATAATTATAAGTAGTTATTGTAAATGAATGTATATTTTCTTTGTAAATCATTATTAGTTATACAAATATACATACAAATACATAAGGCTTTGTATAGTTAAAAATAATGATTATTAATAAAAGATTGTAGATATATATTTTGAACTGTTTTATTATTTCTTTTCCCTCATTGAACACTAATATATTTTAGCATATAAACTGATGTTATTGCAACAGTAAACGAAAAATAAAATTACTTGTAAAAACTTGTGTCTGTCGCTGGGTTCGAATCTACGACATCTCATTAACATCTACCACTCCGACCGCTTAGCTAATGAGCCATGATAGCTTCGTATCTATGCAGTGAATTTTTGCTTCTCATTAATAAGTAAAAAAATGTGTCATCGTCTAAGCAGCTGCCGACGTGTGTGTTAATCTGTTAATGTGTATGGGACGAGTTCTTTTACTTCGATGACGTTATGCACACTTAGATGCCTGTTATATATGTGGGTTACTACCCGCTTTGCTTTGTGTACGTTAGACATAGCTAGGCTAAATTTTATTCCTAGAGAAACTAGTTTGTTTTACATCCATACACATTTTTTTCTTTTATGACACGTCTTAAGGACGTATTTACCGTTTCACGCGCGTCAATTTCAGGAATTTAGCCATACTACTACATGCGCAAGTCTACACACACAGCGCCGCTAGATTTGCGTGGAGATAATGAGTGCAACCAACAAGTTTTCATACTTTTGAATATAAAATATTTTTTTCATTAAAGCTTTCCTTTTTAATAAATTAATTCACATATGTTCTATGTAATGTTTAATTAAAATTGTATAAACATGCAAATAAATAAAAGTGTCTAACCTTGGAAAATGGGGTTGATTTATTCGTACTCAATTCCAAGATGGCGCGCATTTTCATTTTCGGGATTACCGTCATGAGTATCGTTTGCATAGTCTTGTGATATGCTGATATCGAAACCGGGGTCGATACACAAATTTACCCAATAAAAAAAAAACATGACCATAACTGAAATCATAAATCCCCTCAAAAACATAAATGTTAAATGAGAGCCAAGTTCAGTATTATGCCTTGGTTGTTGACTTCAACGACAAAAGAAGTGAGATCTAAATGGGTGCCAAGTTCAATGGTCAGTCCTGAAATTTATTTATAACAACATAAAATATGAATTATTCTTATAACTTAGGATAATATATTGCAGCCTAAGGTCTGACTTGGCTAGTTTTCACATACCAATTATTATGTTCGATGTCTAGTTTCTACCAGCAAGCCAAATTTTTGGAATAATAAAATAAGACACGACAAATAACAGGTTTAGAACTTGCGAAGGCCATAATAATTATTATGTTCGATGGCTAGTTTCTACCAGCAATAAGCAATAATTCGTATATAAAAACTAGCCAAGTCAGACCTTAGGCTACAATATATTATCCTAAGTTATAAGTATCCTGGCGGTACTGGGTAGCAGATGGGACTCTCCCCTGCTAACGAGATCGATGGACCTCCATAAAAGGTCCCCAGAATTTTAATTAATAGTGTTTAATTACCTACTACCATTAGCTCATAAGTTATATTTTTGTATTACTAACACTATGGATGTTTATCCGAAATAAATGATTATTATTATAATAAGAAGAATGTATATTTTATGTTGTTATAAATAAATTTCAAGACTGACCATTGAACTTGGCACCCATTTAGATCTCACTTCTTTTGTCGTTGAAGTCAACAACCAAGGCATAATACTGAACTTGGCTCTCATTTCACATTTATGTTTTTGATGGGATATCACTACTTTTTGTACATAAATTATTAGTAGGTAATTTATAAGAAAATTAGTACCAAATGGTTTTTGTTAAACTACTGTATTTTCCTACGTTTACGGGGTATAATTGTCTTTTTTGTGTTATTTTCTATTCTCATACTCATTCAGAGTTAAGTATACACACCTACTTATAACTATACTAAAATTATTATCAATTTTTGATTTAAACTATTGCCTATACCATAGGTACTTACTAAAAGAATTGTAATAATAATATAACCACATATACATATGTATATAAGTATTTTTTAAAAACCTATGAATTTCGTAGCATAAATCGCAACCTAATGACGCAAATAGGTCAGATATCTAGAGACAACCGGACAGCAGGACAGTGCACGAGCGCGGCTGTCACTCGGTCGGTAAGGTTTTATCGCACCGCTCCGCTGCTCCGGCGTCGCACCGCGCCCCGTGTACCGAAATGCGTATTATTTAATCACTACATAGTATAAAACAAAGTCGCTTTCTCTGTCCCTATATCCCTATGTATGCTTAAAATTAAAAAACAACATTGTGAAAACTTGTCATATATTATTATATGAATTCCCGATGGCTCGAACCAACTTTGTAGCTTGGCCCACAGGTGACCCCCGTGGCGTTCAACGTGTTAACCACTGCCACTGTGCGTAAACGCAACGAAAACCGGGACCGACAATTTAACGTGCCTTCCGAAACACGGAAGCGCTAGTGATCTAATGGAACCCATTCACTGACTGCCCGCTCCCAACTTTGCTTAACCAGTGTAATCGTAAAGCTTGGTTTTGCTAGGACAGCGCTGCCGTCATATAGCGGCCGTAAACAGAGTGCAAGCTTGCGAATAAACTGCTATGCAGTTTGGCGAGTATTTACAATATAAACCATGTTATGCTTATTGTAAATAAACAAAATAAATAAATACAGCGGTGAATGACGTCACTGACCGTTGTATATGTAAACAAATGTCGCAGTTTCCTAGAGAGCGATATTTGACACCGTAACGTAAAAAAACGGTGCCGCCATTTGCACGACGGCAGTCTCGTCATGTCGGATGGTTCGTGAACGTTTTTCTTGATAGCGGTTCACCGTATGGCCATGGTATAACCAAGTATGTTTATATAAAAAACATTTTGCAGTGCCCTTCCAGGGTTCATGTGCGTGAACATAATATTGTTTTCACCAACTATTGTAACCACATGCCGCAATAAATTATATGACTATGACTATGGCCATTTCATTAAATTATTAAAGCTAAAGCAAGGTTGTCCATTTTGTCTCCTGGATGCATTTCGTTTGGCGTTTGTTAAAAAATTAAGATGACCGAACGATAAATCGACCGTCTTTTTAAGTCCGTATTACGGCCGCTATATGACGGCACCGCTATCCTAGGAAACCAAAGCTTTACACACTGGTACCGCAGGGCTACGAGCGCTTCTCTTACGATCCTAGTCTCACCTTAACATTATGCATCTCCTCCTTGAACGCCTCGAGCTTAGAGAGTTCCCGTTCCCGTTCCTGCTTCTTGACGTACGTCACCTGGTTGGGGTAGCTGGGGGGCACCAGGTACTGCTTCAAAGTGTTTTCCTTGCCCTTGTTCCGTGTCTCCTCCTTCATCTTCGGAGACTTGGAAGTTTTCACCTGTGCCAGTTGTAAGCATTAATAATAACAGTGTTATTTGTTTTGTGATAGCATTGCCAGCCTGATGAAAGACTCTAAGAAAGTCTTTGAGAAAATCTTATCTGATACTGACAATGATAATTTTTTAATTATTTATGATATTGAATAAAAAATATATATATATTATAATATTAAGAAAGAAAGAAACAAAATATATTTGTTAATTAAAGTTAATTTTATCTGTATGTTGACGTCTGTGTAACGCTTTGGTTATTTAATGTATAGTTACATGAATCTGAAATAAATAAATAAATCATCATAATTTATTTCAGGTCCAATGTCACATAAATTAAAATGTAATAAAATGTCAAAAATAGTAAAATAGGCAAAACAAAAAAAAAATAAAAAAAAAATCTCACGCCTTATATCCCCGAGGGGGTAGGCAGAGGTAGTCAATTACTGGATATACCCACATTTCACGAGATATTTTTTTTACCCCTAAGCGTGATAGGTGGTGAGCCCATCGCCGGACCGGGTCTGTTTACACATGTCTCAGAATTAATTCTGGGACCTGCGTATGAAGTAAAACGTTTACTTGGTTCGAGCTTTTATATACAAATTTATAAGTTTTACTACATTGAAATATGTGAGTAATCATCTAATTTTACGCAACTTCAGTACGGTTTACGGTATTTTGTTATTCAGTTGATTTGTATAGTGTTTTTGTTTTAATGTGTTTATCATTTTTTTTCTCTCTTATTTTAATGTGTGTGTGTGTGTGTGTTGTGTTCCAATAAAATGATTTATGTACTTCTGTTTTCGACAAAACATTAATTGTCAATGAAAAGTAAATATAAAAAAATGTCTCCTGAATACACCAGTTCTTCCAAATATAATATATGTACGTCTACTGGTGTATTACGCGTCGTCTGTCAGTCACTCAGTAAGACATTCACGATATTGTTTTATAGATAGAAAATTGTGGTAATAAATTACTCACACTGGTCGAAGTTTTACTGGTACGAGGCATGGTGTTAGTTTAAGTTTCACTTCATAACAATATATGCGTTGAACTATAACATAAAATATACTCAATTTTGCCAAAATTAAATTACACTATTGAACTACTAATATTATAAGCCAAATTAAAATAACCAAGCTCTCGACGAAAACGTTGCACTGAATGACTTTGCACGATTTATTAGGCCGTTATGTTTCATTGTTTTTTGAATCTACCCGCAATTATTTTTGTATAGATTAACGCAAAATAATTTGTTGTTAGACTTTAATGTGGCGTTTGTTACTATATTTGCCGGTATCACTTGAAAGTCTTGAAAACTGACATAAAATAGTATTTTTGAAATTAATCAATCAAGTACTTAATTTGTCTCAGATATATTTAATATTTGTGTAGTATTTAGTTTTTTTCGCATAGTCAGTACTGCTATACAATAACTATTGTACACCAAAAACCATACAAATTAAATACAAAAATAAAGTACAATAGGACGGTCTTATCGCTTTTAGCGATCTCTTCCAGACGAGCTAAGGATGGATACTGCTACATAAGTAGACAGATATAAAAAATCTATCACCAATGGAAAGCTACATTATTAAGGAGTAACATAGGTTATATTTTATTAAAGTATTCCCACGAGAACGGGAACAAAGCAAGTGAAACCGCGCGGAACAACTAGTAAACAATATATAAGATAACAAACGGGACTTACCTCATCTTCGTCGTCACTGCTAAGCGCTATTATCTCAGGCTTAGTGTCTATAATCGTTACATCGTCATCAATCACTCTTTCGTTCTCTTTATTCGCCGTCACTTGTTTCTCTGGCTCGATAAACGTGACGTCATCGTCTGCTAGTTCCTTTTTATCGGCTATCAAGTTAGATAGCACATTTTTCTTAAAGTCCTCTTTACGCGGGTCATTGAACTCGTTCGTGATGTCGTGCAGCGGACTGACGAAGGGGGAGCAAGTTAATCTGGAAGTGTCACCGTCGGTAGTGGTCTTTGGTGGGGTTTGGTGTGTGGATATACCGGCGTCGGGTAGACCGTCGTCTCTGACGCTGTTAGCGCTGCTGGCTCGAGATTTCTACAATTAATATAGATCAGATAAATATGTACGTATAAAAAATAATAATAATCTCACGCCTTTCATCCCCAAGGGGGTAAGCAGAGGTATTCCGTTACTGGATATACCCACATTTCACGAGATATATTGGACCCCTAAACGTGATAGGTGGTGAGCCCATCGCCGGACCGGGTCTGTTTACACATGTCTCAGAATTAATTCTGAGACCTGCGGGTTTCCTCACGATGTTTTTCCTTCACTGTCGAGCTAGTGATAAATATGTAGGTAAGTTTTTGAAAAACTCATTGGTACATGCCAGGATTCGAACCCGAGTCTCACTGATTTTCGGCCGGCTCTTTAACCGTTCGGGCTATCACTGCTATGTATGTATGCATAAGTTTTGATTTGCGGAAGTACTGACTTTTCAGCTATATTGATAGTCTTACGGTTAAAGAGCCCGCTTCTCCTGATGATAATGAGTGGGGCTCGGGTTCAAATCTTGGCATGTACTGATGAGTTTTTCAAAACTTACGTACACACTTATCACTAACCTCGACGGTGAAGGAAAACAATCGTGAGGTAGCCCGTAGGTCTCAGAATTATTCTGAGGCATGTGTAACACTCCCGGTCCGACAATGGTCTCACCACCTATCACATTTGGAGGTCGTATATTCTCGTGAAAAATGGATATTTCTAGAAATGAAATACCTCTGCCTAGCCCCTCAGGGATATTAATAAAGATTATTTATTATTTATATTATAGTCGCAAAAATTTGCTATAATTGTAACAATAAAATCGAAATGCATTTTTCGGTGGCATAGGTGTTTTTGGGATAAGTTTTTTAATTAATGATTACTCATAGTTTAATTTCCATAACGTGAAATACCCTATAGTCTAACTATATTATCGATGACAGCTATAAAACCACTTACATCATCAGACTGAATGAAGTCTGAATCGTCGCTGTCGCCTCCCTGCGGCACTATACCCATAATACTCATGCGCGTCGCCCGAGACATCACCATTTGATCCTCATCCGGTCCATCATCTTCATCACTTCCTCCATCCTCAGAATCCTCACTTTGTTCCTTCGAATCCTCACTTTGTGCCTCACTTTCGTCCCCACTGTCACTATCCTCACCATTGTAACTTTGGTCCATTTTATTGTTGGTTGCTTTACGAATTTCATCATTTTTTCCATCGTCAATTTTTAAAGGTGTATCTTTTAAACACTTCACTTTGTTGTGTCTGTTGTGTTCGATGACAATTGAGTTTTCTGTGTCTGAATCCAAAAGGATCCTGCGTTTATTCTTCCTTCGCCTAATGACTGAGGTGTCAGCGGATTCGTTGGATTTCTGTCTCATTGGTGGCCGACGTTTTGGGAGTATTTCTGGGGACGCTTCATCTGTTAAAGTAAGCAACAAAAATATTATATAATAAAATGTAAGATTATACAACGAAAGAATTATGTATGGATGTAAAACAAACTAGCTTTCTTTCTTTCTTTATGGAAAAATCGCTCACTAACTATAACTATTGAAGACACAGCAATCAAAACGTCATATAACCTTAGGTGGCTTGAAAAATTCTGACAGTTGGGTGGCCACTAGCCTAACACAATCTTCCAATCAGCGGTGGGCTCGCGTGGGAGATTATAGCCCATACTTCCTCGTGTGTGGTGTGTGGGGAAAGACCCTTAGCTAATGTAACAGTGGGCTGTTACTAGTTGATGATGATGAATTAAAATAAGAATAGTTTATATAATATTTATGAATGTGGATGAGAGGTTCGGACCAAACGGTTTCAACAAGTGACGCGCGCCAAAGTAAGTGACACCGTAAGGCTTGTTAGTTACGAGTAAACCGGAAGACGAGAAGGTGGCAGCTCAGGTTTGCAGCAGATGTGGTCCATTGTTTCTGTCTACCCGGTCGGGAAAAGGCAAGAGCATGTATGTATGAGTGATATTATATGAAAAATAAAGTAATTTTTGCTACTGCATGATAGATATAAATAAATAAATCATTTGTATTTCTCATTCATGCACAAATTTTGTAACAAAAGATATTTAAATACCTTCATCAGAAGAACTTAAAACGAGTTTGTTAGTAGACATCTCTGATTGCCTTCTGATGCTGCCTCTCCTACTGGCATCTAGGTGGGATTATGATGGTTTGTTGATTAGAAGTGTGAATGATATTGGCAACATGCATAAAGAAATGAATAAGCTATACACAACTTTATTTTTTTATATTATTTATCAAGGCTATAAGCACCTTGAGTGGCCAGTGTTGGCATCATAGAAAAACATGCTGCTATGATAAATAAAAAACATAAATAAATGAAATTTAATTTAATCATAGAAGCCCCTAGTCCCCTTCCTCCTACCTTGTGTCCTTGACCCCCCCATGGCTCTGTTGTGTATTAAGCATACTCAGATATAACATTGCAAAATTCTAGAGAGTTTTGCAACCTATCCTACAGTCAAGAGCATGTGGAGCTTGACACATTCGACTTTGTAACATTAGTTGTGTGTAAAGCTTTATGTGGTCTTGACTGTACAGTGAGTTTCGAGTGTACAAGCACAGTTAGTTAATCATTAAGAGTACTACATAGCATGATACTATATCCTCTGTAGTGTGGCGAGACCCGCTGCGGGGTTCTGTCAAATATCAATCAAGTGTGGCAAACCCCGCTGCGGGGTGCTGCTTACCCGCTCATATTTCGTGCCCATACACACTGAGAGACTGTTTTTATCTCTGTTTCACTAATTAAAACGTGTTAAGCGAGAAGGGAGACAGCTAGCAAGCCGTCGTTTATGTACTTTGTAGAGGAAAAAACCCACTTGAGGCTGTTTTAAAGATAGGCACCATTTTTGATCTACTGTTAAATCTTTGATTGTGTAAAATATTTGTATGAGAGTTATAGATATTGTGCTTTTTATTTGTAAATAGTATTATAAGGTTTTCATGAAAACGGTCACTAAGCTCAAAAGTGGTTAGTTTAAAAAATATAGTCTAAAACCTCTTCTACATTTAGGTACCCCGGTTATACCACCTGTACAACTTTATTACTACACAAATATTACATAAGTACTTATTTCTTGGTAGCAAACTTAATTATAAAAACGTTCAGTTCGATAAAAGGGCTTCTGCTAGACCAAGGGATAATAAAATGCAGTTTTAGTGGAGGTTGGGCCCCTAAAAACCCTTGACTGTGGCGAACCCCTCTGCGGGTTCCACACTCAATGCAAATCGGCCATTTTGACTCCCACACTTGAGGGGTTATATACAAGAAAATGATTGACATGACTAAGAAAAATTTGTAAGAATAATGATAATTCGACATAGCACTCACCATCTTCACTGCTAGATATAACATGAGGCTCCACCACGCTATGCCTAAGCACGGGTTTAGGAATTTGTTTCAGAAGATTTTCGTCTTCTTCTGTTTCATCTAGAACCCAAAAATTCTTTAGTAAAAAGTACAGTACTCTGTGTTAGAATTAAAGTAGATAATGAAAGTGGAATTAATAGATTCACATTCAAATGGTAGTGCCCAATTCAATCAATCATTCAATTCTTGAGCCTACTGGTTTCATCACAAAGTTTTCATTCACTGTTGATTGGTATACTGATGAATATCTAAGTATGATTTTGGAACCAAACCTAGACATGAGATCAAAGGTACTCTGTGGTATAAATAAAGTGTGGAATTAATGGATTCACGCCCTCCGAGGGGTCGGCAGAGGTATTTTTTTAGATAAATCCTTTAGCCTTAGGAAGTAAGTTTCATATGTAAATATCTCATTACCAGTACTGGACTCTTCAGACTCCGCTACAGTCAGGTTCTTCAATCCCAATTTCTTCCTTGGAGTGAAGGATACGTCTAGAACTAAACTATTGTCGATAACCTCAGAGTCCGAGTCACTTCCCGCTCCACTCTTGTTACGATACTCGAAGAACGAATTCTCCATTATTATACCAAGGTATATTCAAATAGCGTATTATTTTCCATAAAATACGACATCAAAACAAAACAGTTTTTGAATCGAAAGTTGTCGTTGTGTACGTTTGGTTTCTGCAAAATACTTTATTATTGTTATTAGGTTATCGGAACTACTGATTTTATTAGAAAAGATCGTTTTGAATAAACTATGTACATATACATTTTGATTTATTTAAAACCTGAACAAAAAAAGAAGTCAAGATAAACAAAATCAAATGTATGTCTGTCAATATGTATGAATAACAAAACGCATTTCCAAAAGCTCTGTTTTTTCCAAAAGGAAATATCAAATATTTAAACGCTAAAACGAGACAAATTCAAACAAGCTATCTCCCTTTTTCCTAAAGAGTATGGTTTTGGGTTGTCATTTGTAGGGATGTATAACGGACTGAAAAAAATATTTTTGTCTTTTCAATGAAATTCGTTTGATAAAGAATCGATTAATATTATACAAAAAAACGATTATTTTAAATCAATTATACGAAAAATTATCGGATTCGTATGGAAATCGGATTTTTACCCTTTATTCAGTCTTCATAAAGTGTTCATATGAAAATGGGTGAAACTAGACACCTTTTTACCGACGGAAAATATGATAAAAAAAACTGAGATTAATTTTTTATTTTTATAAATAGGTATTTTTTCTTTTGATTACCTACTGTTGACTTTATGTAAAGAAAACGTTATAACTTTTAAACTAAGGAGTATATCATGATAGAATAAAAACAGTTATGATGTAAAATAATAGAAGATACTAATAAAATAAAAAAAATACCCTAAAAACGGTACCAAAAAATAATAAAAAGGGACTTTTTGAGGAAAATCTGTATTTTAATTCGTGTTTTTTTAATTAATTGTCAAATTTTTCAAAATAATGCCCATATCATAGGTAGTTTTTATTACTTTATGTTATTCTCCATTGTATTACCTTTCAAAAACAAAAAAATCTCGTATCTCTATCCTTTACTATGAGTTGTTGGAGAACGTTTACTATGAGTGTTTGAAGTAAGTCGCTTGTTCTAGATTGTCCTATTTTATTCTGTTCTGTTATTTTGTGATTTTTGTGATTTTATTCTGTTCTGTTATTTGACATCATTACTGTTTTTATTTTATCACGATATACTACTTAGTTTAAAAGTTATAACGTTTTCTTTACATAAAGTCAACAGTATGTAATCAGAGGAAAAAAATATCTATAAAAAAATAAAAATAAAATCTTAGATTTTTTTTACATTTTTTCCGTCGGTAAAAATGTGTCTAGTTTCACCCATTTTCATATGTGCACTTTATGGAGACTCACACTGTATATTATCCTAACGTTAGGGAACATAAAATTTTTCAAGTTTAAAAAAAAATATATATAAAATGAAAATGTATTTATTTCCGTAGGTAAATCAAAAATTACATTAAGAAAAGTTAATACTACTCACTAGTAAATATGGTTTACAATAAAAAATATAATTAATAGTTCTACATAGCCTCGAGTCGGGGATATTTTGGCATCATTGTTTCTTTTATATTAAAAAAAATGGTTGAAAAATCGATTTATCAAAAATTTATTATTTAATCAAAATAATCAAAAAATCGTTAATTCTTTCACATCCTTGTTCACTTCACTTCATTTGATGATATATTGTCAGTCACAGTCAGACTCAGAGTCTCAGACGTCAGTGAAAATTTTTCTGTGAAATTTTTGTTGCTCGATGTCTACGATACATTTTTGAAGCGAATTTCATTCATAATATTTTTGTTAAATCAACCTTTAAGCAACACAATTTGGTTGCCGCCTGCTATTATTTGACCTATGTGCAAAGCAAACAGTCTAATAAAGTCGAAAAATGACTGAAGTTCAACTACAAGAGTTCAAACTTGATCCAGACTCTGAACTAAGATTTGAAGTTGAATCTAAAAATGAAAAGGTAGTTTTAGAGGTACGTTACAACATTTACTTATCTGGAGAGTCGAACAAAAGTATCTTTTGCCCTGGAAATCGTCACTATTCAGTACGCTTCATTGATTTTAGGTTAAGAGTGGGTATGCGGAGTTATTCGGGACTGAGCTGGTCAAAGGCAAGCCGTACGAGTTCCACACGGGGGCCAAAGTGGCCGTCTTTACGTGGCATGGCTGCACAGTCGAGCTGAGAGGCCGTACGGAAGTCAGTTATGTTGCTAAGGAAACTCCTATGGTGAGAAATTCTTATAAATTTTCTGCTACCAGAAACTTCTAAAACCATGAGACCTTATGTGTAATATTTGTGCATAACATCAAATAAATTATGCAATAAAGTTGTAAATGATAAAAAAAAACATCAAACAATCATAGTCCATAATTACTCTTCTCAAGCTTCAGCTAACACAAAGACAGACAAACACAAATTCTAAAAATAATTGTGTTGGCTATTATTGCTGTTATAAAAACCCTTTATGTTTAGTTTTCTTAAATATCTCCCATGTACATGACTTCAGCCATTTACAATTTTATTTTACCTATGGATTCGATTCTGCAAACCACCTAAAATTCCTAATTTGAAGTTAGCCTATCCTTCTTTATAGAATACTGAAGAAAAAGGACAGAAACAAACCATAGATTATAGAGTAATGTCAAACATGGAAAACCCAACTAATTTGATGTCTTATTTGTCACTTTTATCCATGACCTCCTTACATTGTTGCTAAAATTGCTAAAAACGTGTATTTGAATGCATCCATAAGTTTCAATTTTGTTATTTTGACATTTGTGACCGTGTAAATAAATATGGTGCTTATTTCTGTCCCTTTCCTTTCCAAAGCGGTGGAAAAGAATAGAGCTAACTTAAAATTAGGAATTTTAGGTGGTTTGCAGAATCGAGTCCAATGTTTGTCAAGTATATTTGTAAAACAATTTACTGATGGGGCACTTACCACTGTTTCTGGGAGAGCATTCCATAGGTGGTGACATGATGTGCTAAAAAGTGTGTTCTGGGGTTGCTGGCACATAGAGGTTTGGTCAGCTTCAACAAGTGCCCTCTTAACTGTTTGTTTAGATCCATTGTGTACAGGCCCTTAATATTTTTCACATTGTAATGTCCGATTAATATCTTATAAGCTTCTATAAGATCTTCTCTGTGTATACATTGAGATTATTTTTATTATTTAGTTAATACACTAGCAGCTCTTGAAGATTCATTGTTCTAGAAAAAGACTGTTCGAATACAGCATAAAAATGTTCAACCACCATATCTTTTCCAGCTTATATACCTGAATGTTCACGCCGCTCTTGAACAACAGCGAGTAGCGGCAGAGCAAGAGAACACGCGGGGCCCCGTTGCTATGGTCGTGGGCCCTGGAGACGTGGGCAAGTCCACTCTTACAAGGCTGCTTCTGAATTATGCTGTCAGGATGGGGCGGAGGCCTATTTATGTAGACTTGGATGTTGGTCAGGGGTCTATTAGTGTTCCTGGTACCATTGGTTAGTTTTATTTATATTTCATATCATATTTTGTAAGTACTACATTTATTCAGATAGCAGCCATGTGGTTAATGTCATCGCGGGAAATCCTCTAAATACGAGGGATGACATTTACTGGAATGACACCTCTTTTAACCCAAAAACAATGAGACCATCTGATTATGCCTGAAAAAGCCAAAGCAGATAAAACGGAAGAAAAAAAATCAATTATAGATTATAAATAAACATCTGATTATGACTCAGTCGATAGTAGATATTAAAAAAGCTTGATGGTGAAGGAAAACATTGCAGGTCCCAGAATTAATTCTCAGGCATGTGTTACATCATCCTCGTCCGGCAATGGGTTCAACACCACTTTACGGGTATAGAGAATATCAAGTATTTCATCAGTAGATGAAACATGGGTATTTCCAGAAATGGAATACCTGTTCCTATCACCTCAAGGATAAAGTACATGAGTATATTTCATTAAAAAAAACTGAAATGGAGGTGGGCAGGTCATATGAGCAGGAGTACAAAAGACCAATGGTTTAGGGACGTAACTGAGTGGTGCCCAAGGCAATTCAAAAGAAATAACGACGACATAATAGGAGTTGGAGGAGAAAACCACAGAACCTCACACTATGGCAAACTCTAGGGGAAGCCTATGTTTCCAGCAAGATAATCTTTAAGGAAAAAAAACATTTGTAGTACCTTAGAATGTATAGTTAACTAAAAGTAAGATTGTTAAATAAAGGCTATTATAATTATATTTCATCAAGCCTGTATCGTACTTTAAAGGGGCGTTGCTCGTGGAACGGCCTGCGTCAATCGAGGAGGGCTTCAGCCAGCAGGCGCCTCTAGTGTATCACTTTGGGCACAAGGCGCCCAGCGAGAACCTCGAACTGTACAACACCATCGTGTCGCGGCTGGCGGAGGTCATCGCTGAGCGGTGCGAGAACAACAAGAAAGGTACCGTGACAAAGGACTGATTGGACAAAATTTTAATAAAGGTACAGCTGCAAATTTGTACAAAAGTTTGATGAATACATAAATCTGACAGTGCAGTGCTATCAGATTGTACAGGTTTGTGTGTCTGTCCGTTAAATAATTGTACAAATAGCGTAATTTTCTATGAGGCTACCCAGGGTTTGAGCACCCTGGGTAGCCCTTGTCACCCTTGATAAAAATAAGAATATAAAAAAAAATACATAAATATTTCTTATTAGCTTGACGGTGAAGGAAAACATGATGAGGAAACCCGCAGGCCTCGGAATAAATTCAGCACAATAGCATCCCAGCCCAGTACATGCATGGGGCTGTCTTCACCTGTAGTTAAGGGCTCTGTAAAATATACTCGTAATAAAGTGTAAAAAAAACTACTTCAATCTTCAACTTATATGGTTATCTCATGGATGCCGTTGTCAAAACTGGACGAAATTAAAATGGGACCAATCTGGAAGCTCCAGCTTTCAAATAAAAAAAGAATCATCCAAATTGGTTCACCCAGTCGAAAGTTCTGAGGTAACAAACATAAAAAAAAAACCAGACGAATTGATAACCTCCTCCTTTTTGAAGTCGGTTAAAAAGTAAGTATTTCAAGGAATGGAATATCTCTGCCGACCTCCTAGGACATACGGCTTGAACATATTTATTTAATGGAACAACAATTACAGCGTCGACCTCAGGCGTGATTATCAACACGTGCGGCTGGATCAAAGGCGCGGGGTACAAGGTGCTGTCTCATGCTGCGCAAGCGTTCGAGGTAATTACAATTGAAAATATTATCTATTCCATAGATAATAGGGTGTGTAATTTGAAAGAGGGGAAGAGAAACAGTGTTGTTAATCAATTGCTGGCATAAAGAGGCGAAAACTCGAAACGGCGAAAGAAAGTAAAGAATAATGTGTAATGACCCTTGTAGTAAGGTCCCGGTTGGGTAGTTTAAAAATTCTTACAGTTAGCGATTATGGCCCGTACTTCTTCATGTGTCAGGAAATACCCTTAGCTTAGCAGTAGGCTGATACTGTTTACGACTCTATTCGCATTGGATAAGGATGATATTCTTTAATTTATTGTTGCTGAATTGCTCGAGATTTCTCGAGTGCTGTTTTGTCCAAATAAGCATCTTACTCCGATACAAATACAGACTATATTCGCTTGCAGGTGGACGTGATCCTAGTGCTGGATAACGAGAGACTGTACAATGAGCTGAAGAGGGACATGCCCAAGTTCGTCAAGGTGGTCTACCTGCCCAAGAGCGGAGGGGTGAGTTTATACAACGCGTAACAGAATAAGCGCAATTCATGCACCTTAATTAGTATCTATATCACTACATAGTATAAAACAAAGTCGCTTTCTCTGTCCCTATGTCCTTATGT
The DNA here is from genome assembly GCA_963855545.1 of Ethmia dodecea. NCBI lineage: Eukaryota > Metazoa > Arthropoda > Insecta > Lepidoptera > Depressariidae > Ethmia > Ethmia dodecea. The sequence goes on along the minus strand of OY979457.1, from coordinate 12,196,152 downwards.
CCCTATGTATGCTTAAATCTTTAAAACTACGCAACGGATTTTGATGCGGTTTTTTTTATTTGATAGAGTAATCACTCTATCAAGAGGAAGGTTTTAGTGTTAGCATTGCACCCGTGCGAAGCCGGGGCGGGTCGCTAGTATGTAATAAAGTCGTGTTTGTTACACTATTTATAACTCAAGAACGACTGAACCGATTTGGCTGGAAATTGGTGGGGTGGGGACGGTGGGGTAGCTTAGAACCAGGAAAAGGACATAAGATACTTTTTATTCCGATGTTCCCACGGGAACAGGAATGGTAACACGTGTTTTATATTGTATTTCTTAGTAAAATGCTATGGGGATTTCTGAAATGTATTGATTTTTTTAAATCGATTCAGTTGTTTCGGAGCCTATTCACTACGAACAAACATAATCTAGTAGTCATAATCGTGGTCTGGGAGACATAGCTTTGCCCCTTCTAACACCACCATCTATCGGTGAGTGGCGGTATTATTTTAAAAATATATTTTTAAATAAAGCAGTCAAAGTCAAGTCAAAATGTTTTATTCAAAATAGGAACTTACAAGTCCACTTATTGACTTAGTCCAGTTGAACTTGAAATGCAAAACTGTATCTGTATACAAAATTTCATCAAAACCCTTGAGACGTTTCAGAGATACCCGAAATAAACATACAAGAATTACTAGTTTAAAGTAATAGGCTTAAGGTGAAATGTGTGGCAGGTGGTGGAGAGGTCATCGACACAGCGCGCCGAGGTCCGCGACGCGCGGATCCGCGAGTACTTCTACGGCAAGCGGACGCCATACTACCCGCACTCCTTCGACGTCAAGTTCACCGACCTCAAGATATACAAGGTCTGCATACCAAAAGTATTTTGACATATAAATATTGAGATTTAAAAAAACTTACGTACATATTTATCACTAGCTCGACGGTGAAGGAAAACATCGTGAGGAAACCCGCAGGTCTGAGAATTAATTCTGAGACATGTGTAAATAGACCCGGTCCGGCGATGGGCTCACCACCTATCACGTTTAGGGGTCCAATATATCTCGTGAAATGTGGGTATATCCAGTAATGGAATACCTCTGCCCCCACGGGGATAAAAAAGGCGTGAGATTATATTATATTTATATATATTGAGATTTAAAATAATTTAAAAAAATAACAATGAAATTTATCTAATTTTAATTTATTAAAGATTGTATATAAAGACTCAAATCAACTTTACACTTTTATTATGCTACACGAGAGTTTTGATTTGGAGTGTTTTTCTACAAGAACTCTGAAGCAGATCCATTCAACTAAGAATAAAATAAATGATTGACCCGAAAGGATTTGTACCCTATTAAAAGAAAAAAGAATGCTTAAAAAAACTAAAACAAAATGGTTGTTAATACGTTATATTATGTCCTGTTATATTGTATTAGAAAAACGCTCCAATAAAACAGCCTATGTGACTCGGGGATACAGTAGTTTTCTATCAGTGAAAGAGTTTTCAGATTAGGACCACTTCGTAGTCCGATTAACGAAATTTCGTCGTTTGTTACAATAATGGTAAATCCGAGTACCGCAGTAGCCCCCTAGCAAAGAATACAAAATCTAATTGGCAAACATGGAATTTCGGGTGAATACGTAAATCAAGATGTTATTATGTAAGCTTTTTATGCAATTTCCTTGTAGTCCTAAATAAATAAATACGGAATATTGACCGAATACGCGTCGCCATTAACTATCAGAATACGCGTCAAGCCGAAGACAGGGCGTACATACATACATTCTGGGACACAATTCACACACGGTTATTTACTCCTAAACTAGGCAGGGCCTGTATTATGGGTACTGAACAACTGATAAACATATGTATTTATATAAATATTAAACGACCAGACACGAAGCGAACAGACATGTTCACGCACACAAATGTTGCCGAGCGGGGATCAACCGGCGACCTCTTACTCAGAAGACAGGGTCACTACCAACTGAGCCAAAAGGGCCGTCGTAAATGATCATAACATCCGCTCGCAGGTGGGCGCCCCGTCTTTGCCGTCGTCGTGCATGCCCCTGGGGATGCGTGCTGAGGACGCGTTGACGAAGCTGGTGGGCGTGTGGCCTTCGCCCTTGTTGGCCCACCGGCTGCTGGCCGTCTCCTTCGCCGCGGGGCCGGACGACGACGTGCTCCACTCAAACCTAGCCGGGTTCGTCTGCGTGTAAGTACACATTTTTTCCTTATTTTTTTTTTTAATTTATTTAACATCTTAACATAGGCAAAACATTATAATACATAGAATTTATAAACCACTAAGGTTTGCTTAATGCTATCTATACTAATACTAGCTTTTACAAGCGGTTTATATAACGCGTAACAGAATAAGCGCAATTCCTCAAACACCCCAATTAGTATCTATATATGTAATAAAGTAGTGTTTGTTACACTATTTATAACTCAAGAACGGCTGAACCGATTTGGCTGGAAATTGGTGGGGAGGTAGCTTAGAACCAGGAGAAGGACATAAGATACTTTTTATTCCCGTATTCCCACGGGAACGGGAACTACGCGGGTGAAACCGCGCAGAACCGCTATTTATACATATATGATAAACACGACACCCTTCGCAGTCAGGTGAAAAGGATAAAGGATATGAAAACATAATGGATTATTTTTTCGGAAAATCGATTTTTAATAATAGTATTTTTAGGGTTCCGTACGTAAAGGGTAATGGGACCCTATTACTAAGACTCCGCTGTCCGTCCGTCTGTCTGTCCATCTGTCACCAGGCTGTATCTCATGAACCTTAACCTCTAAGACCAAGCATCCGAGACACAATAGATTTTTAATTGTGTCTCGGTTCCAATTGGAACCCGCGGTTCTTTACAGATAGTCAGACAGTTGAAATTCTCACAGATGATGTATTTCTTTTACCACTATAACAACAAATACTAAGAAAAATAATAAAATAAATATTAAAGGGGCTCCTATACAACAAACAAGAGTTTTTTTGCCGTTTTTATAGATAACTAGCGACCCGCCCCGGCTTCGCACGGGTGCAATGCTGAATTTTCTTTGCTATAAACCTTGCGGAGCCCTAGACCTTTCCAACGAATGCAAAACCATGGAAATCGGTTCGTCAGTTCTGGAGTTAAATCGTCAGGAAGGAAAACCCGACTTATTTTTATATAGTAGACTAGCGGTTCTGCGCGGTTTCACCCGCGTAGTTCCCGTTTCCATGGGAATACGGGAATAAAATATAGCCTATGTTAGCCTTCCATTGGTGAAAGAATTTTTAAAATCCGTCCAGCAGTTTTTGAGTTTATTCGTAACAAACATACAAATCTCTCCTCTTTATAATATTAGTATAGATGATACGGAATCCGAGTCCGTCTCGCACATTGTTTATTATCATCTCGATTCCTTCCAGGACGGCGGTGGATATGGAAAGGCAGACGCTGACGATCCTGTCTCCGCAGCCGAGGCCGTTGCCCAACACGGTACTTCTATTGTCCGAGCTGCAGTACATGGACAACCACTAGCACCCGTGGCCGATTCGACGTCCAATAAGTCAGCCCTTTCAGATAGACGATGGGATCAACAGAGCAGTTCATAGAGCATTTCGTTAGACTTTTGTCCTGACTTTTCCCTAAGTGAACGGAGTCACGGGCAAAGGCGGATTATGTGCACAATGCCACATTACCAAAATGACACATTGTCACATTCTCAAAACGTCACATCGCCAAAAGTCACATAAACAAAAGTCACATTAGCAAAATGCCCTTGTCGCATAATGTCACATTCTTTCAGTTTGAATTTACAATTTATTTAATGTTAAAATAAATGGAAATTAATAAATAAGGTAATTATATACTAATATAATTAAATTAGTTTTATTTTCTAATTCACAAATCATCGGCCTACTGCAAGAAAGGGAGTTAAACAATCTTGTTGTTTTGATAAAATGCACTTTGTTAGTGTGGGATTTTGCTGTGTGACATTTTGCTTCAATGTGTCATTTTGCGAATCTGGCATCGTGCGCCCAATCCGCAAAGGCTAGTAAGTAAAAAATTGACAGGTTGCGCTTAACTATGATAAGCGAGAAATAGATTGTATTATACCACAAGCTGGGTTTTGACTTCGTGCCAACTGAAACTAAATTGTTAAATAGTACGAATAATTTATAATACGTACAGCGTAGACCGTAGGTATGGCAGCAAAGCGACAAATTCGATAACATTCTTTACCAACTTTAACGGCTAAGACATACGGTTGAAATTGGCACGCTTATCGACGGTAAAAGGTTTGTCATGCGAATTTCAGTCGTATTTTCATCACGTTAAAGCTAAGTTTTATTTGTTATCTAATGAGGCGGTTTTCACAAGGTCATATTCGAATAATGTGATTGATGTGTGGTCCTTGGGATCTCGAAATAATAATAGACTGTAGTGTATATACATAGTGATAATGTATTTAAAATATTTTTAAATAAACTTTTTTAAGTACTTATAATACGCAGTTTTTTTTTGCATCTGTGACTTTTAAGAAAAAGTTTCTCCTTCCTTAGTTCTAATGACATGATTTACTACCAAAAAACAGTTTATGTATTACTAGCAGCGCCCCGCGGTTTCACCCGCGTATTTCCCGTTCCCGTGGGAATACGGGGATAAAATAGCCTATGTGTTATTCTGATGTGTAAGATATATAACTGTGAAGTTTCATCAAAATCCGTTCAGTAGTTTTTGAAATTTTGAAAGAGGAAGAAACATCCATCCATACATATACACTTTCGCATTTATAATATTAGTAGGATCAGAAGAATAGTGTGAGAGAGAGTTACCTCCTGAAAGATGATACGTGTATCACGGTTTTATGTTTTTTATTTTATTTGATATTCATCTTACGAATCTATACGAAGGTAATAAAAAGTTTTCAAAATTTACATAATAATTTATTTACAAAAATATCTAGAATTACTATGAAAAACAATAAATTAAAAACTCAGAGATCTACATCAATATCAAAATAATACGCAACAAGTACATCAATAGGAAAAATCAGAAGACCCGACTTCGTTTCAAGGGCACTGGAGAGATTTAAAAAACATTATCTTTCTTATGGTACAGTCGAGTAAAAAATGTAGGTAACGCCACTCCGGAGATGAAGACTAACGAGACCTCGCATTTCAAAATCCGTCAAACCAATCAGGCTGCGCTAAAACAATACACACATACGGTGATATCTATCGGTCTACATAGAACATCGGATTCCCGCCAAAAAGCCCTATTAGAGCTGGTAGTTTTTTTTATGATGGCACCACATTTATCATTTTGCTTTACAAAAATTCTATGTCTTCAACACTCAACATCAATCCCTTGCTTATCAACAGTAAAATGATAGAAATTTTACTAAAGACTTTATAGTGACTTCTTGAGGCAATCCAAAAATGTCCATCCCACGCATTTTATCGAATATCCCGTTCATTGCACACTTTCTCGGACACTTGTAACATAATATATCACTATTATGAGTGAAAACCAGAAATATATGGCAAAATTAAAATTTTACAAAAATCTTGACGCCTTCGGATTCCCGCCAAAAAGCCCTATTAGAGCTGGTAGTTGTAACTCAGTTCTTCCTGCGGTCCTGCGTGGGTCTCTCGTTGGTGTCTGCGTCATCCCTGAGGTGTGTTTCAGCGAACTTGATGGCCGCCTCCATCGCCTGCTGAACAAGCTCCTCGCAGTTTATCAGGCTCACCTATAAATAATTACAAATTAAGATTATAATAATAACTAGCGACCCGCCCCGGCTTCGCACGGGTGCAATGCTAATACTAAAAGCTTTATCTTGAATCACTCTATCTATTAAAAAAAACCGCAACCGGAGAACCGCGGCCTCCATTTATAGGCACGGTCCTGCGCCGCCCCGGCCGACCGGTAACGCCGCAAACGCTACGTCCCGCAATTTTTAAATCTGTAATATCTTGGAAAATATCCATTTAAATCATATACTGTAAAGGACCATATAGATCTATATTAAATTAACAATGTATTTAACGTATTTAATTGGATAAGGATTAATGCTGTATTGGTTAAAATCGCTTCGAAAATTAGAAATTATTTGCCGTAAAAAGTAAATAACAAAAAAATTTTATTGTGGGATATCCATAAGAGGTAGACATATACCATCGCGGAGTTTTCTGTAGTCTTTTTCAATGTGTACAATACATTATTTTGATAAATCTCGTAGGGTTCAGCCTGCGTTTGCAATGTAAGCAGAAAAAATGAAATTATTTACGACATCACTTGGAAACCTCAAAAATAACAGTATTTCTCCACTATTTAATGGATGTTATTATACATATAAACCTTCCTCTTGAATCACTCTATCTATTAAAAAAAACCGCATCAAAATCCGTTGCGTAGTTTTAAAGATTTAAGCATACAAAGGGACATAGGGATATAGGGACAGAGAAAGCGACTTTGTTTTATACACACACCGGCACAATTAGCGGAACAGAAAAAAAAGGGAGTATTTACGCATTTTTGCGTGTTACTGGCCGGCTAAACAAGCTTTTTTTAAATTTGGGTTTTAATTTAAAAATGGAATACTAAGCGACTGCCCTTTTTTTCATTCTTTTGTTTTAATTTTCATTGATTCATTTTTTCCACCGCTTGTCCGTTTTTAGAAGGTTCGTGAATTCCATTTGAAAAGCTTTGAATTGCAGTTTTTGAGGCTTTTGAGTTTTTTCGCATATTGATAATTTACGAGCATCTAATTATGCCTGATTTAACGCCATCAGAAATCATTAGGGCAGATCAAATGAGGAGAAATGGTCAAACCTACAGATCGATTGCCAGAAGCCTTCGTCGATCGTTATCAACGATTTATCGTAGCATCCAACGATACAGATTGACGAATGCTCTAGTGAGAAGGAGAGGACAAGGCCGGAAAAGGTGTACTTCAAGGAGGGATGACCGTTTTCTCCAACTTCAAGTCCGACGGAACACGAGACTAACGGCGGTGCAGGCTCGAAATTTACTGGAAGAGGTACGAGCAGTAAGGATGAGTGAGCGGACAGTTCGTAGAAGATTCGAAGAAGTGGGTATAGGCTCGTATGTGCCCGCCAAAGCCCCAAAACTTGAGAGACATCATCGCACAAACCGTCTACACTTTGGTCGTGAACATCGTGATTGGGACTTCGACGACTGGGGACAGGTTCTTTTTACTGATGAATGCAGAGTTATGTTAAATCAAATTGATGGAAGGCAGCGAGTATGGAGACGCAAAGGAGAACGGTATATCCAGTCTAATTTTGAAAATACAGTTGCATATGGCGGCGGTTCAATTATGGTCTGGGGAGGAATATGTTTAGGAGCTCGTACGGAGTTAGTAGTGGTCGATAGCGGGAATCTGAATGCTGATCGGTATATCAGGGAGATTTTAGAAGAACATGTTGTGCCATTTGCCCCCTTTATTGGTAACAACTTCATTCTAATGCAGGATAATGCTCGGGCTCACAGTGCTCGCACAGTACAGACATACCTAAACCATGTTGGTATAACGGTGATGGAGTGGCCAGCACGGTCCCCCGATATGAACCCTATAGAACACGTCTGGGACTTGCTAAAGAGGAGTGTAAAGTCAAGAATGCCCCCTCCCAATAATCTCAACGAGTTGCGAAACGCATTACTTGAAGAATGGCAGAGGTTGCCCCAAGAAACCATTGATAACATCATCCGCAGCATGCCCAGACGGATGGAAACCCTCATCAGAGCACGAGGAGGAAACACTCGATATTGAACAGTCATTGAAATTGTTGTTAAACTTTGGAAAATCTTGAATTTTCTGCTGTTTCTCTATAATTAAAAATCGAAGAAAAATGCATTTTGTTTAATTTAATTTTTATTTTTATAAAATTTTAAGTATGGTGTTACAAATGAATGTCAAAACATGTTAATTTAATTGTTGTTTCATTTTAAATAATATATTGTTTAAAAATTACATTCATTGTTCTAAATTCCCTCTTTTTTTCTCCTTTTTTTTTCTGTTCCGCTAATTGTGCCGGTGTGTGTACTATGTAGTGATTTACACAGTTATTCTCAACAACTGACAAACAGATACTAAACAACTGATAAACATACTCGAATAAATATGAAATACCCAGACACGAAACCAACAGACATGTTCAGGCACACAAATATTGGCACCTAGCGGGCATCGAACCAGCGACCTCCGACTCAGAAGGTCACTACCGATTGAGCCAATAAGTCAGATGAAATTTAATCCCTTTTTAAAATGCTGTTACAACGAAGAATGTATTTTTTGTGTCAATAAACAGAATATTTTTTTTATGTCGGCCTCATCCATCATATTTTTTTCTTAAATAGTTTTATTAAGTTTAAGGAATTATTTTCATTTAGTGTCTAATGGTATGCCCAACTACCTTGGTGGCGGTCATCTGCGCGTATGTGTGCATCTCGTGCGCGGGCGCAGGCTCCAGCTGGGCGAGGAACACGGGCGCCACGCAGCGCAGCCAGAGCTCCGCAGAGAAACACCTCGACACCAGTTCCTAAGGGCCACGAACGATTTTAAAGGCACATTACGATTTCATTCAAAGTCAAAAGTTTTAATTCAATGTAGGGGCTTATAAGTCCTTTTATTAAAAGTCATTTCTACTCCACCGCTTCGGTATGTATAGTTGAGGAGATGAAGTGGGGCAAGAAAATCCTCAACACATTATTCTTTTAAACAATCTATGGACTCGATTCTGGCTGACCAGCTCAAATTAAATCATTCTTTTTCACCGCTTTCGAAAGGAAAGGGACAGAAATAAGCGCCATTTTTATTTAAAATGTCAAAATAATTGAAATACACGTGTTTAGCAATTTTACCGACGATGCATGTAACAAGGTCATGGATAAAAGTGGCAGATAAGCACGTTCATAAGGTTCAAATTAGTTGGTTTTTACATGTTTGACAAACTCAAAACACATTACCTCTTCTATCTATGCTTTGTTTCTGTCCTTTTTCTACCGTATTCTATGGAGAAGAATAGGCTTAAAATTAGGAATTTTATCTGGACAGCCAGAATCGAGTCCAATATAATACAAAGTACAAGTGACATGGTTTTAGTGCTTTGATACCTAAGCTGAAGAAAATTTACACCAAACATCATTGATTGACTTTTTACCCCCATTCGAAAAACAGAGGGGTGTTATATGTTTGACGTGTGTTTCTGTGTATCGGTATGTCTGTCTGTTCGCTTGTAGCTCCCGATCACAAACATCTGAACCAATTTTGATGTAGTTTTTTTGTTTGATAGGTGACTTAATCGCGTGTTCTCAGCTATGGGTTAAGAAAATCTGTCCAGCCGAATAATTTTTGTGTCGGAGGTTTTATAAAAAAAATAAAACTAATATTACATTCTTATTATACTAATATACTTATCAGTTATCACTAGCTCTACGGTGAAGGAAAGCGTCGTGAGGAAGCTTGCAGACTCCAAAATTGAATTTCAGTTTGAAGTAGATTTTTTTTGTTAAAAATAACAGGATCACTTAGCCCCTTTTCACACGTACCGGTTGCCGGGTAGCCGGCGGGCGGCGAAGTATATGGCCATGTACGTTCGCTTTCATACGTACCGCGGCGGGCAATCGGCCATACATTTCACCGGCTATCCGGCAACCGGATAGACGTGGGAGAGCCATGCTTCGGCACGCTTGGGCCGGCTCGACCGGAGTGATACCACGGTCTCACAGAAAACCAGCGTAAAGCAATGCATTGCGTTTCGTTGAGTGAGTGAGGTAACCGGAGGCCCCAATCCCCCCTCCCCTCCCCCTACTCCCACCTCAAAGGCCGGCAACGCAGTTGTAACTCTTGAGTTGCAGGTGTCAATGGGCGACGGTAGTCACTTACCATCACGTGACCCGTCTGCTCGTTTGCCCCCTTTTTTATCATTAAAAAAAAACCGGTACGTTTGAAAAGGGGCTTAGTGTATTACAGTACTGACCGGTGGCACAGCGGCGGCCGCTACGACCACTCCTCCCGCGCAGCCCAAGAGCAGCAGCGGGGCCGGTGGCCTCCCAGCGGCCAAGGCCTGGCCCAACGCGTGGCCCTGCATCAGGTACGAGCAGCGCAGGAAGTGGACCACGAACCGGCGGCCTTGCCGGCTGGCCTCCGACACCGCTTCGCGGACCTCCTCTATAGCCACCGATCTATGGTGTTTTTTGTTTTATTATCAATCGACTGAAGCGCTCGTAGCCCTGCGATGCCAGTGTGTTTGTAACGATCACACTGGTTAAGCAAAGTTGGGTGAGGTTAGTCAGTGAATGGGTGACCGCCTAGTGGCATTTGTATCACGAGCGCTTCCGTGTTTCGGAAGGCACGTTAAATTGTTGGTCCCGGTTTTCGTTGTGTTTACGCACAATGGAAGTCGTTAAGCCATGTCAGATACCCTTGGGTGGCTTGAAAAATTCTGACTGTTAAGTGGCCACTAGCTTAACACCATCTCCCAATCCGCGGTGGGCTCGCGTGGGAGATTATAGCCCATACTTCCTCGGTTTGAGGAGGGCCCTTAGCTCAGCAGTGGGCTGTTACGGGTTGATGATGATCAATCGACTTCAAAAAGGAAGTTCGCAATACAACTGTATTTTTTTTTATTTCTCCGGGCGGAAAGCGGCAGACTTCGGCCCGCTGCGCTAAAAGAAGTAGCCGCTTCCCTTCCTCCGTCGAGAAGAAAAAAGGATACACACCTCCGGAAGTAAATGAGAAAGCCTCAGATCACATGTTTGTAGTATTCCCACATGTGATATGAGACACTTCTTATTTTACTTCCCTAGATGTGTAATACACTATTTTGTATGTATGTTACATTGACTACCACCCCAATGGGAGTTGGATTTTAGTGAAACTTGGCATGTTATCAGGCAAGGTATAGACAATTACATAAACATACATACATATAGGTCACGCCTTCTTCCCACAGGGGTAGGCAGAGACGATGGATCGCCACTTTGTTCGATCTCTGCATACTTCTTTCGCTTCCTTCATATCTATAAGCCTTTTCATGCATGCTCTTTTATTCTTCGCACTCCGGACCCCGGCTTTTAGGACTGGGTAGGACGTCACTAATAATTAGTGACGTCCTACCATGACGGATCAAATTAGTGACAAATTTGATCCGTCATTCTGGTGCGTCCTCTTTCCTTTTATCCTTCAACATTCGCACCATAAATTTCTTTCGTTACTCTTCTGTATAGACCATTATTATTATATTTTTTTTCAAAGTGGTAATTCAATTATATCTGATAGAAATAAATAAATATTCTAATTAAATTTATTTAATATATTTATTTAGGCATGGCTCATAGAAAATTGTTATAAAATGAACTGTAAAGACCTAAAACACTGGAATTTGTTTTATTTTCCTAGCTTTAAAATTAACAGATATATCGTCGCTACTGAACAGAATTCGTGCCAGCCCCAACAGCCTCCTGAAGACCATTGCGGAACGGGTTGAGTGTCCAGTGATGAGGCACTTAACCCTAATTACAAAATCACTTGTAGAATATAAGTACTAACATAGTTTTAAGCCTAACTAAAACCGAATGGATCTCTGTTGTCTGAAATAAAAGTTTTGAATTGAAAATTGAATTGAATATATCACTTTGAAAAAGTCGTCTTTGGGCACTTTTTTTCAAATAGCTCCTCAATTACCTAGCCCCACCCTGCATCTACCTGCATGAACGGTCTCAGTTAATTCGTACACATGTTCAAACACTCACTGCAACGCCACGTCATTCTTGCTGCAACTGGTCTTGTGCATGTCGTCGAGCAGTTCAAGGCACTGGTGGTATTCCCCGTAGGGCGCCCCTCCGGCCCCGACCAGCTGCCCCAGCCGCTGCCTGATGGAGGAAGTCTCCTCCACCCTCCGCGAAGGGTCAACCAGGTCGAGCACCTGCTTTAGCTTCTTGGCGCGGCAGAACAGTTCGCGGGCCTGGAGGTGGATTTTTGAACGTATTTTATTTATTTACAGACAAGCTGTTTCAGACAAACCAGTTGCCGATAATTTAAACAATAATACTTAGAAATATAATAACAATAATTTAGTTAGTAAGTAGGCATGTACCCATTGTAAGGAAGATAACAGCAATAATGGCTATTTTATTTATTTATTTAACTTCATGAACAAAGAAAATGTGCACATGGCGAACTTAATGCCTAAAGGCATTATCATATTCCAGTCAACCATCAGGCTAAACAGAAATGATTTGGCGAAATTAATAATAAAAATAACGTTGAGAAGTGAATAAAGCATGCAAAACATTCGTATTGAAAACGGATTAGAATACAAATTGAATTATTCTATATCTATACAGGCATCCTCTGGGCAAGCTCTATTTATTATCTATATTTATTTATTTTCATACCATCTATTCGAAAAGTGACGTTTTGCTCCTCAATAACAGGGAGCAAAGTAAGTCTTTTCCGATAGGATTTAAATAAGTGCGAATAAAAGTGTTTTGAATTTGGAATTAAAAATATCCCTCAAAATTCTTAGCCAAAGAGATTAACAAAATAAGTTTGCATCTAAGGTTGGCGCCACTGTAGCTAAAGTACTATAACAGAACATTAGTTCCATTTTGGCTGACAAGGCTGAATGGCGTTCGATGGTTATGCCACACTGTCAGAAAAATTGCTGTGGCAATGCGCGCGCTTTCATACTTAGTTTTCACAATTCACATTTTATTTTACGTATTTGTTTGTGTATTTTATATTTTAAAATGAATTCAAGTAGCAGTGACTGCAGTGATAGTTAAACACCGGAAAATATTTAAAAAAGAAGCAAACAATGTCATAAACAATTTTTCTCATAGAGAGGTATGAAAAGCAGAGTGTATCATTCGGTCGCAAAAATATTTTTACCTTGGGCTACGTACTTTAAGCCCCTCACTTCGTTCATGATTCTACATAGAGTCATTCACTATGTTCATTATTTAGAAAAAGTCCCTCGCCGTAAAAATATAGTTTTGCTCCCTTATGACACAATCTACTATTACTTAATTTTAGGGAGACCTACAGCTATAATAATAATAATGAGCAATTAATTTAAACATCAGGAAGCCAATTAATTGGTTGACCTCTCTATTGTACACGGCTGTATACAAAACAAAGTTCATGATAGACTGGCCGTTACCTCCTTGGCTCTTGCGCCGGTCAGGGCGTGTATGGTGGGCGTTTGCCCTCCCGCGCCCTTCACCAGCGTCACGCAGAATTCCTCGATGAACCCCGCGGACGGCACGTGGGTTCCGCAACAGAGTTCCCTAGGAAAAAACTCTAGAGTAAAAAACCGCCTTCAACTAATAGTTCGACAAAATATCATCGACGTATACAATTTTTACTTTTGTTGTTTTTTTTAAAACCGCTCGACCGATTTCGATAATATTTTCATAATTTTCAAAGTAATAAAAGCGTAACGTACATAAAAGAAAACAGTCGAATTGAGAACCCCCTCCTTTTTTGAAGTCGGTTGAAAATAGCTAGTTATTGGAACTTCGTTCGATTGGCGTGTAAACGTACCTTAATGTATACAGGGTTACTGGTTACTGGTAATGTCTAGGACCCATTAAGGTGTGGTACTTGTGGTAGAAGAAAATATTTGCACTAACTTTACTTCTAGGTATAGTGGGCAGAAGCGAACTAAATTAACAGTAACTCTGTATATAAGGTATAAAGAACAAAGATATTAAAACCATTAACTAAATAAATCTTTGCAATTGGTAAAAAACTCATCTACTATATAAAAATAAGTCGGGTTTTCCTTCCTGACGCTATAACTCCAGAACGCACAAACCGATTTCTACGGTTTTGCATTCGTTGGAAAGGTCTCGGGCTCCGTGAGGTTTATAGCAAAGAAAATTCAGGAAAAATTTCAACCGAAAAGCTGGAAAATCTTATAAGCATTGCACCCGTGCGAAGCCGGAGCGGGTCGCTAGTGGCCTATAAAATTAATAAATGTTGAGTTACATGGCTATGTTCCTTCCTTCAAAAAAGACCTACTTTATGGGACACTAAATAGCAACATTGTTTATACTTCAACAAGTACAGTACGGCCGTTTGAACATGGCAGCTCTGAAGTTCGCAAATGGCTGCGCAATAACATTTTGTAACGACCGTTGAGCGATATGCGGCTGTTTGAGAAGGCGGAGCCTATGTTCGGAGCAGCCAACTTAACACGGCAGTACTGTACCAATGTAGTCGCACCTGGAAGGCAGTGGCGGCGTCGCGTCGATGAGGCGCAGCCCCCGCTCGGGGTAGGTCTCTCCGGGCACCGAGAGCACCCCGGCCTCCGCCCCCAGCGACACGCTGTCTAGCACGCGGGTCGACACCACCGCGTCACATTTTATTGATTCCCTTAAAAGATCAGTGATAGCCTTAGCCCCTTTTCAAACGTGCGGGCGTCGAAGTATATGGCCATGTACGTTCGCTTTCATACGTACCGACGGGCCACCGGGCAATCGGCCATACATTTCGCCTCCGGGTAGCCGGCGCCGGAGCCTGCTTCACATGATGAAAATCAGTGAGGCTCGGGTTTGAATCCTTCCTCCTCAAATCCTCGTTTTTCAAAAGTTACGTACATATTTATCAATAGCTCGACGGTGAAGAAAGACATCGTGAGGAAACCCGCAGGTCCCAGAATTAATTCTGAGACATGTGGAAACAGACCCGGTCCGGCGATGGGCCACCTATCACGGATAGGGGTGCAAAGAATATCTCGTGAAAAGTGGGTATATCCAGAAATGGAATACCTCTGCCTACACCCTCGGGGATATAAGGCGTGAAATTATTTATTTTAATATACTAGCAGCTCTTGCGGTTAAATTTCAAACGAGCCATTAAAACAGGTGGTTTTAATAGCTACCTGGTAGTTAACCCGTGTCTACTAACTGTCATTATCAAAATATCAGCAGCTATTACTCACCTAACTAACTCCTGAGCATCCAACATCACCTTCTGCGACAACTTTTCACCGTAAACTGTCAAATTTAAACACAGTCCTTTGTCTGTTACACTTGAACCTATTTGACACACAACACTGTTCGGAAGCACTTTTCTTACGGCTGCGTTTAACAAGTGAATCCCTGTGTGATTCCTCATAATGTTCAGTCTTTTCTCACTATCTATTTCTATTTTCACTTCACTGTCACGTTTCACGTAGTCATTGTCACCAGAGTCGTTTAAACTAAAGCTACCTTTGTGAAACACAAAGTCTCTTATTTTGAACACAGTCTCAACATTAAAACTAACATTTTCTTTTACCCGTATTGTACCACTGTCTGCCATTTGGCCACCTTCTTCGCAGTAGAAATTTGTGTCTTCTGTAACTAGGTAATAGCATCTATTTTCGCATGGATCTAGGCAGTCTATCCAATCGATGTTTTCGTTTAGAATTGCTACTATTTTAGTTTTTAGGGGTTCAAAATTTATTTCATTATTGACTACTTTATAGTTGTATTTGGGCTGATCATTTGTTGATGTGACACCATTTTTTAACATTTCTTCTATGCTTTTATCGAATAAAATTCCCTTATTGGAGCTTTGCTCTTTGAAGGCGGTCTTATGTCTGGCCTTGTGCTGCGACAGAAGTTTCCAGAACTCCTTCTTGTCTATTTCTAAGTTGTTTAGTTTCGCTATCCTCTGGATTAAGTCTTCTTGGAGCCCGTGGGTGTCGTACAATTTGAACACCAATTCGCCTGGTATTACGTTTGAGTTTTGTTTGGACATTGTCTGTGAAAAAGAAATGGAGGGAATAAGAAGGTATTTGAATACAAGAAGTTTTTATAGTATGACGACTGTCTCATCCTAGATTCAATAGGGTTGTGTCCTACCTAGTCAAATCAGTTACTTTTTACGATCTGTCAAAACGAAATTTTACTATGGAAAATGTACTGAAATAGCAAACCGTGACGTCATAGTTTGTAGTACTCAATTGCAGCACTTTTTTTGATTGATTTATTATTTTTAAATTTGCTATAATTGTAAATTGAAAATCGAAATACATATTTTGAGGTGTTTTGGGATAATCTTTTTAATGTATGACTACTCGCTATTTAATTTCGATGCTGTCAACTACCCAATTCCCACAAAAATTAAATTCTCAGGAAAAACCAAATAAGTGTCCTCCTGTGTCTTTTATAAAATTACCTAAACACTACACAATTGTATATTTGATACTACTGAGCGCCCAGCGGGGTTCATCATCATCATCATCAGCCTACATTTGTCCACTGCTGGACATAGGCCCCTAATGAGCGCCATAGAGCCCTGTCTTCGGCTCGACACATCCAGCATCTGCCTGCAGCCTTTAGAGCGTCATCCCATCTGGCCGGAGGGCGTCCTACACTACGTTTACCGAGTCACGGTCTCCACTCCAGAACACGAACATGGAGAAGGATAGGCTAACTTAAAATTAGGAAATAGCTAGTAATGTAACTCAGTTATGTCCACTGTCTACCTAATATTACTCTGAACTGATAAACAGCAAAATATACCTCTTTAAACTCCTTGTACCCCGCTGCAAATCCTGGCAACTCGACATCGCTGAAGGCTTCCACTTCAGGGTGACACTTGGCCAAGTCTTTCCACTTCTTCTTGAGGCCGTTCCTCATCCGGGAGTATGCGTCCAGTTCCTGGCTGATCACCAGCTTGGCGTCCTTCTCCTTGGAGACCAGTTCGGGGTAAGTGGTTCCAAGGGACGCTGCGACCTCGTCGTACAGGTGGATGAGCAGTTGCGGGTTATGGAAGACATCGGACGAGATTTTGAAGGATTTCCGCATTATTTGCTTTAGGTTTAGGCTGGAAATAAACAATGTTTAAGTTTTTTTTGGCTTGCATAAAGTTTTTATCATTAAGTCTTCATCGAATACTCTACTGTTGATTAGGCATTCAAGTAAGAAGAAAATAGACAGTTTTTTTATTTATCTAGAAATTTTATCAAGATCGTTTCAGCGTTTAGGGGTACATAAACAGAAATTCTCTTTATTTTTATAATAATGCCAAGTTATTAACAATAGAAATTAAATCATAATAAGTTCTACAAAATTTTTACAGTCAAAACCTGTCTCAAATATGTGCTTACTACAAAACGAAGTCGCTTCCCGCTGTATGCTTAGGTCTTAAAAACAACGTATTATGTATTTTGATGCGTTTTTTTTAGTAGATAGAGTGATTAAAGAGGAAGGTTTTAGTATCATCATTGCACCCTTGCGAAGCCGGAGGTCGCTAGTATTATTACAAACAGAAGGTGCTGACCTGGTGGCGGGGAATGCCCCGTCGGCGAGGCAGACGGCCACCATCCGCGCGTGGTCGGCCAGTCGCCGGTAGAGGGCGTCCAGCTCGGCCTGCGCGTGCGCACCGTACCGGCCCGAGTATGGGGACACGCCAAGGCTGTTCTGCAACCAACCATGGAGCGATAAGGAGATCTATATTTTTTTTATAAGAGGAAAGGGGGCAAACGAGCAGACGGGTCACCTGATGGTAAGTGACTACCGTCGCCCATGGACACCTGCAACTCAAGAGTCACAACTGCGTTACCGGCCTTTGAGGTGGGAGTAGGGGGAGGGGAGGGGAGGGGGAGGGGGGATTGGGGCCTCCGGTTACCTCACTCACGACGAAACGCAATGCATTGCTTTACGCTGGTTTTCTGTAAGGCCGTGGTATCACTCCGCAAATCGCAAAATGCTATAGTTTAGAGAATAAACATTCCCTAGAAATCGCTAATTTTCAAGCCGCAAGCGTCGTGAAGCTATAGGCATCGTATAAATATCAGTTTTCACTATTTACAAAATTTGGGCATTAATTTTGAAATCACGGACACATGGAGTACGTACACGCAATACTGCCTACGGTCTGTGCGGAGACACCTACATTCTATGGGAATAATTTCGAATCATCTTGTTAAAAGCAAACAAACTACATGCATCAGATAACATTAGACCTTATTTGTAGGTATTTAAGGACGAATTTAGCTTGTAGAAAGTATACTTGAGTAAGTGACATATCTATACATAAAATAAAACTGTGACGAGGCAGTGTCTGTACATTAAATGTTTTTTGAAAATATCGAAAATTTTATGAGATTTCTGTCTGTCTGTGTGAACACGCATTACGCAAAAACTACTTGACTGATTTTGATTAAATTTTGTGCGGAGATAACTGAATAACTTGGTCAAAATTTAGGGTACTATTTACTACAGGAAAATATCTAACAGCGATAGCCCTCATTTTGTAGCTGTCAAGAAATTGGTTGGCATCTGATATTTTTTTTGAACCCTTGTCATTTCTGAATTACCCCCTACCTGCTCGATGCTGCGCAGGAGTGGCCTGAACAGGTCGGTCTCGTAGTCGCAAGGGACGCCCTGCAGGAGCGCCGTCACGCGCTCCAGGCCCATGCCGGTGTCCACGTGCTGCCGCCCTAGGGGAGACACTTTGCCGTTTTCTTCTCTGAAAACAATTCATCATCATCATCACCAACCTGTAACAACCCACTGCTGGGCCAAGGATCTTTCTTATGAAGTATGGGCTATAACAAGTCACCGATACGCGCCAGCAATTTCTGGGTTCAGCAAAAATACGGCGAGGTGAAATATGAAAATATTATTGTTTGGTGTACTTATGCGTGAAACGTTATTCCATGTGTCTTGTTTTTGGTTGTTGTGTTAGTGGTTATGCACTGAATAAATTCTCATTTTCCTGTATATAGAACACACTTTTTACCACATCGTGTCACCAACATATGGAATGCTCTCCCAGAAACAGTGATAAGTGCCCCATCAGTGAACTGTTTTAAAAATAGACTTGATAAACATTTTAAACAATGAACACAAGTGCAGTGATATACACGCATCAGCTCAAGAGCTGCTAGTGTATTCGTTAGATAATAATAATATTTCCGGTTTTGACTCATATTATGTGGCTAGCATCCGTGTAAGTGTGTAGTGAAAGGGAAATTGGATAAAATGCGAGGGATGGACATTTTTATGGGAGCGATTTAGAAAGTGTTGAAGACACTGAATTTTTGTGCATGGTCTCTGAAGCAGAGCCGAGAGACCTCTTAAGCCAATAAAATGAGACACAATTAATTTTTAATTGTTCTGTCGCGCACAGGAACCGCACCGTGCTTGACTGATTGTATAAAATAAAGACTTGTTTTTTTTATACCTATTCGTTTAGCAAAATTACTTGACATGGGCAAAATGCAAAATTTCGGGCCAAAATATCTCAAAAAAAATCAACATGCATCTACCTGTTGCACTGTATAAACACGATGTTCCATATCTCCGTGAGCGAGCCGTCGGGGTTGACGTAGTGTATCTCGGTGCACGGCCCGCAAGGCCCCGTCGGGCCCATCTCCCAGAAGTTGTCAGCCGCACCCAGAGCCTTGAGCCGGCCAGGCTGTACGCTGCCCAATCGTATTTTATATTAAGAAAGTGGTATAATGACCATTGACCAGTAATATCTATATTTATATCCAGCAGAGTTCCGCGGTTTCACCCGCGTCGGTCCCACTCCCATGGGAATAAGGGAATAAAATATAGCCTATGTGGCTCATTCGAACATAAGCTTCACTGAGAATCTGACTCTTTAACGATAAGCATCGATAGCTATTTATAGACCTAAATGTGTATGTAAAATAAATGCAAAATTCTACCCAATATCTTTCCAAATATCCCTGCACTCTCTGTCTTCGTGGAGGCCAAGAACCACATCTCCTGAGAAGTAAGTCACCACTAGGTCTTCGGGTTTCAGACGGTAAGGACCTAGTAGAAGGTCCCAAGCCATCTGACAAGCCTCTTTCTGAAATTTATTAATCATTATATTGATATGAGTTAAGAATCAAAGTGTAATTACATTTTTGGCAGAATTATATCAAACTTTATCGTCCTTATAAGAAAAAGGGAGATATCGTTAAACAGTCTAAAACAGATATTGTTCAACTTTTTGATTATGGCTTTTCCATTATTGACAATGATTCTGCCAATGTCAAGTACCATAGAAGATAATATCACCATAGATTCTCTTGATCGGTCAAAGGATTTAGCTATTTTTGTTATTTCATGTTCATAAGTATATTTATCACTTGTTTAGAACCCATTGTACAGGACCTCTCTAGTTTTGGACTAAAACAGATGAACTGTGTCACAGAATTTCTTGACTTAGGTAAAGCAACCATTTATAGGCATATAATACAACATGTAACAGAATAAGCGCAATTCCTGAAATTAGTTTGTTCAGTATCGACTACTTATTCGTTTTCAGCTATTTTTAACATGTGTTAAATATAAAAAAAATTGAATTATCATAGCTGAATTTAGTGCTTTCTATGGAAATCGTGCTATTATTATTCGATATGTAAGAAAATTGATTAGACATAACTAAAGTTCGATTGCATCATATTTTTTTTATAATAATTATACTAATAGGAGTGTATGAGGAATTGCGCTTTTTCTGTTACGCATTGTATATTCTATTAAACTCTACTGCTTGCCTAACAGTTTTATATGTATAGAAGAATTTCTTTTTTTAAACTTGGGTAGGTACCTTATAGTAATCTCCAAAAGACCAGTTGCCAAGCATCTCGAAGAATGTGTGGTGGTGTCCGTCTGTCCCAACTACATCCAAGTCGTTGTGCTTGCCGCCCACACGAATACACTTTTGGGAATTCACGGCCCGTGGGCATGGGGGGTCAACTCTCCCCAAGAATACACCTTTGAACTGCAAAGTGATTATCAAATGTAACATTTTAAGTTTTATTCACGAATCCCTCTTTGATTACAACAAATTTCTATTGTTTGAGTCTCTAAATTGTGGTAAAGTTATTATGTTATGAGAGTTAAAATGTAACCAGTGGAATATCACCCTTAGTCCAGCAGTTGAGGCCGTCTGTGCCTTGATAAGCTTCTCTTTATATACAGATTTATATTAGGCAGTTATAAACACAAACACAAGTGCAATAGTATACACGTATCAGCACTATAAGTGCTGCTAGTGTATTAATAATTACATTTGGATCATTGCATTCAATAACGGGCTAAGGAGATAAATAGAATAAGTGAGTTACAGTCACATTCTAAATATGTTTATTGCCAAAACAAGGTCATTACCTGATTCATACCGGCATTGACGAAGGGCACGGTAGGGTCACAAAGGGGGACCACAGAGCTGGATTTCACATGTTTGTGTCCGTGATTCTGCACGAAATACTCTATAAAGGTACTCCTTATGTAGCTGCTGGAAGACTTCGAGCGTCTCCACGATCGCTGATGGAGACATTTGCGAGAAACCGGTAATCGGAACATTGTTGGTTCGCCGAAATGTTGTGGTTTCAAAATGTTTGTTTGCCCCTTGTTTTTGGGTACGTCACTGGAGGAGTATTAGTTGTTTCTTCAGTAATCGTTAATTCAATATTTTTCTATTTTCCCTCGTTTTGCTTGCGAAATACCTAATGAAATAATATCTGTCGAACGAACCTCAAATCACCCGTCTCAAAGACGAAAAACTCAAACTGTGAAACTGTCACGTAACGTAAATGTCAGTTTCACTTTCAACTGTCATTTGTGGTCCATTATTGTCAAAAAATATAAATGTTTTTTTTTTTGTGGCGTTTAATATAAATGGTTTCTCCCATCAAACGCTTGGTGCGGTCGAAATTGCACTTTCTGCGCTCGTGTGCGCTATATTCATGCAAACAACTGTTCAAATTGCGCTGTGGTACGCTGACATGAGCATTGTGACTTCATCGATGACGTCATCGATTGGTGCGAACAGTGCCAACACCGAGGAGGTAGTGCAAATGTGCAATGTCTCCGGAACTGTCAAACAGTTGTCAAACTTCAATGTGCATGGTGTTTTTTCGTTTTTTGATTGTTCTGTTTTTTCCCGCCCCGCGAACTTTTACTTTTTGATTATGTATTAATTAAAATTAGGTATGTCGTCCGTCATTGATATTAACAGAAGTACATTGCAAAGCTTCGGGGGATTCTATATGACTGAATATCAACGAGTAGCAATTGGTTTGTACTAACATTTAAAATACCTATTAGAATGTAAAAAACTACTTTATTTGAAAACTACATAACAATATTTTAATATTAAAAGAACTGTCACTTTTGACAAACAAAAATCTGTTCATAACAATCGTAATCATTATGAACAGTCGTGTCGCTCACGAACGTATTTACCATTTGCACAAAACGGACCGCACTAGCTATGAAACGAAAATGCTCCTACTACTCGGATACACCACAGGCACAATCTTGTCTTACTAACTAAAATAAGGTAAATTATGTAAAAACCTAATATACTTTAGTCAAACAAACAAAAACCTATGTGTATTCAATTTGAACAAAATTAAGGTTAATTGAGAATGATAAATAAAATCCAAGACTTCTTGACCAATGCCTCAACTATCTGCGTGTATCGGTTTCCTTGATGTCAACAAATGTCAAATAGTGCGATTCTTATTCGAAAAATATAATCAAAAATAATTAGTAAAATATGTAATTTGTTACATATCGCATACGTGTATCGTTGCGAGTGGCTTCAATTATTTTTATTAAACTATTTCAATGCCATGAACTAAACATTTGCCGGTGAAATAGAATTTGGTTTTATCATCTTTAGGACACGTAAGTCATTGATTTTTGGTCGAATTTGTGATTATAAAATGAACCGGTTAGAATTTTACGTCTTGTGCGTGTGCGTCGTGTTGTCGGCGGCCGAATTGTTGGGCCCTGACGCCCGGAAGGACCCCGATAAGACAGACGACGATGATGAAGGCACGGAACCCTTGGACACGAATGCTAAACTGGACTCGGAGTATGTCAAGGAGTTCGCTGATGCTGTCAACAAGGAGATGATGACACTCCAGGAGTACGCGGAAGCGATGAAGAAGACCAAGGGCATGCCCATGGATGAGGAAGGTGCCAAAGGTACTGTTTATCTATATGATTCTGACTTGAATACTCTCTTGGAATGTGAACTATTTAACATATATAAACATAATAAAAAAACAATATACCTAAGTCTATTTGTTTATAAAAATTATCTTCACAACTGAAGAGGCATAGGGAACACTATCACATAGAAGACTTGTCTCTGATCGTTTTACCAGCACTGAGTGAAAGACACCCCCCAAAGGGGAAAAAAACTCGGTACAAAAGCCTTGGCAGATCATGGACTGGATATCAGACAAACAAGTGGCTTATTGTTTTCGAACAGATTGTTACGAAGTCTCAGCTTCGTATGCCATATAGTATAACAGCAAATAATCAAATTGTTATAACAGCAAAGAATTTCACAAGTTTCTTCTAAGAATACAAAATACACAAGGGTTTGCAACTTGTTGGTGGAATTGGGAACTGTGAACTGCTGTTTACATTTAGCCAATCGTCATAGATGAGTTTAGAGTGCCTTGTTATTAGACTATTGACTTTTCTAAGTGTAATTTTCAATTACCTACAGAAATAAATACATTTACAGCATGGCCGTTTTAACTTGACAACTCTGAAGTTGCGCAAATGGCTGCGCAGTAACATTTTTTAGCGACCATATGGCGGTAGGAGGGGGATTTGCGCAGGCGAAGCCTATGTTCAGAGAAGCCAAGTTAAAACGGCCGTACTGTACATTTTTTTTTATTTTACTAGCTAGTCAGGTAACATTCATGTGAGAGATTATATGTAAGAACTTATGTTTTTATCTTGCACCTGCAGGGATGGGCTGGTTGTACGTAAATAAAATATATACTACGATGGAAATATACAAATTTTTTACTGTCATACGCAGATGCAATGTCAGAGAGACATCTGGAGCAGATGGAGTACACCCTGAAAATGCTGAGGCGAAGCCTGATGCGGCAATCAGACCCCAGTTGGATCCGCAACTCAAAGGTTGGAGATGCGCCTGAGAACGACTTCGAGGAGGAGGTAAATTCGCTTTCAACATTTTAGCCTGAAATAGGTGATAGAATGAGTATGTAAAAGGGGAGATGATTTGAATGGAGATTGCAGAGACACAGCTTGGATGAAATAGAACTGAAAAACAAAGGAGTATTGTATTTGATAAAAAAAAAAACAGTTTTCTCCAACCGTATTCCCATTATACATTTTTGGAAGCTTGTAAATAGCCCTGTTTCTGTTATGTACTAACACAGCTTGTAAGTGTTGGTACTGCTTAAAAGATTTCGCTATTGGTTGCTTGGATAAATAAACATTGTTAATATTATTTATTACTTCCGATTTACAGAGTTTGTTATATGTGTAGGTGATTTTTCTAGTTTATGGTTTGTTAGTAAAATATAATATTTTTGTTCTCATTGTACATGTAATTGCTAATGTAACAAATTAAATAATAATGATTTGTCTGTATTAACAGCATTCAGAGGAGAACCCACAGGAAATTCTGGATAGCTTGCCGCCACTGGCCGAAGAACAGGAACCGGAGTTGTCTCCAGAGCTGAAAGAAGGTATGTTTCTATGTTATATAGATAGATTAAATGTCTACTTGTATCTTCTTAACGAAAAAGCAAACAATCTACACTAATATTATACCTACCTTCATCTGTTTATCTCAGTTACATCCATTCTAATTTTGTCTGGAAGAAATCGCTAAAAGCGATAAGACTGCCCATTGTAATTTTTTGTATCACTGTGTCACTTGTTGCATATTTTTATTGGTGTACAATAAAGAGTTGTTACTTACTCACTTACTTATTATAAAGAGGAAAGATTTGTAAGTTTGTTACGAATAAACTCAAAAACTATGGGACTGATTTTAAAAATTCTTTCACAACAGTTAGTAATTAAATATACAGTATCATATCTGCTCTTTAGAAAGATTTATAGTTCTGCTGTAGGCTGTCAGGGGTTGATGATTATGTGCATGAACATGTCTGTTAGTTTCCTCTCTGGTTACATAAATTAGTTGAGTTCCCATAGCACGGTATCTGCCCATATCATTATGTAAATTGTATCTCACAATTTATTTACACTCATTACGAAGAGAATTCCAACGGTGCAGCCGGTGCAATGGTGTAACAATATAGACGACTATATAAATGACAATGATGCTTGGAACAGATTTCCTCCATTCCAGCGCAATACGATAGCAAAAAACAAACGAAATTATGTAACCCAATTTAGTATCAAGGAACAATAGATTAAAGAATATTGTGATGAGGAGTTTCTTGCCCCGCTTCTTCTCCTCAACCATACATGCTGAAGCGGTGGAGTTGAAATGACGTTCAATAAGTGGACTTGTAAGTTCCTATTTTGAATAAAACATTTTGACTTTGTTAATTTTTTTCCTTATCAGCCAAAGAGCTGTACGATGAAGCGACAGCGAAACTTAACCGGCGCTCCGCGGACCTCCGAGGCGCCATTCTGCAGGTGAAGCAGGCGGCCGAGATGGGCTACGTGCCGGCTCAGATCAAGCTGGCTTGGTCGCACGTGTTCGGGGAAGGCGTCGAGCTGGACGTCGAGAAGGCTCACGTCATCTTCCAGAAGCTGGCCGATGAGGGCGTCGCCGATGCACAAGCTGTGAGTTTTTTATATATTAAACTAGCAGCGCCCCGCGGTTTCACCCGCGTAGTTCCCATTCCCGTTCCCGCGTAGTTCCCGTTCCCGTGGGAATATCGGAATAAAAAGTATTCTATGTCCGTCTCCTGGTTTTAAGCTACCTCCCCACCAACATTCAGCCAAATCGGTTCAGCCGTTCTTGAGTTATAAATAGTGTAACAAACACGACTTTCTTTTATATATATATATAATAATATATATATATATAGAAGATAGATATTCAATATATATCACCTATTCAATACATAGTATAAATCAAAGTCGCTTCTAGCTGTCTATCTGTCCCTGTATGCTTAGATCTTTAAAATTAATCAACGGATTTTGATGCGTTTTTTTTTAATAGATAGAGTGATTCAAGAGGAAGGTCTTAGTATTAGCATTGCACCCGTGCGAAGCCGGGGCGGGTCGCTAGTACTATATATCTTTACAACTCTAGGGTATGGGATTCCTGTACGCCACCGGCATCGGCGTCCCAGTCTCCCAGGCGAAGGCCCTGGTGTACTACACGATGGGAGCTGCGGGGGACAGCGACTTCGCGCAGATGGCCCTGGCCTACAGGCACTGGGCCGGGGTCACTGTACCCGCCTCCTGTCCCAAGGCCATGGATCTATACATGAAGGTCGCTGCTAAAGGTGAGCTTTATTTATAGCAATTAAAGATGAAGTTAGTCTGTGATTAAAAATAAATTCGAAAATGTTAATGAAAATCACAAAGGACTTTAGCGGGCTTAAATGAAAAATGAGCATAATACAAATGTTCATGGCGTTTAATTAAACACCTATCACTACATAACATAAAACTAAGTCGCTTCCCGTCTGTCTGTCCCTATGTATGCTGAATACATTATATATTAGTATGTAATTTGAAAAATAAAACCTACTTATGTCCTCCAAAAAAAAAGATACATTTACTCTATGTTTATCCCAAAATGTTAAAAAAAATATATGTCCACGGACGGGCCGCTAGTATCCTAAAAATATTTACAATTATATAAAATGAAAATTTACAGTATATAGCCTATACATAGGCTTTATTTTATACCAGTATTCCCAAGAGAAGAAACCGCTACAGTACGGCTAGTATTAAACATACAAACGGGCGGGTCGCTAGTCTAATAAATATAACCACGCTAACGTGAGCTGGGGGTGTGCAGTGGCGGCGCAGGTCTCCCTGAGCGGGGGTCCGGCCATCCAGCGAGTGCGACTGGTGGACGAGGCCGAGGGTGGTGCTTCGGGAGGTGCGCTCGACACGGACCTCATCGAGTACTACCAGCTGCTCGCTGAGAAGGGCGATGTGCAGGCGCAGGTAAATGTTGTAAAGGGACCGAAACGACAGTTCAGTCTTAAAGGTAGTGTTGTTTAACGGGCACAGGGCAAATAGTTACCACCAAATATTGAACTCTATGTAATTGAAATAAGATTCAAAACCAATGAAAAATTGAAACTGCCTATGCCCGTTAAAGGGTTAGGAAAGTGGGGTGGGGTAGTTTTTTGACGTGATTACGTCTTATCAATCGATGAACGATTGTCACGTTCCGCCTGAGTCGAGTGTGCAAGCTAGAGCGCGGAACAAGCAATAGAGAGGCACGATCGGCCTGTGACGCATCTATCTCTCTTCCACTCCGGTATTCAATTTTTCAACAATGTTTGATACATGACGTCATCACGTCAAATTATCGTCCGTAAACCGACTTTACCAGTTTTATTAAAGTTTCGTACCCGAACTGTGCCAATGAGATCCTAATACTAAGCCTCCGCTGTCCGTTTGTCGGTCTTGTTTGTCAGTGAGCTGTATCTCATGAACTATAATAGAATTTTGCTTGACGGTGAAGGAAAACATCGTGAGGAAACCCGCAGGTCTCAGAATTAATTCTGAGACATGTGTAAACAAACCCGGTCCGGCGATGGGCTCACCACCTATCACGTTTATGGGTCCAATGTATCTCGTGAAATGTGGGTATATCCAGTAATGGAATACCTCTGCCTACCCCCTCGGGGATAAAAAAGGCGTGAGATTATATTATTATTATTATATAATAGAATTTTCACATAATGTGTATTTCTTTCCGTTATAACAACAATAAAAAATAAAAAAGACCTTGAAAAGGGTACATACAAGAAACAAGTTTTTTTATTTGTATTATGGTACGGAACCCTTTTTTCTTTTAGGGCAAAAGCAGAATACCAGTGTTTTGGTCACCCGAGCAAAACAATTAAACTGGGGTTTTATCCCTTTTCTGCTGCGGCTGTACACATGCATATAACTTCTTGGTTCAGCAGTTTTCAATGTTTTTTGATAATGGGGTAGTGTCCTGCCTAGTCAAATCAGTTACTATTTATGATCTGTCAAAACTAAATTTTGCTATGGAAAATGTACTGAAATAGCAAGGTGTGACGTCATAGTTTCTAGTACTCAATTGGAGCACTTTTAATGATTGTTTTATTATTTTTAAATTTGCTAAAACTGTAAAGTGAAAACAGAAATACATGTTGAAAGGTGTTTTGGGATAATCTTTTTAATGAATGACTACTCGCAATTTAATTTCGATGCTGTAAACTACCCAGTTGCCATATGTATTATTTGTCTTATTTTTTGTTTCGTTTTATATACCTTGTTTGTGTTAATAAACTATCTTACATTGTTATTGCTTTATATGTGTGTATCTGTGGCAAAAACAAACTAAAAATCTCTTTCTTTCTTTACGAGTCCGACTCGCACTTGGCCGGTGTTATATTGAAACGTGTCTCGCAGGTGGGCCTCGGGCAGCTGCACTTCCAGGGCGGGCGTGGCGTGACTCTGGACGTCAACAAGGCATTGCACTACTTCCAACAAGCCGCCAAGACAGGGAATGCAGTCGCTAATGCCTTCCTCGGCAAGGTGAGCCTTCAGACACGGAATCCTACTAACCTACTATATATACAGGCTGACTTTTTTTACCGTCTGGAAAAAGATGTGGTGTGATAGGTAAGTGTAATAGATTCATTTGGCAGTGTTAGTTATTTTTTTTTAATTTTTCTTGCATAAACTAATATACATTACTCAATTGTAGTCAATAATACACACTGAAATATTTGAAATAGTATTTTAAAAAGAAACAGGCTCGTAGCTTTCATTTATGTGCAATCTACCTACAACCGCCAGCTGCGCGTAGTACTGTGCGTAGTTTTCTAGATTTTGTAAATTGCATTAAACATGACTATATTTAACAATGAATCTCGTGTATAACTTCGGCTTTAGATACCTTATACGTTACATTTTTTCCAGATGGTACCTACCTACTAATTAAAAAAAATCAATTTTAACGACCAAAACTTATCATTTTTACTATAAAACAACGTAATGAAAATTACAGAGAATTAGTTAGGCTTAAATCATGTGAATGGTCTGGTTCTATGCAAAGTGAGAGGCCGGAGGGAGGTGGGGCCGCTTTTTATAGGCGTCGTGATCTTCCCTCTCCTGGTATTTTCTTCTACATAAACGCGAAAGTTTGTAACTATGGATGTATGGATGTATTTATGCCCGTATGCCCACGGGAACGGGAAGAACGCGGGTGAAACCAGTAGGATACTATATGTCATCATCATCATCAGCCTATAGCAGTCCACTGCTTTACATAGGCCTCCCCAATTGCACGCCATTCAGCTCGAAGTCAAAAATAATTTATTTCTGTCAATAGTCTATAATAACAAGGCACTCTAAACTCGTCAGTGAAGATTGGCTAAATGTAAACAGTAGCCCATCTCCAGGAGTTGCTGGTTCCAAATGCAGTACCCCGAGAAGAGCCAGCAAGAAACTGAAGGGCGGCTCTTTTTAATCTCATGTCTTACTAACTTTTTGGAAGATATAAATTCCAGTGAAATTGTAAACCTCTCACCTACCGAGGGTCATTAGTATAGTATGGACCTACCTACATTTTTGCGACATCGCTTAATGTAGCTGGTTATTGACCGGTTGGATGTGTTGATGTTACAGATATACTTGGAAGGCGGTGACGGTATCAAGGCTGACAACGAGACTGCTCTCAGATACTTCAAGAAGGCAGCGGATATGAACAATCCCGTAGGACAGAGCGGCCTTGGAATTATGTACTTGCAGGTATTAGAATATATACTTAAAAAAATACTATAACAGTACCTACCTCTGTCGAAACTCACTATGTTATTTTAGCTGTAAGTTTTCCTAAAAATAAATAAATGAATAATTTAGAAAATTACGCACGCCTATTATCCCCGAGGGGGTTGGCAGAGGTATTAAATATCTGGATATACCCACTTTTAACGAGATATTCCGACCCTAAACGTGAACGTCGATCGCCGGACCTGGAGTGCGATTTTTGAATCTCACTGGTGAAGTGGTGATATCAAAATCACCGGTGATTAAAATTATCACCGATGATTTTTATGTCACCATTTTCCTAAAGCCGTATTTTTGAAAGTCACACGATGTTTTCAATAAATCGTCGCAATCACAAAATATCACAATCGAGCCCCGCTGCTAATTCTTCCGAAAAACATACTTTGTCACTTTTGGCAGATGTCACTTGCTACGTCAACTGTCAAAAACAATCGCATGGTGATTTCAATTACGAGTGGGTAGGGGCGATCGTAAATCGATATCATAGGTATGACAAATGTAAGTCACCGATGAGTTTCAAAAATACGAACTTTCGGAAATCACTCACATCGGTGAGAATTAGTCACTTGGTGAGATTCAAAAATCGACTCCCGGGTCTGCTACACCTGCCTCAGAATTCATTCTGAGACTTGCGGGTTTCCTCACGAAGTAGCGATATTTTTTAGCAATAAACTTCCGCACTGAATGTGTCGCAATTTTTTATTGTGTCTCAGGGGCGCGGCGTGCCGAAGGACACGAGCGCTGCGTTCAAATATTTCACGATGGCCGCCAACCAGGGCTGGGTGGAAGGGCAACTGCATCTCGGGTTCATGTACTTCGGTGAGCTCTGCCATTTTACTTTCTTTTTATACACATGGTATAATTGGCGTCCCACTGCCATGCTACACATTATTTTTAACATTAAGTAGAACTGCATTCACAGATTTTTAAATGCGCCAGCTTCAACCGGGAATCGAAGCCGACAAATGTGAATGTGAATAAATTCTGGGACCTGTAAGTTTTCTGACGATAATAATAATAATTTCTTTATTCGAATTGGCAAGTTGTTATACAAAAACATTATAAATAACACTGAACCCCAGATTAGGATACCCTGTGTTGTGCGGTTTTCCTTTATCGCCGAGAAGATGATGATGATGATGAAGGTGATGATGATGATGACGAAGGTGATGATGATGATGATGACGAAGGTGATGATGATGATGACGAAGGTGATGATGATGATGACGAAGGTGATGATGATGACGAAGGTGATGATGATGATGACGAAGGTGATGATGATGATGACGAAGTTGATGATGATCTCAGGCGGCATCGGCGTGCGTCGCGACTTCAAGCAGGCGAACAAGTACTTCTCTCTGGCCTCGCAGTCGGGCCACGTGCTGGCTCTCTACCACCTGGCTCAGCTGCACGCGCAGGGCCTCGGCGTGCTGCGATCATGTGCCACCGCCGTAGAGGTACAACACTCACATATAAAAATCAAATCAAATACTTTATTTGCATGCAGTGATAGCCCGGACGGTTAAAGAGCCGGTCGAAAATCAGTGAGGCTCGGGTTCGAATCCTGGCATGTACCAACGAGTTTTTCAAAACTTACGTAAGTAGGAACATATTCATCACTAGCTCGATCGACTGTGAAGGAAAACATTGTGAGGAAACCCGCAGGTCTCAGAATTAATTTTGAGACATGTGTAAATAGACCCGGTCCGGCGATGGGCTCACCACCTATCACGTTTAGGGGTCCAATGTATCTCGTGAAATGTGGGTATATCCAGTAATGGCATACCTCTGCCTACCCCCTCGGGGATGAAAGGCGTGAGGTTTTTATTTTTTATTTGCACGCCTATGTTTAACAAGGTGTTACGGTACATAGTAGCTTTATTCTATGGCACCCTGCAAGGGTGTCGCAAAGACAATCTATGGAGAGAGAGATCACACTACAATATTGTTCTTAATTACACCGGCTGCTTATGTTAAATGATGCGGATTGAAAAATTCTGACTGTTAGGTGGGTCACTAGCGCTGGTACTTCCTTATGTGTGAGGAAAGCCCATACTTCCTCAAAACCTCAAGATTTTTTTTGACGTGACAACGTCTTATAATTCGATGGAGCCGGCTGCATGCACGAAAAAGTATGACGTATGCGGCGTTCCAGTGCAAGCGAGAGCGCGCAACGAGCGACAAAGAGGCACAATCCAAAAAGTATAACGTTGTCACTTTCAACTATCGTCAGTAAACCGACTTTACAGTCAACCGATTTTTTTTTCAATAATTCGGCCACTCACCGACAGATGGTGACACTGGCAGTCTGGCACTAATGATTATTTATTTATTTCCACAGAGTAAAACAAATAAAATTTTAATCAGGTATCGCCAAACTGCATTACAGTTTGTTGGCGAAGGTTTCACGCACTAAAACATATATTATTGTTGACCATGGAAGGACAAAAATACTACTGATGTACCCTTAACTAAAGTTAACAATAAATTTAAAAATTCGCTAAAAAAGCTTTTAATCGATAAATGTTTTTATAATATGAATAATTTTTAATGATGTTGACATTTTGTAATTCTTTTTTAATATTGTATTTGTGATGATAATGAATACTTGAAATTTTGTATTTTCTCTTTCTTATTATTTTTAAAATTTACTATTTAAATTAGATTTAGATTATCTATAAGTTTGTATAGGTCTGAAAAGGCAAAATTCAGCAGAATTGTATTTTCTCCCCCTCCAACTGTTGTACTTACACCTGAATTTATGCACAATTAAGATTATGATTATGATATGAGATATGAAAAGAATAATGTGTTGAGGAGTTTATTGCCCTTCTTCTTCTCCCCAACTATACATACCGAAGCGGTGGAGTCGCAATGACTTTCGATAATAAGTCCCTACATTAAATAAAAACTTTTGACTTTGAATTTGATAACAACGTTAAACTGAATTTAATCAAAGTGTTCTCGCCTCTCAGCTGTTCAAGAACGTGTGTGAGCGCGGGCCGTGGGGCGCTCGTCTGATGCTGGCGCACGCGGCTTGGCGCGCCAGGGATTCTTCCTCCTCGCTGCTGCAGTACCTGGCGTTGGCCGAGAGGGGCGCTGAGGTGGCTCAGACCAACGCCGCTTTCCTCCTAGACAACGGTCAGAATAACAATAATTTTATTCTGGAACTCTGTTACAAAATAAAATACAATAGCCTGAACCAATACTTACTTACAACGAAAATATCACATGTGCCTAAACTAGGGAACCCTGTTTTTCAGGCGAAAAGGGTCTTAAATATTTTGTCAAACAATTACAAATAATCACTTATAAAATATACTATAGGAAACAAAAATAATTTTAATCAGTTAAGAACCATCGGTTCCAATTGGAACCGAGACACAATTAAAAATCCATTGTCTGTGATTCATGGTCTGAGAGTTTAAGATGTGTAAACAATATTATAATCTAAAAGTATTACAACTACTAAGAATGCACTGTATCCGTATGATATAGAATGAAATTAGCGCGATGATATGATCGCACCATGTCGGATGTATAACTGACGATGTTTATTGGAATTAATTTATCTACACTAATATTATAAAGACCAAAGATTTGTATTTTCGTATGTTTGTAACGAATAAACTCAAAAACTAGTGGAACGATTTCTTTTCTTTCACCAATGGAAAGCTACATTTTCAGGGAGTAACATAGGCTATATTCTTTCCCTACATTCCCACGGGAACGGGAACTAGGCGGGTGCACCCGCGGAGCGCTGCTAGTTTAATATACAGTACGCAACAGAATAAGCGCAATTCCTGAAATAAGTTTGTTCAGTAGCGACTGCTTAATCGATTTCAGCTATTTTTAATGTGTTAAATTTTTCCGAAACATATATTTGCATAACTGAGTTTAGGGCTACCTATGGGAACCGTATTATTATTGATTTTTTTTAAGAAATTTGGTTAGAAAAAACTAAAGTACGAATGAATCATATTTTTTTTATATTGATACACTTATAGCGGTGTACGAGGAATTGCGCTTTTTCTGAGACTTCTTGTTGTATATTACGAAGGTTGCTGCAAGTGTATAATGTATACATCGATGCCCGCAGGCGAGGTCCGCATGTTCGGCGAAGCGGAGCGTTATAGACGTGCCCTGCAGTTGTGGGCACGCGCCGCGGCTCAGGGCTGCTCTGCCGCGAGAGTCAAGCTGGGCGACTACCACTACTACGGCCACGGGACGCCTGTGGACCTCGAGGCCGCCGCGCACCACTACAGGTATGCACGCACCACTACAGGTACACACGCACCGCTATAGGTACACACGCACGTACCACCACAGGTACACACGCACGCACCACTACACGTACGCACGCACCACTACAGGTACGCACGCACCACTACAGGTACGCACGCACGCGTCGGTAGATATGGGCTGCTGTTTACATTTAGCCAATCTTCATGGCGTCAAGCCGAAGACAGGGCGCTATGGCGCTCATTAGGGGAGGCCTATGTCCAGCAGTGGAAGAATGTAGGCTGATGATGATGATGATGAATCTTCATGGACGAGTTTAGAGTGCCTTGTTATTAGACTATTAACTTTTCTAAGTGTATTTTCTATACCTGCAGAAAATAAATGATTTTGAATTTGACCCCTCTGGTACACATGCACGCAAACCTACAGGTACACACGCACCTCTATAGGTACAATCGCACGTACTACTACATGTACACACGCACTACTACTGGTACAAGCGCATGCTACTGTAAGTATAAAAATAAAATCACGTCTTTTATTCCCGAGGGGGTAAGAGGTATTCCATTTCTGGAAATACTTACCTTCCACCAATATATTGTAAAATGACAAAAATAAAAAAAACTTTGGACCCCTAAACGTGAAGGGGTGCTGTTACACATGTCTTAGAATAATTCTGGGACCTGCGGGTTCCTTACGATGTTTTCCTTCACCGTCGAGCTAGTGATAAACGTGCAAACGTGGAGCTTGACACATTGGACTTTGTAACGTTCTTATCACAATAGCCTTAAAGGTCAGACTCGCACTTCAAGTGTAAAGCTTCACGTGCTCTTGTCTGTACCAGGATTCGAACCCGATCCTCACGAATGACAAAGAGCCCGCCTTTCACCACCGAACCTTTCTGCATATCGCCAGGATCGCATCCGAGCAGCTCCACAACGCTCAGGCGACGTTCAACTTGGGCTACATGCACGAGAGAGGCCTTGGGCTAGCTCTAGACCTGCACCTGGCCAAACGCTGCTACGACCTGGCCGCGGACACTTCTCCAGACGCGAGGTTGCCAGCTGCCTTAGCCCTGGCCAGGCTCAACGCCGTCACAGCCATCGACCAGATCCTCGACGTGAGTGGACTCTTGTTTACGGCTGGTTCCCGTGGGAATACGGGATGAAAATATAGCCTATTTTACACAATTTCAGTGGACTAAAATAATGTTTTGTTCACAATAAATAAGAAATATGATTGCCAAAATAAAGAATAATTTCGAGTTGATTTTCGTTTCTCAGTACAAAATGTATGAAAAAAGTTTTTGGCGATTTCTGTCATTTCTAGTACTCATACCTTAAATGGTCCCATCGAGTCTTTTCATCCCCACACGAAATAGGATAGATTGGCATAAAAATATATATATATTTGTGTTTAAGCATTTTTTTCGCTGACTGCACATTTTCTCTCAAATCTGTGAATGCAGTTCATAATATCTTAAAAAGTTAGAGATGGTCTCCTAGGAACGTTTTCCTGTAACTATAACGATTAAGGTGCCTGCCCTTACTGACCCGTCTTAAAAATCCACCCTGTATACTCATCTTATTGAGGCACCTCAAGTATCTTGTGAACCATATTTACTAGTAAGACATGAGACTAAAAAGAGCTGCCCTTGAGTTCCTTGCTGGCTCTTCTCGGGGTACTGCATTTGGAACCAGCTACTCGTCGGTGGAGATGGGCTGCTGATTACATTTAGCCAATCCTCATGGACGAGTTTAGTGTGCCTTGTTTATATTGACATTTCAAAGTGTATTTTTATACCTACTGAAATAAAAGAATTTTGAGTTTGAGTTTATCGAATCCTCCACGACAGTTTAGGCCTACTAACCCAACAGGCCAGTATTAGAACTACACTAATGTAGGCATAATTTATCAGTCTATATTCCAGAGCCCTTTGGCGGTGATATTCCTGACCGGGGATTCCGCGTTCCTGTCGAACTGGGACCTGTACCTCATCTCGATGCTACTTGGAGCACTGGGCGTGGTCGTGTACCTTCGTCGTCCGCGACCCCAGCCCGCCAACTAGGCGAAACCGGACTGAGAGTCCCTCAGTTGAATCAAATTCGGACAGAGTGTTGCAATCATATTGGACTGCGAGTTTCTTATATCAACGATACTGGACTTTTTCTCAGTTGCACCAAATACGGACTGAGTGATGCATAGCTGTTGGACTGCGAGTTTCTTGTATAAATAGTTATTACAACTGGAGTGGTACCAAGTCTAACGGACTCACTTGCACATGAAGATTTTCAGCACCTCATTTGTAACTCGGACAATGTCATGTCATAACATAACATACCAATTTATTATCAGTGAGCTTAAAGTCACGAAAATTCGAGATAACTCACGTAACAAAACTATATTGAGTGTAAATCATTCAAGTTAAAAAACTGAGAGAATTTCAAGTTTCTGTTTGTGGCTTATAGAAAAATTATATTTGAAACTTTGAGAAACCAGATATTGTCTAAATGAAAGGCTCTAAGGGTCAACGCTGACCAGAAATGCTCCAGCACTTTTCCAATATTAATCAAATATGAGCCTTATTTCCAATGCTTATAGAGTTGAAAATAGAATGAAATAGTAAATTACTCTCGAAGACTGCGGCGACTCCGTTTATACAACTGTATTTGCATTAGATAAAGACGAAATTATTGGTAAAATGTTCGATCATTTTCCGTCTGGTCTGCGTCAGTCTTAAGAAAATGTCTTTGGAAATTCTCTCAAGGAGCGCACTTCGTCCAAGTGCGCGCTGTACCTCGAACACCTGGCTTAAGTTTGCTTAAATAATGGTTTTAGGTGTTTGATTTGTTTGTTCTATTAAAGACCTTAGTACTGAGCCAATGAAGTCTATTTTGATATGTACATAATGAAATAAAATAATGTAAGTGGGATGTTTACAAGCTTATAACTCATTACAACTTTATAAATATGTATTTAAAATAAGGTATAAAAGTAAAGTGTACATATTTGGTTTTAATTTATTTTCAGTTCTAAAAATATGTATCAAACGAATTTCTCTGGATAAAAGTTTTTTTTTTTTATAAAGGAAAGTGCGGGTAGTTCCCATTTGTTTTTTCAACATGACGTCATCGGACTAAATTATTACTGAAGTGTTGTATCCTATGCAGAGGTAATTGAGTCGTAATTGGATCGACGACTGAGCAAGTCACTTGACAACTAATATAGCTTAATAGCTCTTTCTTGTCTTCCAACAATTTATCTCCATGCAAAAATAACGCCGACTCGTTGCTAAGTTGCTGTGTTGGAAGAATGACAAACCAAAAACACACTTTCGACTTGTAGATTATTAGGATTTTATAGGATTATCTCCGAAATCGATAAAAATATGTGTATGTACATTTACATACACATAGACAATACAATGAGAAGCTATAATAATTGCATAATTTCCTAGAAATTTCGAGAATTTAATAAGAAATGTACTTAGTATCAGAGTTACATTACTATCCCATACATTTGCTCCAAATACCGGTAAAAAGTAGTTATTTCTAGGAATGGAATACCTATGTCGACCCCCTCGGGAATAAAGGCGTAAACATATTTTTTTTATAGTGTGCTTCGCAATATTTAGAGGCCGATTGCAATCTGTGTTATTATTATTAATATCATTCTAGTATAATAACAATAACAACTGTAACAAAATAGTTGATGAATATTATAATGGTTTGTACCAAACTATTAATTTTAATTTTTATCAAAATGTCTGCATGTATCTTTAAATAAACTCATGTGGAAGAGCGGTGTCTCTTAATACAAGTATCTCGAATGCTTAAAAAGAGACACCGGCATAGCTATTGTTTTATATATCACTGTTACTGAATAAATATTTTTTCATTTTTTCATTTTTCAAACAGATACGGTTAAAGCAGATTTTTCAATAGTCAGTTAAAAGTTATCTAAGGAATAAACATCATCTGTCACTTTTCTTTTCTATTGTGTCAGACAGTGACAGCATCAATATATTCTCCAGATAAGATTTAGATGACGATTGAAAAATCAGCCCTTAATTAAAATCACTTGTAACTTTAACTTTTAATATTCTTGTAAATTCTTATGGTTTTGATACAGACCAA
Organism: Ethmia dodecea; assembly: GCA_963855545.1. NCBI lineage: Eukaryota > Metazoa > Arthropoda > Insecta > Lepidoptera > Depressariidae > Ethmia > Ethmia dodecea. The sequence goes on along the minus strand of OY979457.1, from coordinate 12,158,017 downwards.
TGTTATACGTTACACTAAACACTAGTAATAAATAAAAATTACTAAATACATTGTGGTTTCTCTGTAGTTTACCTACATGTATGTACAGTCAAGAACACATGAAGCTTTACACTTGTAGTGCGATTCTGACCTCTAAAGCGATTGTAATAAGAACGTTACTAAGTCCGATGTGTGAAGCTTCAAGTGATCTTGACTGTACGTGTTCTTGATTCCGAAAGCTATAGAATTTCAATTGGTAGTAACCAATTAGGAAATAAAAACATACTCAGTAAATTACATGTTTATTTATTTACTTACATACCTAGGTACCTATCAACATTACATAAATACAATTAATAAAAACATCTAAATAAAAACTTACGTACATATTTATCACTAGCTTGACGGTGAAGGAAAACATCGTGAGGAAACCCGCAGGTCTCAGAATTAATTCTGAGCCATGTGTAAACAGACCCGGTCCGGCGATGGGCTCACCACCTATCACGTTTAGGGGTCCAATGTATCTCGTGAAATGTGGGTATATCCAGTAATGGAATACCTCTGCCTACCCCCTCGGGGATGAAAGGCGTGAGATTATTTATTTATTTATTTTATTTTTTAAAAACATCTAAGCAAGATTTTCCATAAAGGCAAAGGCTTATTGAATTTTCCATTGATTTTGATTTTTCATTCAAGTACATAGAGTTCAATTCAAGGTATTACTATTTCGATTTAAAATTTATTTTTAGAAATGCTTTGAGAGTAGTATCATACCTATATCTAAGGCTCAAATCACACCGAGACGGCAGCGAAACGGCGAGCCACTTCAGTGTCATATAATTATATACTATTCATGACATTACATACACAGTATCGCTTGAAAAGGTCGACGACTACTATCAAGCGATATATACTATTATAGTAATGAAGATAAAGTTTAAAATTATATGACACTGAAACTGCGCGTCGCTTCGCTGCCATCTCGGTGTGATTTGAGCCTAACCTTTGAATATGTATGGCGCCGCTTCCAAGTCACGCGTTAAGCCGAAAACAAACTATCGGACGCGGCTGATAGCCGCAACTTAATAGGGATCTAGATCATGTATTTACACTGAGCTGTGCACACTATCGGAGGTAAGTCGTGGACCTTGAGCGTTCGGACGTCCGACAGAAATCTGGCGTGCTGGATTCAAAAGACTGTGTAGACTTATCAGTCGCGGCCTTTGAGTATTAAACCAACCGGAGACGCCACTGACAGGCGTTCCCCTCTGCCAAAAAAACGTGTCGGTCTTTGAGCACACCGGTTAAATACAACTAGTTTGTTTGAGTTCACGGAGTGCTTGTATTGGTGAATGTATTTGTGTGCACCTAGTTCAGGCTAGTGTTTAATTGTTTTATCAAAAAATGCGTTTGTTTTAACATTATTTGTGATTGTTTCCTCGTCCCCCCCGCAGAAATTGGCAGACTTTTTTGTAAAGAAACTAGTGCGCGTGACGTCTCCTGTTGGTTTAATACTCAAAGGTCGCGGCTGTCTGCCGAGTCCGATAATTTGTTTCCAGCTTTAGACGTCGATGGCTAACGCGAGTGACGTGACCTTCGGAAGTGCACTACTGCCCCTGCCTCTCCAGCTGTTCAATCTTGCGCGCGATGTCATCGGCAGAGAAAGCGTAGTCTAAATTTTGCTCTTGCTTCACCTCGTCGGGATCTTTGTTTTTCTGTGGACAACGTAATTAAAGATGAATCCAATCTGGAAGAATATTTAGATCTAGTTATGAGCCCGGCCCACTCTGCCCCCCCCCCCCCCCCTAACTACGCGTAGGTATTTCGGTATTTTTCTTTTCAAACAGTTTATATTTTCGAGTGGGAATGAGATACTTTCCTGTAGAAAAAAGTACCCTAAATGTTGACCCGGTTACTACGTTATCTCCACACCAAATTTCATCGAAACCCGTTCAGTAGTTTTTGGGTGGTGCATGCACAAATAGAAAGACAGACAAAAAATCGTATTTTGATATCTAAATCGATAACTGCTACCAGTAAAATTTTCACAAAATATTTCATGTTCTCGTTTCTTTCGGCCGTTAGAGATACATACCTAATTATGTATAGAAGAACGAAAAGACAATTATTGACAGGCCTGTTATCTCTGTTGATAGTGAATCTTTCTTCTGAGTCACGAGGTTGCGGGTTCGATTCCCGCCTGTGCCAGCATTTTGTGTGCATAAACATTCTTGTCTGGATATTTATTTATATTTAACTAGGTACTTATATTCATCGGTGTTTTAGTATCTATAATTCTTAATCTATCTATGCCATAGTCCAAAACCGTGTGTAAAATGTGTCTCACGATTTATTTTTATACCGATACAGATAAAACCGCATACCTATTCTTGGCCGACACTATTTTATAATTATGTAAACATTGTAGGTCAGTTCAGTGCGTAGATACAAGTAAGTTTATGCGATAGTACTCTTAGAAAGGTCAAAAGGTGGAATCATACTTGTCTGATTCACCTTCATTTTCTATATGACCTCAGGCATGTATGCCATATTGTATTTAAGTATGAAGTAAACACAGTCATCACATATTATCAAGAAAAATGTGGGTAGTTTAAAAAATTTAGTCAGACATATTTTTTTATATAATTCTGTCATGTTAACGGACGCGCTGGTCGTGGTCGGTCGCTCTCTGTAAACTTGCGAATCTATTCGCAAATAATTCACATTTCTATTTCAAAACGAATAAAATTTAAATATTACGCTCAAAAATGGCAGCCGGCAAGGAGAACTTGCCAGCCAAATTGCGGAGCAAAATTCCGGTGCTGGTCAACAAGCGATACGCGAACGAAGACTCGAAAGAAGAAAGGGATCCACTCAGAACCTTAACGTCGCAGAATCACGAGAACCCTGGCCCAAGCCATGGTCTAAGGTTAGATACGCGCCACGTAACCCGCCGAGGTGACGATGACGCACTAGATTGGGACTACAAAGTGTTTAAGGACATACATTCCAAAACAGATGCTCTCAAAGAGAAAGCGCCAGTGAGGCCGAGTGCGTTGACGCTTACGTCCCCAGCGACGGGTTCAGGGAGGAAGGTGAAGAAGAGCCTAAAGAGGTATTCGAGAGGTCTTCAGGGCCCCACGCCACCCCAAAAGAGGAAGAGCTCTGAATTTGCAGGCTCGTTGAAAGTGTTTAGCGCTGAAAATGAAACATTTACTTATTTCGGTAAGTAGAATAGAATTGTATTTATTTATTGACCTCAAGACCTCAAGCTACCTACAAAGCAAAATAGTAAAAATGATAATGTATATCTACACTTCTATCTAATATTACTAGCTGTTGCATATGGAAATAAAATATAGCCTCTGTTACTCAGGGATACTGTAGTATTCTAATGGTGAAAGAATTTTTTAAATTGGTCCAGTAGTTTTTGGGTTTATTCGTTACAAACATACAAAAATACAAATATGTCCTCTTTATATTATAGTGCAGATTAACACTTACACTTGGCTGAATTCAGCGACTTAATTTAGATAGGTAGCTAGTTAGGCTTCTGAGTCCAGCAATCTTATTTGTTTCTGAATTTAAGATCGATGCGATGACTCAACCATTGGAAGGTGTAATAAGCCTTTTCACCGGTGTGTCTATTCGCAGAGAAGGTATATGTGACAGACAACCTCGACTATTTGCTGCGAAAAGAGCAGCGCGGCGCCGGAGCGGTCCTGATAAGGCAAGTCTCTCGATCCTGCGTCGTCAACTGGATCATTAACGTCAACGTAAGTAGTTTTTAAAATAATCTCCTCACACTTTTAGGAGAAAACACAATGTATTCTTCTTTGGAAACAATGGCAAAAGCGCTAAGCTTCATAAAACCGAATAACTTATATTTTTTAACTGAAGCAATTAATGTTTATTAAAAAATATGAAACAAAAGTATACCTACACAAAAGCTTAGTCAAAAAGTACAAATTTACTTTTAGCAACAAGGGTCGTCAAAAACAATACAAAACAAATCAGCAAAAAAACTCTTCGTCAATATGAATACCTAAAACTCTTTCAGAATTTCTCAAGGATCAACAATGCATTGATGACTCCTCTGGTTACAGATGTCCATGGACGACGATGAGCAGACTATCAGATGTCTGGTCTGGTAGTCTATTCCTGTTTATCCCGTCAGAATTGGAAATACAATAGAATTATATTGTCTTTAACCTCTCGGACCATGAATCACAGACACAATAGATTTTTAATTGTGTCTCGGTTCCAATTGGAACCGGCGGTTCTTAACTGATTAAACTCTCTTGGGCCACAGATGCTTCCATCAACCTGTAACAGCTGTCTGCTGGGCTATGGGTCTTTCCTTCTAAGATATGGGACAGGCGAGTCCAGAGAGGGTGTTAGGCTAGTGGCCACCTGTGAGAGTTTTAGGGTTCACAACGAAAACCGGTACCAACAGTTTGACGTTCCTTCCGAAACATGGAGGCGCTCGTGATATGATTCCACTAGGCGCTCACCCGAATTCGTGAATACTATGCTTAACCAGTGTGATGGTTAACTGGCATCGCATTGCTACCAAATGACACTCAACTGACTTTAATAATAGAACTCTAAAGAGTAAAAAACCGACTTCAACTTATATGGTTTTCTCATGGATGCCATTGTCAGAAATGGACCAAATCAATATAGAACCACACGTGAAACACCAGCTTTAAAAAAAAGAATCATCCAAATCGGTCATCCAGTCGAAAGTTCTGAGGTAACAAACATAAAACCTTCGATACGAGCCGATCGTGACTCTCTATCGCTTGTTCCGCTCTCGCTCGGCTCAGGCGGAGTCGAAGCCGGCGTTCATCGATTTATAAGACGTTATCACGTCAACAAAACATAGAAAATGAAAATGTATTTATTTCCGTAGGTAATTGCTAATTACACTTAGAAAAGTCAATCGTCTAATATTATGGCACTTTGACCTTGTCCATGAAGATTGGCTAAATGTTAACAGCAACCCATCTCCACCGACGAATAGTCCAATTGATACTCCTCCTTTTTCGAAGTCCGTTGAAAACACTACTGTTTTTCTAGGGTGCATACGGCAATCCAGGCGTTGCCCAGCTCGCCTGCTGGTACCTGGATAGTTACCTGTCCCACGAGTGGGTGCCGATGGAGAGGCTGCAGCTGCTGGCGGCGGGCTGCTTCTGGATAGCCAGCAAGTTCCTCCAGGCGCCTGCAAGCGGTACCCGGCTAGTTCGGTGGGCCGGACACGCGTTCACCCTAGCTAAGCTAGTAGAGGCAGAGGCGACGATCTTGAAGAAGCTGGTGAGTTCAACAGCTTCTTTAGTTCTTCAAATTTATCATGCATAACAACGAACGCTAAAGAGTAAAAAACCGACTTCAACTTATATGGTTTCTTAGGGATTCTCATGGATGCCATTGTCAGAACTGGACCAAAATGGACCACACGGGAAGCACCAGCTTTCAAATAAAAAAAATCATCAAAATTGGTTTACCTAATCGAAAGTTCTGAGGTAACAAACAAAAAACATACAGTCGAATTGATAACCGCCTCCTTTTTGAAGTCGGTTGAAAAAAATAGGCGCAGAAGAGTCGTCGAGTTGCGGAAATAAGCCCGCTTACATACAACATAGTTCTTCTGATGGGCTTGTCTGCTCAGTTGGTAGTGATCATGCCTTCTGAGTCGGAAGTCATGAAAATGCCGTTTGGCTTTGTATGTTTGTGTTGGCTTGTCTCAGTTATTTTGTACACAATATAGTTCAGGCTCTGCCTAACTTAGTACTCTAAATAACAGTGTCAATTGTGTCCCACGATTTAAAAAAGTTGTCTACTTCATGAGGCTTCATTTTTGCACTGAACTGATTTTCATAATTTTGGAGTTGATCGTAAAGAAAATTGATAAGGACATGCCTTAGGCATCGTCAGATGAATGCGATATGGATATGAGTCAATCATCAGAAGAATTGCTTATTCATACCTTGATAAATGGGAGTTTTGCGTATTTTGTGTATCTACCTCTACACTAATATTATAAAGTAATTCTACTGGATCGATTTTAAAATTCTTTCACCACGAAAGCCTACTTTTCTGAGAGTAACATGTGACATTTTTTCCACGACAACGGGACAGCCAGTACCATAAAAATCGAAGCGAAGCGAATTCGGGTCGCTAGTAACAGATATTTGTGTAATATCTTCGACTATCTATCTTCAAGACATGAGATTAAAAAGAGCTGCCCTTGAGTTTCTTGCTGGATCTTCTCGGGGTACTGCATTTGGAACCAGCAACTCGTCAGTGGAGATGGGCTGATGTTTACATTTAGCCAATTCATGGACGAGTTTAGTGCCTTGTTATTAGACTATTGAATTACAAGTGTATTTTCTATGCCTATAGAAAATAAATGATTTTGACTTTGACTTCCAGAAATTCCCAGCCCAGCCAACAGTGCCCCACGACCTGTTGCCGTACCTATGCTGGTGGTGCGACGAGCGCGACCCTGGAGAGGTTGAGGCCGCTGCCTCATTCCTCTGCCTCACAGCCTTACTTGTGGACAAAAATCTCTGCGAGGAATACCCATCTGTTATCGCCGCCGCCGCCGTACACGCAGCGCTACTCCTGATGGAGAAGAAAGAGAAAGTGGAGAAACTAAAAACCTGCTCTGTGTGAGTATAGGAGGGTTTATTCAACAGATTCTGGGAATATCTGATTCTGGAAATGATATTTACCGATTGTAATAATTCAGAAAAATTCTAGTTTAAATTTCAATTCTAGTGTAAATATATGACAGATTACTGAATTATCTGATTACATTAATCAAATATTGTGACAAAGTCTATACCCAAAGCCAACCCTGCCTGCCTCGGCATTTTGAGGTTGGAACGAATATGGAAGCATTTAAATTATTATGAGTAAAATAACTCTTAAAATCCTTGGAATCCTACATGTGTCTTTCTTCACTCTTCCTTATCAGCTTCTGCCATGCGTGCAACAGACTGCGTACCACAATCTCATCGCCTTGAAAAGCCATTTTAACCAACTTAAAAAAAAGGAAGAGGTTATCAATTCGACTGCATGTTTTTTTTTATGTTTGTTACCTCTGCACTTTCGGCTGGGTGAACCGATTTTGATGATTCTTTTTTTATTTCAAAGCTGGTGCTTCCAGATTGGTCCAATTTTTATTTCGTCCAGTTCTGAGAATGGCACCCATGAGAAAACCGTATAAGTCTTAATATCTTAATAATTTTAATATCTTAATAATTTGCATTAAGTATGTCCGCGACAAATGGACGTAAGTACTACAACTCAATATCACGCCAACCGATTTCGATGATTCTTTTTTTAGCCGACTTAAAATAACCACTCTAAAGAGTAAAAAAAAAGACTTCAATCTTCAACTTATATCTTTTCTCACCAGCTTTCAAATAAAAAAAGAATCATCCAAATCGGTTCACCTAGTCAAAAGTTCTGAGGTAAAAACGTAAAAAAAAATACAGACGAATTGATAACCTCCTCCTTTTTGAAGTCGGTTAAAATAGGTTCTCAATTCGACAATTTGTTATCTTTTCCAGATACCAAGTAGCTGCCACCAAAACGGAGAGTATAACCACAGTTTGCGCACGGCTTAGGACTGCACTGCGGGCTATGAAGTCATCAATATACAACCACAAGGCGCCCTTGACGAGATATCCTAACACCGGGGCGAGGTTGGTGGACGCAGTGAATACTGAGGAAGTGCTGCGTCTCGACAACCGCATGTAGAACTCAAGTGTTATACACCTTGCTCGTCCTCTGACGTCATTAGTCGGGATCAGGGGGCCAATTCCACTAAATGTCAACGGTTACAGTTGGATGATAATGACATATCAATGGTCAATCGATGCTGTTATTTGCTCTGAAAAGTGTCAAAATAACACCATTGACATGTCATTGTTATCCAACTATAAACATTGACATTTAGTGGAATTGGCCCCCTGGTATCTCAGTCACCTCGAGGCTGGTAAGATCCTCTGGGAAGAAATTGAAACCGCACGGGTTCGACCGAAGAATAAGGTTTGTATTTGGAGAAACGACAGACAAAATAGTGTTTAAAGTTTTACGTTTGCTTGAAATGTTTGTTGGTATAACGTTATTGTGAAAAGGCCACAGTGTCATTTAAAAAAATATGGCAATTGTATTATGTAACAAAGCTTATAAGGCTAAGGTTTAACCTTCTACTTGGTCTTAACCCTCAACAACTTAACTTTCTAGAAATTCATAATGTTGCAATAGTATTAACTGCAAAAAAATCTTGACAACGTACAAGATTATTCAATTTCATTTTCATATCCCGTCAGTATAAATCCGAGTCAATAACAGCAGTACTCCAAAATAATTATATGACTAATGTTATTTATGTATAAGATAAGGCTGCACTTGTAGGTTAAGGTTCATTATGTGTAAATAAATAGGGCTTTTAAATAGTTTATATTTTAACATTGTGCTTGTTGCTGGTTTGACAAATACAGTGAATATTTTAATGATGTAATTTATTTCATTTTAATTTAAATATGACATGAATTAGGTTTTATAGATGATATTAGTGTAAAATTTTGTATAATTTACCTGATGATTTTAAAATAAAAGACAAGAAATATAGATACAATGTAAATATATAGGTTAAATGTTATTATGTGTAAGTATTAAAAAATCATTATTAAACAGATCATTAATAATGAATAAGTAATAATAATACAAACAAATAATTGCTTCGCACTTTTATTTATACTATTGATCCCGAAACTAGATATATATTTACACTAATATTATAATGAGGAAAGATTTGTATTTTTGTAGATTGTAACAAATAAACTCAAAAACTACTGCACCGATTTGAAAAATTCTTTTACTAATGAAAATTTAAGCTACATTATCAGAGTAACATGCACTATAATTCTTTTATTCCCACGGTAACCGGTGAAACCGCGCAGAAAATATAATATTAACTAACAGTATAAATTGTATAATCCAGAAATGGAACTTCTGCCTACCCCCTCGGGGATTAAAGGCGTTAGATTTCTTATTTATAAATTGTGTGTTGTCCCTAAGAAAAAAAACATAAATGTACATCCAGTTCCTTACCCAAAACTGCGCGTACTCCGGCGAGATGGCCTGCAGTTCAGCCATTCGGTCCTCCAGCAGCTTCAGCCGCCTGTAGATTTCAGGAGGTACTGGGCCCGTGTTAAGGGTCCTCTCCAAGGCCAGCACGCGCTCCGCTATGGCCGGCGGCAAAGAAGGGTCCACCTTCATTTGCTTGCACTCCACGGAGGCTGGGAGCTTCACTGTTTGGGGACCCCAGTCGTTGTGAACCTTGCGGACTGGAATTTAAAAAAAATACAGTGTGTCTTGTAAATCGAGGGAATCAGAGACGATACAGAGTAACCGATCAACATGCCGCATACATATATAAAGTTTAACGGGCATACGCAGGTTAAATTTTTCATTGGGTTTGAATCTTATTTCACTAGTAAGACATGAGATTAAGAAGAGCTGCCCTTGAGTTTCTTGCTGGTTCTTCTCGGGGTACTGCATTTGGAACCAGCAACTCATCGGTGGAGATGGGCTGCTGCTTACATTTTGCCAATCTTCATGGACGATTTTCGAGTGCCTTGTTATTAGACTATTGACTTTTCTAAGTGTAATTTTCAATTACCTACAGAAAATAAATACATTTTTACACACACAACAACACTACTTTTGTGCCATTTTCTAAAATATGATTATTCTGAATTTGCCATATATACTACTTATTAATTTGCCATATATACGCGTATTGCACACACACGCCAGCCTTCACCCGCGGCGCCGGCGGTCACGCAGCTGATTTTGCGAGTATACGCTAAATCTGAAGAATTTAACGTTTACATTGCGAAAATTTGTGGTATTTCTTATACAAATGCTAAAGGTATCGGCTTCTTATTCTCGCCCTTAAAGGATTCCCCTAATTTGCCAGTCACATTGTATATGTTCACGCCTTTTAGCCCCGAAGGGGTAGGCTTAGGTATTCCATCTCCGGAAATAGGTACACACTTTTCACGAGAGATCTCTAAACGTGATAGGTGGTGAGCCCATCGCCGGACCTTATCTGTTACACATGCCTCAGAATTAATTCTGTGACCTGCGGGTTTCCTCACGATGTTTTCCTTCACCGTCGAGCAAGTGATGACTATTTCCAGTCATGAGCACGCTAAGCTTGACACTTTGGACTTTGACCCGGCCGTCTATTCTATAACGCGCAGTATAAATTAGAGCTCATCTTAAACTGATAGTGTAAGGCTTGACTTGCTCTTGACTGTACGTAAGTTTTGAAAATCTCATTGGTACATGCCAGAATTTGAACTCTAGCCTCACTGATTTAAATTACATACATATTTTCCGTACTTATTAGCCGTACATATTATCTTTGATTTAAATTATTTTTGTGGCCAAACTTACTTTTAACGTGTCCTTTCGAGTCGCTTCTCTTGGCGAACTGAGTCCGCACTCTGGCGCAGGTTTCAGAGTCCTCTGTCTCGCTCTTGTCCGGTATAAAGTCGTGTATGTTGTTGATGTTGACTTGCTCCCTCTTTCTTTCAATAAAGTTCTGTATACGCTGTTGCAGCTCTTCCCCAGACACGTTTATTTGTATTAAGTTCTTGTCTATGGTCTCTATTTGTGGTGGGGAGGGGGGAGGACCTGCAAGGATATTGACTGCGTTATTTAAAAAGTAAAACTAAGCTTTATGGTCAAACTACTGAAGGTAAATACGGTCTTTGTCTTTATTTCTTTTTAATTAACACAGCAAATATTTGCAGCGGATATACAGGGTAAATTTTTCAAGTGGGCGTGGTAGGCTAAATCAGAAACTATGAGGAATATCGAAAAGTACTTAAAGGAGTCTCGGGCCCGATTTCGATGAAAACTAAAACTGCATCTTTGGATTTTTGAAAAATCAATAATACTATCCAGGAATCGAACCCGTTGATTTTGGAAAAAAAAACTCAACCTTTATTATTACACCATTCGATAGTGTCGCTAATAAGGATCGAATTCTGGGAAGAAATGACGTACGAAAAACTTAAGGAAACCGTTGGATTTTAATAAAGTGATTCATATTTTAAAGTAATGCCTTAATAGCATACCAGCATTACATGTATCTTGAAAAATTCACCCTGTATATATTTTAATATAATAAATATGACATTGGATAAATAATAATAAAAAGCTTCAAGTATAATCAACAACGTTTATTATTTCTAACACAAGAATATGTACTTTGATTTGATCAGCTACAAAAATAACTAAACTGTTTTAAATCAAAACTAAAATTGGCAAGAATAAAACTAATAAATACTTAACATTTTAATATGTAACTGTGATATACTAAGAAATACAACCAAATTTTTTACCCACAAACCAATAATAAAATATAACAAACGAAAAAGCAACTAACTTAGTAAATAGTCTATTGAGGTGCACATTACAGACCATAGCTCGTCCAGTTAAGGATGCAGACATGCTTGATTGGTTTAAAGTTAGACGTTGTTTAAAACAGATGTTGTCGCTTTTTAACATTAATGTCAAAAAAATTCAAAGTAGAAAAAAAACTTTTTTTACACACAAGCTTTTTTTCGAGTTATTCTCAGCAAGCCCTTTTATTTGATACCCATATTGTAGGAGTGCATTAAAAATAAGTCCGTCATCTTGCATGTTGGATTTAGAATGAAGCCACACAGCTAACCATGCAGACATCTAAAGTGTGTACGAAATTGCAGCTCAATCAGATGAAGATATCTGCTTCAAAGAGTTGCAAGAGTAGGTGTTGTCGCTTTTTAACATTATTGTTAAAAAAAAGTGTCAACATCTGTTTTGGACTCTGTTTAACTATAACCCAGTTGTATAACAAGGCCGATGGTGTTAAAAGTTAGACAGTGTTTGTAAGAGGCTGTCACTCTCTCAAAAAACTGACAGCATCTGTTTTAAATAGTGTCACACTTTGACACCGTTTTGTAAACTAAAGTAATTTTTTTTTTTTTTAATTTACTTTTAGGAAGACTTTATATATTTTTTAAATCTTGTTTTTCGCTAAAAATATAATTATTGATGCTTTTTTTTTGGTAGAAAAGAGATTTTTTGAAACAGGCACACAGCTCAGTTTATATAGTTCTTGAGGTGTATAATAAATTAATACTAAGATATTTTTGCCCAATTCTTCAGCATTTAAAATGCCTAGGCCAATGTCTAAGATTCCTCCAACAAATAATAAACCCTATCCCGAGATTTAGATCAGATTTGTCCAACGTAGTGTAAGCTTTAGAACTATGAATATATTAATAAGTAAATAATAAATACATTTCGAAAAAATATTTCTAAATACATAAATGTACTAGTTAAATTGTACCATTCTCTGCAAAACATCATGTTCTCTTCTGTGCTTTAATTTAGCTGAACTTAGATAATCGCCTTGTTTATATGGTTCATTTTGTAATTGCTTTAATTTTTTCCCATTCATTGCACCATTTCACGGACACTTGCAACATAATATACTATCACTATTATGAGTCGAACCCCGAAGTAAATAAACAGCAAAATGAAAAATGTACAAAAAACATGTCTCCTTTCGGATTCATGAGTTTGCTTTAAATACCTACACATTTAGTGTTATATATACTTGCAACATTTTAAGAAATGTATTAGTGTTTAAGCTAAGCCATAATAAATAAATAATAAGTTTTGCGATTCATGCGTGAGATAATGTATGTAGTGTAGCAAAATTCTGACGTATACCAGGGGGCCAATTCCACTAAATGTCAACGGATACTGACAATGGTGTTATTTGCTCTGAAAAGTGCCAAAATAACACCATTGACTGACCATTGACATGTCATTGTCATCCAGCATTGGCAAACCTTTTAAATAAAAATTAAATAAGCTTCACTATTTGTTGGTCAAATAGGCATCTACACTACACCCTTTGCTCGCCTCCCCTACGTGAAGATGACCACGCACATTCAGTATTCTCTTTCCAGACGGGCGCGGCGGCGGTATACACCTCTCGCTTCCACACAGGCACACGCGCCTTAAGTCGGTCGATGCACGCCGAGACAGCTGCTAAGGAATCGTGCCGGTGCGGACTGCTGATAGCTATCACGACTGAAGCTTCACGACATGGAACGTTGCCCAGACTGAAAAATAAGAAATACAATCACAAAATATGTATACTTGCTATTCCCCGCGCATAACTTGCGAAAATTACGTTCCCGTGGGAACATGTTACTCAGAGAAAAGTAAGTTTTGTGAAAGAACATTTTAAATCGGTCCAGTTTCGGAGCCCATCCAATACTAACAAACAAAAAATTAAATCTTTCGTCTTTTTTTTTCATATATTAGTACATATTTAGCGGTGTTGCCTACGCCCATCCTGTTTATTCCCGTTCCAAAGGGAAATTAATAACAACCTTCTTAGTGCACTTACGTAATTTCTGAAACATCATGTTACACCCAGCGGTTTCGGCTGTGCTTTTATCAATCAGTCAGTCAGCCAGTCCATTTCTTCTTTTATATAGTCCTATATTAGGAGGGGACGTCGACGATAGGTTTAAGTGAAACCAGGTAGAAGGTGGAAACTTGTGTATTGTTCCATCTCCAAATAAGTAATCAATATCATATTATAATAGAATTACAATTAAAGTTAACTAAACTGCTTATCAAGCAATACGCATCACATGTTGCAGCGCATAGCGTTATGTCGCGGTGCAACTATAGATACAGACTATCTATACTACAATAGATCAGTGATGGATCTGTTGAAAGTGAGCTCGGCTCTCATGCGTGAAGCTCAGGTTCGATGCCTAGTGAGGGCATCGACAAAACCACAGGGCTCTAAATAGGTTGTTCCTTTCCCCTGTCATTTTTAGGGGTCAAAAAATACACCGGTCAAAAGTGGGTTCTTTACGGAATGTAATATATCTGCGTATTTTATAAGTTACCCGCGTAGTTCCCGTTCCCGTCGGAATACGGGCATAAAATATAGCCTGTGTTATTCTGGTGTATAAGCTATATAACTGTAAAGTTTCATAAAAATCCGTTCAGTACTTTTTGAGTGAAAGAGCAACAAACATCCATACATCCATACTCACAACGCGTTTATAATATTAGTAGAATTAGTAGGATATATTAAACGAACGCAAATATTATCTGGCTCTTTGTCATTACTTGTTATGTTATAAGTATTATGTTCACCAGTAGAATTTTAAATGCTACGATACAAAAGAAATAACAATTTCAATACTGGTACAACTGCTGGTTATATAACGATGCCAGAGAAACCAATTATGCCTATTCAACGGCATGGCCTTGTCATACTAATGAATGCTTGGTGTAGTGTAGATAATTGCAGATGTGGTATGAAATATGTTTGAGCTAAGGGTCTTTCCTCAAACATGAGGAAGTATGGGCTATAATCTTCCACGCGAGCCCACCGCGGATTGGGAGATTGTTTTAGGCTAGTTGCCATCTGTCAGAATTTTTCAAGCCACCCAAGGGTATCTGACATGGCTTAACGACTTCCATTGTGCGTAAACACAACGAAAAAATGCAAATACAAAGGTTCATTCTAAATTGGAACTTAATTTTATTATCATATCTAAGAGAATCACATTACAAAAGGTAGTGACACTATAGGTATTTATTTAAGGTCAGACTCATAAGGAACAACGCTATTATACATAATAATATACCGAATACTAGTTTCTACTGTGTAATCAATATTGATTGAATCCGCCCTTTTAATTACTTACACAATTAAATACTTCTATAAACAGTTCTATGACCTTCCTCCTCCCTACGCCTCACTGATAAAAAGTAACACAAAAACAAGAGTGATGCAACTTGTCTATCAAGTAATTACATATTCAAGTCTCTATAATAGTCTCTATAGTCAAGTGTTTTTGAGCAGTTAGAGTTGTACAAAAGTACATGTTAATAAGTACCCGTTTTGCGATTAGTCATACTGCGTATATAGCATAGGTCTTTTTACGATTGGCCATTCTGCGTATACAGTACTAGCTTTTACTTGCGGATTCGACGCGCACGTTTATTTCACCCGCTTAGGGGTTGAATTTTGCAAAATCCTTTCTTAGCATGTGCAAAAAGTCAAGCCTCTAGACCCAGCCGTTTAGGCTGTGCGTTGATACATCACCAATCAGTCAGTCAGTTTATCATTTTATATTTTTAAATGTGTCAATTTGCGATTGGTCATACTGCGTTTTGGTCATTTCGCGTTTTTCAGCAGCAATTCAGCAATCAGTAGCAATTTTTTTGCATGTAATTTTTTTGCACTACTCTATATATATTGCCCTTGAATTACTCACCGATGATATATCGCAATGGAGTGCACTGCAGGCCATTCGGTGCGGATCTCCTCACAGATGCTCTTCATGGCCTTCAGTGCCATCGGCTCATAAGCCTCATATTCTAAGTGCTCCACCTGCCAAAACACAGTGGACTATTCAGTAGATTAGTTAGATGATCATGTCCAAATACAGTGGACTATTCGGTAGAATAAAATTTTTAGTTATATTATGGCTTTAGGGTGTGGTCACAATTTCGCAAGTATCACTTAAAGTCCAGTAACTTTATATACTAAAAAAAACTAGTCTTTTAGGGTAATAATCACCAAAATAAAAAATAAAAACTATTTTTTCGTTTTATTAGATATTTGCCAAAGTTGCGTTCGGCGCTCGAGGTCACAGACTTGGATTATTCATTAGGCCAACATCATAAACAAGTCTGCAAAAATTAAGAACTACCGGATTTGACGCATACTACCCCATACTTTCAGGCGACAAAGTTACTGGACTAATAATAGTGAAGTGCACAATGGAGGTATGGGGAGGCTGCCAACTCCACCTGTCAACAGGCCACTAACAATTGATGTCTAATATCAGAAAATATTTGATAGGTGCAGTGATAGCCCAGTGGTTAAAGAGCCGGCTTCCCATTCTAGAAGCTTGGGTTCAAATCCTGGTTTTAAAGCACCAATGAGTTCTTCTAAAAGCTTATGTTCATATTTATCACTAGCTCAATGGTGATGGAGAACATCGCGAGGGAACCTGCAGGTCCCAGAATTAATTGTTAGGCTCACCACCTACAAATGTATGGCAGGCCATATGAGTGAAAAAGACAAATGGCCTAGGGACGTCACTGAGTGGTGTCCATGACAATTCAAAAGAAAGAAGGAGACAATGTTGAAGAGGGCAGGACAACTTCAGAGGAATAGTGTGTACTGCTTTGAGAAGAAAAGCACAGAGCCAGCAAACACAGCAAGCTCTACAGGAGGCCTATGGTAGAAGGCAAGACAATCTTTAAAATAAATAAACAAAACAATATAGTATAACAAGTCAATTGTTGAATAAAGACTACTATTATTCTTCTTTGAAAGGGCGAAATTACTTTTAAGGAATATTATACAGCAAACTATAGATGGTTTTGAATCTAATAACAGCAGATAAAGTTTAATTTTATGTGAATATTTAACACCTGTCTTAAAAAAATATTCATTTGTGTTGTTATCAGTTGACACAGGTGTTTTGTGTGTTTTATTTTACAGTGTTTAAGATAACAACCAGAATATCTTTAAATAAATAATGTAGCTATTCATGAAACACATTTTTTTTGTAAGACGTACATGTAAATTGTACATAACATACTCAAAATATGTTTACAACGGAAACAGCAAGCTGTTGATGGTTCTAACTTTATAAATTGAGATTTTTTTAAAGATTATAGTTTCTTAGAAGAAACAGGCAATAGATTTGTATAATTAAAATCATTAATGACTTAAATTTACCTTTTTCCCTTCAAAATTATCTCTAGTTGTTCCCACAAAAATAGATACGGCTCCACAACTGTCATCCATCACATGTTCCGATACAGCATCCACCGACAGAGTATCGACCGTCAACTTTAGGTGGTCCATCTTTGCTTCGTATATTATTTATTATTAAATTATCCGCCACTTAAAGGTGGTATCACAGCTAAGCTATCTTTTGCGTTAAACTCTAGATCGACAGACTCATCGCAAACTTCTTCGTTTTTTGCAAGCAAAATATTGTTTTTAATCAATTCAAGGTTGAAGTCCCGTACGATTATGTCCAGGAGTTGTTTGTAGGTAATTTTTCTTGGTACAACAATTGTTGCTTCCCTTGTTCCAGCTAGTTCTTTTGATTGGGCAAAGAACAGTATCTTTACAGATACACCATGCTCAATTTCCATATTTTAATCTGAAAATAATTATGGTAAATAAGTACTGAAAGAATTTAGAAGACGCAATGTTCTTTTGTTTGCATTTTTAACCATTAAGTTTTCTCTAAACAAAACTAATGTAAAGTTGACAGTGCCATCAACCGTAACACACTATTGCTATGTATAAAATCTACATATAAAAGGTACGTTGATGCCCTGTTCTTTGTATAAATTAACTATTTTCTTCTCCTGGATTAAAACGGGGTAAGCTGTAATTGGCTCTGCCACTAACATTCTAAAACCTGTAAAATAGTTCTATGAAATGAGCTGTTGATTGTCCTAATAAACAAATAAATAAATAAATTCCAAAATATAACAATAATTAAAAAATAATCTTTTAGAGGTTCAAAACATACACTGGAGAAAAGTCAGTACTTAAATGGAACTCCTCTGCCTATCCCCTCGAGGCTAAGGCCTGACTGTATGTAATTTATTCAGAGAGCAATGAAAATAAACTAAAATATTTATAAGAAGTCTTTATAGAACAGATTTATTTATTTTTTAGATTAAAAAAAAAAAAATTACCATTTCACACACACTACCTCTGTAGATGCTTCGGTGATACTGACTGATGCATGATATACTATGTAAAACATGTAACAAGTAATGTATAAAAAACTGTCATGTGAATATGAGTTCTATGTGTTGGACGCTAAGTTGTAATTTGTTTTGCGTGCATATAACCAGTTGTTTCCCCTTCAATTGGTTGAACCACTCATGCGCACCAAATTAGAGAAAATGAACATGTTATAAAATAAAATAAGGTTAGTTGGGAAATGAAGTCATCGAATATTAATGGGACGTGCATTTTTTGAATTTATAGCATAGGAAGCCAAGTAGCTTCGCAATAATTTGGCAAGCAAACAAAAATATATATGTAAGTTTAAGTTTATTGAGAGGTTATGTTTACTTCGAAATAACTAAGGTCAAGTGATTACCAATATATTTTGTTCAGTTCTACTTACCGAAAACATGTTACTAACTTAAGCTTTACATGGATTTTCATTACTTTTTACAATAAAATTACACAATTCCTTGAAATCTCTTGACCATGAACTTGAAATACAATAAGCATTCACAAAGACAGGAAAGGCAGAGCGAGAGTAAATTTACTGTTATTTATATTATTCTCAATAATTATGTACAAATAATTTTTATTTATTTATTTTCGGAAATGTTACAATTTTAATAAACATATGTACATAAAACAACTTAAATATAAAAAATATGTAGGTATAGCTGTGTTCGTAAATATTTCTTTAATTTTTTTGTGTCAATCCAAACACGTACCGAAATGTTAAAGAGAGTGAAATGCAAATAGCACTATCTCTTACTTACCTCGCACATTGTAAATACTGCGAAACAATTTGGTAGAAAATTGTCTCGATTATATGGCAACTGAAAAACTGACATTGACAAATGACAGTTAACAAATTAAAAAAAACGGCATTTGATTTCAAGAGAAATTTCAAACAACGGTTTTGTAGCGGTAGCAAGTGGTGAGTATTTGTGTTTGGGTGTACGCTTCAGCCTTTGGCAAGATTCCCTCGGGTGCGCGCGAGTTACATAAATTGAACGTCGCTCTGTGTGCGCCACCAAAAGTTTAAAAATAGATTTTCAGCGTGAGTTGCGTGTTCACCGACATTTTTGTTTTCAAATGACACACATACCTCGTAGCTGCGCGTTAGAAATCAAGTGAAACTATCTGAAATCGAATAACTGTAAACATTGGACTGACTTTTTTGTTTGTATCTTCAGATTGATGACAACGACGGCGTGAGAAAGTGGAACTGTGCACAGTGATAGACTATTAAGATGGCTCATAACGTAGAGCCGATGGATATAGACAGCAGTGTGTGTGATTTTGATGACAAAGAAAATGCATTTCAGCACAGCAACATGTTGCCTCGGAGCCCATGCACAGAGAAGGGCTATGAAGAATTGGATGTTTCTGAACTCAACATGAAATTGAGGTACTCAATAACCCCTGTCTCCTCGCCTATGTCTAAGAGCTATACAGCTAGCTGTGTCGACAATAGACACTACGATTCAAATGAAAATCCAACTGTTGATAATGAAAATGGTAATTTGACTCGCTCGCTAAACTCAACATTGACCAAAAACGACAGTACAGGCAAATCTCCGAAGTCTTTACCGCTTCAGATCTTATCAACAGACCATTTTGTGGAAAACAGTAGAAATGTGTTGAGGCCACTAGACTCTGGTCTCACCCTGGAAAATAATGTCACTATAACAGTCAATGATGCCAGTGAAATTGACGAAAACATTTCCTTTCCGAGCTCCACATCTTCATTGACAAATACACCAGAAGCAACAACACCTACGAGTGAGTTAACAAAGAATGATGGAGGATCTCCAATACTACGAGGGCTCAAGAGTGTATTAAACATGTTCCGACCATCGCAGAGCCCAATACCAGGACCAGAAGATGGAAAAGCTGAATTGTTACCTGAAGTTCTCAGTCCTCCCATTGTGTTGTCACCAGAAACATCCACTGACAAAGCCCAGTCTGTATTAGCTTCAACCCCATTAGCTGCATATAAAACTAAAGATGTTTTGTCAAAGAGGAATAGCCAGAACAGAGACAGCATTGTGTTCAATGAAGATCTAGAAAAGGAGCTACAATGGAAGGATGAAACAACAATTCTTTTCGGTGATGAAAAGATACCAATTCACAAATTAATGATGCCAGCAAAACCCACTGATGAAGTAGCATATGAACAAAAAGATACAAATGAAAAGCTGGATTCTACAGTTCAATTTATGGATATATCATACAATGATTCTGTTCTCAAAGACAAAACTATTGAAATACTGTCAGAAGGTAAAACTGAGAAAGCCGCTGACTCTGACAGTGAGTTTGTGGATTGTGAATCAACATTTACGAAAAACGAATCTCTATTAGAGGATTTCAAAGATGTGTCTATAGATAATATTTCAGACAACTTACTTGTAGATTTAAATGTTACGAAAGAAGCTCTTAATGCAACTGTGTCAGTAAAATCAACAGATATATCTGCAGCATCCATACTGACGACAAAAGCTACAATTGATATTATATCCTCTGAAGTTGCAACTCCGCCAGAAGGAGCAGAAGTAGAAGGTAAACAGGAACTAATTGAAAGCACCATCTCATTAGACCATACAAATGATGACAACACAATATCACCTGAAATCCAACCAGAAGAGCCTATGTTGGAAGATTTGGTCAAGACACTTTCTAAGCTACATGATAATTTTGCCACTACTAAACCTCTCGATAATGTAGGTAATAATAATGATAATCTTAATTTAGACAAACCAGATGTAGTTGTAGGTAGTAATAACGATAGTTCTAGTAAGTCTCCAGATCACAACTCAAACACTGATACCATGCAAATTAATTCAGAAATGAAAATACACATGGACATAAACACAATAGTGTCTGTACCAACTCTTGAAAATCTTGTTATAAATTCACTATCTCAAATTCCTTTGATCTCTGATCCACGAGTACTTCTGTTTAACATACCCTCTGATGAGCTTATTGGTGAAGTGAAGCCACAGCGCGAAGACACATCGCTGGTGTCGTCTACTGAAGAAGTGAAACCACAACAAGAAGTAGATGTTATACCTGCTGACGTCCCACTTCCTGATGATGATGATGCAGAAAAGCTGGTAAGTCTACCCACTTTAGATTTGATTAAAGACACTGTTGTAGTAATTGATGTTGTTGCTCAAGATGCGAATCAAAAACAAAATTCAGCTCACATTGAAACAGGGTCTGTTGAAACCACTGAAATCAGTAGTGAAGCTGAATTAAAGAATGTTAATTTGGGTATCAATGCAAAAGAAATTTGTGAAATTGTTTTACCTTCAAATATTGATATTCCCGATAAAATCAACGAAATCCAAAATGTTTTATTCGATGGTACTCCATTTAATGTAGAAGATAAGAAGGATGTAGAATCTAACCATAGTTTTGATTTGCCTGAGAAACCAAAGGATGAGCAACCGATAAGTATTAATGAAGTACCTGAACCAATTGATTCTGTTAAAATTGATACAAACTTAGTAAATAACATTACTTTTATTCCTGAAGATATAGATATTCCTTTCCAAATTGAAGCCCAAGAAATAAATGTAAAAAAGGATGTTACATCTGTCAATGAACAAGAAGGAGAACAAATTGATTCTATTAAAATTGATACTTACGTAGCAAATAGCATTACTTTTATTCCCGAAGTTGTAGATATTCCTTTCCAAATTGAATCACAGGAAATAAATATCGAAAAAGATATTAAATCTGTCAAAGAGCATGTGATTTGTGATAATGAACAAAAAGGAGTCACTGAAAACAATGTTTTTTGTGGACCTAAGAATGAAACTCTAGTTGAAAAGAAATCGGTTGCCGAGGAGTTAATTGCTTCTCTTGGTGACATTGTTAAACCCACGGTTTTGGACAAAGCATCGGAAGAATTACAAGATATAGCACATTCAATGCCCGAATCCGTAACGATTTCTCTTGATGTCGGTGCCGTTGAGAAAACTGTAGAAATAACTGAAAATAAAACTTTACCTGAGCTCAATCACATTGATATAAACAGAAAAGTTGAAGTAAACATGGACATTGCTGCAATAAAACAAAATAAAAATGAGAGCGGAATTTACCTTAAAGAAACAATAGATACATCAACTAATAAAATTATATCTGAGAGACTCGAAAATAATGAAGGGTTCAACTCAAATGGCGAAGAAAATATTCAAATTACTGTAATTCATGCGGTTGAGACTAATGTATCAGTCGCTCCGGTAGATGGACTCTCACATACATTGGATAATGAACGTAGCGACGCTGTGATTGTTGAAGATAAAAGAAATGAAGCGGTTCCAAATGCAATTAACTCTGTAGCAGTAGTTATTGATACTGAGAGCCATTGTCCTGAAATATCTACAGTTGCTGTTGCAGAAGAAAAAGAAGTCAACATTTCTATGGAAAATACTGTAGTGGATACACCCGAAATTGACACAGCATCTATTTCTAATAAAATTATTGCACCACCATCTTGTACATCTGTTACCCAAATTATAGAAAGAAATGAAGATGTTTTAAAGGCGGTGGAAGAAGCCAAACCAATGTCTGAGTTAATTCCGACCGAGCTTGAACAAAATTTGGAAAATAAAATAGAAACAGAAGATATAGAAATTGTAACATCTGAAAACAA
The DNA here is from genome assembly GCA_963855545.1 of Ethmia dodecea. Taxonomy (NCBI): domain Eukaryota; kingdom Metazoa; phylum Arthropoda; class Insecta; order Lepidoptera; family Depressariidae; genus Ethmia; species Ethmia dodecea. Next base: position 12,135,482 of record OY979457.1, on the reverse strand, counting down.
TAGTCCATTTGTATCAGTGTCTGTTGAAGAACTCACGTCAGTTGAAAAACCAACAGAACATTTGGAAATAGAAAATCCATTTGCAAGTGAAGGCAGATTAGTGGTTTCACCACCAATTTCTCCTAAAATAATGTCAAGGGGATATAACTTCAACTTCGACGAAATAGAAGATCCATTCGCTACAAAAACTAATATAAGAATGTCACCAACACCAGGTGATACATTGAATCAATCTTTAAAGCAGATGGAAGACCCCACCTATAACATAGACTTCGCAGAAATTCCTAGAAAAGAATTTAATAAAAATAGACGCAAGTCCCAACCGGCACGTCAAAAACCTAATAATTCGATCAAGAAACTAAATTTGACTGCCTCTGCCCATGTTTCTATGATAGAACCTACAGGAAAAGCACCTAAGCAAATTAAAAACGACAAAGCCATAAATAAAATTCCTGAAACATTTGATAACAATGATACTGCTAACGCACCTGAAAATATTGAAGAAACAGCCAATTTTACTTCCAAAATCATTAAATCTGGCGATACATCTATACTTCTTGCTACTGACAAACCTGATGACGTAATTAAAAATGAGGAAAATAAATCTCTAGTTGAATCTATCAGCCCAGTCCCAAGTGAAATTAAAAATACTTCTTCATCTGAACAATCCACTTACTTTTCTGCTGACACTGGCACATCCTCTAATGAAGGCTTCGAATCTAAAAATGTATTCAACATACCGGAAATAGATGACCGAAATTTTAATCCTTTCGCTACAAAATCGAAGATGCGAGCTTCACCACCCCCAATTATCGACGTGACGAAGGATCCTTTTGCATCAAACATTAAACTTAGAGACTCCCCAAAACCAACGATTAATATTGCACAAAATAATAAAATTGGTAATACTACAGATGTTTTGGATTCAAAACAAGTTGATCTAATTATAGATAAAACATCAGAGGATAAATTGGAAACTGGACTGGAAGAGAAAGATTCTTTGAATAATGTCAGCAGTGCAACTTGTTCGTCGAAAACTACTGACGATAAAGACACTACTGTACGAGAAATTCACACGGAAGACGAAGATACTGTAGAAGGTCCCTTCCTTGAGGCAGATGATTTGCATGAAGACAAATTGTCCGATTTCGATGGAGAACATGTTGATATGATGCAATTTAGTGACCTACCGCCTGCAAACGAAGAATTTGCCGAAAATGGTGAATTATTCATCGATGCTGAAGCTTTTGAATTCCTTTTGAATCAAAATCAGTGTAACACCGTATCAGACAGCGGCAAAGAGAGTTTGTTCCTTAAATTCGATCCTTTATTTGCAAAAAGGGTCTCCTCTGATGGCGTTGTTGCTGCTCTAAGCAAAATAAAAAAACAGAGTACTCCGAAAAAAATTACAAAACCTCCTCAAAAAGATGCTATTTTTGTTCAAACATCTCCTATCCCTGGAAGTTCAACATTAAATGTGACTCACGAAGTTGATTCTAACAGTACCACGGAAGATAGCAATGATGATCTTAATATTACTGTATCTAAACCAATGATGGTAGTAAACCCTGCTGTTAACCCAGTGGTCACTCGAAAATCTGTAACACCAGTTAGATCGAACCGACACTCTCTCACATTTACCTCTCCTGCCATCGCTGTTATTGATAGACTACTCTCATTAAGCGCAAACAACTCACTAGTCAACCATGATACTACCATTGCAGAAGTTAGCAGAGAGCAAACCGAAGCTGACATGGCTCTAACACAACTTCGAGAGCTATTAGCCGATAAAGAAATAAGTGTTTACAATCTGCGAACCGAAACCAAAGAGCTTAAAGATAGATTGTCGAATTTAGAGTCACAAATGAAAAGCTTAGAATCGACAAGTGAAGAAAGATTGAAGAAAATTAACGATTTAACTGATAAACTGAACGAGAAAACTAAAATCAATAAAAGCATGGCTACGGTTGTTGAAGAATATGAGAGGACGATCGCTAGTTTGATTGCACAAACAGAACAGGATAAGAAACGTAACGCAGAAGAAAGATTGCAACTGATAAAAGAAAGAGACGAACAGACAGCTCATCTTTCGAGCATGGAGGTGTCGTTTAGTGACCTGCACAGCAAATACGAAAAGAGTAAGCAAGTGATTCTCGGATTTAAAGCGAACGAAGACTCCTGCAAAAAGGCGATTAAGGAATTCGAAGACAATCTTACTAAAATGCAGAATAATTATGAACTACTGAAACAGCACGCGACGTCGAAACTTAATCATGCCAACGAAGAGTTGCAGAAGATGAACCGAGCGCACGAATCGGAAGTGCTCAAGCTTAACGCCATGATTAAACGCAAGGAGCTGCACATAACGTCACTCGAGGAGACACTTTTACAGAAAACAAAAGCCAACGATGAACTAACAGCGATATGCGATGAACTCATAAACAAAGTCGGCTGAACTAATTTTAGACGAGCGATGTCGACTAAACTAAACATTTGCTTTGGTATCAGCGTCTGTGATCTGATCTAGACTGATATTTCGGGACTATAGTCGCTTTTCAACTTATCGGATGATAAGTTCCATTAAGTCCTCCACTAGTCTCTTAAAAAGTGCCAACGAAATATTTTCTTACAGATATTCCTGTTTGAATCAAAGACTGTTATTTGTGATATGTAATTCGAATTTTCATAAAATCCTTTTGTTCAATTGGACCATTGTCTAAATTCCAGATAAAGTAAAATGGGTGTGAAGATTTCAGGATTTATGTGCCTTGATTACACAATTTCTATTATGCTGGCCATAATAATAATGTGTGAATAATATTGTCCAATCATGAGAATCTGCACAATACAACGTTATTTATATTTTTGAGTTGTGGATAATGTATATTTTTTGCATGTTTAGCTGTTGTATTTCAAATGCAAAGTAGGTAACCTTAATATTTATTTTTTAATGAAAATTTTAAATATTTTTGGGCCTTACATATTATGATAATAAAATTAAGTAAGTAATATTTTTATAGATTTATTATCGAAATTTTTGAACTTACAAATTGTTTGTGTAGGACAAAGAGATTTAAATATACTCTACTATTCTTATTTAAATCTCTCTATAGGTATGAGATTAGGGCGTTTCCCGAATGAAACTATGACCATGACATGTGTGTTTTTATATTTGCTAGAATAAAATGGATAAAAGAACCTAAATTAAGTTTGATTGTATCTCATTGTTGTTTCCACATTAACAGATCTCTGCGAATTTTATACCATAACTATTTTAATAAATATATGTAGAAATTTTATCATCCACCCTGACATGAAAACCAGATAATATATTAGTAATTTTCATTATTTTAAGTACGTCTTATTTCCCGAAAATAGCTCACATTGTATCGACGGGTTGTTGTATCCGCTATTTTTGTAAAATATAGTTATGTAGTTAGTTTAGTTTAATAAAGTTATTTGAATTTTTCCAATACTGTTGTTTTACTCTGGGAAGCGGCATATCTGTATTATTTAAGGAATAGCTATAGCTGTCTATGAATAAAAGAAAGCGGTAACTATTGTTGGGAACTAACGGTCCACATGTGTGTTCAATCGAACAAAACGTGACGGACGGATAAACATAAAATTTACATATAGGTACACAACTGAAATGCCGAGCTCCATACTGTAGGTAGACGCTCCACCATTGGTTATACCTAACAGCAAAATATACAGAATGATTTATAGATTATTGTATGTTGTACGTGTTCACACATTTTTCTGTACCATTTCGTACCAGCAAATAAAACCTTCCGATGCTTCTTTCGCGAAAGAGATTCGAGCAAGGAGGTTCGTCTCGAACGTTCGTTGCTATGGCAACCAGCGACAAACATTGCCAGACGTTCAGCGTCAATAGAGAGAAAAGTGAGGTTTTCGATTACGAGGAATATGCTGGGATGTATGACGAGACAGTGGTTGTGAATGCTGGTGAGATCGAAAGCCCGCCAAGTTCTGACGGCGAGGAAGTTGTCCGCGCCGCCATGGCCAAGTTTAATCCCCCCGCGAGGCACACCGCGCGCCACGACTTCGATTCGGAAAGCGAAACTGATTCTGAACACGAAAATTTTCTGAGCAACGTTTCCGGAGAAGATCATGTAAGTGTTGTTACGTATTCACTATACCAGCTTTTCCCGCGACCTCGTCCCCGTACTGACCCAGTTGAAAAAGAAACATGTAGGTATTTAAGTAGGTATAGATAACTAGGATTCTAGGTGGCGTATCAACTCGAAACATGTAACAGATTTTAAGTTAGACAGACAATAATGTGACTGAAAAGTCGCATTCAAATTGGTGCAATAGTTTTTGCTGGATGTTCGTAGAAACAACAGGCAGATTGGACGAAAAAAAACTATTCCGTCACATTCGCAGGGAAAGCAAAATTTTTTGGTTGCAATTTTCATCGTAATATATTTTCAATCTACATAGATATTATGTCTCATTTTAGTGAGGATCAGTAATTCCCTTTCTATTATTACTTACCTCTTTCAAAGAGTAATTTTGCACTATTTGTCTAAGAAATAAATAAAGAAATGTAAATAAATCCAGAAATGGAATAGGTACTTATATACCCCCTCGGGGATAAAAGTTGTGAGATTATTTATTTTTTATTTTAAATAAATAGAGAAATAGGTATACATACATACATACATATGCTCACGCCTTTTTCCCGAAGGGGTAGGCAGAGACAACAGCCCGCCACCTGCTACGATCCTGGTATACCTCACGTGCCTCATCCACATCCATCAATCGGTTCATACAAGCTCGTCGGTTTCGGGTACTCTTTATCTGGCTTTTTTTCAATACATCGCCGATCTGATCGATGTAAGTACGCCTAGGTCGCCCTCTGCCGACTCGGCCACTCACAATCCCCTTATATATTTGTCTCGTTAGACGCCTTTCATCCATCCGCTCGACATGTCCAAACCACCTAAGCATTCCTTTCTCAATTTTAGTCACTACATCCTCTTTCAAGCCACAACGCTCTCGGATTACACTATTCCTCATTCTATCAATCAATCGTACTCCACTCATGCTTCTTAGCGAGCGCATTTCTACTGCATTTATTCGACTCTCGTGCTTCTTCTGCCATACCCAACTCTCGCTACCATACATTAAGGTAGGAACCAACACCCCATCATGAACAGCCAGGCGTGCTTTTTTAGTCACTTTCTGGCTCCTCATGAAGGCGTGCAATGCACCGTTTACCATATTACCTGCATTCACCCTCCTTTCAATATCACTATCACACTTACCGTCTCTACTAAACTTACTTCCTAAATACACAAATTCTGACACTTGTTCTACTTTCTCACCTTCAACCATAATATCGCACGCAGAAATGTCCGTATTCTTCTCCACAACCATAACCTTCGTCTTGCTTACATTTACTTTCATACCTTTCCTCTTGAATGCCTCATTCACGATAGTTACCGTGTCCTGCAACTCATGCGCTGATGGTTCAATTATAACTTGATCATCAGCGTACAGTAGGCATTTGACCGGTACCTCTCCCATTCGTACTCCACAATCACGCTCTTTCAAATCTGTCAGACAACTATCCATGAAAAGGTTGAACAGCCATGGTGATGCTACACATCCCTGTCTAACACCCATGGAGATGTTAAACCAGTCTGTGTAGGCTCCATTTATTCTAACACAGGCTCTGGAATCCTTATATAAGGATTTCAGAGCCCGCACCAGAATAGGGTCCAACCCATGCATGGCCAGTGTTGACCACAATTCGTTCCTCCTCACTCTATCGTAAGCCTTTTCCAGGTCTATAAAGGCGCAATAGATTTTTTGGCCCTTGGCCAAAAACTTCTCGGTAACGCACCGTAAGGAAAAGACTTGATCCATACATCCCATCCCCTTTCGAAAACCTGCCTGAACGTCCCATATTTTCTCATCTGTTTCGCTTACAACCCTGTCAATTAAAATCCTTGCATAAAGTTTTCCTACCACACTTAAAAGACTAATGCCACGATAGTTTTTGCAATCCTGCTGCGACCCCTTCCCCTTAAATAGTGGCACAATTACCGCCTTAGTCCAGTCATCTGGCACTCGACCTTGTGCCAGGCAGAGGTTAAATAGGCGTTGCAGCAGGCCTGCAACTAGCCCATCGCCAGCCCTTAGCATCTTAAATAGGTATATTTATTATAATAGAGCCGTACTTAAGCTCAGTAGTCGAATATCAAACTTCATAGTGGACAAGCAACGTTCATCTACTGACTAACAAAAAACTAAACCGTTTCTAAACCAATCATAAAACTCCGACCTACCTAACGTGATCGAATTTCCTATTACCAGCTATTATACATATTAAAATCGCATCGTATCGGTGTCTTTCTCACAAGTGTTGATTACATATAAAACTTCACGCCACTCAAAAAATTTGATAGTCTCGCTGATTTCACTGTTATATAATTTATGTCCAAAACTATTGTTATTGTGAAGCAAAAATTTCTTGTGGAGTTTATAGAAAATACTTTTGCAATCACGCAAACTTAGTTAGGTTCTTTATAGGGTTCCGTTCTTAAGGGGACGAACGGGACCCTATTACTAAGCCGTCCGTCCGTCTGTCTGTCAGCAGGCTGTATCTCATGAACCGTAAAAGATACAAAGTTTCAATTTTCAAAAAATGTGTAAGTATTTCTATTACTGCTATAACAAGCAGTACGGTCGTTTTAACTTTGCAGCTCTAAAGTTGCGCAAATGGCTGCGCAATAACATTTTTTTGCGACTATTTGGTGTTATGAGCCCATGTTCAGAGCAGCAAAGTTAGTACGGTCGTAGTTTAAGTACCTATTTATGTACTAAAAATTAAATAAAATTAAAGAGAACCCTTCCCTTCGTGTGCGAATCCGGCTCGTAATAACCCGGTTTTTTAAATTGACACTTAGTCCCCAGACAGAAAGACTTCGAACTTGCAACTGCTAGAAAAGAAACCGGAACTACTGAAGCAATCCTCAAAAGATGGCGGCAGAGCCAGATCAGCTGTGAAACGGGATGTTGTCGAATCTTCTAATTCTGGTAAGCTTATGTACTTGCGTCTGTAACATCGTCGTTAATTTTATAAGTGACTAGAACGCGCCCAACGGCGTTGCCCGTTTGGATCCAGTTTTTCCCGTTCCCGTGGGAATTTAGCAAAATCCTTTCTTATTCGACGCCTTCCAAATTTTGTGAAGTCTCGAGCTTTAGTAGTTTCGGCTGTGAGTTGATGAGTCAGTCAAGTTTTCCCACTTTATAATGTACCAAGTACCTAGCTGTTCCCCACGAATATTTGAGTGTTTCGAAATTAAATTGCAAGTGATCATTTATTAATAAGATTATCCCAAAGGACCTCTAAAATATATTTTGATTTTAATTTTACAATTATAGCAATTAATAAAATAATAAAACAACCTAAACGTGTCGCAATTGAGTACTGAAAATGACGTCACAACTCAAAACTCTACATTTTTAATAGTAATTTTTCGTTTTGACAGATCATAAAAAGTCTCATTTGACTTTATCCTCAGACACGGACAGTGCGGAAATGGAAGCGGAGCGTCCCGCGCCTGCGGGGAGCGGCCGGAAGCGCGGGGGAGGGGTGGTGATACCCGCGGAAGGGGCGTACGACCCCAAGCACTTCCAAGACCTGAAGGTGCCTACGGACATCGAGAATCTGTTCCAGTACATCATGAAGTAAGAACTGTTCCCGAAGAGCTTTGTAACCGACTCAAAATGGAGTTTGTCAGTTAAACATATCTGCGCGCCATTTTGTCTGCGTGCCGCGATAAAAAGTAGTCTATGTCACGTCGTCGCATTGCTACTATCATCATCAACCCGTAACAGCCCACGGCTGAGCTAATGGTCATAGGGTTAAATGGAAATAATCGTAAACGCGGCGTCTCTTATCTGGTAAAATTGAAGGATTCAACTGTTACAGTACGGCCGTTTCA